>JBAMBI010000390.1:0-1200000 GCA_037043535.1 Drosophila putrida | reverse complement strand
GATCCCCAAGTTCAGATTTTTCTGTTAATTTATGCAGAGCGGCTGCTTCATGTTATTAACTGTAATTTGCATATTATAAAAGCTGAAAGCTGAAAAGCTGATATGAGTATTTTCAAAGATTTATTCATTTCCATCTCCATCTCTATCTCCATCGCTTTTGTTTGGCTTCGATTTTAGTTACCATTTTGTGTTGTTTCCCTTCTTCATAAACCATTTTGTTATTTCCAACTTTTGCACTCTTCTTTCTTTGCTTTTCTTTAAGTTAGTATATTTTCTGCCAAGTTTTCTTTTCCTCTTTTTCAATATGGCCGCAAAGTAGCGGAAAACGTTTGGCAAAAATGTTTTGCAATTTGCCGTTCAAAGATTTTCACATGCCACAATGAGAAGCAACAACACCGGAAAAGAAAGGGGAGAGGGGTGAAGAGCAGCGAGGGGGGAGGCCTTCGTGTCGTGACTGATGCGTTATAATTTTCATGCTGTTAAAAAGCATTTTCAGTGTGTTATTAAAAAAGCTACAACAGCAACAATATGTTGTTGTTATTCTGTATTCTGTTCTCGGTGTTCTTTGGGGTCCGCCTTGACTTTTGTCTGCTGCAATTTGGATGTCAAAAATCAACGGCAGACATTTATTTTTTATTTTTATATTTTTTATTTTTGTATATGTTTTTTGTGCTAAACGAAATTACACGCTTATGAATTGCTTAATATCATGTTGAAAATAATAAAATGAATTGCATATAAAAAGCAATGAAATATTGTAGAATGACGTGTCATAGATCCAAAGTTGGACAGAAGCAGAGGATAATGGATGTACTTAATAACATGGGCTTTTACCTAATATCATATAATGAAAACTGTAAATTTGCAGAATTGATAAGATATTTAGTATTAGAATTAAATACTGTGTTGTATACTACAGTAAATAAGGTAGAAAATGTTTTGTAATTTCTTAAAATTTTAAAGGGAAGTTACTATCTAAAATATCAAAATATTTGGTGATACTTTGCAAATTTATAAATAAAAATCAAATTAGATTATTTGTCAATTTTCTAACTCGAACTGAAAGGCTAAAAGTACATCATATATTTGTGTGGAATAATTGCTTTGAAGTATGTTTAGGATTAAATTGATCAACAGAAATACGTAGAAAAATTACTACAGCTCTAGAAAAATTAGGAATTTATTTATCAGTATGTAGTAAAATATGATAAAATTACTACAGCTCTTAATAAGTATATTAAAGTTATATTTAAGTTTGTTCAGAAAGTAAACTTCATTTGACACTGCAGTAATGAACTCTATGAACTCATGCCTCCTTAGCTGGCCTAGACTCCATGGCTAGGAAGTCTGCAAGTAGATCTGCTATTTCAATCCATATTCTACCTGTGTCTTCGTCCAGTTTGGATGACGTGTCAATGTGAGTGAATTACACTACACACGAACATGGTATAGGATGTGATGCATATGAAATAGGCTTAGTCCGACTCAATCATGGGTTCCAGTTTCAGTTGGAATTGGAGTTTGAGTTGGAGTTGGAGGTTTCAAAGTTAAGCCTAACCCAACAACACTTGGCGAGGAGACTGAAAGAACACCCAAAAACAAATTAAACGCGTTGCCATTAATCTTCAAACTTGTGAGACGCACATCATCATATATGTATGTAGATACATATATGACTGCAGGTCTATCGGTGGCATGGCGGCAGGTAGGGAAGGGGATGCGTCTTTGGTGGCTCCACAAGTCGGCCCCACAATCAAGGTGAGATGCATTTCAACATGTCTCATAAATTCGTGCGGATTGAGCGCAAAGCGCACAAAAATCTTGTCCAGACGTTCGTTGTCTGTGGATTTGCATAAACTCCAAGGAGGAGACTGCAACACACAGATACACAGTACGTATGTGTGTGTGTGTTGTCCATACTTAAATACATATATGTATGTATGTTTGTAAATGCGTTGTTGTATATATTTCTTTAACTGCGTTCATAAATTTGGCAAATTTGACAATTATGCGCATTAATAATAAATAAAATTGACAATAATTGAATTTGAATAATTTGATTTTGCATATGTGAAGAGAGCGACAAAGACAGATACAGATACAGAGGGGAGACAGAGATGGGGGGAGGCCACATATGGCTAATCTGCATATAAGGCGGTTGCTCTGACAGCTTTTTGTTGTTGCTGTGTTTTGGCTTTTTTTCTGGGTAGGCGTGAAAACATGTGTTGGCTTGGCTTTTTTTTGGCTCTGTTTTTTTTTTGTTTTTCAATGTTGTTGCTGCCATTTACGTATGGAATTTTAATAAACTTTTGAGCACTTTGGGCGGCTTTATATTTTTTGGCTTTTTGCTGCAGTTTTTTGTGCAGATTTTGTTGAGCGCAAAAAAAGTTAACAACAGCCTGAGAACTGAGAAACCAAAAGTCCAAGGCAACCGAACTACCAATCTCAACGGACCGCAAAAATCCGTATAAAAATAATGAGGCATGAACATGTTGCAGCATCCAGCAAAAGCAGCAGCAGCAGCAGCAGTTGCCACTGCAACAAGCAATATTATTATTATTATTATTTTTATATATTTTTTTGTGGGCAACAAAACAATGCAACTGACGCTTCCACAAAATATTGCAGCGGATCACACAAATCCGCCATAAAAAATACATGAATACATATACATCTACATCTACATATTCATATGTGCATGTGTATATGTATTTGCACTGGCAAACTGGTCAAGCCAAAAGCTAAAGCCTCTTTTGTGTTAATACCTCAAAACGTTTCTTTCTTTTGCTTTTCATTTTTCTTCCTGTCTCTTTCTCTTTGTCAGCCTCCTCCCTTTTGCAGTTGGTAAAAAGCGCAAAAAATGGCTACAAAAATTGCTACAGTGTGTGTGAGTGTGTGAGTGTGTATGTCTGCCATATGCCATGTATGAGTTTTGGTTAAAACCTTTGCGGCTGTTGTTCTTCTTATTGACTTGTTGCCGTTTTATGGCGTTGCCCGATTGGTGATCCATCATCATTTTGAGGCCTGCACATAATTTGCAGGCTTTTCGCACATGAAAATCGTTAGGGAAATTGGGCACATTTAAGTGCTTGCTGGTAAATTGCTTATGGAAAATAATGGTTGTTGAAAAGCCATCTCTAAAGCATCGACAACAAAGTGATGAGCCTGGGAAAAAAGTTAGAAAATGGTTAGGCCAATGAGAATAATTTTCATAGGGGCTAAATTGAGTTTCTTATTATTATTTTCCACTCCGTTACAGCTACCAAATCGATATTTATAAAACTGTACAATTTAAAATCAAAATGTGATCTCAAAAAGTATTTAAATGTTTTTAAGTATTCTACTATATTGTGACTTTAAAATGCTTTAAAAATAATAAGCATTTTAATACTAACAAGTAATATTCATGTGAAGATTAAACAAATCTGTGACATATTAATGTACATATATTTGTATTCTACATTCATTGAAAAAATGTGTGAATAAATTATATACATGTAAACATAAATTCTCTTTCTTATTTTATTGACCAAGAAGAAAGAAGATTTTGTTTATTTATAGATAACGTTTATTAAAATACTTCAGTCAAAATCGTTCAATTTTTTTTACGTATTGTGTTAAGCGACAACTTTGTATCTGACATTTATGAACTTGGCTTAAGGCTTTCGAATTAGCCAGAAGTATGTCAACTGATTCTAAGCCCCCTCGGCCTCATCAATTGCAATGCAGTATTAAAAGAAAAATAAAATAAAACCCGTCAAAGGCTACAACAAGAACAGCAACAGCAACAGCTACAACAACAACGTTGCCCATCAATTATTCAGGCGCCGTGCAATTTTTCAACATTTAATTAAGTCATATGGCAAGCACTTTAAGCTTTATTAATTTGCCGATCATATAAAAGTAATAGCTTTTCATAATTGTCGTCAGGCAGTGGGAACTCACTTTATTTCCACACTCTGCGCACTCTTCACTCTCTGAGATGACAAATCCGAGCGAGTGAAGTGTCGGGAAATTAATTGCCGATGTTTATCATTCACGTAATATTCAATAAACTTTTCATACACATAAGCAATGAAAATCGCTTGGCTTAAAGCGGCGCAGGCGCATAAATCATTTCTCTGAGTGTATGTGTGCGTGTGTGTTTAACTTGGCTAATAAGCGAGATCAGACCAGCAACACCTTGGAGGTCTCAAACACAAGTGTTTGTTGTTGTTTAGCCACCCACTTCAACAACCAGCAACAACAACAACAACAATGACTATGACGAAGACGCCCCTTTATTTTTTGTTGTATATATTTTTTAAAGCTTTTGTCATGCGTGAGTTGCACACGGACTTGGACTCAAGTGGCCAAGTTAAGATCTGTGCTCTGTCTTGGCCAAGAGTTGGCTCTTGAGTGAAGTGTGTTTGCATTTTGTCGAGCTGCTGGCTGGTTTGCTTGCAGCTCTTGTGGTTGGTTCCGTGTGACAAAAACAAAACAAAACAGTTAGCACACTGCTACCAGCCAGCCAGGATGCCACCCAAGGCGTTTGCTGATTTCTCTTGACATGTTTTGAATTCAATTAAATGCCTCAAGTTGCCAGACTGAACACGTCTCACAAAAGCCGCAAGTCAATTGCTGTGGCTGCTACGAGTAGTAGCTGCTGTTTATTATTATTAAAAGCAAAACTCAATTAGTTGGCCAACCCATCCCCCATTCTCTTGAGAAACAGAGAGAGAGAGAGAGAGAGACGCTCCTCGACCTGGCCTATTGAGGAGGCAGGTTCCTCAGTGTATTGTGAGCTTAAACAGACTTCCGCCATGTTCAGTGTTAATTCAGGGGGCTGTGCCCATTGGAAAATGATTGACAGACGATTGGCATGATTTTGTATAAACAAAATGCCTTCAAGTCGAAGGCGCAAAAATGGTTTTAAATGAAAACTCGCACACACTACCGTGAAAATGGAAAGTTTGGCGTTTGGTTTTTCATTTTGTGTGAAGCAGCTAGGAAAAAAAAAGTTTATTTAAAAACTAATTGAAAACTGCTTGCTTGCCTGCTTGTTGTTGGCTACGACTTGCCACGGTTCGTTTCACCTCATAACCCCTTCCTGGTCCACCCACTCCTCTGATCCCATAGTCGCATTGCCCTCTATAGCCTCCATAGTCAAGTGCTCGTTGTTTTGTCTATTTGGATACGCGTTTTTGGCCCGAAAGAGTGAAAAAACAAATTCATGTATGTATTTTTTTCCATCTATTTTTCTACTTTTTGTATTGTTGTCTATTTGAAAAGTAATTTGTTTGTTTTCTTTTACTCCGGCGAACAGTTTGTAAAAGTGCATTTTGTTATTGAAATTTATAAATGCATTTATCGCATATAATTCTATTTATTTTTCCTGGCAATTTTCGGTTCAATTTCCCAACATTATGCCAGATTTGTTAAGCATTTTTTATGTGCCAGCAAAAACTTTTAAAAACTGTCATAATAAAAGCAAATATAAATGGATATGTCTAAATATTATGCTGAAGTTTAATGTCGGAAACAAAGCCGCATACTAAACGGATTAATTTTATTACCAGCATGTTTTTGAAGATACTATACTATATTTTAGTTTATTTATATTGTGAACATTTCAATAAAGTTTGCACATAACTTTTACTACGATAATGGATATTTTAGATGGCAAATTTGTGTTGTTAAAGTCTTTAAGTTCATTTTAAAATCAAATTGTTGCATTTTAATTTAATTTGAGAAATATTTGTTGCACTTTTTTGGCTATTATTGTTTGTTGTTCAGTTAAATCACAGGCTTGTCAAGTGAAATCTTTTAGCAAATGGTCAACAGTCTTCCATTAAACCCATTTACAATATTTATACGCAGTCAACATGCAACTTTGTTAGTGTTCTCTTGGTTGAAATGGGGAAAAGTTCCACCTCTAGGAGGGAAGGGAGGCTAAGATCCTAGAACGAGGTCTCCTGTAATGTTGATGTGGGTGGGTTTCAACTAAATAAGTATATGTGTGTGTATGAGAGTCTCCCTCTGTCTGCCTGTGTGTGTGTGTGTATGTGTGAGTGTGTGTGAGTAAGAAAAGCCAGCAGGAAACTAAAAATGTTTTGTATGTCCGTATAAAGGAAAAATCGCAAAATTTACTGCAAATTGGAATTTTGCGCAATTGTAGAAAAAATGTGGCAAGCAGGGCAAACCGAACGACCAATGGCAACTGTAGCTAACGTTTTCTCTTTGTAGATTGAGAGGGGGGAACAGAGGAGAGGAGGATTGAGATGGAGGGCAATAATAACAACATACGTCTGTCTGTCTTTCTGCCAGTCTGTCTGGACCAAAAGACGCAGTGGCTCCTGCATCCTTTGTACTACTTCTCCGACTCCTAATACTTCCCGTTTGCCGCCGCCTTTAAGCCAATAATAAATAAAAATGCTTGTTACTGTACCACCCAAAAAGAAAAAAGAAAAAACAGAACCACCCACTTTGCCACCCGCTAACAAAATTGCGACGGCTTCGAATTTATTTGTCCAACACAAACTTATGAAGCAGTTGGGATGTCGGGATGTCGGGGGATAGGGATAGGGATGCCTTCCATAAAGTCGCCAAAGTTATAGTGAAAATTAATTAAGTTTTGCGCTGCGCTTAACAATTCAATTAAAAAATACGCACCGCTTTATCGTTCCCGCATAGTAAGTATTACAACAAAAAGCACTTTGGAAGCGTCTCCCTCCTCTCTCCTCTCTTCTGAGGGAGATACTTGTCCAGATCTGCTACCAATCTCTGTTACACGAGTGTGCCGCTCAAGTGCCACAAGTGCTTTTGCACATCGTTATTATAACAATAATAAGCAGCCACAACAGCAACAACTAAGCGGCTCTGGGGTAAAGATTAATTGTGTGTTTTGGTTTGCCAGATCCCTGCCACGAAGTGAATGTAAAATTGGAGCATGCTGCCAAAGAAATGACTTCGATTCCGAGATGTCGAGAGTGGAGAGTGGAGAATCGAGAGTCGAGCGTCGAGAGTCGAGAGTCTTTGGCGCAAAGTGCAATCCACTTGAAGGAATTTACATATCAGCAGCAGATACCGACGGCACCACAGAGATGCCTCCTCCATTCTCCACACTCCACTATCCACACTCCACTCTCTACTTCATCTACGTATCTTTGACTCTGTGCCTCAATGTTGCAGCCAAATGCATTAATCAATTTCATGTTTTCTAAGCGCGCGCCCGGGCGCGATTTGAGTGCTCCACCAACCTTCCGATGCCTTCGCCTTCGTCTTCGTCTTGATCTGGGGACGCTTTACGTATGAGTGGAATAATCAATTTCGAGGATCATAAACAACTTTTAATGAAGTTGTTAAGTGCCAGCAGCTAGTTGCTCAATGTGCCTCCAGTGCCTAAAGTGCAGCCCAAAAGCCCCGATAAGCAAACCGCAAACTCAAAGAGCAACTGCATCCATAATGGAATCCAGCTCTTCTCTTCCCATCTCTTCTCTTTTCTTTTTTTTCGTTTCTTATTTGAGATTCTGACTGGTCAAAAGAACCAACAAAATCACAATCACGCATTTCCATAATTGCTAAATTATGCAGACTCCATTCACGGGGCCACAAGTGGACTCACTTTATAGAAAGTCCAATAAACAGACCAACAAGTGCGCATTTTGGGAAATTCTTTTGTTTTGGCCCTCTTTTTTTGTTTTGGGTGTTTCTGGTAAATTAATTTTACAACTTTTAAGATATTAGCTAGTGTGTAGGGTATGCCAACTTGAACACTTTGCTGGACAGAGAAGTATACTAAGATAATTGCTTAAATTTCTATATTTTCTTTGGAGAACTGTCCTCTTTAGATAGACTTATATCTAAATTTATTTAAAATTAAATACTCTGATGGACAGACAAATAGACTATGATATTTATTTATATTTTATATTGTAATGCAGAAGAAAAATAAACAAGCCTCAAACCCATTTAGGCAAACATGTTTCCAAAATTATTTAAAGTGTTTGAACTGTAGAGCGTGTAGAGAGCTTGATCTTTCAGTTGGACCGATAAGCTGCCACATAATTTTATAATTTTATATGCTTTAATGTTATGGAGTAAATACATATATTTCTAAATTCAAAAGACAGAAAATTTGTATCAGTTTTATTTTACATTTTATTGTTGAAGAAAGGCCCTCTTTAGGTAAACATATTTTGAATTTTATTGAAATTTATTTGGACTGTAGGGAATTTAGTTTTTTCGGTGTCTATTGTTTTGTTTTTTTTATGGGCATGTTTAGAAAATCAAGCACTCAGCGAGCGTCTCCATCGGCGACTAAATTAATCAAAACGAACTTCCGGTTTACGCAAAATGGCGTGAAGTCTGCCACCAACAATGTGTGTGTGTCTAAGTGTGTGTGTCTGTGTGTTTGAGGCATGTGCTACTGTGAAATTTTTTAGTGCTGTTGAAAATTAATGAATGAGTTAACTGAAAAATTAATGAAAAGCGAAGGGAAAGCAACAGTAGGCAGGTAAAGGTAAAGGTGTTGTGCGAAAGATAAAGCATGGAAAATTTATGAAGCAAGCCCAAGGAGAGGAACTCGCTGTCATAGCTTTTCCAAGTTAGACATTCATAGACGCACTATGTTTGGTGTTGAGAAATATTTGTTTTGGCACACTGTGCCATAAGGAGAGGGGTGCGAAGGGGAGTCGGAGCGTGAAATTATGCAATATTAGGCCAGGCAGGGCAGTCTTGTAGTTGGATTTGGATTTGTAGTTGTATGGACCGTAGATATGTAGATAGGGAATTTGGACCTGGTTTATTTTGTTTGCATGTGCGCAACCATTTGGGGCTTCCTGTTTGAGACGAAGAAGCAGAAGAAGGAGAAGCAGAAGGCATTTGAGTTACTTAAGTGTAACTAAAACTTTAAGTAAACACACAAATAACATACTTAATATTAAACAAAAATATACAAAATCATCGCGATGCTCAAATGATGATGAGAATGGTCTTGGGATGGGGCGAAAGGAAAACAAATGCCAACGGAAATGCTCTAGACTCTAGACTCTACAGTGGGGGAGTGCAAATGGAAGTGGGTGTTGTTGTTTCCCAAGCAAACAAAAGATAAAAGCTATAGAAAATTTAAATTAACCAAAAATTATGCATGAACATTACCAAAAGCCAAAGCTGAAGCTAAACCAAAGCCAAAGACTGCGTATGACAAATATTAATTTTGTTTATAAACCACAAGCAAGGAGACTTAAGAGACAGAGAGAATGGGTGAGAGAGAGAAGGGAGAAGAGAGAGAGAGAGATAAACTTTGGCTAGGACTGACCTGACTTGTCTTAAACGGCAGCCACAAACAATGTCATTCATATGATTATCATGATGTTTAAGTAGCATCTGGCTGAGACCAGAGTTAAGTAAAGTTATTTTATGCCCACTTGACAAACAGTCATAAACCAGAACACTAACAACAACAACAACAACAACAACTACTACTACTTTTGGCCAAAATGAGCAAACAACATTTGTGAGTTGTGGCAACGGCAACGGCAAACGGATGCTTATGGGGAAATGATGTTGCATAGTGCTGTGGCAATATTGACATAGACCAAAAGTCGTCTTCAATTTTCACTCATTTCCCTTTTTCTCTATTCTCTACTATTTTCTTTACAGGTGATGCCAGCAATGCCAGCATAGGCAGCGGCGAAGGCACCGGGGAGGAGGACGACGATGCGAGTGGCAAAAAGAACCAAAAGAAACGTGGCATTTTCCCAAAAGTAGCAACAAACATATTGAGAGCGTGGCTGTTTCAGCATTTAACGGTAAGTCGAATCAACAATCATTACCAATTACTATTGACCAATCACAGTCTACCACACTCTTAACTAGGGATGAGTATAAGCTAAATCATCATATCAATATACTATCAATAATTAGGGAAACATAAGAGATTATAAATTATGCAATATTATATGTCGAAATATCGAGTCTGATATAATCTTTTAACTAAAATATCGTTTCTCTTTATCGAATAGTATCGTCATCATTATATTGACACCCATCCCTAATCGCAACCCCTTGAAATCAACACACTTATTAAGGTTGTGATAAGTGCTTAGCCAGGCCCATATTTAGTTTTTGGCCAATTCTATTTTAGTTGGCCACTTGATAAGATTAGCAACAACCAACCAAAGTCACAGTGGGTGTGGTTACACCTTGACAATGCAAATACGAGCACTAAGTGGAAATCACCTAGTAAACAATGAGAAGCAAATATAAAAATATATACGCACTCTATAAGATAAGATAATAATGGAGATGTGCAAACCTGAAATTGATGATCTGATGTCGAATGAACAAGACTGATTCACTTGATTCAACTGCGTAGTAGCTTTACAGAGAAAAAGAGAGTCCATTCAGATGTGACAACCGCAATGCTTAAGTAACCATTTAGGCCAGTTCCTTACTTACATTTTGGGCTTATTGCCCGGTCATCGCGTCCAATTAGATTGCCATTTGAGCCATCAAAGTGCTCAGATAAATGGCATTTGGACTGTCCTAAAATGCGATACTAAAAACAAATTGCAATTGCCAGAAACTATGGTCCTATGGAAACTGAACCTGGTCAAAGCCAGTCAAATCAAAATCAAAGTTCAAACTCAAGTCGGATGTGCTGGAAAATGCGGATGTACAAAATACTCGTAAACAGATTTGTTATGCGCCACTTTATGTTAAGCAAAGGGTTATCCCAAAATAATAAAAAGAGAGAAAAATAAAGAAGAATGGAGAAGGAAAAATAAAACTATAAGATTTTATGTGCAACGGTCAAGCGACTGTTAAGGAAGTTCAAACTGTTGGTCTACGTTTTTGGCCATTAGCCACTTTTCCCCTTCCCCCTTTTTGCTTTTTTTGCTGGCCCAGAAGTTGCGGCTGCTGTTGCGTATGTAAAATGATAAAAATCTTAATGGAATTTTCTAAATGTGTGTGTGTGTGTGTATTTGTATCCGATGGGGAGGCAGACCTAACGACTGAAATGTAGTGACCAACGCCCAAGACCTTTAGGCCAAGGCCCAAACCAAACCAGGATCCCAGTTCCAAGGCTCAAGGCCCAAGGCGATAAGCAAACAAATCGGAAATTAAAGTTGAAGCTGCTGCTTGGAATGTTTATCTGCTTTCAGCTTCTGAATGTTTTGCTGGCGCAGTTTTAAAATAGCCACCCCCATAGTCATAGTCTGAATACCCCTCCTATTCCTTATACGCTTTCCTATGCTTTTCCCCCCTAAGTAGTGCCCACCCTCTGACATTGATGGATTGCCGTTTAAATCAGCGCATCACTCATGTTTACCCGGCAAAAGGCGTCGACGTCTGCGGCTCGACTTTCACAGCCTCCTTGCCCCACCTCCATCTCCTTCTGAATTTTTCCATGTCCTTTTCAGCCATTAAATGCTATTAAAGAAATTGTTTTCGTTCGACATGCATTGAAAAGTTCTAGGAAGCGACATTTTTGTATTCATTCATCGTAGCATTTACTTAATGCAAATGCAATTTGATTTATCACCCAGCTTTTCCAATTGGCATAATTAACAGTTTTCCACACAGTTCTCCCCACACAGTTTTCTTTTTTTTGGGGACTGCCAAATGAAACTCGATGCCAAGCTTGTCAAACTGATGGCCACAGCCATTGCTGATGTTGATGTTGTTGTTGATGGCAACGATGGCGTTTCTAAAGTCGTTAAAAAACCAGACCCCAAATAAGACAACCACGACGATGACGATGACGATGGTGCTAATGAAGTGCACTGCAGTCTGTAGGGTAGTGTAGGGAGTTGTTGTGAATTGAGAGAGGGGAAAGGGGTAGGGGTAGGGGTATGGGGTAGGGACAAGGGCTGGGTTAAGCGCACTCGCTGGCCAACCAAAAACAAAGAGCAAAAAGGGGGAATGTTAAAGGGGGGAATGAGGGCAATGCAATGCATGGCTGGCTGCTGTTGTGGTTGTTGTTGCTGATTGCTTGCATGCAAGTTGCTGTCGTTGTTGTTGCAGTTGCTGTTGTTGTTGTTGTTGCCATAATTATGGCAGGCGCGCGAATATTTTGTTTACATTTGGCGCGCATTGCAGACAGGCAACGGCAACAGCAACAACAACGGCAACGTGCAACATAAAGGGGCAAAAAGTTTCATTTCGCGTGCTCCGCCTACTCTTTGCCTCATGGTCCGGAGTCGCTTACTTCCCTGCTAATTCCCCGCTCCCTTCCCTCTCACATATGCCAGCTCCCATGCCCCTTGCAATTTTCTTTCTGTTGCCAACAGTTTTGTTGTTGTTGTTGTTGCCACAGTTGCCACACTTAAAAGTAACCCCCGAAAAAAAGAAAACAACGCGCAAAATGGCCTAAATGGTAGGCGCATGTGAAGCCAACAGTGTAAGAGCGAGAGAGAGAGGGAAGAGTGGAAGTGAGGCAGACTGTTGCAAAGAGTTGCATTGTTGTCAGCGCTCATGTTGCATGTTATAGCCCAGAGCGACGGCGGCGCTTAGTGTGTGGCATGTTCATATGTGTAGACAGGCAAAGACGAACTCAAGATGCGCTACAGCTAATAATGATGAGGTGGCATTAAATCAATGACAGAGAAAGGTATGCTCTATAGAAAATTTAGAAGTCAATAAAGGTGGAAGATATGCTTTTGTAGGGAAAGTGAGAAGATAATCTATCTAGGGAAAGTAGCAAAATTACTAGATAGGGATAGTAATGCATTTACATTCCAATTAGCTATTATTTTATATATTTAGTTCTTATTAATGCATCAAGGATTTCCTTAGATTATTGTTTATTCAAATTTGTATACGACTAACAAATTTGAATAAACATTAAGATCTTATTTTATAACTCTTCAAGTGAATTCATTTATTGTTTCTATATATATATATATATTCTAGTTAACAAAATTACTTTAATAGAAAGGGACTGAAATATTTAAAAGTGCAATGAAAGTGAAATATTTAATTTAGGGGAAAGTATTATAATTTAATTGTGTTCTAATACAAAATTACTGTCAAACTTAGAAGTAAAATGTCATTCATCTCAATATAATTGCTTAGGGCCATTCAATGAAACAGTAAAAGGATATGTTTTGTATATAGTAATTTGTATTATACAGAATGCATTCACTTAAAAGTGCAATGTCATTGCTCTTAGAAATTTTTCCTTAAGGCAATTGAAGATACAACAAAGTGTGGCACTTGCTCATTTGAACTCTTTCTCTATCGGAAGTACGGATATGCATACATAATTCTCCTACCTTTGTCAGTTTCTTGACCCTTTCACACACACACACACAGTAACACACACTAGCACACATACACCATGGCCAAAGGGCATCTTTATAACTTTGTGTATACCTCGCGTTTGTTGCAAATTATTTATTCTTTTTTTTTAGCAACATGAGGATGAGGACAAAGTTGCGATTAGTGCTGCACACTCTCTCCCACTTCTTCTCTCTGTCTCTGTCTGTCTGACGGTCTGTCTGTCTCTTTCTTGCTCTGTCCCTGTCTTTGCTTGCCACTGGAGTGGAAACACTCATTTGGCTCTGTTTAGACATGTAGTGCAACTGGAAAAAAATCTTCATAATGGCTGCCACAGGCCGACGTCGTCGCAATGCAATTTTCACCGCCGACGACGCCGACGCCACAGCAATTTGCAGTTACTTGTTGTTGTTGTTGTTGCTGTTGCAGCTTGTTTCACAAATGGCGTCGCATTTGGCGTTGTTAATGGCGGCGGCGTTGTTGGCGTTGTACGTGTGCATTACCGAGTTGTTGCTGTTGCTGATGTTGCTGTTGTTGCTGTTGCTGGAGTCGACGTCTTGGGCTTGTTGTGCCATGTGTCACGGCATTGCAGTCATGTTGACATCATGTGACCAGGCACCAGAGCAAGAGAGAGGCAGAGAAAGAGAGATAGAGAAGCATATAGGCCTGAGGTTGCCTCTGACACTTGTCGACAGCCCAAGGAGGGAATTTAAAGGGGGCAGAAGTATGTATTATTGGGTGCCTGTGTCCATGTGTGTGCTGATTGTCTTAAATTCATTTGCCAAGTTTAAATAAACACACAACACGAGCGAAAATATGTGGAAAAAGTGGAGCGAGTTAAGCGAGTAGACTAGACAAAGGCTAAGAAGAAAGGGGAACAACAAGTTGACAGCAAAGACACACAAAGCGTGGGGGAGAGGGGTATAGAAACGGGGAACAACATGGCAAAAGCAACTTAAAGGCGTGACAGTAATTAATTATTTTGTCGTATGGTAAATTAATAAACCAAATGGACTTTGTTTCACTTGACATGTTTGCACTCGTTTGCTTGGTTAGTTTCTCGAGTCTGTCGATTCAGAGACTGTGGAGAGTGTGTGAGTGTGTATCTGTGTGTATTTTCTGCAAAATGCATAATTGCTTACATTAGCGTAATTGGTGCAATATGAGAGTTGAATGAAAGAAACACCTCCAACTGCCGGATTAATGCATTTCTAATATGCTGCTGATGGGAATTGCAAAAATGGGAAATAATGGGATAGATATAATTTTTGACAAGTCAGAAGATTATCTATATACACTTTCACGGATTTAGTCAGTTATTACTTATTTATTAAATTTATTTATCTAAATTATATATTGCATATTTTTAATAAAACTTACATTAACTGAAATTAATTATATCACAAAAAACTTGTCAAGAAGACACAGAGTCAAACTTAAACTCAGAAAGTGACTCCACTTCAGGGACTTTAACATATAAAACTACATTAGAAGTATTAGATAATAAAAATGATTTCAGGAAATTCTATAAGAATGTTTAAATAAGCAATTCTGCTAATCAAGCTGTCGAGTTCAGTGAAATCTCTTGGAAAAGTTATGAAATCTCGTTAGATAAGTTCTTTATGCGATCTGGCAATAGGTTGTAACTTATGGCAACCAACAATAATGTCAACCTCAAGCAACTTGCCAGGAAAACGCACGGACTGGACTCTCTGTCTTTCTCTGTCTCCAAAGGCAGATGTGTAAAAGCATTTCTCTAAATAGATGAGCGCCACAAAGTATGCTATAAATTCCATTTTAATTTACCTGCATGTAATTTATGCCTTTTGACTTCTTAAGCATTTTATAACCCCCCTTAATGGGAGGGAATGCAGGGGGGAAAAGGCCAACAAACATTGCCATTGGCATGTCCATTGTATTTACATGGACATCTACGTTTATTTGTCAATACACAAATTTCATATACTAGTTTTAGTATTGGCTATTGTCAGGACTTGAACTCAAAACGGGTTGTTGGTGGTAGGGGAAGCGGGGCAGGCAGAAGGGGCAGGACATTGGGGCGTGCCACTGCAAACAAATATTGCTGTCGGACAGCTCGACACAGACACAAAACACAGATACACACACATAGATAGGACAACAAATATCTACAACAAGACAACACGCAAAATTTATTAAACACAAACAATAAGGAAAATGCATTTAAGGAAAAGGAGAAGGAGCTGCAGGAGCAGGGTGTAGGGGAAAATGGGTGTGCAAGGACAACAAGGCAACTAAATTGCATTACAGACATTACGCAGGACATGCGGGAAGACAGACAGACAGACACACTAAAAGACAGACAAGCGACAAGGATGTTGCAACGTTGCACATTTCGAATGGAATACCAAATTCCTGGCACTTGAGCACTTGCATATTGAATACCGAATGTACAAACTATACAATATATACCATATACAACATTTACAACTATCTACACGTATCTTATATATATAAATATATATATATATGTATATATTTAAACTCGTGTATATAAAGTGACAGTCCATATATTCTGGAGACATTGGCAGGCAGGCTGTGCACTTTGTGGGTGTGGCTAAGAAAACGGTAAATTTCACAGTGCAGTATCACAACAACAACCGCAACAACAACAACAATTGCTTCCTGTATGTTTGTGGCAAATTGCATGTGCAGACAACTGCGAGTACATCGCTCAAAAGTTCAATTGCCAGCAACCGCAAAGCATCAGAATCACAATAGACAGCAATGTTGATTGTGAATTGAACGACGAGTGGCAAAATTGAAACGCCCACAGCTGCCGGAAATCTGACGATGGAATGAAAAAAAAGGGATAAAGGGATAAAGTTGAACAAAAGTAAAGGCAACGCATGCGCCAAAGGACCAACGAGTTAAACAAAAGCCTAAGATTGACAGGCATTTCCGTTTTCAACTCGAGAGAGAAATTAGGCGAAATCCAGGTGTCTGTTTAAGGTCTGGCTTCTCTTTTTTTCTTTTCTTTTATTTTGTTTTTGTATTTTTATTATTTTAGTGTGAAATCATTGAGTCAATATTAGAAATCCAACACGACGACAACAACTAAAACAAATAGAAAATTGTAATAAGCGCCAGCAACGTCAGTCAATGATTAGATTAGCTTGCCACTGTAACTGCCACACACACACACACACACACATTCCTCCTACACACAGCTCCACTTTCACTAACAACAAGAGGGAGGCAACAGAACAGGGGCTGGGCTGTTTACTTACTGACGCCACTGTGGCGGCGCGCCGGTTGCAAGATTTATGAGAAGCAGCAACTACACCCTGTCCCCTGCCCCCTTCGCCCTTTCCAGTTACTTTGTTTGCCCATTTGGCGCTACAGAAATACGTTGCAGTTGCAGTTGCAGGCAGAGACCAACCGAAATATTGAGGACATTTTGAGTGGCAGCACTGATAAGAAATAGGTAGAAGGGGTTGGTCAGAGATCCAGATAAACATTCACCAAAAAAAAATGTGAAAACAAAAAGAACACAATAAAATAGACGCCATAGAGCAATATGTAGTTTTGGGAACGCATTTCAAGTGCAGCAGTTCAACACCCGTTGACAGGTTCAACTTTTTCCTATATACGATTACGAGTGTGACTCTATATACTATATGTGTTTTATTGGCCTCGTTGCTCAAACTGGCAATGATTGATCGATCCTCGAATTGTTTTACGTACTGCATGTGGGTAGATTGTAAATCTTCTATGCCTCAGCAGTGTTAATTGAATTGTGCGTGCTGTAAATTTATTTATGTGATTTTTCTCCTCTACTTGCAGCATCCCTACCCATCCGAGGACCAGAAAAAACAATTGGCGCAGGACACTGGCCTAACGATACTGCAAGTAAACAATTGGTGAGTAACGCTTGAAGAAATTTTACGATTAAATATACAGTTCTTTTCTCATGGTCCAATTAAATTGATAGATATGCTTAAAAAACATTCAGCTAATTATTGAAGTCCTTATTAAGAGGTTACCAAAATGTGCCTTAATCTTTTAAGATAATAAAAATATATACTTTAATTCCAATCAATTGCTAAGTAGAGTAAAATGAGAATCATAAACAGAATCCGAACTAAAACCAAAACATATACAAAAGCTATAATATCACCTTACTGTATGTTAGAAGACACCTACACTAAAAAAAAGAAAGAAAAATGCTGAGAAAACCTGCCATGCAAAACTGCAGCTGTAGGCAAAAGAAATGTGGCAAGTAAAGTTATGGGGCATGTTGCCTGTTTGGCTGTTCGCCTGGTTGCCAAACGGGACAATGACAGGCAAACAAATCCTAGAGACTGTCCGTTCTTTGCATTAGGCAGATCTAGGGATCCACAGACTTGTGGAGAGCTTGAAGGTGACTTCATCAAATTTTACACATTATGCGACATGCTGCAAAACTTGACACCTGGCAACCAATGCAAAAGACAAGACAAGCTTCTAAGCTGTTTGTTGCATTTGATGTGGTTGTTGTTCTTGTTCTAGTTGTTGCACGAGTTGCAACCAGATCCAAAAAGACCCAAGCCGAATGGAAATGGTTGGGGGGAATTGCTACAAAAGCTTTGGAGAGAGCCAGTTAAAAGCGTTGCTGAATCTTTTATGCAGTCGGGGCAACATGTCTGTGTGGCATGGAATGCTTTTAAGCAGGGACAGGCCATAATAAAATCTAGCGAAAAATGTGTGAGCCTCAGTTGGAGATGGAGATGGAATTGGAGTTGGCGTCTGTATATGGATTGGGTTGGGTTGGGTAAACTCGGTGGGAAGGCACTCAGTTCAATTAAATTGAATTTCGCGCTCACTGAAGCACACTGCAAATTAACAAATACGAGCAGAGTTGCCTGAGACTAAAGGACGAGTACTGGGCAAAAAGGACCCTTGCCCATTTCGCTTAAGCACGCAACGCTGCGTAGACAACAACACTGAAGGAGGCAAATGCTGACTGAGAAAGAAAGAAAGCCAGGATGGAGAAAGACAGAAAAAAAGAAGAAGGAAAAGAAAAAACGTTAGCAGAAAATAGCAAAATAAAATGTTGACACTTTTGGTTATTTATGGGCTGGCAGACGACACCTTCGCCAAAGCACTAATCCATGGGGAATGTCCCACGGCCATGGGCTTCTTGGGGCAGCTAAATGTGTATTTATTTTGCGCAATTTGAGGAGCAGAAAAATAAAGAAAGAAACTGCGTAAGAACCAATTCAAATGACCAACAGATAGAGAGAAAGTACGAGAGTAAGTGAGTAAGTGAGGGGAAAAAGTCCATTAACACCCAATAAGAAGAAAAAATAAGACGGAGGACTTCAGTTCTGTTACTGTGGTAATCGAAAAAGTTTTGTTGTAGCCAAGTTTTAAATATTAACGCTTACTTACAGCTGCAGATGTAAGAGAAAAAAGTTATAATTATGGCGTAAGTACATAAATAACACTGCAAATGGTACGCTATGGTAAGAGTCTGAGTCTGAGGTTTTGTGGTATTACGAGCACATGCCACATGCCACACATACCCCTGTTCTCTGTTCCATCTTCCCTGTTCCCTGTTCCCTTTTCCTTTCTTCTTCTGTGCAACGAGTCAGCCAATCAAGTCAGCAGCCAGCGGCCAAATCGATTTGCAGCTTACAACGTCTCACATTCGCCTCTTGTGGCACAAAACGTTCCCGAAATCGTTTGCAACGGAACTCAATTCCATTTTGTCGTTTTGATAAACGATTCCAGGGCGTTGCAACAATTTCCGCCTCAAAATGAGCAACAGAAATGAACTGCAAATTGAAAAAAAAAACACAGAAAATAAAAATTGGCAAAAAAAAAAAGTAAAGAAAGAGCAAAGTATCTTATACATATGTAAGGAATGGGATTTCAGGGGCTGCTTTCAGTGCATTAACCTCTACTAAATCGCAATGAGTTAGCTCATTGTTGTTTTTGGCTAATGTCTGACTCGTTCTTTTCCTGTTGTTGTACTTTTTTTTCTGTTATGTATTATTTTTTTATGTGTTTGTATGTTTTTCTGTGTCAACATCGTTTGAGTTGCCCCCAGAACTGACTGTCACTCCTGCAACGGCTGCGATGGCGGCTTTTTGCTTTAATCATTTCATTTCTTTGGTTGATCCTTCACGCAGCAACGGATCAGCCAGCAACTGCAACAGCAACAGCCTGCTTATTATTTCTTATTGCATTTATTAAACGACAATCATAACCAAAGTCGGCATTGGGCTTTGTAAAGGCGACCGATTTCCAGCTCAAAGTTTCCCATTGATGTCGTCCGACTCTCGGACTCTCGACTGGCCAGCAAAAAGTGTGACTCTGGCAAAAGATTTGGTTTAGTTTATGGCTAAGTTGCGCACATAAAACAGGCTGCTGCAAATCCCCGCAGTCTACTGAAATCATTTATAAATAATTCATAAATCCAACTGTTGTCATCTGCTTAATTAAAAATAAAAACAAAAACGCTAACTAAAATCTCCTTTATTTCTTTGTTTTTTACAGGTTCATCAATGCGAGGCGAAGAATTGTACAGCCGATGATCGATCAATCGAATCGAGCAGGTAAATATCAAAAATATTCCCTCCCTTTCACCTATTTCCCCCCATCCTCCCATCCACCTCCTTGAACAAAAAAATAACCATAACTATGAAATGGCGCAATTTTGAACGCAATTTCTAATTATGTGCATTTTTTTCTCTCTCTCAATTTGCAACAAATGCGAATCTCTCAACAGTTTATACACCGCATCCAGGTCCCTCCGGTTATGGTCATGATGCCATGGGCTATATGATGGACAGTCAGGCGCATATGATGCATCGTCCGCCTGGAGATCCCGGTTTCCATCAAGGCTATCCCCACTACCCGCCAGCTGAATACTACGGACAGCACTTGTAATGCAACGCTAGCGACGGATACGGGATGAATCCGCAAGCCGAAGTGGCAGCCACTGGCGCTACTGAAACTATAACCGAATCCAAGAATAAGGAGCAAGCGACAGCGGAAGCGGAAGTGAAAGTGCAGGCAGGCGGAAGCGGATGTTGAGCAGCACGCTGATAGCGACAAAGCCAAAATCATAGCTTAAAATTACTACTACATAGCAGAGAAAGCGGAGCCAGGATCACGATCAGGATAAGGACCAGCAACATTTAATAGAACTTACAAAACCTTGTGGCAATATCAGTCAAGTAATAGATCAAAGTAAAATTGTAGTAAAATCAGAAAAAGTAAACAAAATGTAAAGAATAATATGATATGATATTAGCTAATCAAAAGGCAGGCGCAACCACAGTATCTACAGCAACAACAACAACAACAACAACAACTACAACAAGAAAAACGAGAGAATGAAAAAACAATTTTAAATGAAACTATTTGTGTATACGTTAAAAAACATAAATAACTACAAACAAGCAACAAAAGAAGAACAGAGTGGAAGATATTTATGCATAAACAAAATGAAACGCTTAGCTCTAAGTTAAATAAACTCACACACACACACACACAGACACACTCAAACACACACTCACATACACACAGAGACAGACACAAATGTTTGGCAAACAACAACTACAACAACAAAAAGGTTTTCTAATTGAATTCTTATATGCAAATCTTGACTTCAAAAGCTACAAAAGGCAATATTTCGCAGCATGAATTTAGGCGCAATCCAAAAGGAAAACTTAAGCTACATTTTGGTCGAATTGCAAGCCAAAAAACTGATTTGATTTGTTTTAAAAAGAGAAAAAGAAACTAGTTTTTAATTTGAATTTAGTAAATGGCCCCGCCCACTAGCAGCATAGCCCCGCCCACAAAGCAATAGAGAGATTCATATACTGAAAACAGACCACAAGCTGCGTACAATTCAATAATTTACAATTAAAAATGAAAAAATAAAAATTAAAATAAAAGAAGTAACAACAGAAAAAAAAGGGAAATAAAAAGGAAATGGAAAATTCTTTGCTAGAGTTTAGTTTCTTTGTTTAGTTATGTAACAAGTCAGTTGTAGTAAACGCTTTTGTTTTCTTATAAATATATTTGTAGTATAATATACTTACCTTTGTTTGTACGTATGCATACAAATGTACATAAATAAACACACAGAACGATAACTAATTAAACCTAATGATAACTGATTAATTACCAACTACTTACTTATATATGTATATGTACATCTTAGGTTTAGCACTCTTATTTAAATTAATTGAATTGTTTTCTAATTTTACGCAATGCAAAACTTAAGCAAACAAGAAAAAAACAAACAAACAAAACAAATTTAAAACTAAAACAAAAACGCAAGTGGAAGTGGAAACGGAAATTGAATTTAATTTTAATTGAGGAAATTTTAATAATTTTGTTTTTAAATGTAATCATTTTTGTGTGTGTATTCGTAGTATTATTTCCAAGAAAATCACATGTTTGACTATGAAAAAATATGCTAAAAACTGATCACTTACATGAGGTACACACACATAAACAATAAACCATAAACTATAAGCATGCGAGTACAGATAATCATACGAGTATGTACACATACGTATATACATACACACAAATACATATATATACATAAAGATAAACATATAAATATATAAATAAAAATTAATAAATTATGCATAATTTCTAATTGTACTTTTATTTATGTATTTTAATTTGTATGCGTTATATTTAGTTACTATTATTATTATTATTATTATCTTTATTATTAAATTTACTTAATTAATGATTTAATTTTAAAAACAATACAAAATGGAAAGATTAATGATGAAAATACGAGTAAAATGCATCTATGAAAAATAATTGCAAAAATAAAATTTCCTGTGTTTTTATTTTACTTTAGTTTTCCAATTTTCCAATTTTCAGAATCAAAACCATTTCCCATTTATTTAGTAATTTTCAAAAGTATTTCGGCAAAGAGGCTATGCGAATACTCTCAAAGAGGATTCTGTGAAACTTTCTGTTGGACATTTGCTTAATTTTGCGACTTATTCTTTAAATTTAAGCAATTGAACTGAATTCAGCAAGCACAAGTGCGTTTAAATTGAATTTACACAGTTATTAACAAACAAAAAAAAAACAAAAAAAATGAAAAGAAATGAAAACTAAAATCGTAACGAATATACGTAAATGCAAAGAGAAACAAACTGAAATTTAAGTGTTGTACAATTTCATTTTTAATATAGTCGTACTATATAACTGAATGATGTGTGTGCAGAAGAAGTGAGTACCTTTTTTAAGCTCAGTAACACGGTAATGAATATCATTTGGCTATTTATACTTACTTATTAAGTAAAAATGAATCGAGAGCTTCTTTCTTATTCAAAATTTCTGATTTCCTTAGCTTACATCACACATCATCAAATTGAAGGTAAAAACTCTCATCTACTTATAACTATACTTGAAACAATCACTCAAAACGTATACGAACTTCTCAAAGAATACCACAGAAAACAAAATTATGCTATTGTTTTGCACAAATAATACTACAAAAACTTATTTACAAATTGCTAAAGGCAAATGTTTTTCGCCAGCCCTAAGTATTTAACAATTAAAACAAGAAAACGAAATAAAAATTCACTATAAATATACAGAATTATACGATTTATGCATCGATAGTAATATATTAGACTTTATGGTAGTTAAATAATCAATACAAACCATTGACTTGAGAAACGATTAACGATTAAACGATTAAAACGCAAACTGTACAGAACGCCTTAAATGAAAACCCAATATTGAATGAGCGAAAGATGTATACGAGTCTATATATAATATATATGCATATATAATATATATATGTATAAGTATATATAGAATATAAACTATAAATACCTAGATATATTATTATTATTAATTTTTAAAACCCAAAATAATATAAAATATGTATGTATAATGGCTTAAGCACAAGGAACCAAAATTCAGTTAGTATGAAAGAGAGCACTAATGCGTGAGACTGTTAACATGTTGAAAGAGAGCTAGAGAGAGAGAGAGAGGAAGATAGAGAGTTAGAGATAGAATATGTTTGTGGCATTGTTTGTTTGTTTTTGGTACATTTTATACTACAGTTTCATGATGAATTTCAATAATTATTTGAATTTGATATGGAAATATGGAATGTTTCCTATCGCAACTCTTATTTCTCTCTTTGTGCCAACATGTTAACTGCTTCTGAAGTATTTCGCATCGTAACTAAAAGCTTGTAAATTGAAATCGCTGTATGATCTTCTATGATGTTACAGAAAAACGTCTTTAATCTTGATGAAAGAAATCTAGAAACGAAATTAATTTTATTTTGTATGAGATGATCGCTTGGCTTGGCATCTTCAAATGTGCCCGTTATGTGTCAGTGTTGATAAGCGTTACATACATGTAAGTAGTAGGATGAAAGTGAAAATAAGAAACGAATGACGTTGAGAAACCAATTCAAGCAAATGGAAAATAAAATTAAAAAATAATAAATACATATAATATTGTATATGAAATGAATTTTAATGCTTTTTATGTTTCAACATTTTTTCGTATCAGAATTTAAATTAAAATGTGATTTTTCTCGAAACTTTAATGTATACGCCGTAAATATTTAATATGATTATTAAGGACGACAGCAACATTTATTACGATGATTATATTTACATAGAAATATTTAACAATTATTGTACATTTTTGATAAACTCTCATTGAAAATATTTTGTAAATAGTGCAAGAACTTGCATAAATTATAGAAGCATGCATAATTAAATCCAAAACAAAAAAAAAACAAAAAAAAAATAATTGAAATAAACTGTATTTAATGCTAGTTTGTAATTACCGGAGCAAATGCAACCCTGAGCATAGACTAAAAGTGCACAAACGATTTATACAACTTACAACTTACCCACGCGACAGCATCGGATCATATAGAAGAGCCGAAAGAGAGAAACATATAGAGAGAGAGACAAACACACACACACACACACTCAGAGCAAGTGCGGGCGAGCGAGTGAGCGAGAGAAACAGTGTGCACTTGATTGAGTTAGAACAGGAGAGAGAGCTAACTCTATAGTTGCAATAAATAAGCAAATTAAAAGAAAAAGAAAAATAAAAATAATGCAAGTAATAAATATAAACTAATATATTTATATGAAATAAAATAAATCAATGTTTGTGCGTGTAAAAATTAACTTTAACTAAATTTCTAGAATTAAACAATAAAGAAACAATGAAAATATAAAAATTAAACTTGAATATATTTAAAAGAAAAGTATCATTAACTTAATAAACTAATTGAAGCTTCTATGTAAAGAAATAAAAACAAAAAACCTTAAGATTATTGGCTGATTGGAGATGTAACTAGAACAACAGCTCGATGAAAGAATGACAGAGAAAGAAGAGAAGAAGAGCAAACGAAATGCAAAATATGAGAAAATATTGAACATAATTTTCAATTGTAATAAATTATGAAATAAAAGATTATGAAAACCAATATGTTTCTTTTGTAATATAGAGTATATACTACTTTTATCATGGGAATTCCGAACATTCACAGCAATTTGCAACTGACAACTGATGTGGGTGTCTTCTCGCCATTTGCCAACTGTCAGCTGGTCAACTGTATAACTATGTATACTCTGATCCGATCCGAGCTGACCAGACCAACGTTCAAGGGTTAGAGCTCGACCAAAACCATTGCGTGCCTTAGCCATATATCTTTCTCGCCTTCCCAACCAATATAATTGAACAATAATTGCCTGGAACTTTTGTGAGGGACACACGCTTCATCTGGTCCGACTTTCACTTCAGCTCCCGCTCGAGTCCCACTCCTGCTATGTGAACTGTACACTGAAAGAAACCCGTGTATAAACTACTTTCATCATCAATAATTTGTTCTTAAAATAAGAATACTTTAATAATTCTTAACTGGTTCTAGCTTGATCGCATATACATATATTCAGCACAATTATTACTGATGTTAAACTGTCATCTATTAAAAAAGCTGTATACTGACCCTTGATTTTTATTTTATTGTTGTTTATTGATATTGAACACATATTGACAGTGATAAATATTTTATATTTAATATTTTGTAACTTTTTGGTCTACAAAGAAGAATAATTTTCCTTATTCTCAGAATAGTGGCATTAAAAATATTAATATAATAATTTCTTACAACCAAGATGTGTCGATTATGTTGTGCATTTGTTAGACCCCATACTTTTATCAGTGTATACTCTATAGGAGTAGGCATTAGTTGGTCATCAGTTGGTGTGAAGTGTATGCACTTTTTTCTTTTTTGGCAGCCGAACCAAATTCAATGCTACAACAGCTGTGTGGATTGCCACGCACCCTGCCACACACACACACTAGTACACACTCACACACACAGGCACACACAGAGATCAGACACACACGCTTGACCAACAAATTCAATTAATATTAATTAGCCAAGGTGCTGAGCTGGTTGTTTGCTCGCACGCTGTTGCTTCTTTTACACACACTCACACATACTCACGCACACCTACTTACAAATGGAGTTTTAATCATTTTTCAAGTGTGAAAATTAGTTGCGTTTAAGTTGCCTATAATTAGTAGCCTGGCACATAGACACACACACACATTAGACAAAACATTAGAGAGCCGGAGGGACGCTCATTTGTGACACCCCCGCCCTATAGAATTTTCCCTCTATACACCCTGTCTGCTCCGCCCTGTCCGCAACTGTAATTACTTTTACGAGCTGTTTACAGCTGCTCCAAGTGCCCATTATGCGGTGGCGTACAAAATTTTTCTGCTGTCAATTTATGCAAATTTCTTATGTATTTCCCCAAAGTTTTTCTTGCTGTCCACCTACACAAAGTTCTTAATATTGTACATTTGTAGCAATTGCAGTTGACTGACCCCCTCCTCCCTTCCCTTCCTCCCTTTGGCATTGGCAGTTACCGGTAATCTTTGCCCCCCCCTCCCTACCTCTTTACACTGTACTTCAAGCTTGTTGTTTCTGAAACTTTAATTTATTTTCATTGCGCATTTTGATGCTCGTAATTCCCTCGTTATTGTTGCCTCCTGTCGCCTGCTGATGTTGCCTCCTGTTCCCTTGTAGTTGTTATTGTTGCTGTTGTTATAATGTCACGCTTGGTGTTGGCATCATTACTTTTTGCCATTGTGTTGTTGCTCTCGTTTTGCATATGAATATGATTTGAGAGAAAGAGACAAACAACAAAAAAGAAAAAAAAAGAAAAACATTGTAAACTGCGCTTACAAAAGCCACAGCCCCTCCACCAAGTTATCAGACCCTGTCCCAGTTCCCGGTTCAACCCAACCCAGCTCTTGCCTTAGTCTTTCCGTGGTGGTTGCTATTTTAATTTCATATTTTTTTTCCCAACATCGTTGCTGCGTACACTCCACTTTTATAATTTCAAAACAGATTAATGTTGCGCATATGTGACACCATTTTATGCGACGGGTTTATCTCTTTTATGGCATCATCATCATCGTCGTAGCACCAAGAACCAAATACATATACGTTCTCACATAGAAACAAGGGCGTGTGGTACGAGGACTAGAAAAAGTGTAGGTCTTGTTTTCAGCAAGGGATTCGGGCTGGAATTAAGTGGGATCAGCTCAACAGCCGGCTAAATACTTTTCCAGATCAAAGCAGATGCAAGTGCAATGCGAGCAGGAAAAGAGATCAGCTGGATCCACATACTATAATAAATACTACTCATTGAAATTATTATTATTTCCTTTAGTTCTTAATAAAATTAGAACAGTGTGAACATGACAGCAATCGATTAGCTGCTAATAGTGGTCCACTAAAAATTAAAGCTACTCATTGCAACTATTATAATGTTTCTACAATTATTATAAAATTTCATTCTTTTTTCCCCCTTGTTAGTTATAACTAAAATAGTATGAAAGTAACAACGATCGTATAGATTGCTAACTAAGTTGAGTACTTTTTAAAGTTTCAATTAAGTTTGTATCTCTTAATATCTGTCAAGCTTCTGTTTAATCAAACAATTCTAGCATTGGAAAAGTAAAGTAAATATTACGGAAAATATTTTAATATTACAAAGTAAAGTGTAAAGTATTTTAACATAGACTGCAGAATATTTAAAACTAATCTTTTATTTTAAATTAAACTGTTGTAGGTACAACAACTGCATTAAGCTATCGACAATAAAACTCTTTTGTATTGTGAATGAAATTTATACCCAATCAGCAAAAGCTAATTTGGTTAGCTCACTTTCAGTCAGAGCTGCCAAAGACTTGTTTGGAGCAGAAGCTATTGTCTTTTGTAATGTGATATGAAGCCTATTCATGGTGAAGCTGTCATGGCATCCATCCATCCACTCATTGGGATTGCCTCGAGCTATGAATTTGAGTTCTTCAGTCCGAGACTCATTAATGCACTTTACATAATCGCAAAATCATTCAGACAACGATAACAATGGAAGACTGCGACTATTCAGGGAATACAATGGGAATGCGAGATACAGCCGAACGCGAAGTCGAGAGCTGGACGGGATTTTGGGTGTGAGTTTAAGTCTCAGTTTGAGTGTAATTGTGTGTGTTAGTGTGGGTGCAAGTTACAGAATGAATTGAAATGTTTTCGGATAATTTAAATGACTTAAATTATGTAAATTGTCGCAGCAGACAAAGACTTTGCAATGCGATGTCTCTCATTTGTCCCAGTCTCCAGTCTACAGTCTCCAGTCGCAATCGCAATCGCAGTCACAGTTACAGTCGTAGTTCCTCATTGTCAACTCTTGTGCCGTCTCGTGAAATGCACTGTCCCCGAATAAAGTGGGAAAAGCGGCCAGAGTCGCAGCCGTAGTCATTGCCATCAGCCCGCACTAGATTCACTTACAAATTTAATTAAGTTCAATTGAAAGTAACACCACGGCCGTTGTCGTCATCGTCGTCATCTGTGAGGCAATGGAGATGGAGATGGAGAAGAAGGATGGAGACTGGCGGGAATAGCTCCATCGTCGACTTGGGCAATGTGGCGACAATCCAAAAACTTTGTTTTGACAATTGATACAATGAAAAATTTAGTGCGATAAACGACGAGTCGTTCACTTGCTGCGTGGGTTATGCGATGTGGCATGGGGCAAGTCTCGATTAGTTTTCCACTTTCATCAGTTGAGCATAGAGAGTGTAGAACGTGCCTTCTATGTGTGTACTTGCCCCATATATAAACATCAGGCATTCCTGGCATCATTTTTATACTTTATACTTTAACCGCAGCTATATTTGTAGAAAGATACATATGTATCTACATATATCTGCAGTGTATCTGGTATCTGGTTGATGTCTAAATTTACATAATTGAATTTGTTTGCTTGATTGTCGAGCTGTCGAGCTGTCGATGCTCAGACCCGTGCGGGGGCCACTC
This sequence comes from Drosophila putrida, assembly GCA_037043535.1. Taxonomy (NCBI): domain Eukaryota; kingdom Metazoa; phylum Arthropoda; class Insecta; order Diptera; family Drosophilidae; genus Drosophila; species Drosophila putrida. Next base: position 1,171,346 of record JBAMBI010000390.1, on the reverse strand, counting down.
ACAAAAATGACAATTGCTAGTTCCGGTCGTTTGCAGTTTGAAGTGCCATTGACACAGGCCACAGACTGAAGCTACATAGCAATTAGCAGTTAGCCGGGGAGAGCGAGATGACAGAGGACTAAGGAGGGAACCGGGCAACCCTCATGCCTCATGCCGGTGGCGAGAGCAGTCAACGATGAGCGCAAAAATCAACGCAATTTGTCAATAAAAATGTAACTCGAACAGATTGTGAAGTGTGCGAATGTGCTCGAAACAATCGCCGAGCATAAATTATAGTCCCCAGATATATATCCATGAGTATACCGACTACCGAATACGGGAGCAATTGCATCTCTTTAGTTTCTCTGGCTGCGGGTTCCCAATCGGATACTCCATTTCCATTCCCCTTAGCTTGTATTTGGGACTTGTGTTCGGCTTGACTTTAATGAGTATAATGATTTCCAATGCAGATTAAATGATCAGATTATGCTGTTCTCCAGATTTTCAAGTAGCCTGCAGACTTTGGTTGATTGTGTGAATCCAAATTGAGTTATTTTCAGAAAGGAATCAAAATGATGTATGCATAAATTTAAATCTACATAAGACTCTTATGACAGAAATCATCGGGAGTAAAATTGTTGTCCACAATGTCGCTTTTCCTTGAAACTACTTTCAATATTTATCTTAATATATATTTTTTACTATTATGTATATTTTACTCTTAGTTTCGATATTGGAGTCATTTTCAATTGTATATATTTTGTGATTAAGTGCAGTGTATAAAAATAGAGTATCACTTTAATTTAAGTTAATCAATTGCAGCTTGGTATGCAAAACGAACTCTCATTTGATTTGCCATAAATAAAATTTGCAATCAATTTTAATGCATTTGACTGCAATCAAAAATTGTTGTCTGCCAGTTGACTTTTAGCCAGGATTTTCAAAGCACATGGCTATACTCGTAAAGTCTTTGCTAGAAATTTATACAAAAGATTCTTAGACAAGGGCCACACCCACTTGCGGATCGACGCCCATTTTCAGATTGGATGCCAGCAAAAATACAAAAGTAAATTCTATTGAAAACATGGCAGAAACGACAGTTTCATTTTGTTGGAATGCATCTGCATTTGTTAAGATATTGCAGATGTGGCTAACACCGATACAATAGAATAGAATAGTATGGAATTTACTTATATATATAAATGTATCCATATATTTATATATATATATATTGTATCTGAAGACCAAGGCGAGAATGTTGCAGCACAACAAATTTGTACAACAATTGGAAATGTCTGCGTTGTTTTGTGGCCAACATTTGGTGCATGTCAACAAATTTGTTTTGTGTGTGTGGGCAAAATTATAAAAGTCGCAATAATTTCTTAAAATCCTTGAATATTTTTGGTTGCCAAGAGAGTCAAAGAGAGAGAGTGAGAGAGAGAGTAAGATAATAAAGACAGATATATGTATTAGTTCAACTGCATTGTTATTGCAGATGATGATGATGATGATGTTGTTGCTGCTGCTGCTGTTGCTGCATTTTATTTTATGCTTCCTTCCGTTTTTAAGACGAACTTTGCTCAGTTCTCTTGCAACTGCTTTCTCCTTTCTCTCCCCGTGACTCTGTCTTATACCCACGCATACATTTTTCGGTAGGGTTGTTTATATATCCGCACTTAATGCTTAATTCAGTTACATCTGCTCTGCTTTGCGAGATGTTGCTGTCGCAACATTGACAACGTTGTTGCTGTTGTTGTCATTGTTGCTGCTGCTGCTTGTGCTGCTGATGCTTCCATTGACAATGACATCATCATTATTGCGTGCTTCCTTGTAGATGTGGATGTGTGTATGTGTATGCGGTCGTCGTCTTCTTCTTGTTCTTGACTGTCACATCTTTGTTATATTTTTGAACAAAATAAATGAAGTAAAGTAATATTATTGCACTTAGACCGCATTAAGTTGTACGTGGCAATCTGTGCTGCTGCTGCCACACTGGCATTGGGGTTTACTTAGTTTTCAAATTTAAGTGCCAAGGATTTTCTACGAAATTAGCCAAAGAAATGCCAGAGGCAGCGACAGCTAGCACACAACCCTGTGCTAATAAAACCATAATCAAGTATACGCACTTACGACGCTGCAGTTATCCTCCATCTCCATCTCCATCCACATCTCCACCTTCTCTTTTTCTACTCCATTCTGTTCTCAGAGTGCAGAGAGATATCTCTCCTTCGCTCTTTGTTAACAATGGAAAATTGCTGTTGACATGATTTTGCACTCTGGCATCGACTGCATTCGGCAATTAGATTTTTCTCTTTCCCCTTCTGGGGTCTACTAGATAGGAAACCGTTTCCGGATTCGGATTCTGATTCGGTTTCACATTGGAATCGTTTTTGGTGGACACCATGGCAAAAGTGCAGCGTTGCAGTTTCCATTGCGTAATGTGCGGCTGTCAATTTGTTTGAATTATTTGCCAACTTCCACTTCCAGCACTTTATACTCTACTCTCCACCCTCCATTGAAGCCATCAACAGACGAAAAGCGCATTTAATAAACTCTCAACACAACAACTCGACTCTCCTCTGATTTGCTCCCACTGTCTACTTTGGGTTCTGGCCCGGTCGATACCAATGCCAGTGCCTAGGTGTCATTTATGCAACAGTTTGTATTTTATGACACACGGCCGAAGCTTCAGGTCCGGGCACTTGACCATTTTTGGTGGGCCGGTCACTTTTGCAGGCCATAAAACTAAAATATAATTATTACCAAGGCTTTTTATGCTAGCGGGCTTTTCAAAAAGCCTGCCACATTCAGTTAGCCAACAGGGCAAAGAGAAAGGCTGGCCCAGCCTTTCAAGTGAGGTTTTAAGTCTTAATAAATATGTGAGGCGACGGAGCCACGATCGTTAAATGATATATGTTCATATAGATAGGGTATAGCCCTATGGCTATAGATAGATGCTTGGCTATCTAAGGTATTGGAAATGCCCTATTGATTTATGAAATGCAAAAGCGATATGTTCAATTCTTCAGTATACTTCAGTTATGTATTTCCTAAAAATTGTTCAAGTTCGAGTGAAAATTTGGAACTTTAAAAATTTGATATATTGAATTGATAGAAGTTTTAAAAAATGTATTTATCTGTTTAATATTAATATTTTCCCAATAAATGTTATTGTGTATCATGAATGGAAACTATTAAATTTATTTATTTTGTTCAATGATCAATGCGAATTGTTAAAACATGTTTTTTCTTATTTTTCAATTAATTTTGCTCTCTTTCACCTTTTTTGAAGAATGCTTAATAGCTTTTTACATAAATTATTAATTATGTATTATTTTTTCAGTATTTATCTTTTAACATTAATAGTATTTTCTTGAATGTATACAAAGTAAATCATAAATGTAAATCTGAATTGCATAGGACTCTTTAAGCAAAGCTAAATGATTCCGCGTTCTTTCCTATATTTTTTAACAGATTCTTTCATTTGTTCTTTAAATATCATAGCGTTACAAGCTATAAGAAACTTATTAGTATGTCACTAGTCAAAATGAGTGACTATTGTTGATTTAAAATAAGTTTTCTAGAATAATTTAAAAAACACCTATAGTAATAGTTCAATCAATATTTCCAGTGAAATTTGTGACTGATCAATGCTGAACTACTCGCAGAGAGTAGCGCAAAGGAATGCCAATAGCTTTGGGTAAATGTTACGTCCAAAAAGCCACAAAAATCTCATAAAATGCGCAAATTGAAAGAGGGCCTAAAGCAAGTTGGCAACAAAAGTGCCGCTGGAAACAGGGCTAAGCGCTGACAGACAGAAGACAGAAGACAGTCGGACTGTCAGAGAGACAACCAAGTCTGAAAGGAACTTGACCAAGTTGTCCAGATGCGTCTGCTGAGATTCTTTGTGCATTTGGTGGGTGGACACCACTTTAATTAGCCTGCGTTTGAGTTTGGCATTGAAATTGCCGACCAACAAGCAGATGGACAGATGACTATAGATGGATATACGTCTGGATGGATGGATGGATGGATGGATGGATGGTTGAATGGATGGATGGTTTGTTGTTAGATGAAACGAATGAATGAATGAACGTTTGAGTGGATTGGCTTCTTTGGCGGGTGTTTGAAGTGAGCCAATGATGATTTGTATTTGGGATCTGTCTTTAGTAACAAGTATCTTCTCTTGTTTCTGTTGCTGTTGTTGCTCTTCTGTGAGTGCGTTTGGCGCGTAATTAATTTTTACAACAATTTTTCATTTCTCAGCGCTGAATGAAACAAATACAACCGCATGTGCAGAAAAAAAGAATAGAAAGGGAAAGGAATGGAAAATGGGGAAAACAAGCAAAAGAAATGTTATGTTTGCTCAATGAAAAGTGCCAAAAGTAATTAATTTCATGAGAAATGCAACGATGCGCACTGAGATCTCTCTTCTTGCTGCTCCTGTTCGAGGAGGAGCTGCTGCTGTTGTTGCCACCATGTTGCATGTTTTTGTCATCTGTGTTCCCATGTGGCACAAAATTACTCATGCAGGGCAACGAAATAACGAAAGAACCAAAACGCAGAAGGCAAAGTCGATTTCCTTAACATATTTTCTCTTTTTCCTTTTTTTGCACTGATAATTGCTTTAATTTTCTATTAATAAGCATCGGAGGATTCAGAAGCAGGGAAGCTGCTAACAATTAGCCGCTATGTTGCATGCGACTTATGACATGGCACAGCCAGACTGTCAGACTTATGGACAGAGGGACAGAGGGACAGTGGGACTGAGTCAGATTTCTGTTGAATATTCGAAGCGACGACAGCGTCAGGTTCGTGTTGGTTCGTTTGTTGCATGCCCCTCCTTTCTGGCCATGGCAACAAACATGGCGACAGTTGCCAGTTGTGGCAATTAATAATTTTGCGCCGTGCACATACGCGATTAATTATGGGACTGGCAAGAGGGTTGCCGAGGGGAAAGTGGGAGAAAGTGAGGCAACAACTGCGCTGCAAATGTAACGCGTTGCATTTTCATTGAGCCGCTGGCCGAAAATAGACAATGGACTTTCCCAAGGGCAGGGGAAGCCAATGCGGGGATGCGGGGGTAAATGTAGAGTTTCATTCATTTTCCAATTAATTGAAGCACGCGCGTTACTTTCACTTGCCACTTGCCATCTACCATGTATTATATACCAGGAGGCATGCCACCATTTGCAACGTTTCGCTCTCACTTTCTGCCGAATGCGGGCGGCAGCTCCTCCTCGGTCTGAAGGGGGCGTGGCAGGCTTAATGGCACTTGAAAATCAAATTGGTAAAAGCAATTAAATGACGCCCCAAGGACACATTACAACAGCAGCCACGACAACAACAATAACAATAACAACAACAAAAGGCAGACGCACACACGCCCACACACACACACACACAGACAGTCAAACACACACACACACACCCACACATGCGCGTGACTGCCTATAAAAAAGAAATTCTAATTATAATTTAACGCAAATTCGTTGTCTGCTTTGAATATTTTTGTGTGTGTGTGTGGTGTGTGTGTTGGGTGTGTGTGGTGTGTGTTTTTCTAGTTGAATGAATTATTTTTGCTTTAAAGGCAAAACGCATCAAAGCCAAGTCGAACCTTGGACAAGCCACCCCCAATAAAAATGAATGTACTCTGGGTGATCTCTGCATCTCTGGTGAAGCAAAAGGACCAGCACAAGGACCAGCAGCAGTAGCATGAAAAATTCCCTGTTGCGCGACGCTCGCTTTTGTTGGCGAGTCCTAAAAACAGTTGCCGCACAATGCGTTCGTCAATTGCAGGCCACACTGTTGAGTTCTGTAGCTGACAGCTTCTGGTTTAGCTTTAGTTTTGTTTCATTCGCTCGTTTTGGCAGTGCCAAGTCATCGACTCATCCATTCAGACAGATAGTCAGACAGTCCGACAGTCAGACAGTCGGAGTGAGCTTCATTCACTCGCAAAGTTATTCATTTTGTGCCAGATTTGAAGTTCATCTTGCAGCTTCATCTAACTTCCAGCTACAAATTCAATTCCTATAATTTTTCCTCTTCTTTTACTCTTACAGTTTGCTTTGCAAATTGGTTCCATATCCACATCCCATTGGATCCAGCTTCTTGTTGTCGCTATTGTCCTCTACTTCAATTATTGGCGTCGCCTTCATCCCATAAATCTGCGAGACGCCATTTTGTCTTATTTATTAAAATTAAAATGCATATTTTCTGTTTCGGATCACACAGCCAACCTCGCAATCGTATTAATGCCGTTTTGTTGCTCCTCGACAATCTCTTTGAATCCGCAATCTGCCACAGCAATTTTTTGTTTCCATTCTTCTTTAATTTCTACATTGTATGTACTATCTAAATTGAAGTCCACTCGAATACCAGTTTATTAACTTGATGAGCATTTTAGTTGATGGGTTCTATTCGATTCAATATCATATATATTATATATATGAACTAATCATAAGGCCAACTTGTAGTGCTGTAATGTTAATCAAATGCAAAAAATTTAATAAATTAGAGCTCTTTCTAAACTACTCGTTATCCTAATTTGTTTTCTCCATACTAGCTAGCACATTATTTATCTGATACTCTTTAAAACACTTCATTATTTGTTACGTTCGTTTTGATTGCTATTCTTAAAAAGCTCGATTTATTTTTTTTACTCGTTACTTTAAACTTCATTACTCGTTAGGTTCCTTTAATAAAAAAGAGTGTGTAATTGCAATATTATATTATAATAATACTTTTATTATATTATCATCTTATTTTACATTAATTCACTAAGCTACTCGTTACATCATTCCTAAACATTCCATTTTAATGTTTCTCGCTTCTTGTCAATATATAAGTTGGAGTGTATTTGTGGACCTATTTGGTTAATTCTAAGACTTTTCTTAACCCCAATTCTCTATCGCATTCTATGCCTCATTCCTAATTCACAACTTATCCAATGACGACGAAAATAAAGCAAATAACTTGTTATGTTGTAGTCGTAGTGTATTAAATTATAGCACATACCGAAGGTCATGAATTCTTATTTTCCTTATTTTCTCATTTTACGTATTGCTTTACCAAGCCACACGAAGAGCAACTCCAGCAAATAAATGAAAATTGTCTAAAAGCACAAAAATAAACTAAACTCGCATATTCGCATTTTTGTCGAGAGGAACGCAGCAGCAGAAGCAGCAGCAGCCCCAAAACCAAACCCCTCTCTTGCCCTTCTCCAATCCATACGATGACGAAGAACCCAAACTCAAACCCAACCCAACTTCAACACCACCAAAGCCAACTGAAAAAAGGCAACAAACAGCACAGAGAGCATACAGAAAAACGCAAAAAGTAGCGGAAAAAATAAGAGAAATTGTATAAATTGAAGTCCTTTCGGACCATATATCACTTTACTTGACAGAGCAATTCCCTTATCTTTGAGAAATCCTGTCGACTGGAAAGTGCGCAAGGACGCGGCGCGCAGGCAACAATGTGGGGAATGGGGACGTTGAGGACTTTCAGGACGATGAGGACGACAACGACCAGAATGAGAAGAACGACAAATGCGGGCTGTGCCCGGCTTGGAGAGGTCCTGACGATGGCAAAGCTGCTAAGCTCAAGTTTAGCAAAACCCACAATGGGGAAAAGTAACGCCAACTGAACCTGAAGCTCGAATGCGGGCAAAGAGGGGGGGACGTGGGCGTGGGCGTGTGTTGGTTGAAGGCGTGGCATAGCTTAAGATGACAGCGCGCGGTTTATTTGAATTTCTTATTATGGCGAATGCTGACTCTGGCTCTCTAGCTCTCTAGCTCTCTGTGGGTGTGAGGGTGGCAGCCTTCCTTTTTTTTTAATTTTCCCAGCTTTTCCTGTGGGGCAAATCCTTTCGACGAGCAGCGCCTTTATAATACCGAGAGCCGAGGCGTATTCAATTAGAGCACCTTTTTATGTAAATGTAGTCGGTAAAAGTTCAATAATTGGCGATGTTCTACAAGTCAAATCAATGCATCAGGTGAGGTGAGCCCAAACCCATCCCAAACCCATTTCAAACCACGCCCAGATCCTTCACAGGTCTCTGGCAGGCAGTATAATTTACAAATGAAAGACAGCGCTTGCCAAGTTGGGGTTGCTTTGGAATTAGTTTTCTAACCTGCGGGCGCATCGCTGATAATTAAAAATGCAATTTTTTTCTACTTTCCCCCTAAGTGAAGGGAATGGAAAGGAATGGAAACTCAAGACAATGACGGCGGCATCTTTTGCGTCTGACGCATAAACCAAAACGCAAAATGTCGCCCTAGGGATTGTGGATGGGTCTGTGGGTAGCACAACCCTTTGAATGTGCCACACTGTTGTACATTGTAAATGCCACACCACACACCAATCGTGGTAAACAAAACAACTTCATTTTGGCAGAGGCTTTTGCATTATCCTGGCACTGCAAGCGTACTTATCTACCTTTTGCAATACCCCCGAAAATCTTAATGGCAATTTGAGCTGATTTTCAATGTTCCAACTGGGAGTTGGCCTCTACTCGTAGTTGGCCCGCCAGCTCTTTATCAAGCCATTATTTGAGCCAGTTCTCCAGCTCCATTCAACCAAGCTGATTAAGCCATCGATAAGTTCCGGTACCGTTATGTGACCGAGCCCGCTTTTTCTTGCCACAGTCACAACCTCAACTTCAGTTTTGGGAATATCTGCATATGCTTCTGTAAACCTCTTCTTCTACCTGCCAAACGACGTTTGGCAAATAAATACATTGTCTCTGGCATTTTCTCACATTTGTTGAGAAAAAAGAAAAGTTGGACGATGATGTCCGACTGCGGCTTTATTTTAATGAGGCGTTAATTAATTGCCCCGCTTGCGCGTTTTGACATTGCCCAACAAACAACAAACAACACACAGCCCAACGGTCGAGCCAAAAGATTTATTGTCTCTCGCACTTTTAGCCCTGTCTTCGCGAAAGTGTTTATTAAAATATTACATTTGACATAATTGGAATTTATGAGAGGCACAGCTCGAAGAAAAAACCAACAACAGCAGCAAGAACAGCGACAACAACTTTGCAACAATAGTGTGAATATAATTGTAGGTCGAGCAATTGGAAAACTTTCTTAGAACAATTTAAAGGGACAAATTGTCAAAAAAGTATTAATTAATTGTATAGAAAATAAACTATTTTAGGCACATGCATTTTACTTTAATTAACAATTAATAAACGAATACTTAAAGTATTACTCAAAGCTAAAATGTTAATTTTAAGTAAAATAAAATTAATAAATAGAAATTATGGTGTCTCTGAAGCCTTTTAATTTCAAATATGCGAAGTCAACAAAGCAAATAAATAAAAAATTTATAAATATCAGATGATGGTATTAAGTAATGTAAATTTGTTCTAACTATTTTTTAAGTTACTTCGAATTAAAATTTTAGTACACAACCCAAGATAAGTAAAGTCAGATAGAAGTTATTGAATTTTATTTTCAAATATTTGTCTCTTTAAAAACTGTTGTATCAGTTCCCCTCTAAGGTTAATATAATGATAGGACATTCGCAGATCTTGATTAACTCAGTTGTCTTTTTAAATATTGGACACACTCGTAGATAGGAAGTTATAAGAATTTAAGGTTTACTGACGCCCCATTTGCCAATTAGAAATCATTTTAAGCGCCTTAAGCCAATTGACATGGCGACCACACAATGAGACTACAAACAACCGGCAAGTGAGAGACAGACAGACAGACAGACAAACAACCGACAGACAGACAGACAGACGGACAGACTGACAGACAACAAACAACGAACAAACCAGGCAACCCCATGGCCATCTTAAGCGTCTGATCTCTTGTCTAAACGCACATAAAAGTCATCAAATTCACTGAAAACAACATTTGGCTTTACGTTTACGTTTTGTTGTCATTGTCACCGGGTAACCGGGAAAGCTGGGAAACTGTGACGGGGCGCGTTTGGGCTTTTAACTTTTTTGTTGCCATCAAACCGACATACAACCTCGACACGCCCCTTCACCTCACCTCCTACGCCTATATACTACTGTCCTACTCCCCCCCCGCAGTAATCAACAAGAGTGGCAATGGCGACGATGTGCACTGCGTCCTGGTGTGCCTGGTGTCCCTGTGGCAGTGGCAAGCGACGTTGCCAGCCCTCAGGGAAACGTCAAACAAATGACAGTTGATTAGACAAACATCTCGACGGCGGCTGAAACGGCTGAACAAAACGAGCATCAAATGGAAAATTGTGAAATTATGCAATACGCTTTCGCACTCACCGTCGTGTCGTTCCATGTCGTGTCGCGTCGAGTCAAATGAAGTAGTTTTGGACCCGGGCGATCTTAGCACGCCGATAAGATTAAACTCCAGCGTACGCACACCAGCTCCGACACCCAAAAAAAACCCAACAAAACAAAAGTAACAGCAACCCACCCGCTTGGCCTACGGCTGTACAGATACAGATACATTTACTCGCACAGCTACAGATACAGATACATGGAGGAGGCAAAACACAATGCCGAAATAATTGAATGCGATGAGGCTCATAGCCATCGTTGGCGTCGTTTTTTGCCATCAAGCCGTTAAACAACAGGCGTAAAAGTACAGCAACAACAACAACCAGAACAACAGCAATGGTTACGGAAATGGGAGATGGGAAAAGCGGCATGGAATGTGCCTTCAAATGGGCCTCATAATAATTTGTGAAATAGGCAATATCAGTCAGGCCAAGTAGTTACAATTACTTAAGTGCCTGCCAGCAACTTCTATCCGTACTTGAGAGTGAAGTGCGCCTCAAGACAGTTATAGTTGATCCTTTGGGGGAGTTCTGAAAAGAGAAATGTATTATATTGTATATATGCATCTATTGGAAAGGAAGCTCAAGATTAAATAATTATGATAAAAAGATAAACAGATAGGTAAGTAGATAAATAGATAGAAGATATATAGTAGCTAGTCTAAAAATTGTGTAGTTTCAAATTTAAAATTATCCTAAAAGTGACCCTTTACAATAAAAAAAGCTGAATAATTTATAAATCAAAATAAATTAAGATGTATAAGAATTCATAATTTAATTAAATTGGAATTATTTTTCTGAATAACAAACACCATCTTATTACACTAGACCCACTTCTAATCGTTTAATGTAAGGAATCCAAAACCTTACTTGCAAGAGGCCTGAAACTATTTGCCATTCCAGAAATATGCTGCTCCAGTTCCGAGTGCACCTCCATATAGTTAGTAGGAGTCGAGTCATGTATAAACTACAATTTATCATAGACCAAACACATTTAACGTATGTTTTCAAGCAAATTCAAATTCAGCCAAAAAGGGGCCAGGTACGCAATCACCGAGCACACTCTAAAAAAAAATACCACAAAAATAATAGAAAGTCGGTTGGAAAACCAACCGTACCCCAGAATCACTCCAGGATACGGACCCGGATCTGGACGTGGACCTGGGCCACAAATGAAAACAATGCAGAGCACAGCAGTTTTTAGTTTTCTACCTTTGTGCAAGATTCGCTCAAATGAATGAATTGCAGGAGCAGCCAAAGGACATAGTAGCAGGAGAAGCAGTTGAAGGTGGAAAAGGAGCAGAGAAAGAAAGAGAGAAAGTCAGAGAAGGAGATAGAAAAAGTGCTCAGCTGCGTTGAGTGGAACGTCTGTTTCTAGAGCGTTTGTTGTTTTTATTGTGGTTTCTGGGAAGGAGAGAAGAGGGAAGAGCAAAGGGGTCGACTGCAACAAAAGCCAAGCGCAAAAAAATGTCTCCTTCTGTTGCTGTTGTTGCTGTTGTTGTTATGATTGTTGTTGTGGTTGTTGTTGTTGTTGTTGCGTGGGCGATGCTTAACAAACAACAGAAGCTGCCGTTTCCCGTTTTGTTGATGAAATAAAATCCGCCTTTTGTGCATTTAATTTTTAGAATACCAAACAAAGCGCAGGCAACAACAAAGGGCGTACCAAATATAACGCAAGCAACAACAGCAATAATAACAACAACATCACCCACAACAATAGTCGCTCACAATGGGCAACAGGACACTAAAGCTGTGTGCACACTGCACACACACAAAAAACCTGAAAGGTTGTCGTCGTACGTCTCCTTCTCGTCGTCATTCTCATCCTCATCCTCGTCTTCATCCTCATCCTCATCCTTCCCCTTTAACGTTAACAAAGGAGCAGCAACTGCATCAGGCTTGCAATTTGATGCCACGGCCAAAAAAAAAAGGGTTGATCACTCGGAGTCGAAGTCGAAGTCGTTATGTTTGGGGGCAACTTAATTATTGGCACGCGTTGCAATTTTTCTCATTGACTTTGCAAGCTTGTTCCTTGCCTTTCTTTGGGTATTATTATTATTATTTTTGTTATTTTTTTCTTCTGTGGATGAATTTGAGACGCGCCACGTGTCGTATGCGCAACCTTTGACCGCAACGCTGGGACAATACTCGTAATAGAAACAACAGTTGGGCAGGCAACTATTAAACAATAACAAAGCTCTCGTCATAACAGCAACAACAACAACAATAATAACAACTACAAGAAGAGAGAGAGAGGGAAAATAACAGCACACAAAACAAGTCCCTATGCGCTCATTTTGGGGATTCCATGAAATTGTTGAGCTTGTGGAAGCGGCGCCAGAGATTCTCTCAAGACGTAACATTGTAAAAATTACATCAATGGATTTCGTCGAGCTCGAGGTCCTCTCGCTCGTGTATTCAATGTGAAAATAATTTCTTTATCCTTTTTATGTGCCCATTTGGCATGTGTCGTTATGCCAAAGCCAAAGCAAAAGCAAGAGCCAAGCCAAGTGCCAAGTGGGGGTTAGGGATGAAGTTGGAAAGAGGCACAAGAATGGGACTGGGATTGTGAAATGGGGATGGGGTATAAGAGTACAAGTCGGCGGGTTGTTGTAGTAATAACATCCCCCAAATGGGTCATTTGCGTATCCTCAAACAGCGAATAAAAATCAGTGAATAAGAAAAACAGGAAGTGTCAGAGGACATCCGCATGTTTGTTGCTGTTGTCGTTGTCGTTGTTGTCGTTGCTCTCGCATTGTTCTCACTAGAACTCTATGGCTGTAAATACATATACATATTTATATATGTATATACATATATGTGTTTGTATCTATGTGCTTGTGGGACATAAAAGGACCACTGTTTTTGGGTCTCAATACTTTTGATTAAGAGTTCGACATCGTAGCCCTGCTAATTGCAAACGACGCTCTGTCTCACGATTTATGTCGTGCCCAAAATGGTTGTCCTTATTGCTCCGGTCTGCCCCGGTTCAGTCAGCAGCTGGAGCTACTCTAAATGGCCATGTCCACTAATTATCGAAGGGCGTGTGGTCTCCTCTTCAAGTGTGTCTCGAGAATGGAACATGGGTGAAATTTAAAGCACACACTAAATTATGATGGGAAATAGAAGGGAAAATCCCTTACAATTGTATTAACGGGCTGTAAAGTGTTCAAGGTGGCGAAATAATTCAATCGACTAAGCGGAACATTTGTGGCTGTATTTATGTTAAAGAGAATTTGCAGTACTTTAAAATCTATTATTAATACTATTACTATTATTAATATAGAAATTCCAGCAAATAAAACAACTATGGTCTGAATTCAATTTTAAAAATTTGTTGTGATAAATAAATAGATGAATTTTTGAACTTATTAATATACTTAAGATGAGCCTCAATTTTAAAGTGAATAAAAATCGAATATTTTAAACAAGAGTTCATGATTGACTAGCAGTTAATTTTGATACAAATTGGTAAATTTATCTATAAAAGGAAAGTAGACGTATTGACTAGATAATGTTTATATTTTCTTTTATTATTATTTTTAGAATATGCAGATACTTTTGATTGTCGTTGTAAAATCTATATAGCTACTAAAGATTATAGATAATAGAAGAGAATTTTTTACAAAAATGTAAAGATGGTAAAATTTAAATATTAAAAATATTAACTTATTCTTATTTAGTTTTCAATTTAATACCATTGCGAGTGACATATTGTCAGGCTGAAAAATACCCCAAAATAACATTACTACCACTAATATCAGACCTACTTTTAAATTATGTTTGTAGTATATAATTAATACGCCTTATTCAAGTCTGTCAATCGATTGAAACTATTTTCTGTGGTATCTTAAAGACTGAATCTATTGATCTCTGCTAGATTTATTAACTGGCTGGCTAATATGCTAATCTTAAGACCTATTCATGCAGTTCAACTTTCTAAACGCTTACATGTAATCTACAACAAGCAAGTCTAACCAAGTCCCAATGTCTGGTCGTAATCCTTTTTTCGCAATTAACAACACATACGCATGTCAACACAACAGCGGGACGTAGCAGCAACACCACCACCAACAACAGCAACAACAACACTATCAACAGCAACAACAACCTAATGGCCACAACTCAGAGATGCAACCGCTGAAGCCATCGGAGCTCCGTGTCTGGGGAAGATTAATGTGCGAGTTGCGTTCCTGTTGTGGCTGGCGCGTCTTGGCGACTTATGGAAATTCATCATTATCTCTCTTTCTCTCTTTCCCTGTCTCCTAGTCTCCCTGTCTCTATATCTCCCTGGGCATAGTCTGGGCACTGAGTTTAATGAGTTCTCAAGCGATGTTCAATTCAACTCATTAGCTGCATTTTCCTGCTAGCCAAAAAGTGCAAATCCCTCTGTCCCTCACTTGTGTTTCTTTTGCATATATTAGCTCTGGATGTAGTGACTATATCTGTGTGTCCCTGTCTGTGTCTGTGTTTGTGTTTGTGGCTGGGGCTCGTGTGCGTATTTGTCATTGTCAACATTGGTGTAGAACATGGCTGGGATGGCGATGGCGATGGCAACTTGCAGCTGGCCCGGGCTTTCACGCAGGTGATTAACATAAACGCCAAATGTCATGTTTTGCACTTTTAGTCGCCAAATGGCTGAGCAACTAGCTTGGGGGCTTAACTGGCCACGCATCTATTGGCCTAACAAATTGTCCAAGTGTATGAATTGAAATGGCCTAGGAACCCTTAGCCTTATCCGTAGCCATTCTCAGACCAGCAGAATCCCTAATCCAAGTCTTGGCACGCGTTGAGTCCCACAACAAACGCCAAAAACTTTCGAGACCATAAATCACAGCGCTTGCCAAACAAAACAAAAACCCGCCCGGAATCCTCCAACCGCAGCTAAGCAAACAAACAACAGTCCTGAAAGGAGACTGAGATGGAGAAGGAGAAGTAAGAGCAGGAGATGTAAGAGACGGACCAGCACCTTGATAAATTCAAAAGCACGCACTTTTGATTTAGGCAAATCCCCAATAGGATATGAGAACATGGATACTCGCGTGCCTTTTGTATGGTATGTGAGAGATGTTAGCTATACTACTATATCATGCATTGGCAGCTCGAACCGGAAAGAAAGAAATCTCCATAATATATGCCGGAACATATTCCGCACACAAATTGCACAGCAAGCGCTCTGACCAGTCCAGAAGGAGCTGTCAGCTCCCCAAGTTTCTCCTGAAAGACCGAAAGAGAGAGAGAGAGAGGTATAAGCAAAGAGCATCGCAATATTATAATTCAAATTTATGCAGCCAACAAACCCTTTTCACACGCACTTTCTTATCGACACCATATGATTAGGAACGAGTCTCCAATTCCATCCTTAGCGACTGGCAAATAAAAAACTTGTTTTTACCATTGCCATACCCATTAAAATCGGTGAGCATTGATGGGCAGAAGGACGAAGGAAACGGAAATGAAGCCAAACGGAACAAGCAAAACAAATTTACAAAATGAAAATGCCACACATACACGGAGATAGAGACAGAGCTGGAGGTGGAGGTGGAGGTGGAAACGGGTGACAGAGTACAGAATACAGAATACAGCATCCCCACGGTATTCGTTTGGCGATTTGCCTGTCACAGGGTTGCATTGTAGTATCCACACCCCTCTGGCAACCTTCCCTTTCTCGAGTCTGGCAACCCCTTGTCCTAGCAAATAGCTTGGCTGTCGCCGTCGATGCTTGTTTTATTTATTGCTTTTTTAACCCTTTTTTGGTTGATTTGCTTTCGATGTCGTTTCTTGTTTTCTGTGTGCTCCACTTCGTCCTGCCCATCCACCAGCTAACAGCAATGATAGCACCACGCCCACAATCTCCACAGTCTCCTTCAGCCCCCCGTTCAATGGTCATCGAATTGGCTTAGCGATTGGCAAGTTTCACTTTTGCGTTCTGCAATTCAACGGCCCCTTAATGAACTCAACTCCATTTGAAATGCATCGATTTTTAGTCGGCACAGAACTTTTTCAATACCTGCTGCATGTCCTTTGTCCTTCTTTTTTATCCTCTTTTGATTTTATTTTTCGGCAAAGTTGCTTTTAGTTTAATGAAAAGAAAGTTGGAAAACTGAGAATTTTTGTTGCATTCGACTATTTGCATAAGTGTGACCACTGTCAAGTGAAGAATCTTGATTAAATGAAATGGCTTAATTTAAAAATCGAGAAGTACTTTGTTAATTGTTTGTTATCTATTTAAATTGTTTTTATCATTTTTTCTAAACGAAATTGATGTAGAATTTAGTACAACATCATTAAGTGTTTTTAGCAAGCTTAAATTTAAATGACATTATTCCAGTGTTTCTTATCCAAATGCACATGCTCATTTTACTTACCAAGATTCTGGCTCGACATAACGCCAATCATAAAATGTAAGACTAATAACCAGATCTTAACTCAATGCAACTTCATTAACTGCAGATTAT
Source organism: Drosophila putrida (assembly GCA_037043535.1). Classification (NCBI taxonomy): domain Eukaryota; kingdom Metazoa; phylum Arthropoda; class Insecta; order Diptera; family Drosophilidae; genus Drosophila; species Drosophila putrida. The sequence goes on along the minus strand of JBAMBI010000390.1, from coordinate 1,154,625 downwards.
TTTTCGAGATTTCTCTGGCTCTTAATTAAGATGTCGTGTTTGTTTTATATTGTTGTTGCCCTGCCAAAGCTAACAATTTTTTCATTAGTTATATTTATTAAGTGGCAAGGTTGTTAAATTTTCCAACATGCAGCGCCTGTTTTTCATTTTTAGTAATTCTTTTTTGGCGCCAATGAGATGGTAAGGCAACTTTTAGTGGATACAACATTTCATTTTGAAATTTTGTAGTTTCTTTTTTCAGTTTGTCGCTTTATTACAGATGATGTATGCGATGATGATGATGATGATGATGATGCTGCTGCTGATAATGATGATGACCTCATTGCCACTGGAACACACACATAGACTCTGGCCGGGATTCTGTTGTTGGCAACATAGTGTTGGCCAACTCGCCTCCATCAGCCATCAGCCTCATCTGCCTCATCTTGGCTAATAATTTCAGTTGTTGTTTGCTATTTTTTTCCGCGCTGGATGCATAATGACAAAAGTTTCTGTTTCTGTTTCTGTTCGTTGTTTTACGTTACGTTCAACGTTCAACGCTTGGTGGTGGTCAGTTTGTCCAGTTCTCCAGTTGGCCAGGCGCTCACAACAGATGACAATCATTTAATTAGAAACTTTCCCATAGGCTCGAGCCAGCTCTCAGTGTTTGTTGTTTCACTTTTTGTTTTTCATTATGTATTTTTATACCCTGAGGGGTATATTAAGTTTGTTAAAAAAAAGTATGTAACAGGCAGAAGGAGGCGTGGCAGACCCCATAAAGTATATATATTCTTGATCAGGGCGAGAAGCTGAGTCGATATAGCCATGTCCGTCTGTCCGTCTGTCTGTCTGTCCGTCCGTATGAACGAAAGGATCTCAGAGATGGTAAGACCTAGGAACACCAAATTTGGTATGAAGACTTCTGATACTTGCACGCAGATCAAGTTTATTTTAAATTTTGGATGCCACGCCCCCTTCGCCCACAAAGTGACAAAAAGCAGGATAGCACTGGCAATTAATAAGCTAGAGATTTGAGCTTCGGCAGGAACAATACTTGTACTGAAATGGATGCATCGTGAAAATTTGATTAAGATCGGATAATAAACACGGAAGATATCCGCAATTATTTAATTCTTTAATTTAATGTGTTGTTGTTGCTATGAGTTTACGTTCTCTCTTATCTGCTCATTCGTTGAAGCATTTACTTATACATATATACATATGCATGAAAGCGCGCGCTGTGTTAGAGTGAGTTTTCGTCCTCTCTCCCTCTCTCTTTCAATAGAGCTGATAGCTGAGCTGATAGAGCTGCCACCTTGATAGACGGGACATCATGGTTCGAGTCCCAGTTAAAACATGCTTAAATTCTTCAATTTTTTTTTTTAATTTTTGTTATACCTTAAAAATAGTTTTTTAAGTTTTTATTTAGTTATTTTGAAAATAACGTGCTCATTGTTGCTAAGACTTTTAAATACAAAACAGACAGCACAAATACGAAACACAAATATAATTAATAGAAAATTTGAGTGGCGTTCTCTACTACCTCAGGGTATTCTACTGTCGGGATCCTCTCGACTGAATGATATATTTTTTTGTATAATCTCGTATAGTTTTGCGAGCTGTTAATTAACTTGTTTGAACAGGTGTGAAAAAGTTGTCAACGCTGCTGCTGCTGCCGAGGGGAATGAAAACGGAGGATGTTGCCGGTAATTACAGTTGGCCAATTTTTCAGATGCTGCCCAAAGCCACTTTTGGCCTTTGTCTCCTCATATTTGCATACAGCTACAGCTGCATAAGAGACAACTCTGCGGGCCTTATTCAACATTCAGCATTCAGCATTCAACATTCGGTATTCTGCGTTCTGCATTTTACAGTGACATCCATCAAGACAAGGAGGCAACTGTAAGGCCTTGGCAGAAAATTAAAAATTCCGATTGGAATTCCCCGATAAGTTGCCGCCGCAGAAACAATTAAATATCGCTGGCGTCGTCGTCCACATCCACGTCCACGACACGATTGGCATTTGTTATAGGCGCCTCGGTGCTCGCAAATGCGTAGCAATTGGCGCTACATTTGGCCACAAAATGCAACGGGCGCTACGTGACCGATCGCTGTTCCAAGATATGGGCGCAGGAAAGCGACAAGCCGCCAGTCTCCCAAGCCCAAGCCCAGTCCCAGTCCCATTCCCCATCCCAGTCTCAAAGCCCAGACAGAGACCAAGACCAAGACCAAGAGCAAGACCAATGACAATACCAGACAGACTTAAGACAGTCCAATCCAAGACAAGAGACAAGTCAAATTGTCAGGGCGCCGTTCAAGCTCTGGATTTGCAATTTGACTGATGATCGTGATTAGGCTACATTTGAACTACTGAAAATCCCAGTGTAGAGTCAGTTCACTCAGCAGCAGCAGGCAACCTAATTTGGAACTAGTTCCGCTGAACTGAAACTATTTTTAATCAAAGTTCTGTTATCCAACTCCGATATATCACTTTAGGTATTGATTTGAAAAAGCTACTAACTCTGCTAATAAGTTTGTTTTTTGAACTAAAGCAAAGATTTGATTTACTTTAAGTTTAATATGTTCGATAGTTCAGCTTAGATATTTTTATAAATCATTTAAACTTTTTTTGTTACAGTCTGTGTTTCTTTCTGATAAGTCTGTGAGCGTGTTCAGGGAGTTTCTGACATGATCTCCAAGATCCAAATAGCCTCGAGGTCTGTCCAGTTTAGGCCCGTCCCAAGTGAGTCCCATGCGATCGTTCATTAAGCGAACGCTTTGTATAAATTATGCTAATGATGCTACAATTGATTTGTAATAAAAATCCAAAAACTCTGCAAAAATAAGATAAATATCCTCAAAGCACGCACTTTGCTTAAGCCACAAGGAGGAGTACGATCTGGTTTGGTTATTGGTCTCCTCTCTTGATGTTGCCCCTTCTTCGGCTATGATGTTGCTGCTGCATGTTGTCTGCCGCCTGTCGTCGGCATCTTGGCCATGGCTATGACGTTGGCCATGGCCAGCGGCAGTTGTTGCTGTTGCAGCTGAGGTAAGTGATGGGAAAATTGCACTGGCAAAGTAAGCAAACCAATATGAACAACAACAACATCCAGAGATTTACATAATTAGAAAGCTGCCACATATGCTGCCACCCACACCATCCTCATCATTCCCAATTTCTATCCAAATCCCATTCCCATTCCCATCATCAACTGTAACTTCATTGCAACCACCGTCGCCATCGCCATCGTCGTCGTCGTCATCGTTGCCTTTCCCAAGTTCAAGTTGCCGTTTTGAACCCTTTCAACCAATTTGCAACGGGGACCGCGGCAACATTTTCCCGTTGCCCAGCTGCTGCAATTAATGCCACAACCCATGTGCTCCATGTGGCAATGTGGATTGAGGATTGTGCTCTCATATATGTACGAGTGTGTGTTCAAAATTGAGAAAACATGCCTAATTTCATGTAATTGCTATTTGATTTATTACAATCTACAAAATTTGACTTTTGGCGCAGTCTGCGACGCCGACAAAGTCCCCAGTTGCTGATGTTGCTGTTGCTGTTGCTGTTGCTGCGGTTGCTTCTCAGAGATTGGGATTGGGCCCACCAACAACCAGAGTAGTTTCTACATGGTGTTGTATCGCTTGTAACTTGTATTTACTGTTAGACGTGCCTGGTGGCATTTTGGAGAGATTGCCACCCACCAGATGCTGCTGCTGCTGTTGCTGCTGTTTCTGCCAGCAGCATGAGCAAATTTTCTAATGAGTAATTTGCGAGTGAAACTGAGCTGCCTTGTTAATGATGTGCGTGTTAGGTGAGTACACAAAACTGGAGGGGAAAGAGAAAAACCTGAATGACTCTGGAATGTGCGAGTATGATAAGATTTCCGCACTGAGTAATGGCTTATTGCAAGACAGCAGCGAATAGACCACGAGTATAAGAGATAGAATCCATCAGAAAGTCAAGCAACCTTATGATGTGCTCTAACTATGGACTAGAAATTAAGGCAAGCTCAGAGTTTCAGTTAACATTAAATTACTTATAAAAAATGGAGGTAGTTTAAGTTTTATGACTGAAGAGCATTTTGAATAAAATCTCTTATTGAAGTAAAGGTATTTAAAAGTCAACTAAACTCATTTTATTGGAAAATAAATCGACATAATCTTAATTAAAGCACAACTACTTATACATGTAAATATTTCCAACTCAGTTTTAAAAATTACTTAGAGAATGTTTCAGCTCAGATTAAGTTTATTCCATTATTTCCTCAAAGTGAAAGGAATTTCTTAAAAAATGTAGATGATATTGACGGGTTCATTTTAGGAAAGAGCGTAAGAATAATGAAGTTTGGCTAAATACATTGGGAACTGATGTGTATGTATATTTAAAAGTAGACTTATGCACCACTCAACCACACAACACGCTCCTTAATGAAGCCTATCCGCGGTGCCCTCATCCCTATAACCCCATCACCCCATCTCCCCCTCCCACTCCCCCTCTAGCCCATTGGCCTTGGCCATTAAGCTGGCTTGCAGCTCATGTCTGACGACAGACAGACGACGACTTTTTGCGTTGACAATTTTCCTGTGTGATGTGCTTAAGATTGATGGGCCGCAATTATCGCCAGTTGAGTAATTTATATGAATACCAAAATGGGCGTGTCGCACATGTGACAACTCGCAAACACGCATTTGCCAGTGGATGTGTGTGTGAGAGTGTGTGTGTGTAAATTCAATTAAAATGAAGTGCAATGCAATATTTTATGCTGTAATTCAAATTAAAATTCAAAACTAAATATCGATTTCAAGTGCGACACGCGGGAAATGTCTGGAAAGAAACAGTCACACATATAATAAGCTAAATGTGTGTGTGTGTGTTTGTGCTGTTGGGTGTATGTGTGTGACTTCATATGGCAATAACACAAATTACACAACATATGGTGCCAATGATGTCGACGTTGCCCTTTTCTGGTGGCAACAACAAAAGCCAAGCCCAATCCTTTGCCAAACTTGAAGTTAAGGCACTTGTATAAACTGTATGTGTGTCTCTGTGAGTGTGTATGTGTGTGTGAGTGTGAGTGTGAGTATGGCACAATCCTTTTGCCTGTCAGTGATTTTAATGCCTTTATTTCTCTCCATTGCAAGTAACTTTCCTTTTGGATGGGAATGGGTTTCCTTTTCTTTTTTTTACTTTCGACAAGCTTTTTACTTTTTTAATCTCAGGTGACGCCGCCTGGGTGTCGTAAATCACGCCACCCTCGCCTCACTCTACAACCCCTTTTGATCCACGACCTTATCGAGAAGGGGTTGCCAGTTCCTTTCAGAATATATGTACAGGAGTAAGTGTGTGCGATAATTGAGTTGTGAATGTGCTTTACAATACTTGTGTATATATATTTATTTATTTCTTTTTTTCGAGAATTGATATGCATGGCTTCCTCAGGATGTTGCGAATTATCGCATTATGCATTTGTGATAAAGAAAATAATGGGAGAAATAAGGAAAAGGCTCCTCTATGCTAATTTTCAAAAATATAAATACTTGTGAATCTGAGGACCTTTTACTGTGGGTGGTCCGAACTCCTGTAGAGTGCTCAGTTTGGAGGCCCAGTTTCCATTAGTTAAATTTCACTTTGCCCATGGCCCATAAAGAATTATAAAATGTCTTAATGGCCGCATAACAATTTCAACAATGGAACCCGCCCCCAAGAGAAGCGACACTAATCGCCAAACAAAATGAAATTTACACAAAGTTTTACCCCCTTTTTGTCTTTTTGAGATGCCTGACAAAGGCCAGATAGCTTTAGTGGCTTTGTGGTGCTTTGCCAGCGGAAAGTGTTAAACATTTCAGGGAATTTGTTTATTGGGTTCTTTTCGTTCTTCCAGCCTCTGCGGGATGGTGAGGGGAATGGGCATCTGTTTGGTTTGGCTCTCACTCGAAGGCAAATTTTAATTACCAATGCTGCAAGTTTAATTAAAATTTAGCAGAACCCGAACCCGAATCCAAGACCTAGTCGAAGCAGTTGCCTCAGTTCCCCGCCAGGTGGCGGCATATTTCTTGAGCAATTTTGTAGATTCTACACTAATTTTTAATTAGCTAAAATTGCATAAATTGCTGTCAGTCCTCCCAACTGCCCATCCCCCCGCACACTTTTCACTGAAAATACAATTCAAAATGGCGACCGAGAAGCGCAATTACAATTAGTGTTGCATAGTTTAGTGCGCGGCATATATAACCTCAAAAGTGCTGCTGGCAAATGTCATTAAATAAAACTTAATTGACAATTTGAAAAGCCTATACTGAACGAGAGGATGGGGAACGATGGAGGTAGGCAACTGCAACAGTCAATTAAGTTTACCCCAAACATACGAATAATCAAAAAAGAAAAAAAAAAAAAAAAAGAATAACCACATTTGACTTTTGCATTTATTTGTGGAAATTCCAACAAAAGGGCACAAATTAAAAACTGAATCGGCAATAATTTAGCACTTCTCGGCATTTATCGCACACACTCTTGCACACTCCCATTCCAGATATACATATGTGAGTTTTTGCAACCGGATGGGGCACATACAATTGGCATGCAAACAAAATGGCGTTTTAACGCTAACTGACAGCTCAAGTTGAAAACTGTCTGCTTATCAAATTGGGAATTATTTAAATATGCGTTGCTAATTAGGCAGCAAACAAATTCGTTTATTGAATGAAATGTGTAAAGTTCCGCAGATAAAAGTTGCCTTTACCCTCAGATGAATTACGTTTCAGCAGACACAGCCATAACTTAGCCCTATACGACTAAAAGTAATAACAAAATGTATTAGAATATTATAAAAATATACATTTATGACTTTACTATATTTGCTGGACTTCTCCGAACTGATTTAGCTGAGAAATTGGCAAAACATGTGTCACGTAAGTAAGTCTAATGTGTTCTTTAATATAATGTTATTACCCATAAAATATATATATTAAATACATTATTTTATAAGAAACTATGTTCTCGAAGCAACTATTTTTATTTGAATATGAAGATATGCATAATTTTAAATCAAACTTTTAGAGAGGGTATTCAATATTCTTGTAAGAATATATACTTTATGCATATGGATCGCATTGACAGTTTTTACCCTTTTTGGCCTCCTTTCCACTGCCCCTGTCGCAATGACAATTGTACTGCTCCAAATGTCAATTTAGATTCGGGCAGGATATACGCCAGAGCTTAATTATGCAAACAGTCAACGGAGCAAAATAATAATAATAAATAAAAAAGAAAAGTTGGACATGACCAGCCGAAAAATGATATACAACTAATTTATTTTCAATTTTCGGAAATCATGAGCGCTATTAAAATTTAGTTGCATGCCCCACTGGCTAACTGTCTGGCAGGCTGGCTAACTAACAGACTTCTCGTATAATCAGGCGGTTCGTCGCATTTGAGAGTCCAGTAAATGTGGCATGAAATTTGCGCAGGACAACGTACTGTGGCCAGTTTGCTGGGCAGGATTCCCGCAGTTCTCCTGCGGTATTCACATGTGGTTGTTGTCTCTGGGGTCTGGCCGTGGTTTGAGGGCAATGGTGGCTTTTTATTTTTGCATTAACAGCAACAAACACGACAATGAAATGACAACTGAAATGTCCGATTATATGCCACACAATCCATACACACACCCACACACACACAGATATGCACACCATACGCAAATAATAATGCAATATTATTTTATTTTCAAGAGGAGTTTGGTGCAGTTGGGGGAGTTGGAGGAGTTGGAGGAGGAGACAGCCGTGTTTGCTATTCATTGCTCTGACCGGCGGCCATTGTCGGACGGATGTTAACTTCCACTTAAATGGCTTCGTTTCCGCTTGTCGTTTATTTGGCTTTTTAATATAATGTACATAATTTTTCAATTTTTATTTATATGCATTTTGTGTATGCATTTCATTTGCAGTCGCAGTCGCAGTCACAGTCGCTGTTGCAGTCGCTGTTGTTGCATTATCGGCCAAATAATAATAATAATAATGTACAATAAAAAGCGCTTTTCTGGGGGAAAACAGTATACAACAGTTGGAGCTGCATTGTCGACACAAATCAAACGTCAGCATTTTTCACAATTCGCCTTTTTCTGCTTAATTTTGCAATTTTTGCCACAAAGCGGATCACAGCCACGCCCCTTCCCCAAAACTCCCCAACTACCCATTGGTCATTCAAAAAGAGAAAGAGAGAGAAGGAGATAGAGTGAATCTGTCCATCCGTCCGCCTGAATGTGTCTGTCTCTTTGGCTATCTGTCCTTCTGTTCGTCTGTCATTTCATCTGCAGCTGTGTGCGTAAATATATGACTTTCATATGGACACACACACACACACACACATACACAGTGTCACACACATACACACACACACACACTTGGGCATTCTGCATTGTTTATGAATTTCAACCATGGCAGCCCCTTGTGACAGCAACCATTGCCACAGCTGTGCGCTCTTCAATTAAATATGAAAATTTGTCAATTATTTTGTGCAACATGCGACAATTGTTAAATTTTTAATTATTTCTGTAGGTATTTTCACCGAATTAAGCTTTACATATCAACATATTCATATGCAGAGCCTTGACGTCATTCATTTTTCAATGCAAAATGCAAAAATGAATAACAACATTTCAGATGTCTCCTGTTCTATTATTATTCAATTATTTCGACCTACTTGAAATAATTAATTTAATAATTGATTTGCATTTTTCCAATATCATCACAAATAAATAGAAAATTGAAAAGATTCGAGTAAAACATGAGCTGTATTTTATTAGCTATATATGAAAAACGTAAGTGGTATAGACTTTTTCCGATTTATAATTTAGAGACTATCACAATACATTGAATTAAATAGATGAATTAGTTAATTAACTAGAATACTTAATCCTCAATAAGTAAAAATTAATGAGATTCAATAATGTTGATAATTAGATTATTCCCGTAGGTCCAATGCTTATATAGAAAATCTCAAAGAACTACCGAATTGAAAGTTTGATGAAAAATTTATAGAAATTAAAGCCGAGTCCGAGATTTTGATTATGATATTAAATAACTAAACAAATATCAATAGTGTATTTTGAATTGTAGGTATATTCAGTCAACCGTTGCTGCTATGGCGCCAGCAAACAACAACTATTGCTATCAACATTGCCATCGAAGCTAGACGTATGTGGTACATGCAACACACACTCATATTTGTGGCAGATGGAGTTTTCGGTAGTGTTGTTGTTGCGGTATTGCGACTTGTGGCCATAATACTCGTAACTCTGCAGTCATATCTGCATGTGGCGACACTGAGGTCGCGACGTGCCTAAAAAGAAATTGCGGTTGTCGTTGTCGTTGTTCATGGTGTTGTTGTTGTTGTTGTTGTCGCTTGACATGCGCTGCGTTGTCGTTGTTCCTTTTCTTCTCTTTCTGAGTGTGTGTGTGTGTGTGGCATTTAACACTATCAAAAGTCAAAAGTGCGTAGTGTGTGCCATATGCACTTAGGAGAGACCCGCTCCAATGGCAAACTTAACTCAAAAATGTTTGCATGTTGCGTGCCAAGCAAACATTTTCTGCCACCTCCAGACTGAGGGGTATGCCAGAGGGGGTAGCGTAGGGTGACAGGAGGGGGAGTATGCATCCCATTTGCATGCCAGATTGGGCGCGCGCATGTCCAACTTGGCATTGGAGTTGCAGTTGTTATTGGAACTGGCGTTGGCGTTGGCGTCGTTGTTGGCCATTTGCCCTCTTGCCTGCCTTTTGCTTTCTGCCTTGTGCCTTCTGCGATTGGTTGCTTGAGCTGCCCTTTTGGCCATTTCTCGTGTGCATGTTGATAAGCCAAAATGCATACAAAGTTTTCCCAAAGGGCAACCCCCAGAAAAGACGACGACGTTGCCCATTCCTTCATGCATTCCTCGAGTCGCATTCCGAGTGCAATTCCTCTTCCATTGCCCCCTCTTTAGCCTCTTTGCCTTTTCTGTGACATTCAATCACAAAATGGCGTTTTCTTGTCAACGTCTGCCACAGCAGCTACCCGGAGCATGTCACGCCCACAAGCTCTCGCCCATCTCTGAGTCCACATCCACATCCACATCCACGTCACAACAAAACAACAAAGCGTCCAACAATAAGTCAAATGAACAAACAAACACGAAAGCAGAGCGACAGTTTCAACATCCAATGACGAAGCAATGATACACTTGCTGAGAGATAGTTCTGATAGTTTTTATTACAAACTAAAATACAAATATGCGATATGCACACAATCATAAATTTCAATTATTATTCATTCGTTGCATAACTATATCATTAAATTAAAGCTTTCAATGACGTATCGGCGATACACTTTCCACATTTCAAAAATTTAATTAGATCATTTTACAAACTAAAATATGTATCCCATCTCAACTTTTAACTGTAGTTTGTACCTATAAAAACATCAATATTTGTTGACGTCGCAAAATGTTGGCATTTTTCGTAACAGTTTTATTAATATTTGTAGAGTATTAGAAAATCAGGAAAAAAATAAACAATTTAGTTCTTAATTTAGTTATATAATCTGAAAACAAACATTTATTTATTTACATATCTAAAGGAATTGAAATGTTCAAAATCCTTTTTAAATTATTTAATATTTGAAAAGACCTGGTAATTTTTAAATATATATATAATATATAAATAATATTAAATAATTATTAAATAATATATAATATATAATAAATTAAAATACTTATTAAATGTGTGGCATAGATATGGTTATATCTAAATATATACGACTATAAATCAGATACTTCTTTTGGCTGTGCATATTTTAAAGTATTAGATAATTTTCTAAACATTCACTTTAAATTATTAATTCAAAACACTAGTGATAAGAAAATCATAATAACATATACATATGAACATGTCTTATATTTTTTCTACAAGATGCTGTAAGATACTTTGTGTATTTTCCTAAAATGTCTATAGAGTATTAGAAAGCGAGGCATGCATATCAGTGATACTCGTACTTGTAGAGCTAACTGAGTGCATTATGATATGGGAGAGGGGTATGCAAAAGATGTGGAGCTAAAGAGGCGTTATGGGTCTCCAAGTCAACAGTCAAATATACGCGACATTCAGCCCGAGCTGCAGCTCGTAAAAATGCGCAAAGTCCAAGAAATGTCAAATAATTTTAGCAACGATATAAACCCATTTCATGTTTACGACAAGCGTTGGGGCAAAGGAGACGATGCGACGGTGGCAATGGCAAAATTTGCATGTGCCACACAGTAACTACCCCCCGCCACACCCTCACTTTGTCTGCAACAGCCTCATGCCTCATGGCTCCTGCAAAGTGTTGCAATTTTAGCTATTTTGTTTCTAGATTTAGCTCTTTTAAAATGGCGCTAGCTAACAAGTCTGAGGAGATGCTGCCAAGTTAAAAATTCTATTGCTACTATTTTAAAATAGTATCACAAATGATTTAAGTAATATTTTTTAATTCATTAGCTTGTCAGTTTGCTCTCTTAAGGTAATTTTTTTAATCAGATGGTATTTAATTGCCCATAGAATACATATTTGCTGCAATAATATAGATTATTTAAAACACTCTTTGCTTAAATTACTATTCATTAATCTAAATTTATGTATTAAATCTTTAACTAAAAATTCTTCAAAACTCAGCCACTTTTGAACATTTCCAAATTTAGGTTTATCTATTTCTAGCAATTCTTAATTTTAAATTCGGTTTTTTAGCTTATAGATTATTGGCAACACTGCTCCTGCATATGCGCATGTGGAGGCGTTGCTGGTTTCACTTTGGGCTTTTGCTTTTGCCTCGGCTCTGCTCTACTCTGCTGTTTTCTAATGTCCTGTCATGTACTTTATGAGATGTCGAGCGCCAGCGCATTGCCAAAGATGGTTGGCTCTGTTCCGGCCAGCGGCGTTGGTGGCAACAACAGCGGTAAAGGCCGTGCGCGTTATCGTGTCAAAATGAAGGGACAAACGACAACGACAACGACAAGAACGAAACGAAACGAAATGAATGAGACTGAGAATGGGAATAGGAATAGGAATAGGAATGGGAATGTGACTGGGGTATGGATATGAAAGTACTATGTATAGTCCGAGGATAGAGCCTCTTTTGGCTTGGTCAACTGTCGCTGTTTCTGTTCCTATTCATGTCTGTACCCTGTAGTATCCCATCCCCTCTCGATCCACTTTTGATTGTTGGTTTTTGGCGTCGGCTCGTTTCTCGTAGGCTCTGGCTCTCTGGCATTTTACATTTGCCTGACACGGGCACAAGTGCAGCTTTTGGCTGGTTGCTACTAACTTGGAGTAGGTTGGGTCACAGTTGGCCTAGGCCCCGGTCGCATTAGCTTAATTTGTGTGGGAGGCATTGTCATTAGAGGCGCATGAGGCAGACATACACTTTGTAATCAAAAGCATTGGACGCAACAAAAAAGAGAATGCAACTCTGCAATCAGCAATCGTGAAAGATGAGGCAAACATTCTGGCCAAGCCCATCTGCCACTCAATGTCCCAGAGTCCACATTCCACTAAACGGAAAACAGACATTGAATAAAGGATACAAGAATGTATTGCCGATGACTGCAAATGTTATCCTAATTCTAGACAGGCTATCAACAATAAGTATAATATGATTATTATTCAGTCATGATTCTGAGTCTTATGTATTTCAAGCTATTCCAATTTATCTTTAAATTTGTGTGATTAATTTAAAATTACAAGAATATAGAAGTTAAATAATCTAACCACCCATCATATATAATTGTATTGTATAGTCTATTGAACATTTTTTAAATTCTGTACAGTTAATTCTAAATTTATTTCATTAAAATCGTCTGTTCTTGGAAATTTCAATTTCTTTATCTAAGCAGACAGACTCGATACAACAACCTCTACAATTTTTATACTTACAATCTAAATCCTCACACTTTCCATAAACTCGTATACAATTTTTGTATATTTTACGAACTGATTTATGCATGAGATAAAACAAACTTTGTAGACATTGAAAAGGCGAAAGCGAAGAGCAGAAAGAACAATTTGCATGGGAAGAGCAAAAAAATAAATGTATATTAGAGCTAACAAAATATGCATAATATTTGATAATGCTTTCAGCGACATATCCTTGTTCCTTGTTGTTCTTGTTGTTACTGTTGCTGTTGCTGTTGCTGGTGTGTTATTTGTGGCAGGACTTTCAGCACGTCTACGCACAACAACGCTGGCAAATTTAGCTTTTAGCCTGTGGCACGAGGCAGCACTCCAAGAAACAAGATCTTATCCGAGGCGCCATGTGAGCATAAATTTCGCGTCGTCGCCATCGCCAATTCTGTCGCCGTGTGGCAAGAACAAAAATGCAAAAGGTCACGAGCAATATGTCCCTGCCCCAGACTCCTTAAGTGGAAATACAAACGCCTAAATAATGCAGGCGGCAGCGGTATGTGGCATGTGGCATGTGGTAGGCATGATATCAAAGGCTTGAGGTTTGCTGCTAGTCGATTTCAAGTCCAGTTGCTCTGTGGGCGTGGCACGTGGCAGTCGCTGCAAGCAATTACAACACGATACTACAATTATTTCTAAGCCTTTGCCATGCTACGATAACTGGAAGCTGGAAAGTTTTGTTCGTTGAAGCAATTAATACCAAAAATTACACACTTCCATGATGGAGATGAAGATGGAGACGGACGCGAGCCGCAGGCAAAGATTTGAAGTGCCTGCTGGTTAGTTGCTTGTTTAATCGCTGATTTCCTGCCGGACCCGGCAAATGGCAATGCCAAACTTCAGTCGACAAGCGACTGAAAGACTGAAAGACAGACAGACAGACAGACAGACAGATACACAGACACATAGACAGCAACCAGGACCAAGTTCTGGGCGCCCGTTTCCGTTTGCACTTGAGTGATTTTGTTTTGGCATTGGTTTTTGTGATGGGATTGGAATTGGGATTGAGAATGTGGGTTTTCTTTTGTTTCTGCGCAGTCGAACAAGCTCATAAATAAATTTACCAAACAAATAAATTCCATGCCCATGACTCGTTTCATAATCAAGCGCGTCTTGTCTTTATCGCCGCTAAGTATCAGCCAGATAGCCAAGAAACTTTCTGTTCTGTCCCCCACATTTTGGATTGATGCCTTTTTGGCCGCCTTTTGTTTTCTCCCCGAACCACTGAAGCGTCAAGGTGTACCAATTTGCAGTGTATGCTTCACTGCCTCTAATAAGTTCGCCAACCGCAATGCCAACCAAAATAACACTACCAACAAATACAAAAGAAGTTCTTTTATTTTATTATATTTTTTTTTTTCGGCTATCAGGCCAAATGAATAAATTTTAGTTGGGCGATGCTTTTGATTTCCAACTTGTCGCCTGATTGTCACACGTAAACAAAGCCTCAAATTTGGTGATCCGACAACCTATGGACCAATGTGGTGCACACTGAGTGGTATCTGAAAAGAGGAGAGCGAGAAAGGGGTATAGGTGGGGAGCTGGTCAAGTCACCCCGAACTCGGGCTTTGGCCCTTTGGCTGTTCGTGCGCAGCAGCGTGCAAATGATTAATGGACGGTTAGACAAATGGAAATTGTATGAATTACATTAAAGTGTAGTTAGTTCGAATTTGGCAAAAGGGGAGAAGCAAAAGTCCACCAAATAGGGAGAAAAAAACAACTTTTAAAATGCTGACACTTTTTTGGTTTCCAATAATGTTCAAGTTTTCGAGTGGCAATCAAATGAATCTTGTACAGAAATCGACTGTTGCCGCAGGTGGATAATAAATATTTATTAACATGATCGAGAGATTGATATACTACAGTTAAAATATAGCTTAAAATCAAACCTAAAAGGTGTCAATGCCTAGTTGGCACCTAAATGCCAATTGAACTATTAATAATAATGTAAGAAATTCTTAGCAACTGATTTAACATAGAATTATTTGAGAAGTTCATCAATAAGTTCATTGTGTATTTGCTTTAATTTTGAGCATAAGAGAATATTAATATACATTAATTCTTGTTTAAAATCGAAAGATTAGATTCTTATACATAAGTAATTCTTTATTATTTCATTAAAATTATAATAATTTATTGTTTTCTCTAATATAAATATGGAAAGCTAACATATATCAAATTTTTACAAGCTTTTCTAAAGTAATAAGTTACAGAGCAATGTTCTAATATTATAAATGGATATTTAGTTTTATCTAGAAGAACTTTATAAAAATCATAGTGAATATTCTATAAGAACTACTCAAACATTTTCCTTGAAGCTTCCCCTTTACTTAAGCGTCGAAACATGTGAAAACTGAACTAATTTTCCGTCTGTGAAAATGTAATTCCCTTCATTTTGAATTTTCAAATTTGGACAAGTAAAATTGCAGTCAAATGTAAAGGAAAAGATGGGACCCAAGCGAAAATTTATGATTTATGAGCGAAACAATTACGCCAAGACCGCAAAGATGTTGCAGGCATTAGACTAGAAGCCAAGAGGGGAGAGTAGAGAAGCAAACCAAGTTGAACTGCAAACGAAAATTAAAGTCGTGGCTGGCAGCCCCTTTAGCTTTAATTTCCGATTAAACTGAGGAAAAAGCTAAGTGGGGGCAACAACTACAACTTATACAAAACTCCGCAGCAACAACAAAAAAAAAATAAAAAGAAAAGAAAAGATGAAAAAAGAGCAGAACAAACTGTAACAACATAAGAAATTGGCAGCAAACAAGCCAAATGCAAGTGGACGGACAAGAGCAGGAACGGCCATTGCAATGGTTGTATCATATAATAATAACAACAACAACAACAACAGCAATAACTACAACTACAACAAGAACAGAGCGAAACAAAATTATTACAAAAGGCAGACCAGGCCAACTGGTAAACTGGCTCCGTGTCTTGGCCAGAACTGCCCGCCACTCGCACTCGCATCATTTTGGAAAATCTACCTTGAAGGTAATTATAGTAATTACTTCACGAATCGCAAGTAGTGAACGCTGCTGCTGCTGCTGCTGTTGCTGTTTGCTGCCGTTGCTGTGGCTGTTGCTGTTGCTGTTGCCGTTGCTGCTGTCGCTGACGACGTGCGACCGCCTAAAAACATCAACAGTTTGCCGGGACAACAGACATTGCGAGGGTCCAACTCCAACTCCAGTTTCAGTTTTCAGCTCCGAAACTGACCAATATGGCGCAGCAGCACATTTTGGGCTGGCAAACTCATTGATACCCATTGCTGCAGGCAAGCCTACGACTCTCAACAGCAACAGTCATGGCTGCTGCTGCTGCTCTTACTGCTGTTGTTGTTGAAGTTGTTGCTGTTGCAACGCGCTTATCTGCGGGCACCGCGGGCACAGTCTGAGTCTCAGTCTCAAACTCAGTCTGAGCTTAAGTTGAAGCCTGTTTTTTCTCTTTTTTTTTTTTGCTAGAGCGCCTGCTGTTTGGTTCACAATCGGATTGGATTTAGTTTAGCCCTTGATTAGTTTTCGTTGCGCTGAGGATACCGCCAAGTTGCTCTTATTATTATATAAAAGTTGTTTTATTTTTGTACGTCCATTCTTTCTTATTGGCTGACTTGTGGCTGTTGGTTGTTGCTGTGGTTGCTGTTGTTGCTGCTTACCTTTTGGCAAGGGATTGCAGCCGGGCAAGACTAATTTTCTTGCACACGAAGCAATTTGAATTTGCAGCACAGGCGCAAAGATCTCTCAAGGAATGTGCTGCTGTTGTTGTTGTTGTTGTTGTTGCTGATGCTGTTGCTCTTGGCGGGCGCTTGTTGCTGCTGTTGTTGATGTTGTTGCAGCAAAATTGCTCTGAACTTTGTTGCACTTTTGAAAATTTGCAGTTTCAGATCACGATGTAATTTCGGAAATTGCCATGTTGGATATTCGAAGTCGGAATGTTGCCGTCACTGTTGCTGTGGCTGTTGCTGTTGCTGTTGTTGTTACTATGCGCCTAATTTGTCGCCGGCTGCAACATGAAACAAAACATTTTCCTTTGTCTCCAGTTGAGGCACATTTCGGTCAAGTTCTGAAAGGAGTTATGACTTCCCGCTGACTTTGCTAACTGCCATAATTAAAGCTTCTGCTTCAATCCTTGGCCTTCGACCGTTTTCATTGATAAATTCTAATTGTTAAATTTAATAGCCATATCGATTGCTCGTCTGACATCGGTACCAACTGCAACAGCAGCTCAAACGCGTTCCCATTCGAATTTATTGTTACAAATGGCATTCTTAATGATGCTCGGGTTACCAACCAACAGTACCATCTTGGCCAACTCAGATCATGACCAGGCGCCCGCTTTCTGTTCTCTTCCTTTGTCGGCAACCGGCGGTGTTCACTTAAAAGTTGTCGCAGTAGCCAAAGCACAAGGTACCAACGATTGCAACCGACTTCAGTTTTCCCAAAGCAATAGCATTATAACCGATTTTTATTGCTAACCATATATTTCATCTTATTGAGTCGTTCGGCTTCCCTTTGCGACTCAGTTTCTTATTGAGAGACGGATGAGAACCAGTCCAGCGTCCAGGAAATGCACAAAAAATATTTTAACTTGTCGCAATTGGCAGTAAAATAAATATAAATTTTAATAATGATAGACTTTTTCAAATCAAATACTTTAATTATAAAAGAAACCGATGTAAAACTTAGATATAATGTTGGTTAAGGATTTTGAACTAATAAATAAATTAATAAAAAGTAAATTTGTATTAACTTAAAATTATTACACACATTTTTACTTCCACAGAAATGCATCTGTATTAATTGCAAAAAACAGACTTGAGCTTATAATAGATATTTTTTGGCTATTAAATTTTTAAGACTCTGTGATGAAAAAAATTAATATTAAATTAAAATTATCAACATCAATGTATTATAAACTAAAATTATCTATCATTTTATATATATTGCTAAAAAATATTTTGAAAATCTCATCAATAAAGCGTTAAAAATATATTTTTGTATTTTTAACTTTCGGAAATTCGTGAAACTTTATGGTATATATTTTAGCAATTAACATTTATATTTACAATATAATTTAACAATTATAGCTTTTCCTTTCAATTTGTATAACAAGATACAAATATTTTTTAACAAAAATCTTACAAATAAATAATTTAGCTTTAGCTGAACAAATAACTATATTTTTTAAATTAAAACTGGATTTATAAAGTTGCATAGATGTTATTCAAATTAAATTTAATAAAGCTTTAAAACTCGTTGTAATCAAACCTTTTCTTGTTACTATATCAACTTGCTTGGTAATTTTTAAATTTAAATTCAATTATTAAAATATATTTACTTTCACCATGTAAAAATGTTCTTGATAACACTTCTCACGGAGTCTAGCATAAATGACGTGTCGCAAACGATGAGAATACTTAAATTGATCACAATTAAAGTTAATCTAAAATCTGTAGTTAAGACCACATTCCTATTTCTACGAACTTAACGCTCATTCATGTGAAATGGCAAGAAATGCCATAGTTCTGAGATCACAGACAGAATTTGAACCTGACACAAGATCGGCTAACAATGGGACTTAGCCACACCCAAGTCTGGCAAATGATGGTGCAAATTTCTGACTAGCAGAATTATCAGGCTAATCAACACAAGGCCAAACTATGAGTATTTGTGCAGCAGCAACAATCTCAGAAGGTATGACTAAATGAGTGCCCTGCCCAGTAAGTAAGAGTATGAGTTTGATAGCCATCAACAGTGCGTAACAAAAATGAAGAAGTGCGTAGGATGAAACTACAGATGAGTCGAAGATGGGGATGAGGATGAGGATGAGAATGAGGACGAAGCAAGTCGAAGACATTCGCATGAAGAAGTCTGAAGTATAGTCGTGGCCGTTGCTGTATCTGTTGTTGTCTCTAATTTCGCTGGACCAAATAAATGTCGTTACAAATCACGATGGAATTCAAACCGAGCCGTGTCGAAGTAAACGTCGCCAGCAAAGCACAGCCCAGGGAGCGATAAATGGCAGACAGGCGCAGACTCTGGCAACCAGTTGACTGTCTAGATATTCTGGATATCTAGCTGGCTTTCTGCCTGGTTGGCTGCTTGGCTGCTTGGCTGTTTGGCTGCTTGGCTCATTATTTAATGGACTGATCGATCATAAAAAATGAGGTACACGTGAGTGCAGTATGTAAGTACAAGCTGTAGTTGTACCTGGACACAGATTGAGCCTTGTCGCAGACAAAGTTGTCGTAGGAGCGGCCACGTTTGAAACTTAAATAAAGCTTGTCACGTCTATGGGGGCCTCATGAGTTGTACAAATGTTTTGGGCCACAATTGGAGCACTTCTGTTTGACAGTGCGTATGATTTATGTGTGCATGCTGTTTGTTTGTTGGTTGGACACTCCGAGAAAGAGAAATACAGATGGAGATAGAAGGAGAGAAGAAAGACTTCCCAAGCGCACTTCCGGCGGAATTTCAGACTTGACTTTTTGCTGCTCAGCGGTTGATTTTAAATGCAACAGCTTGTGAACTGTGTGAAATTGTATAATGTTTAACCAGCTAAAAGTATGGGGGGAGTATGCAGAGAAGGGGCAGAATCCTTGGCAAGTTTATTAGAGTGTCCCGCAGGACTTTGCCCACTTTACATCCGCTGTCAACAACAACAACAACAACAATAACAAGAACAACAACAGCGGCGACAATACGAAGTCGAGCAAAAGGCAACAAACAAAATTCAGTGAAGCAATTTCTATGAAATTTATTTCACATGAAGATTTATCGCGATTTCAGACAGCACTGGCGACACCTGCCAACGCCTACAAATGTAATTTATGGCTCTCCCGCATTATGCACACCGCACACAGATACACACACACACACACACACACACACAAACACACATACACATACATACTCAGCGTGTGGCGACTCCCGTTCCCACTTCACTTCGTTTAACTCCAAAATGCTCATAAGCGCGCGCTTGGACCCAGTCCCCTAACTGGATCCCCTACTCGATTCCCGACCTCAGCTCTCTCGAAATACGACATACGACACCCCGACCGACCGCCCACGGGTCTCTGCATAAAATATATAGTCGTATCTGTCGCAAATTTTGACTTTTAGTCATTCAAACTGTATGAGCTGAATGCATTTACTGCAACTCTTTTTTTTTGTCTTCTGTTTTTTTCTTTTTTTGCTTCCTACATTCCTCTTGTTGTCGATGTTGTGTTTGCTGTTTTTGTAAGTACTCTAACATGGAGTTAAATTCCGATGTAATTGCAAGAAGTATTTCTACACAATATTAATTATATACATCTTTGCAAACATTCACATATATGTAGCTCATTAGCATTTAAATAAAGTCTAGTCAATTGTCAAATATACAATTAATTTCTTATTTTGTGCCTCATATAAAATTCTTGTTATCGAACTTATAAAAACAAAAATATATTAATTTTTAAATTGTTAAAATAGACTTTGCTTTCCGCTGCTTGAATCCAATTATTGTTAGTTTTTACTCTACAAATATTATTGTTGTTTTATGAAACAGGTGAAATGAATTTAAAATAAATTTTTAAAGACAATAAGCTTACAGCAAGCTATCTTTAGAAAAAGATTGAAAGTTATTTAATAACTTATGTTGGCTTTAAATTATAAGAAATGTTTTTAAGGTTAATTAAAAAGTCATATTATACATAGTTTCTGCTAAAATATATTTTGTGTTTTTTCTATCAGGTAACATTACATTACATTATTTGAACTTTTAAATGTAGTACACTTTCCTCGGTACATTTCAGAATACTCACTAAAATGTGTTTATGTTTATGTTTATGTTTATGTTTATTCATTTTAATTTAATAAAATGTAGAATTCTTTCAAATATTCAATATTCATAAAAATTGAATCTATTTCAACTGGAAACGGGAGCAGGCTTAATATTTCAAGTCTTTTTATGTATCCTGTCAAAAAGCGCTTAAAAATTAGCATAGAATTTCTGATGTTTGCAATGTTCGGCAAATTTTGTTGAACAACAAATCAATGTATTTTATAGGATCTCGAGTATGTGTATGTAGTATTCTATGAGTAGTTTGTTACCCCAAACTCTGTAATCGCTTTTTGGGGCATAAATTCGTAAGTAGCTTTATCATCAAAAACCCTTTTTAGTCAGCCACATAACCGACGTGCCGGATGAGGAGGAAACTCGGCAAATCCTTTGATATGTTGAATATCATGCCACTTGGCGCAGTTCTGGCTAAAAACTGCATACATTTGCATATGGCAACTGAGCTCTGGCATTTACGGAGCGAGTCCAAAAAGTACTAGCAACAACAAGAACAACAGTAACAACTGTCACTGTGAGCTTTTAGAGAAATTCATAAACTGAAAAAGTGGATTTTCGTATGAAATTTTGTGTATGCAGCTCAGAAATTCAAATGCGGCACAATGACAGCCACCAACGTACCTCTTCCTCCACCTCCACCTTCACCTTCACCTCCACCTTCAGACTCTTACAACCGGAGAGCACAGCGTGTCGCACGCATGAACACCTCGTCTGAGGGTCGTGTTGAAGAGAAATGTTCCTGGACGCAGCAAACAACATAAGTCGCACTAATGCCCATAAAAGTCGCACTTGGCACAGAGGCAACAAGATAGAGGAAGAGACAGAGGTTGAGGCAGAGACAGTGGCAAAGGAAGACTGGACAACCGACTCCTTTAGGCAGAGAGTCGTCATAGTCATAGTCATAGTCAAAGCCAAGTCGTGAGCTCGTTTTGGCCAAGTGCTTGAGATAAACTTGAGCACCTGGAATAGAGTGACAAGTGGGCAGCATTTCATACAAATTGCTGTGGACGACGACTGAACGAACGACAATTTAATGATAAACATTCTGGGTCGGAGTATTTAGTTTTCAGACCCTGTAGCTTTTGAAAGCACAATGGGTCTATTAGATAAAAGTAAATGAAAATACTATATGCGCAACAAGCAGAAGAAGGCGTGGCAGACGCCATTAAGTAGACTCAAAAAATACAATTCAAACTAAACATATTTAAAGCTTTCAATACAGTCTTACCTTAGAGAAAAATAAAGAATTCTTTCGATTCTCACATCAAAATACTTTCAAATATAAATATGAAAATATAGACAAGCATGCAATGAATATTTCTATACCATTAACTTGCAGTCTCCAAGTAAGTTAGCGATTTATTCTTGATCGATACAGCTATGTCTTAATGTATGAACAATTAGATCGCAGGGACTATACAACAAAAGACATATTAAGTTGCTATGTAGGCTCCTCTAATATCTAGCCTATACCTTGTATATTTTGGAATTTGCCCACAAATCTTACTAATTTCGATACCGGTTTTCATAAACATTTTCTTTAAGAATGGATACAACTGATATATTAAATAGTCTAAAAGAGACGCTTATTTGTATTTGTATTTTTTGCAGCGAATGTACAGAGTCTATCACAGTGAAGCATGCTTTACTGTAGCTCTTATAGAGTTTTTTATACACAAAGCTTTCGTTCTGGTTCTAGATTAACTTCTAGCTCTGTTTCAGTCTCATGTCTCAGGTCTCGGGTCTCAGACTGTTGCCACAACTCAATAAAGTTTACGGCTATGAAATTGTTGTTTGCAACAAAAACGCAATTTAACAATTAACAGCACGAGCAATGAGAGCACCAGCTCAACATCAACAACAGCAACAGCAACAGCAACAACACTAGCAGCAATGGCAACTACAACAACGATAACAACGATAACGTTTATTATTGTTATTAACATTTTTAGCAATGCCGTGAGGTGAGTTTTAATTGATGGTCCCCGTGCTGAGCTGTGCTGAGCTGAGCTGAGTTTAGTTGTGCCTCTAATGCAGTTGTACAAAAGCTGATGGGGCTGGCGTTCCACTCGATTCCCCGATTCTCCCGTCTCCAATTCTCCCGTCTCAACAACAACTGACTCTCTCTTTTGCATGTGACACGCCCACCAGCCACAATGTGGCATCTCGCTCGCACAAAGACAAAGTCGTCGGCTATTACGAAATTATCGTCTACCGAAGACATTGCCCAGCCCTGGCCCTGGGGCCATAAATACATGTACCGAATGGGTTGTTGTTGTTGTTGTTGGTGTTGCTGGTGTTGTTGGTGTTGCATTTGCAACCAGAAGCCGAAGCCTAATTGCAATTTACCTTTACCTTTAGCTTTTAGCTTGAGTCTCTATCTCCGTCTGTCTGTCTCTGTCTCTGTCTCTGTCTCGGAGTCTCTCATCCCCGCAAGCAGTTAAGAATTTTAAATTGTTTAATGGTGACTAACTTACGATTCCGAGCCGAGTTAATTACGTCGGGGTGCATATTTGCCGATATGGCTGGACTGACTGCCCCAGGCCCATAGAAACTGTTGGACACTCTCACTCTGGCTTATAAGAATTGGCAAATGGCAATTGGCAACTTGCAACTGGCAACTGGCAATGGCGACTGGTAACTGGCAACAGGTGCCCTGCACAGGAGGGGGGATTGTAACATTTGTGAAAAATTAAACAAAATGAATTTGTAATTTCATGTCATAAATAATTGGCCGCTAACTCGGCCCCCGTTCAAAGTTGCATTCGCAGTTGGAGACACCACACTGCTGCAAGTTGCAAGTTGCAAGTTGCAAGAACTCATCGCAGCTTACAGCCATCGTAGGTTTTTGGTCCAAAAGAAGTGGTTGTTGTAGGAGACCAGAAGGAACCAGGAACCAGACCAGTCAATTCGAGTCGACTCGACTCGACTCGAGTCCAGAAATTGTAAAAGCTGAAATTACGCTAAATGCTGATTAAGTGAACATTTATCATCGCTCGTTGGTAGCTTGCAACGTTGAATTGCAGCTGTATTAAGGAAATGGAAGTGAACGGGAATAGGGAATGAGTATAGTTATAAGAAAGGGTTTAGCAAGAGGGGAGAGCAGAAAGGAAACTGCAAACGGGAACGGGAACGGGAAGCGGCAAATGGGGGCGCTTGTTGGGTTAGTTAATTTTCTTGGAAAAACGACAGGCAACAGAAGCTGTTGCCAATGTCTTTGAGCCATGGGCCATAGTAATATTATATTTTAGCCATAAAAGCAGCTGTTGCAATCGCCCAGCATTAAGAGAGAAGAGTAAAGTGACTGATCAGTCATTTTTCCGGGAGTTCTGTGATTGACAATGACTTTCAAAACTTGGTCAAAAGACAGGAAGTTGCTTGCGATGATAGTCCATCAATGAAAGCTTCAAATTTCTTTACATTAATACCATTTTAATTATTTGGTTTTTGATTGAAAAATTATGAAAAATTATGAAGAAAATTTCAAGTCAAAATAATAATAATGCAAAATAATAATAATGCAAAATATTAATGCCAACAAATATCAAATTTCAAAATGATTATGTACAGCTTTAATTGACAGTACAGATAAATAAAATTATATAGGATTCATATTATACAAAATTTTAGCAAATTATTTAAAATTTGAATATAATTTACAATTATTAATCCATTATATTATTATGGATATAATAAAAAAATAATAAAAAGTAACTAAAAAGAGCAGAGAAAATAATTTTTATGCAATATACATTTGTTTAAAGAATGAATAAAATGTAATTTAATTTTAAAATTGTATTGTATAAAAAT
This sequence comes from Drosophila putrida, assembly GCA_037043535.1. NCBI lineage: Eukaryota > Metazoa > Arthropoda > Insecta > Diptera > Drosophilidae > Drosophila > Drosophila putrida. The sequence continues at coordinate 1,130,037 of JBAMBI010000390.1, read as the reverse complement.
AATGTTAAGTACGTTATGAATATTATATTCTTATACATATGTATATCTAATAAGTTATTTAAATTTGTAAAGTACATTATAGTAAGCCATACTTATATTGATGTTACATAGAAGTTCGCTTGAGTTGTTTACTTGAGGAACCTTGAGTTTAGGACCCGCAAATCTTTGGAAGAAGACAATGCTACAATTGTACAATGTGATTCAGCAGAAGAAGAAGAAGACAATTGACAAACATACAGCGACAGATACTTACACCAAAAACTGCCACAACACAAAATGTCGGCTTATCAAAGACGACTGGTCAGTGTCCACTTCAATGCCCATAGACAATGACAGTGACGGCATAGAGGGAGGGGTCGAAAGGTGGAAGGGGAGAGGGGGCGAGGAAGACGAAAGAGGAAAGAGGAAAAAGCAACCGCTGCAGGAGATGAGGAAAAATCAAAGACAATGACAAGTAGCCACAAGATGAAAATTCAAGAAGATGCAACGTCAATTTGATACATATTTATGATAATATGCTCAATGGAAACGGCCATAAAAACAGCCAGAGGGGCATGCCCCACAGCAAACGGAGTGCAGCCATCCAGCCAGAGGAGGAGGAGGAGGAAGAGGAGGAGGCAGTGGCACCCATCGAGGAGGGCAAACGGGAACAGCTTCAGCGGCGGCAAACAAACGAAACGAAACGAAACGTAACGAAAAAACTTTGAACGTTGAACGGTTCCGGTGATGTTGCCCCTGATCCTGCCCATGCCCCTGCCCCTGACCCATGTCTCTGCCTCTGCCAATGGCGGGCTTGTTAGTAAATGTGACCGCTAGGCCAGGCTCAGACTGAAGCTCACATTGTTATCGAACTATATCAAAATGATCGGCAACGTTGGCCACATTTGCGTACCCAACTCGAAGCTGGTGCTGTTGCTGGTGCTGTTGCTGGTGCTTTTGCTGGTACTTTTGCTGCTGTGATTGTGCCGAGCGAAGATGCAACAAAACAACAAAAAAGCAAAAAAGCTACAAACAATCGCCGCCAACAATCTAGAGGCAGAGGGACAAACGGTTGCTTGGTATGCAGATCAGCAGCCAACGAAGAGCAGCAGTCAATGTCGCATTTGCATGCTGTGGCAGGAGCAGGAAAAAAGAGGCAGGAAAAGGGGCAGAGTCCGAGGCAATGCTGCAACTAGTGGCAGAGTCAGACTCAGAGTCAGAGGTAGCTTGCTGCCAGGTTGAGTGTAGCAAACAGGAGCGCTGTTCCCTGTTTTCTGTATTCTGTTCTCTTTGGTCTCTTGGCCAGACCAAAAGACGACGCTGTGCAGGGAACCGATGCCGATGCCGATGCTGGTGATTGCTGGTCATTGATAAAGCAGCGGCTGCCTCATGTACGCGCTGAAACTAAAAACTAGAAGCATTTACCGCAATTGTAATGTCGAAAGTACATGATATAAGATCATAGATAAACGCTTCAGATTCTGTAGCATCTTTAGATGCTTCCCCCTTACTTATTCCCTCCCACCACTTGTCGGCTTGTTGTGCAACTGCGTTTGTTCTCTCATGTCGCAAAAGCCTTCCTTTTTTCTGTTGTTGTTGTATTTTTTGTTGTGCGATTCAAACTCGAATCGGGAGCTTGGCTGCTGTGTGTTTGGGTTTGGTAATCCACGCCAATGTTGAACTGGTTTCACCATCACCATCGCCATCGCCATCGAGTGCTGCACTCGTTGTAGTTTTTGGTGCGGTTTGGTTTCGGTTTTATTAGATCATTAGTTGTCTGCAGTTCGATAAAGATCACACAGACGCTCGCTCACCTGACTAGATCCAACTTCAACTGCAACTCCAAAGCCCAAACTCCAAACTCTGACTCTTACTCCGACTCCGACGACAACGGCATCGGCATCGATATGTGATTGCCAAAGAGCTTCGTTTCTTATAGTTCCTCTGGATTGGGTTCGGATCGGTTTGCTTTCGTACTTTTTTGCTGTCCATAAAGTCGTTTTGTTTGTTCTTAATGACTGCGTTTAGATCTTGATAGTTGGCCCACATCAAAGAGACACTGCCGACGGCACAGTTCAGACAGCCCAGCAAAGTCAGAGCTCCACAACCATATACACGTTGTTTATGGTACATTGCAGTCTCAGGATATGAGGCACGACCAGCCTGAGACTCTCAGACTCTGAGCCTTCGATTGTCCCCAGACAAACTGACAATATTGCAGACAAAAAAAGGTCCCCTTACAGGTGCGGGTTGCAGTTCAGTGCAACTCGAGAACTGATAGTGCTCAGCCTATGCTTATCATATGTGAAATCTATCGGAAAGCTGATAATAAAACATTAAAGAACTATTTAAGTATGCTGACATGCCAAAGATGGTTATTTAATATACATTTCATTATGCTTACATCTCACAGAAAGCACTTTAAAAATTAAATTAAACTATTCATTAACATTCTTATTAGCAGCAATTTAATGATAAGGCTACATTTTGGTGCGCCAAAAGAATTACATTCCCTTACAGAGAGTCATCCAGACAATTCAGTTTGATCTTGATTTGATCAATAAATCGATTCTACATTTACAATTAGGTTGATTCCCAAAATACATTTCTTTTACCATTTACATATTTGGAATAAAAATATATTGAGTTTATCTATTAATAGTCGATATCAGTGTTTTTGATTAAACGGTGATTAACTTATAGCATTTCATAAAGTAAAATTTGTCTTCAGTCTCAACTCAACTAACTAAACTCAACCTAATCTATTTTTTAGATTTGCAATATTTAATAAATCCTCAAAATTGTCAATATTTTCAAGAACGTTTATATATCTTTCCAAGTCTCAATTAAAATATTTATTATTTATATGTTGTGAATCATATATCCTAGCACCCTAGCACTACAAACTTAACTTCTAAATTCTTTGCTAGTTACGATTACAGTCTTAGTTAAGCCTGTGGTATATTTAAATTAAATCACACAAAATTAACAAATGGAAAACGTAAAAGCGAAATACAAAAATTGTAATAGTAAATAGATAAACTCTTCAATTTATGACTTATTCACTTAGTTCTTATGCAATATTAATTGCATTGCATTTCTGGTAACAATCCAAAAAATAATAATACCTTTCAAAATGTGGTAGGGAATACTCATAAGTCAGACACATTCCAAGAGGCATTAGACAAAGTGAAGGACTGTACAAGTCCGCGCCATTAAGTAAACGACAATGTACGCCTATCTATAAAGAGAGTGGAGTGTTGGGATATTCGGGTGGGGACAAGAACCCACATTAGATGCTGTGAAGTGCATAAATCGATGAAAATGGCATAGACTATGCCACTAACAACCTAATAACTGCAACAGCCAGGCCAAAACAGACCGGCTAAAACAACCGACAGCCGACAACCGACGACATCTAATCATGGCTGGAGTATGAAATGCCCAAAGTAAAGCCACTTGCAGCAGCAGCAGCAGGCATTGTTCTTCTCCGGGCAAGGCGTTAGTGACCAGTGGCCAGAGTGTCCAGCACCCAGTGTCCAGAGTCCAGAGTCGAGAGTACAGACTGAACTGTGGGCGTCCACCTCTCATTCTGTGGCAGCTGTGCACCGGTAAATTTTGCACTTTAGCAAGCAAAATGTCATTGGCAGCAATGGACGCAAAAACCGCAAGTACACTTGAGTGCTGCACTCCAGGTGCCGTTGTCGATGCTGAAAGGGAGGAGGATGTTGGGGAGTGAAGGAAGGTTGGGGCAAGTGTTGGGTGCTGGTTGCTGGTTGCTGGTTGCCGAGTTGCCTCCATGTGATGTGGATATGAACGTGGCTGGGACATGCACGACGTTGTTGATGTCAAGGCACATAGGCAGGTCTATACTTGGTTAACTCTAGTCTGTACACTCTACACTATAGGTGTGTGTTTTTGTCAAGGCTTCAAGCTAAAAACCACCAGACATGCCTGGGCCAACGGTCGAGCCGACGGCGAGAGATTTCATGTGAAATTAGCATGTCGTGACACAAATGACTTAAAAGCACTCAATCGCACCGAGTACCCTGCATAGTATGGACAGAGAGAGAGAGAAAGAGAATCAGAGAGGAAGAGAACTGCAGTTAACAGTCTCCAGCAGTCTGCAGACTAAAATGCACTCATACAAGTGAGGATTCGAGGAGTTGAGTGTAGGTTAAGCTGGTGCAAGTGTTGCTCGCCCGCTGTGTGCAAAATAATTTACATTCACACGTAGAGTTCATCAACTGTTTGTGGCAGCAACAGCTCCACAACTCCAACTCCAACTCCAACTACAACTTCAGGTGCAGCTTCATCTTTTCAGCTTTCCAGTTGCAATCTCTAGGCTCCAGTCACAGGCACAACTTAATTAAGCCTACCAGGCGGCAGGAGCATTAAAGCAAAGGCGCAAAGGCTCCTCAACTCAACTCAGCTCCTACAACGAACGATCCCAAGTCATCGCATTCCAGACAACATCCCATTGATTGCATTAATGTATTTCTTCAAAATTATTGTTTGCCCAGGCGCGCCTGCTTATCATAAATTATGTAAATGGAAAAACGCGAACCGGAAAAAAGGCTTGGACTTAACAACAATTCTCAATTAATGAAGCCCACGATATCAGTCGCCAGTTGCAGATAAAAATGCAAAAACAACCGCACAACGAAAGCGAAAACAGGGAACTTCAGCTTGATGCGGTTCGACTCTACCTAAGACTCTACCTCTGGGTCCAAAACTTGCCCCGAGTGCGCCAAAAAATTAAGCAGTGACAGTTGATAATTTGTCAAAGCCGCACAGAAAGAAACAGAGAGAGAGCAAAAGGAAGAGAGAGACTCTTGACTTGGGATATCGACCAATGCGAGCAAGAAACTTGTTTCACTAATTTCTTTTCCTTGATGAGGACAGTCCAACTTTTTTATTATGTTTGCCACTGAAAAGTTAATATCGAATAATGATCCGATCTTCCTCACTAAACATTCACATAATTTGTCCTATTTATTTCAATTGTATGTATATTAAAACCAAATGAGATACTTAACTCATTTTATTTCATGAAGAAACTAATTAGTTCATTCTTATAAATAAGTAAGTAAGTTATGTGAAATTAAGATTATTTATTTGAATAGTATTTTAGTTTTCCTTAACTTCAATAGAACTTAAAATATAATTGAGCTATATTTGCTTGTCAGTATTAAAGCACAGCTCAATTAATCCGCAAACCGACTTAGTTTATTTGATTGGAATCCATTTTAATGTATTTTTTACTTAAATTATAATTTTATTCTTCTTAATGAAAATGGTTTCAAACTCTTACTACATTTATTATGTTTACCTGTAAGATTTTCTTTTGATACTTTTCTGATGACATTTCAATAGAACTTTAAATATTTTTTTGATAAAATGGAAAAGAATTTATGCGCAATTTAATTGAAATCATTTGGCGAATCGTGTATCAACGATTTTAGTGAAAAATCAATGCAAGTTTCAGATTTAACAATATTAATACAAAATCTATCCAAAACGATAATAGAGCAATATAATTTTATTTTAAACTCTAACGAGATGTCTTTAAATACCTTTAATAATGTTAAATCCAATTAAGGAGAGTTTCACTTGCATTTGAAACCGAAAATAATTTTGTTTTCCATTGATATTTGCCATTGATGATATTAATGTGACAATAGAAATAAAATCAATGGGCTTTAAAGTGTTTGAGATATTCGTAACCTTGTGAATTTATTTGAAGAGAGTATTTTAACGTCGTATAAAGTAAATAATCAAAACTTTTTGGCTTTTAATGATGACGACATGCGTTTGGTGCTCATAAGCCTGGCCAGGACATGGACACGCATGCGTAAGTTGTTGCCAGTGTAAGTGTCAGTTGGTGCTGATAATTAGCGATTAAATTTGCCGCGCACTCAACTGTACGTGTTCGTAGTGGACTGCATGTTGTTGTTATTGCTTTAGTTGCTGTTTCTGTTCCTGTTGTTGTTGTTGTTGCTGTTGTTGTTGTTGTTGCCGCTGTTTGAGGTTAGGGGCATGTGGTTAGGGGCAACGGCGCTGATTAACTGGCAGCGGTTGCAGCAAAGTTCAAAGTGATGGTAACAACAACCCTACGGGACCTGGCAATCGTATTGGTATTGGGTCTGGACTATGGTTAAACAGCAGGAGAGTTCTCTGGCCCTGGACATGCACGCACATTTTGAGGTTAAGCACGAACATTTTAATGCGATAATTTAACCAGAATTTGTGGTTACATTGACTAATTGAACAGGTGTGGCTATTAAACAGCCGCAGGCAATGCAAATGCAATCGCATTTCTGGGCAAAGGACACAAGTACAAAGTACAGAGAACAGAGTACAGAGTACAGAGTACAAAGGACGAGTCCCGGTTACAATTTCCATTTGCGTGACATTCCCGAGGACTGACCAGAGAGAGAGAACCAGCGACAGCTTGATAATTTGTTAGCCTGTTGAGTTGTGAGACATTGACCGGAGACCTCTTCACTTACGGGTACTCGTAATATTATGTATGTGATAATAATGCGATGGTTCTTCCCTGGTCAAAGTGCATTGCGGTTTTGACCAGGTCTACTACTCTCTCCCTCTCAGATTGTTGCATGTGGCACGTCAGAGCCCCTAAGTAGTAAAGGACTCCCAAAATTAAACACTGTTGACAGCTCGCACTCACACACAATTTGAACAATTTGAATGCAATGTCCGTGACTGAGACAGGGTCTATATCGAGGGATGGGGATCGAAATCGAAATCGAAATCGGGGGTTTGGTATTATCCATAGCTGCTCCACATGTCAACGAGCGGCCCTTTTGTCTTGACAGTTGCATGAAATTCTGTTACGTTTGTTTTCTTCTTCTGGGTATTGTATTTTTGCGGTTGCCTCATTGTTATATGCCGAACAAAAGGTTTGAATCGATTGGGAAAATTTAATATCTCCCGTTTCATAATTGGCTAATTTGAGTGGCCAACGAGCGTAGCTCTGTCAGCCAATTAGTGCAACAAACAACTGACAACTGAGACACAGTTGAGATTGATGTTGCCCCCAAAATATACACACATATAAATTTGTTAAAATTATTTACGAATCAGAAAACTTTTAAAATATGTATAGGAAAATAAATCATACTAAAAACTATTTTACAATATGAAACTTAGAATCGAGTCATAATATTATTTGATCAATTAACTGATTGCACGTTTAAAAATGCATTGCATCACAATTCTGACATATTAATACCCTGTATAACTAAAGACCTTTTACATTTCCCCTCTCTCTCCTTCTTTCAATTTTATACGAATATCATGATTTGGTAACAGAAATTCTAAGAGAATCAAATGTCCATCCAATTAGTGTTGAATTTGTATGGACAAAGAACTACGATTTAAGAAATGTGATAGCAACAACGGCAACAACAAATAACTTCAGATAATTTGAATTGAGGAATCGAAAAGCGTACAATCAGCATTGTTGCCACATTGAAGCGGTGCACGTCTTTACACACACACATGTACACACATATACACTCTCTGTGTGTGTGTGAGTGTATGTACATTTGCATAGCCAACGATTTTTTGACATGTTGACAGTTGATTTTTCTGACAATTTAACTGGTTTCAATGTAAAATCAGTTTCGAAAATTACATTCAAATGCCGACTGGCGACTTTAAAGGAATTTTACAGTCGGCCTCCGATTTTGTTGCTTTTGTTGTTGCTGCCGTCACCACTGACCATCGCGTGCAGTAAATTGTATTTACAGCCATGTGTGTCTGTGTGTGTGTGTGTGTGTTTAACTGTGTGTGTGTGTGTGTATCTGTGTGTGTCTCAGTTTCAGCTTGCAGTGCATGAAACTATTATTTTCCAAAAGTCAGCAAGCATATTATTTAAATTGTTATTTAAAAGTTGTAATTATATGTCAAGAGTAATTAGTTTTTGATTTTTTTCTTTTTAATTCGTTATTATAACTATCATACGAACCCATCACGTTGAAGGCCAGCAACAACAAACATCATAAGACACGAAAAACAACAATGGCTACTGACACTATATGGCATTCAAAAAGTTGGTGCATACTTTTGGGGTAAACGCGAACACTATTTAAAAAGAATTGCATTAAAATTTTGTGATTTGGAAATACAGTCGGTAATCTCTTTTTGATTACATTTTTTATTATTCCAATATCTGCATAACTTAATAATTACAACCTACTTCAAACTATCTCAAATATATCAGATTTTGTTTGAAACTTGTAAAAAACTATACTTGATGATAGCTTAAAACATATTTTTAAATATCTCTCTTAAAGTGAAAGATAAATAAATAATTATTCTGAATGTAAAAAGGGAGTGTTTTATTAAAACTTAAGTTATTAGCTCTCTGGTTTATTTCTGAGTGTGTTTTTTTTAATAATTATCCAATGAATTTGATTAGGATAAAATGATTTGAATATGTGGATTTCAAAGGATTTTCTTATTAATGACATTTAAAATTTAATTACATGGCTTTTTAACAGCTGCTGTATCCTTACCCTTCGAAAGGTGGTGAAGATCGGAGCTTGTAGTGGAGCTCCACGCGAAATTTGTCCGAGTTATGCCAAAAATGTTGTTGCAGCTCCGCTTAATTAATTAATGCACTCTAGCAATTTATGAAAATATATCAAAAGCTGACAAGCTGGAAATTTATGTGCCCAGTCGCCACGCTACGCACAAGGCAACCTGAAATGGCAGCCGGCGCCGCTGCCAATACAATTTCGGCTCGTTTCAGTGGCAGAGTGGCTCTGACTGTGACTCTGGCCATGACTGGGTCTGTGGCAGTGGCAACTGCTGCTGCTGCTGCTGCCGGCCCAGTTGCAGTTGCAGTTGCAACTCTTACATATGAGCAGCAAATGCAGCGCAACTAATGCGCCTCAAAATTCCTGATTCAGACTCTGACTGGCACTGGTACTGGTACTGGTACTGAAACTCGGGACTCAGAGTCTCTGGAGTGGATGGTTGGTGCTGTCATTGCCGCTCCTTTCGCCTGCCGCATGCAGCATGCGGCATGCAGCAGCCCAATGCGTTGTGGCACTTGTGAACATTTTAATTATATGGTGAAGAGAGAGTCAAGCGAGTCAGCGAATCAGCGAGTTGCAGACTCAGAGTCAGAGACAGAGTCAGAGTCGGGGGTCTGTTGAGGTGATAAAACACTCGATAATCGCACAGATCGTTTTGCAGTTGTTTGGTTGCCTCTTCAGCGTTTTTCACCATTGCCATCGCTGCATGCAAACATTATAATTTAATTGACAAGATTTATCGCGTACGCAATTAGCGTGGCAAATGCTGCCATTGCCGCCGTTTCCGCGTAATTCGGTGGAAGTTGCCGCAGCCGCTGCCGCTGCCACTGCCACTGCCACATTCGCAGTTGCCGCCGATTTAGACAATTTTTCTGCACAGCTTGCATAAATCTCTTTGGCCTGCCATCGTTTCCCGGGCCTGGCAATTATGCGCATTTTGTTTTAAACGTCCAAATTAATAATTTTCACTTTGGTAATTATGACATGGTCGCTGAAGTGACAACGACAACATCAAAGACCCAAAGACGAAAAGACGCAAAAGGAATTGCCTTTGGCCATCTTCAACACAAGTTTGTTCATATTTATTTACTTCGCCTGATTTTTTCCCTTTTTTCCCTTCTTTCCTGCAACACATCACGGGCAATGCCTTTGGAATTTTTAAGCACCTAGCGAAATGCGCATAAATTCCAGCAACGTGCCAGAAAAGAAGCCACTCTAGGTCTGGGAAGCGTCTATAGACTATGAGACTGTTGCCACAAGTAAAACCATATATTTGATAGATAAAATATAAAACACTGTAGCACAGATCCTCGAGAGGAAACACTTAAGGTTTTCAAGTATAGATATTCTGGCGTAAAAATTTATAAAAATGTATGTAAAAAATATATTTACAAGATAAAAATGAACAAAGATATAGGGTAAGTATTATAATCTCGAATATAAAAAGTAATCCATAATTATTATGAAAGACTGAAAAAATAAAAATCAAAGTTAATTATTATTGCTGATGAATATAATAGTAAATATAATAAAAGTCATTGGTATATTTGAACCACAAATTAAATCCAGGTCTGGGAGGAATTTATGGACTATGCTAAATGTAGATAAAATATGAAATTCTGCATCAAAGATCCTTGAGAAGACACACGTGAATCAGTTGGGCTATTAAATAAGATCTTCATTACTCACATAAAGAGAGGTAGTAATTTCATGCAAGTGCCGTTTGTGAATGTCACACATCTTGTTGCCACATTTTGGGTGCAACACCTGCCGCATTCTCATGCTCAGCTCAGGCTCAGCTCCTTCGCAATTTAAACCTCATTCGCTACGCTCATAGCCCGAAAAACCGCAAATGCTAATATTTCTGTCAAAGCTTTGCCACAGAACTCGACAGAAATGGAGGAGGAGTTGGGAAAGAAGGGTTTTGGGCAGAGGCTGAAAAGCACTTTGGATTTCAATTTGTGCAAAACGAAATATTTCAGCTGAGCTCTCTCTCTTTGCAACATTGCCACATTGCTGCTTTAATCTTTTGGATTTCTTAAAAATAAAAAAAACGGATGAAAAAAATAAAAATAAAAAGAAATACTAAGGCAAATAGATAAACAAGCAAAAGGAGCACTCGGAATCCCAAACCCAAGCAGTGAGCGTGGCACGCGCATGTTATCCTTTGAGGCACCTGCTCCTCCAGCTCCAACTACAGTTCCTGCCACTGCTCGAGTTCTAGTTTCAGCTGCGGCTCTAAATGTGGATGTGGATGTGGCATTGCCTCAGTTGCAAGCTCTTTGGTATGCATGAAATGTACGAGACGCCAAATTTGTTGTGCGGCAAAGCGAATGCTCAAAATGCTGTGTGTGACTGTGTGACTGTGTGTGTGCTTGTGTGTTTGTGTATGTTGCTCACCCACACGCACGTACATATATATTTTCCAATTCTTATTGCATATAAATTCGCACGTGGTGCGACTGTAATCAAAGTGGAGGACACTTTACTCCTTTCTACTCCGGCAAGTATTTTTCTACTTTCTACTTTCTACTTTTTACTTTTATACTTTATACTCTTTTTAATGCTGTCTTTCCTCCTTCCTGCCAGCATTGGTTCATTAATCTTGCTAATGATGCTGCCCAGCAAATTGCATTTCAAACAATGAGGCGAATGAATATAAAAAATAACAACAAGAACACAAATTGAGACCGACACAAAATTCAAAATCAGTCAAGCAAAAGCCAAGACGAGCCAGCGAGTAATGAAAATGATAAGAAAATTTCTGCAGCAATGCACAGAAGGCAAGTGAAGGGAGAAGAGAAGAGAAGAGAAGCAGCTCGAAGAATATAATTAAAATACCTTCCATCATTAGTTTTTGGAAAATGGTTTGCGTGACAGTTTTCAGGGACTCAGTTTGCTTCTGCTGCAGCCAAGCACAAGACTGCGATAAGTGAAAGGACCCAGAACTCTTCGTTATTAAACGGAAGAAGGACTATCGCTGGGCAAGCATCAAAAAAGTTAAATTAAGGCGACACCCAACACCAAAAAAAAAATGAAAATGATAATAAAAAATAAGTAAAGAAAATGACAAAAATAAAGAAAAGGCAAAATTTTCATTAAAATTAGAAACAAATCAATATTTTTTTTCTTGCCTTGGCGCACAAAAAAACAGGAGCTAAAGCGAATCAGAAGTCAAGCAAAACAAGAAACAAGGATAATTAATGATTTTTGTGTGCGCTTATCTGGCGCAGAAGCTGAAGAGAAGAGGGCGGAGCGAGCCAAGAAGGGGCGGGGCAGCGTTGGCTGACAACTTTTGGCCATTGTCTGGCATTATCTTTTTTGCTGTGTTCTGTGTTCTGTGCTTGTGCTCTGTATTGGTGTGTGTAGCCAAGCACAAAAAGGTAAGCGACAAAAACTTGCAGCCACATTTGACCAGGATGCGCGGCAGGACATGCGCCTAATCTTTAAATTCAAATCTCATTCTCATTCCCATTCCCATTCCCGTTCTCGTTCCAGCTGCCTCTCTTTCCCCACTCTGTTGTTTTGTAAATTAAGAGAATCGAGTTGACTTTTTTGTCCTGTGCTCCATTGTTTGATTACAATTTAGCATTTCGTGACTGAGGGCCGAATGAAGGATCTATTTGTTGTCGCGTAATCTTGTGCAATCACTACAAAACGGCAATAAATCAGGATTATGCGAATGTGGCACGATGCGTGTGATATGCCCACAGTTAGAGGCAAATCCAAATTCAAAGCCAAAACCAAAGCCCAAGTCAAAGCCAAAGCCAAAGCCAATGAGTCCAAGTCTGAGTCCGTTCAGCCTTGCATACATTTTCCCAGCACCTTTCTGTACAATTGTCTTCCGTCAACCCTCGCACCAGGATCTCTCATCCCATCCTGAGTTTCCTTACCATCCCATTTGCTATCGCAATCGCTTTCAGGCTATGTGCGTGCGACCGCCGTGTCATGATTTATGTTCGTAAATTTGAATAATTTATAATTAAAAATGCTTTGCATAGAATTTGGTTACTTAATGTCGTTGACTTTGGCTGCATTCCTTTTTGCCCTTGTCTCACAGTTTTTATATTTTTTGTAGGCCTATTCTTTGCCTTTGATTACAGGCTTTAATTACTTTTATCCTTTTTTTTTGTTTTGCTTTCTTTTTTGGCATTCCTTGACATTTCCGCTACTTCAGGTTACCATCTAACTTCTAAGTTTTTCTTCTTATTCTTATTTTTGTTTTTTACTTTACATTTTTTCTGTTTGTCTATTTGGTAATCTAGTTAGAACCTTATGTCCTTTAATTTCCTTTGCTTGCGCTCAATTTATCATTTTGTTTTCTTTCTTTGGACAGAAATGGTTTATATCTGCAGACCAGTGGACAATTTATATGCCCTTAGCAAATGGAACACTTTTCTAGGTCTCGGAGCGCACGTTATTTTAAAGAAGTCCTTCAAAAAAAATATATGTTTAACTTAAATTAAAAGAAATCTATAAGCATAAAAGCTGGAGTTGTGAGTCCGCAAAAAAATGTAGCTAGTTTGTGTATAATTTTAAATACTCAAAATATTATTTCTTTAATTGTTTGTTAAATTTTAAAAAAAGGTATACTCATGAATTTAGGTTAAAATAAAAACATAAATAAATTATTGTTTAAAAAAATTATCCTATTTTTAAAAGAGTTATACTCGTGATTTTAAATTAAAATAAAAATATATCATTTTTTATAAGATAGTTTACAACTGAATTGTCATCTTATCATATAACAAAGCAATAAAAATGATTACTTAGTTTTATAAAATATGTAATTCCGCTTGAATATCATCTGTGTATATTTATATGAAATATTATCTGTGACTTGCAATGGAATAGCAATTACAGCTACAGTTTTAGCGAGTGCATATTCCCAGCAAGAGAATGGTTCTCCTTTATCCTTTTTTTTTGGACAATGATACCTCGTATATGGTTGAATTATTGGCCATAGCTCATAATGCTGTCCAGTTGGCCACTTACTCGTATCTAATGACTTCTCAATCTGTGTCCCCAAAGTGCTCTCCACGCTTTTCAATGCAGCACTTAACGGCGACTTCCGTCGTCCCACAGTATCGAGTACCCGGCTACGATTCAGCCTTTCATTCATGAGTGGACTCAGTTTGCTTTTGGATCCACAGCATCGTCAGCTCGTTTGGGGGCTTTGATAAATGCGCTTTTCGGGTATGTAAGTCAGTAGCCAGTTGTCGATGTTGTTGTTGTTGTTCAATTGTTGTTGTTGTGGTTGTGGTTGTTGTTATGGTTGTTGTAGCAACGATCTTGGAGCGTCACCAGCTGAATGTGAAAAATTATTATGCGTTGCCGTCGCTTTGAGCAGTCGCCGCCGCCGACGCCGCTGCAGATTAAATAAATTCAACCAAGCGACCAAGTGGCCAAGTTGAAACCAAACAGAACCGAAACCAACCGAACCGAACAGACAGTCAGCTTAATCTCGAAAAAATCCGCAATCCACAATCCGCGACTGCAGCAAAAACTTGCAAACTCAATTGGCAAGAGTTGAAGTTGAAGAGCGGAGAAGGAAGTGAAGAAGTAAGGAGAGGGGAGGGGAGCAGGGGGACGGGGGACGGGACACCACGTAATCCCAGTTGCTCCATCAGTCTTGTTCGATCAATTGCACATGCGCACAGGTTCTTTTGGCGCGTTTCTCCTTTTAGCTACTTGGCTCTGTCTCCGTCTCCGTCTCCGACTCTGACTCTTGGCTCAAACTCTGGCTCAGAGTCGAGGCATTGTTAACAGTTTGCTGACGGTTTTTTTTACTTGAATTGCATTGCGGCATTGCTGCAAAGGATTATGTTTTATTTATGCGCCGCACTGCAAACTTAACTTCAATAAATGTCCGGCAAATATGTGGAGCATGTGTTTCTTGGCAATTTTTGTCGTAAATTTTTATGTTTGATGGCTGCTTGGCTCGGTTGGCTTGGTTGCCTCTTTTCAAAAGGTCTCTCTTTCACTGAGATCTTGGCCATTGTCGGCGGTTATGTTCTACATTTCGTCATATTATTCGCAGCATTATTGTCAACTGTCTGTCGATTTGGCTCACAAAAAGTGATGTGACTTGGCCAGCAACAGCAACAACTATAACAGCAACAACAGCAACAGGATTGGCAAGTTGTGATTACGATTCCTTTGGCGGTGCTGATCTGAGAAACGTGGCCTTCAATTGCCTGTCGCTAAATTGTGAAATGCAATTACCAATTGCAACATTTAGATATGACCAAAATATACGCCCACAAAATACACCAGATCCAATTGTAATATGAAAACCCAATTATCGGCTCTGCCCATAGGCCATGAAACTGGTCTCCGATTTAGCCTGAGTGACGCTTTTGTCTGTAATTGACTGTGGTTTAATTATAAAACGCCTCTTTCTCAATTGCCATATCCATATATGCAAAACCGCATCCCCGAACTCGGACTCGGAATAACACGATGAGCCAACACTTTGTGTAATTTGGCCAGCCCTTGTCTGTTGCTGTTGTTGGCCTTTTGGTTTGTTGGCCTGTTAATTTTACACTCGCATAAAATGCATTATCAATACATTTAAAACATTGTCAGGTTGAATTGCCACACGCCTCCTTACCTCAAAAAACAACAACAGACACTACACCACAAAATTTTATGTAAAAGCAATTATGATTTTGTCATTGGGCAATGTATCCAAAAGATACGAGCTCTCTACACGACATTCTAACGTAACTACTGTGGTTGTTGTGGCAAACATTGCTGTTGCAACGATATTGTTGCAACTTGAAGCCTGAAGGGAGTCTGGTTAGTTAGTTTGCTCTCTCTGTCAGTGGCAACCACTCACTTCTCACTCTGTTATGAATGGCAAATGTGAAACATTTCTGACATTGCCATTTCGTAATATAGTATGTTACATTTTGACTTATCACACGCTCTACGAAAGTATTTCAATGATTTGCCATTCGAGAATGCCATTTTAATTTCTAATAGTCCGTTCTCGATACTCGATATCGAATACTCAAATCATCCATGCACCTGTCTCTCCAAATGTTGCATGTTTTCAGCTTTGCTGCAGGTGTTTTGTTTTCTGAAATTAGCGTTTGATGTGGCTTGCCACAACGCCACTAACTGTAATGGATAGCCAGCTGTTGCAGATACACAAAAAACAACTGGATAGTTGAAATTCAAATTGTCAAAAAGTGACGACAGACAAATCACTAAAAATCTTTTTAAACTATTTTTAACACTCCGAAATTTCAACAAAATCAAGAAAGCATATCTTAAGGAAACTAATTAATCTAATTAAATTAGATATATAAAAAAATTAATAATAACTTAGAACCAAATGTAGAAAACAACAAAATTAAATACTTTAATGTATCTAATTTAATTATACATATATTGTTCAATAGGTTTATTCTTCAATCAAATTGAATAAACAAAAACTTAAAGTGAAAAACCCTTCTGACTTCAAGCAATGGAAATCAACACTAATTAAATTACTAATGAAAACGTTTCATTTAACTATTCCGTACAGTGTGTAATTATAGTTCCTATGAAATAAGAATAACCAACTTCAACTAAAGCCGTGCGAAACTCCACTTGATTAATGTATTTTTTTTATTGGCCAAATCAGAGCAGGGCCAACAACTTGCAAAAACCAAAACAAAAACAAGCAAGGAAACTTTGCTTCATTTTCCCCTCTTGGAAAATGACTTCTAATTACCAATGTTAATGTCAAATCCTTGGGGATCCTTTGAGGGACGATGGAATGTCGCGTGAATCAAATATGTGCAAATATGTGATGGAATCAAGGGTTGCTTGGGGTCATTTTCAGTACTCATAATCATATCCATAGAGCCGGCGGTCGACGCTTAGTCACCCTTTTGAACTTTGCACCCGTCAGAGAAAAAACTGTTGTAAAAGCTGCTGGGCCAGTTTCCTCCTGGAACTCTGGTTCACTAATTGACAAAGTGTTGAATTTCATTTGGTAGCGCTTAAAAACGCCTCTCAGGGTTGACATTAAGCAAATTATATTTAATATGTTTATAGACTTGCGCATATCAACTATGAGTATATAAACTTTTCCTATTACATCTATATATGTTAAGTGTGTGTGTGTGTGTAATTATGTAATTTTCATATGGATGTGATTTAATTACCGTAATGGGATTTGAGTCGAGCCTAAGAGACTGAGGCACAATGTGTAATAAAACACTTAATATGATGAATGATGAATGAATCAGCAAAGGGTTCGCTGCCCCCCAGGAAAAAAGGCATCTGGAGAAGTAACATATTATGGACCTGATACTGGACGTAGTAGTCAGTCTGTGCCCCTGGGAGAATTGTACACGTTGCAACTTCTATAGCCAGTTGCATATTCCTCATACTCATACTCATACATACATATGTGCAATTTCCCAGGCGCCTTTTAATTTGGCGCGTGTGGCAAATTGAGCCAATTTATTAAGAAAGCAAAACTTGGCCAACAACAAAAGGCGTTATTCAATTCTATACATTCTGACATTTGTTGGAATTTCAGCTTAGAGTGCGAGACGTGAAGTCGAGCAAATTGCGTTTCGTCCTGCTGTCAATGTCAAAAGAATTTCAGGTGTTCGCTTATTTTTATACCCTGTTCGGGTGTATTAAGTTTGTTAAAAACTATGTAACAGGCAAAATTAGGCGTGGAAAATCCCATAAAGTAAATATAATCTTGATTACCAAAAGGATCTTAGACATGGTAAGAGCTAGAATCACAAAATTTTGCAGAAAATTGATCCGTTATTTTCAGGCAGATATAAGTCTTCAAGTAACGACCACACATAGTAAAAAACTAGAGCTCGGGAAATTATCCAGAGTCTCGGCTTAAGGGTATCCAAAGCAAGATCGGAAAACATAATCGAAAAATATCCAAGACTCAATTATTCAAGAAAGATTTAAGATTGTGTCGTGTTTCTTTGTCTAATATTTATAAATTCTGCCACAGGGTATTGTACTATCGAGCTTTCTCAATTTTTATGGACTTTTTATATTTTGGGCGGGGAGCTTTCTCGTGTTCTCGTGTTTTTCTCTAAATCGAAAGTCGAAAAAGTTAAATTATTCATAGCAAAAAAGCAATTTCGAAGCGCGGCGACTGCAAAACTTTTGTAAAACGCAGTCAAATTGCAATTAGCCTTTTGTTGTGCCGTCTTGGCCAAATTGTGTTGCTATTCCTGTTGTTTTTGTTACTGTTCTTGTTGTTGTTGTTGCACTTTGATGCATGCGTGCCGGAGTCAAAGCCGTATTCCATGCCATGCAACAAGGCTCGACTCAAATTTTCTTCTTGGCGCAACTGACAGCAATTTTCCAGTTGTGAATTATGTGAAATTTGCTGGCTGCCATGGCTAATGGAAATGATTGCCAGCTAAAACGCAATGCCGGCGGGAGGTTCAACTTTGTTACTGGTTCTTGTTCTCATTGCTGCTCTGGCTGTTGTTGTTGTTGTTGTTATTGCTGCCTGTCAGTTGGCTTTAATTTAATTTTGCACACGAATTATAAATGAAATCACCAATGAAAAAAAAAAACAAAAAATAAAAATAACAAAACAAAAAAAAATAAAACACAACCCAACAAAACAACAAAATGAACATAACATGACCAGCTGGAGTTGAAGTGGAAAGAGACTGAGGAGGGGGAAATGTGACGCCAACAAGCGCAAAGAAATGTAAACAATTCATTGAATTTGCAATTACACGCACATTTGGCACACACAAACACACACACACACTTACACACACAAACGTGTAATGTTTGTTGCCTGCTGTTCAAATGTAAAGGCAACACAAACTCGTATATATTCCTCTTGTTTTTGTATTTATTTATATGGAATGTATCTCACAGATACGCATCATATATCCGTGCTTATAGCAAGTGTACCGCATAGACCCTGTACCAGGACCAGGACCAGGAATACAAAGGGAAGTCAGTGGAAGTGGGAGGCTATAACGACGCCATTTAATGTTTGTACACGTCATGACGCTCGATACGCCTTTATAATCACAAACCAATTGTAAATACGTTTGCCATGTACTATATTTTAAAATGAAACACATATACACCGGAGAAAAAACAAACTTAAATTCTAGACATAAGAAATTAATCAAAGATATTTTATTCAAGTTAAAATATAATTAATTACAATCGAAATATGTAATTGCGAAACGGGAATTTTAAAACCATTCTTGAGTCAATTATTTCGATATCGGCTTAAGAAAGTCAAAGAACATTAAACATTGATACCGTTTCATTTGAAATTATTCGAAATATTCCGGACTTTTTTCTCTGTGCATATTTTACAATGTACATGCGTTAATGCAAATAAAGACTACTATTACTGTCATTACCTATAGAGTTAACATACATTACTCATTCACAGCCAATTCCATAGATACTTTAAAAATTAAAAGCAATTCACTTCTTAACAAAGCTATATCTGCTTTAAATCAGTTGAAAATCCTATAATGAGAATGTCGAAATTCACAATATTGAACTTCCAAGCCGTACTTAACTGTAATAATTTTAATCCTTTACAAATTTTACTCAGTTTCTCAAATATTCATATTTAATAAAAATAAAATGGAATCTTGAACTATTTAGTTTAATATTTTTATTTTTAAGGTAAAAATGGTATTAAAACTATGGACAGCAAATTTATTTTATTCTTAATAAAAGAATAATAAATTCGTTTTCCAGTTGGTAATTAAATACAGCTTACACTTTGACCTGAACTTTGTCTACTTTTATGGGTATTTCATGCCCCAATTACATTTTATTTATATTTCACTCACTACCTATATGTAATTCTAGAATTGCTTTTACTTCTGATGCAGTCAACTTGTTTTTATCGGAAATAAATGTATATTCATCTCTCATGAGCTTGGTACCTTGCCAATACTTTTAGGCTAACGGATACAAAAAATAAAATGCTTTTTGGCCAGCAAAAAATAATTCATTAAAAATAATGAAATAAATCATTTTATTTGTAAAGGAAAAAAATTAATTGAGCTTTACAATTTACTCTTCCATTACTTCCTCGCCCCTTGGGATGGAAAGAAGTGTTGTGGCTGAAGGCGTCCCAGTTAAATCCCAAATGCACTGTGCATTAGAGTCTAGCCGAAAGTTGCTGCAACTCGGATGATTAATGGCCAGAAGTCAGTACAACTATTGCCTGGGCACAAGTAAGGGGAATAAGTAAGAAGAGGAGAAGGAGATTGACCTCCAGCTGAAGTGTTGAGCAATTATAGGCTAAAGCCTGTGAAACATTAAGAATATCTGGCAGACGTCAATCAAAAGTCGACTCGCAGTGCATAATGAAAACATTTTGGCCATTTTGGCCAATGGCACAAAGGCCAAATTAATAAAATCAAAGCGAGGCAACATAACAAAAATTTAATAAAAACTTTGTGAAACAAGTGCAACATGGAAGCGTGTGCGTGGGATGTGCGGATGTGCGGATGTGCGGATGCTGAGGCAAATAAGATTAATGATTGCAATAAATCCAGTGACAGACGGGACAGACAGACACGCTAATAGTGCCACCAGCAAGGACACAAAAGGATACTCTTCGCTGTTTGCTAATAATGGTGCAAGCGAGTTCAAGAAATCGGGGCAGGACTTAAAAACCACCAGCAGGCCATCTACTGCTCCTGCCACTGCTCCTGCTACTGCTACTGTTTCTGCTTCTGTTTCTGTTTCCCCCCTCATGTGAGCTAGGACTAACGTACCATTACGCTGATTAACACACGCGCAGGGGTTGCTGCCCCTCTTCATTTCTTCCCCTCTCTCTTTTACCCGGAACAACCACTACTGTTCCTGCTGATAAGGTCGCGCAACATGCCATAAGCTGCCCGGCTGCCAGCTCCGATTGCTTCCCAACTGTGGATTGCTCATTTGGCCATCCTCTGGCCCCGTGGGGTGCACACACACACAGAGACAGAGAGTAAGAGTGAGAGAAATTCATCATCTTGCTGTGCCGCTGGTGCCATATCCTTAAATCTAATTACGACTTAATCGACGCCAGTGGCGACAGTTGCAACCGAGAAAACCGAGACTTTGCCATTGCCATTGCCATCGCCATCATCAGCAACCACCAGAAGCCACCCTGAAGAAGCTTATGACGCTCAATTGATAAAGTCAAAACCCCGGGCACCGTCACATGTTCTACCATATACTATATATTCCCTGACCCTCATCCTTCTGCTACTGCAAATCCTGCATTTTGACCCCCCAACTGCGACGCTTACATGTGTTGATCACAGTCGACGTTGCTTTTGTCTTTTGTCGTCGACCCCGGACCGTCGTATTGTTAGTTTTAATTGCCTAAAAAGTACACACAACAATGCCAGCAATAACAAAGCAACAAAAACAACAACTAGCAGTGCTTTATATAGAGTATGTACCGCTTTGATCAGCTTTAGATACTAGCTGCAAAGGAATGTATCAATCAGAAATAAAAATTAGTACATTTATCTAGGATCTACGTGTATCTGCGTTATTTTTTGGAATACCGGTACCAAAATAGATATAGACATACTGCGAACCAAACGAAGAAATTCAAAACGGCGCTTAAGAAATAAATAATTTAAATTATTTATACTATAAATCAATATAATATAAATTTCATATTATAGCACATTCTTTAAACGAATAATGTGCTTAAACCCATATATAATTAACTGAGGGAGCAAGTATATCTATTGCATGTCATAACAACCTATATATTAAACCTATATATTAAACATATATACAAAATTTCAAATCAGGTTGTGAAGCTTGATGCTTTATAATTTTTCATAAAAGCACATGAAATAATATTGCTTGGATTATTTTATTTACTTCAGGTTAAGTTAAAATAAATATATGTTATATACAATAATATTTATTACTTTTTAAATTCTATTTATTATTGGTTTGACTTTTGTGTCCAGAGTGGATTTGAAATGAGGTGTTAATAGATCGGTAACTGTAAAATACATATGAAATTATAAACTTAATGCTCTGGCTGTATCTTTGAAATCTGTTTACTCATGACAAATAAGTAACTGTGCAATGTCTCATATCGTATCTCTAACATATTTACAGTGTATACACAAGTGTTGCTTGTGTCGCTTATCAAAAGAAGCGTCAACATTTCGCGTTAGTTTTGTTTTTGCATATTGTGCTCTTGTCTCTTGTCTCTTGTCTGTTGTCTCTGGTCTGTTGTAGTGTGTTGTTTTGTCTGTTGTGCATTGTGTGTTGTCTCAACGCCGCTTTTGTTTTCTAACACCCGCAGCGACACACATGTGATTTCATTGTTGTCTTTGTGTGTGTGTGTGTGTGTGCAAATATCGTTGCATACGTGTGGGCGTAAATGAATAAAATGACTGGAGCCGCCGAAAAACGATAAATTCAATCGAAAATCGTTACATGTCAATGCATTAATCGGCCATAATCCCATTATGGCGCAAGGATATGCCAGCAAACTCCTCTGAATGTATCTCTCCCACTCCCACGGTCATTCCCTCTCTTTCGCTCACTCTCTCCCTGTCTCATTCACATATATCGCTGTATGCGGCGCGTGAAAAATATTGTTACGCATCCTTTTGTTGTTGTGTTTATACCGGGCTGCGGGTATATTAAGTATGTTAAGAAGTATGTAACAGGCAGAATATGACAAAGCAGACCCTTTAAAGTACATATCGACATTATCAACTCAGTTGATTCGATCATGTCCTTCAGTCCGTTGGTTCAAAACAAAAAGATCTTTAAGAAGATAAGGCCTAGAAGACTTTTAAGCTGGCAACAAGATCGAGGTTATTCGCCGACATATTGGATTAAGCCATAATATTGGTAATTATCATTTAGTGGGTCTAGATCCTTAAATAATATTATTGCAATCGATTAATAAACTGGAAAGAAATACAAAAAAAAATTACACATGATTTTTATAGATACTGGCACAGGGTATTAAACTGTCATGACCGCTCGTCTATTATTTGATGTTGTTGTTGTCTGCGTGTCGCATTTGATATTCATGCACGCGCATGTTTTGTTGCTGTTGCTGCTGTTGTTGTTGCTGTTGTTGTACTTTTTGTTTGCCTGTTTGATGTTTGTTTTGTGCTTTCCGAACGGTTTTATCTGCGGCTCAGCGTCCGCACATTTGACGATGCCGCCGAACTTGTCGCACCACCGCACCGCTTGCACCACCGCCAATTTGACAAATGGCTTCTGTTGCAGGACTGCCAGGACAAGAGGACAACAGGATCTGGAAAGTGGGATCTGGGATTGCGATTGGAATTGTGATTGGGATTGGGATTGGACTTGGTGGCTTTACCGGGATTGGAGGCTTGTGGTGCTGCCAGATGCTCAGCAATTGCATTATGCTTTCATTGTTGTTTTACATGTGATAAAAATGCCATCTATTGTCCTCGCATTGCATTATTATATTTACCTTGCATGTTGGTTGCATTTGCTGCAATGAAACCATCACCAGCAGCAACTGCAACAGCAGCTTCAGCAACAACAACACCAGCAAAAACAAATACAATTGACATTAAGCTTCACAATAAGCTTTCATAGTGAAGAGGTGAGGGGTAAAGACAAAAGTGAACTATTCAACCGTAAACAATGCAAATCTGTTTACAATATATATGAAAAGAACGTATTAAAATATATGCATTAACACATAGACATTATGCATATTATTAATGCTGTTATTAATATAACTAAATATTTTTTTAGAATACGTAAATAATTTATTAGTACATATTTATTAAATAAACAGTTTAACTCAGATACAAAAATATTCATTAAATAATAATAAAATAGTTTTCCATTCTACTTAGATAGCACACAACTTTTTATTACAAACAGTAACTAAGAAGAGAAAACAAAATAGTCTTTTATCATATAATTTTCTTGAAATGTATCTTTATCAATTCATTCAATTAAAATGACCCTTAAATAAATATTCCTGTATGTAGACAATATTTGTAAATTCAAATAGATGCAATGTACTATGTTGAAAGAATGACCTTGAGTTGTACTTATATTATTATTATGCATGTAATGTTTTTTTAATATTAATAATATATAACCTATATTTAAAACTATTTAACTGAATTTCACATAAAGACTTCAGTCTTTAGAATTTAGATTTGTATTGATTTCACCAGATACTCATTTCCAAATGCTTACAAAGTATCTTTTTGCTACTGAAGAATGAATTTTTATGTTGTTATATAGAAAGTATATATAAGTTAAGACATTTGTACGTTTTCAATATAAAGACACACACACACTCTCAGACAGATGTGCGAAAATTTATTAATATATTTCAAGGAAAGCTGCAACTTGAACTTGGCCCCATGTCATATATCAGAAATCATAAGCTCCACGCGACAACAAATAAAAAAGAAGCATGAAATTGTAATAATTCCAGAAAACCGACAGGCTTGGCATAGTAGAATTTTTGTGTAGGGTGGGACAAATAGATGTGTTGGATGAGAAGGGGAAGGGGAATCGGATGAAGCACGACGACATTTGAAGGCATAAAAATGCCAGAACCGGTGCGATGTTGTGCCTTGAGGCCGATTTTTGCTACTTTATATCCACTTTATATGCTCACAGGATGTCCCAATTACTTTGAGACTCACACACACACATACACACCATATATGATGGTGTATGTGTATCGTATTTCAAGTCAGCCATGTGCGAATAGAACTTAATCTGCAACAAAATGTCGCCAAAGGTGGTTGCCAGGACGAGGCCGTGTCGTATGAGTGTGTGTGTGTGCCTCTCTCTGTCTCTGCAAGATTACTTTCTATATTTTCTAACGTCTTTTACTTCTCGTCCACACTCATACATATACATATACGTATAGCTACATAATTTTTTTCTCATACTCGGAATGTTGCCTTCGGAGGATTTGTGACGGGATTTCCTTTTCTATTATTGGCATTAGGCATGTCCTGTGTGTGTTATGCATTTAAATTGCGTATTTTTCTCAGCGATTTGTCTGCTTATCGTCGGTTCAGTAGTAAGTAAGGGGCGTGGTCAGGAGGTGGGCGATGGCTGGTTTCGAAGGCAGACTAAAATTTCTTAATGTTTATGGGCGCAACGTTTTTCATTAAATTTTTGTTTTCTTTTGCTTCAGGATGCATGAACCTGACTCTAACTAGTTTACGATGCCAGCTGAAAATATGGCAGTAAAATGTGCGTTTCATATTCCTCGGCCTCGACATGCTGATCCTTGAAATCCTTTTTTTAAATACACAGCAATTTTTATGTAATTTTAAAACAAACAATCGCTGGCCCAATGACCATCCTGGCATGCTACATTACACTCTCTCGGACGAAGAAGTGGAAGTGGAATAGAAGTGGACTGAGTAGACCCGCATTATCCTTTTATCCGTCCGGCACTGGCCACGTTATCAGAGACAGCAGCGACCACAGCAAATTTTCAACCCTTCTCATTAGAGGATTTTGAAGGATAAAACGCGACGCTTGGCTCTTTGTTGTTGAGTGATACTTTCTCGACCTCAGAGAGGCAAGTGTAGTAGATAGAGCAGTAGATGCTTTCTAGCCACTGACCACTTGGTCAGCAATAGTTTGCCGGCCTGGTCAACGCCAGTTGTTCGTCCTTATAGCTGTTGCTATTCCTGCATCTCCTGCTGTTGCCTGCAAATTCGAGGGTTACATTTCCGTGTTTGTTTATTCAAACGGAAGCAAAGTCGTTCTGTTACAACGCCGGAGCAGCCTGAAGCCAGAACCGCCTCCCCTGCCAGCAGCATCTACTATATCTACATTTACATCCTCATCCACATTCACATCCTTTGCACCCTTTTGTTGGTCACATCCTTTCCCCGTTGTTGCTGTTGCTGTTGCTGTTGTTGTTGTGTGCATGCAGGCGATCAAAGCTCAGAGCAATTAATCATTTTGTTTGCCCTTTACACCCATTTATTCAGCCTGAACGCCCCAAAGAGCAACTGACTCACAACTGGCAACTGCCAACTGGCAACTTGCACATCGAATACTAGTCGACTGTAGCATGTGGCAGCCACGCATCCCTCGTCGATATGCCCCCGCCTGTGGCACCTCCTAAGCAGCACTCAAATGGATGCTGGCATCAATCTCCTGCCTAAGCAACATTTTTGGCGCTCATTTCGCTGTCGCAAACAAAAATCACAATATCAACTCACAAAAACACAAAAGTGGCTCGACGACAAGACACCCTATGATGAGCTATAAGATACCCATTATTAACTATTATACTATAGAACTGTATCTTATACAAGTAATTAACTTCAAGTTAAGAGCTTCCCAACCAGTATTATTAAACCAATATTAGAATGGAAAAAAGAAAGCACAAATTATACGAGACATGTAAATCGTTCAGAGTACAAAAATTAGAAAAAGAAAATTTTTTTTTTCTGAAAAAGTAAAGGGAGTACCCTTACCTAAAATTCCAACAAAATCGAAAAAATCGATTTCTGAAAAATAACTATCTTTAAATGTAGAACAAATTTATAGATCAAATCATGACTAAAATGACATTCCGCATAAAAATCGTGTAAGATTTGCCAAAGTTACGCGAGTTTGAAATCTGGTGACCCTGGGGACTGGAAACTTTACAAGTCAAATTTTTTGTCACTTTTGGCATGATTTTTTACAAAAAAAATGAAACTCCTCAGAATCAACTTTAAAGTGTTCTTTAATACTAATTTTGGCACCAGGAGTTGATTAAAAGTACAAAATCAAGATTTAAAATTTTGAAAAATTTTTTTTTCTGAAAAAGTAAAGGGGGTACCCTTACCTAAAATTCCAACAAAATCGAAAAAATCGATTTCTGAAAAATAACTATCTTTAAATGTAGAACAAATTTATAGATCAAATCATGACTAAAATGACATTCATAATTTTTTATTATTATTATTATATTACCAGGAATTCAAACAGATACGAATAAGGCTTTCAGTTATTCTTCAAAATTCCGTTGGAGAACAATAATCAACCCCTTTATTTTAAAAAAAGAAAAGAGGCGGAATCAATTTAGAAGAGAGAGACTTAAAAATAGAAATTCACCTGTGTATTTTAAAACCTTTCACTCCAAAATTATATTTGCTTTTTCTATAATCCTTATATGGTACACTGGAAACTAGATAATTTCTGCCTGATACAAATAGCTCCATTTGGAATATACGCTATACTTCATAGGAAAGTAATTATACCCTTTTTTATCCGTTTCTAATGGTCATAGGGTATGAAAGTAGAGAATCTGGTACAGCCTCATAGTTTCTCATCTTTGGCGCAATTTGAAATCGTTAGGCAGCCACATCCCTTGGAAACAGTTTCTGGGCAATGGTATCCCGCCCATTGTTCCGCCCTCAGCTCGTGTCTGACCACGACTCTGTTTGCTTGATTTGGCTTTCCGGCTTAGTTCATACCGTACCACCCGAAAAGGGGGCGTGGGCTTGGTTTTTACACTAATGGGGGCGTGGTATGGCAGTCGTGATGCCATAATGAGCTCAATTCTCAAAGAATGTTGTTGCGGGTCCTTATTCCGCACTCTATATCCCCTATCCAAGGATCCCATACCCCAACTGGCATCAATGGCGTCAATTATTTCATTGTCGTTGTTCTCATGTCTGTTGTTGTTGTTGTTGTTGTTGTCTTTCTTGTAACTGATGACGCTGCTTTTCGCTGCGTTGAAAATTTTCTGCTGATTTTGCATTAAACGATTTTGATGTCAGTGCCTTTTTTTTCAGTTGTTGGTTGTTTTTCTTCTTGTTGTTGGGTTTATTACTCTTACTGCGTAGTTTGACAAATTTGACAGCACAAAAGTTAATAGTTGGGGGAAATAGGATAAAGCTTAGCAAATTAATGAAATTGAGTACCCAAGTTTAGGCATTACTCATGTGAGTGAAACAAACTGATATTATAAATAAATAGTATTATAAATCATTATTTCAACTAATAGTGCCATTAAAATTGTAAATGCTATTTGTACATTTTACCAATTTGTTCAAAATAATAACTGAACTACCTTTTTAATGCTGAATGGCTGTAATTAATAAATAAAATATTTTGTAAGCATTTAAAAATAAAAAGATACAAAGAAGAAGTTAGAAAAAACGACTTATTCCTACATTACAAAAGTGTCTTATTGACAAAAATGTGGTTATATATTTATAAATAGCTTTAATATTATACTAAATATATTTTATTTTATAATTTCGATTCCTTCTTATTAGACTTATAAAATTATTTCTTAATTAAATAGTAATCTTTTACCCATGAACACATTTCAAACTTTTAAAGATTCTTTCTACAAGCGGTACATTTATGATTTAAGTCAGAGACTTGGATTGTTTTCGTTATTATTAGAAATTGCATAAATTATTCCAATTCAAACTATCAACACATATGAATGTGAATGTATATTTAACACTCAAATACAGTTACTCTTGGTGTGAAACATGAGAAAACTTTTAGAAATCCAGAAATTATAGATGAAGGAGCACATTTGCATTTCCATCTAAGCCTCGTTAATAACTTATAAGTCGGGCAGAGCAAGACAGCTGGTTTACTGTCACACATTCGCATCCACATCCTTATTTTCAGCAACACCTCAATTCCATTCCCATTTCTGTTCCCATTTTCATTCCTATGACATTCTTTCATTTCAGACCTGTATTTATTCGCGTTCCTTTTTTCTGAAACTGTCACATTTCAACTCACATTTTTATTTATTACATTTATTATGAGAAATTTTGCATGCGCGCATACGCAAGTGTTGAAATGCAATAAAAGTGAGATGCCAAGCAGCAGGCGACACCTCTTCCCATCCCTGGTCTGCCTTGCGACAGGCGACAACCCTACCACCCCTAGCAACTACGTGCATGAATATGCGCACACCTTTTTTAACTTTTATTTTTCCTACTTTTTTCCGTACGCAATTCGCATAATTTTACACACGAAGTAATTTTGCAACACCCCACACAGACACTTGCAACTCCTTTTGAATTTTCACACCAATTTTTCAACTCGACAAACCCGCTCAAAACGAAAAGTAAAAAAAAAAGCAAGAAAAATCAGCAACAACAAAAAAATCCATTTCATATGAGGGAGAAATTCAGAATATCAACGTTATGCCATAGGAAACGCACGCTGATGTGCGAGAAAAACACATCCGCCTGTTCGGAGGCAACCAGAGAATCCTCCTCCGAATCCTGTTACCAATGTGTGGCCAGCTCTTTGAGGGATGGAGAGGGAAGTGGTGTATTCGTCTGTTAGCCCAATTTGAATGCGCTGGCGCATATATCATTCCAGTTGACAGGACAATTCTCTTATCTGCACAAAGCCAACACAACAGCCGCAGCCGCAGTCGCAGTCGGAGTTGGACTCAGAATCGGAGTCAGAGTTGGAGTAGCCCTTGTCGGATTTGCCCGCTCTCTCTCTCTTTCTCTCTCTTTCACTCTGCCAAATGAATATTTAAACAGAAAAATCTCTTGCCCATCAATGGTCAATGGGTTTGGCCTTAAAGCACAGTCTCTGCCTTTTTTTTGATGAAGTCGCCGCAGTCACAACATCCATCTATTTGAGAACTCGCACTCGTACGTGTGACCCATTTATCAAGCAGCCCCAAAGACAATCAAAATTAAGGCGGTCTGGTCAATCACAAATTTCCCCCCTCACTCTCTTACTCTTCTCCTCATCCTTGCATGCACAAACTCACTTGCAATCGCTCTCTCTCTCTCCTCTCATTCTCTCTGTATGTAATTTGTACAAGCTGCTGTTGTCGTCGTTGTCATTAAAAAGCCATTTCACCCATATATCATCGGAGCCACGCCCACACCCCAGGTCCAAGTGCTGGCATATAAATTACTTTATGATATTGTTTTGAACCTGCGCGACAAATAAGATTGTCAGACCAAGAACTAAGGGGGAGGGTTACACCCTCTCACCCTTCTTGGCCAGGGTCTTGAATAGGTCACGCCGTCAGCTGGCAGCATCGAAAATTGAAAGTTCTTTAGCGATTTGCGATTGAGATTTAGCCAAGCGAACGAAGCGCTTTAACCACACTTATGGCCCATTTGAATATCCTGTGACCGGGCAATAAAAACGTCACAGCCAACCGTTACACACACCCACACACACCCCACACACACCTCTTTGTTGAGTGTGGCAAGCAGACGCTTCACTGTCAATTCAATTTTATTTTCATTGTGTCATAACAATAACATAAAATTAAAATAACATAAAAAGGAAATTGAGGATGCACGGCAATATATATATATAAAAATACGTATACGTATATATAGACTGGGAACAGTTATATCCTGAAAAGAACTGAGATGTTGGCGGCAAATCAACTTGGCGTAAAATTGTCAGGCCGTTTTGTTCTCTTCTGTTGTTGCAACTTCTGATGTCCTGTTGTTGTTGCTGACATTATCCTTGTTACATTTCGTCAGCGATGCCGCATAAAAAACGGCAACAAAGCGCAAGAGTTGTGCATAAAACAGGAAACGGAAACACATCAGCGTAACGGAAGTTAAAGAGTCGTCACATTCACATAACAATGATGCCCCAGCATGCAAGACATTTGCCTTTGTTTTCCTTGTCTTTTTATGCAGCAAAAGGGAAGGGAAAAGTGAGCACAGACTGGGGCCATCATGACGTAACGAAACACATTTA
Source organism: Drosophila putrida (assembly GCA_037043535.1). NCBI lineage: Eukaryota > Metazoa > Arthropoda > Insecta > Diptera > Drosophilidae > Drosophila > Drosophila putrida. The sequence goes on along the minus strand of JBAMBI010000390.1, from coordinate 1,099,780 downwards.
TGGCGTAAAGCATATAACGTAATAATGTCGCCAACAGTTACCAAAAAGCGGGCAGATTTCAGTGCTGAAATCGCGCCAAATGGCTGCCCACATTTTTATTCCCTTGAAAGAGGGCACAACAAATTTGTCCTGTGTCAGAAAATGTTAGAAAACTCTTTAATAAACTAATATCAAAAATATATAATTTCAAAGAAGAAATATTTTTTGTTCTCTGAAAACTGAATAAAACGCAAAACTATTTTTTGACAAAGTGGTTTCCATTAAAAAAAAAAAATAAAAACTGTCTGCAAGGGTATTAAATCTTCGGCTTTATGCAACTTGCTTTTTATTTGTTCATCCTTTTTATATTTTCTCTACCTTACTCAGGTTATGGCATAGTCTTTGCGATGAATTCATTTGGAAAATTAATGAAAAGTTTCCGAATACGTGTATTATTTGAATACTCTTGAATATAAAAAAAAATCGGTAACACTTTTTATTGCTCCTGCCTGAGTTATCATATAATGCCGTAACTTATAATCTTCTAAGCTTTAGTAAGCATAATTTACTTTAATCAAGTATGTTAAGTTATATGTTGTAGTGAAATTTAGTAATAGTACTAATGAATTATTGAAAGAAGAACTTCACAGCTTGCTAATCGAATTGCGTCCAAGCTTATTAATATTTCATTAGTTTGAGTAACTGGAATTTAATCTGATTCGAGATTTGCATTGAACACTTTAAAGTATCTACTTTAATATATTGCAACAAAAACTCTCGTCTTACCCCTTTGTTAAATCGATGTAGACAGCTTAAATTTTAAATTCTTCGATGTTGAATTGTTTTCATAAATTCAAAAATTCTATATATTCTTTAAATATTCTTTAAAATTTGTCTCTTATAAGCTCAATCAAAGGTTAACTTATACAATGGCTTTCGATTACTCTATTATACACAAAAGCTGGCCAAAATGAAATACGGGTACACCATCATCAATACAAGTACTTTAGTCTACAGTCTGCATTCTTCGATGAGGCAAGAACACACAGACACATCATTAATGTCAACAATCTGATAACCACAATTTCCCCTCACCAATCCGCCCAGCAAACAATTCGAATTTTTTAACTAACGCTCAGTCAAGCGATATGAACAGGAATAACAACAACAGCAACAACAACAACAACAACAACAAGAAGTAAAAAAAGCGTAACACAATCGGGGACAATTTTTCAATTTTTCAATTTCGTATGCGTGGCGTATTTAGAATACAATTCGATTAGAAATGCTTTGCTTTTCAAAATAATAAATTAAATTTGTTTCCTCCTCCGTCTGATATCCCATTGCCAATGCCATTAACACAGAACAGGATGTGGAGAGGGAGAGGGGTGTTCTGGCAACCAGCACAGTGTCTTGGCGGGGTGCAAAAGGTTGCGAAATTGTGCGACTTGGCGAAACAGTTGGGGAATTCCTGTGGCAACGATCTGGAAAAAAAAGTACGCCGCATGCGACGCTGAATCAATTTCCTTACAAAGTAAAAAAAAACGAGAGAGAGATTTAGTCCTGGGCGCTTTCTTAAAATAACAAAATTACTTTTTATATGCAGCCGACTCCAGGACTCAGGATACAGCAGCACAAATAACAACAACAGTATGCCATTGACAACCATTAATCATGGAAGCCTGTCAGGGCGGGTCGCAGGCTGGGCTGGGTGTAACTTTAAGAGGGGGTGAGAGTCCTCATCGGCATCGTCATCGTCATCGTCTGTGCTTCTGCCTGTCTGCTGATTGTCCTGCACTGCAATGTTGTTTTTATTTTTCTTCATTTTTTCCTTTAAACTTTGCCTTTTACATGCTAATGCCTCTCACTGGGGCTCAAGTCAAGCTCGTGCCCATGCACAGCCACGCCCAGCTGCGAAATTGACAAGCAAACCGAGTGCGTTGTGACATGACACTTGCAAGGGACCAGGGCAGGACAGGACAGTACCAGGACCAGGACTAGTAATAGGAGTACGAGTGTGAGTACCAGCACCGCAACAAGGACGAGACGCTGGACGTGGGCGTGAGTAAGAAGGAGGAAGGCAAACGATAGGCAGGTTATGTATGCCATCATTAGACGTGGTCTGTTTGCCACGCCCAGGCTGTTGCCGTTACCGTTGCCGTAGCCGTAGCCGTTGCCATTGCAGTTGCCCACTCGCAAATTGGCAGCTCTGCAATGAAGGACCATGTCATGTCACAGGGCTGCAACACTACAACATGCCTTGATGGCCGGTCAAAGTTCAATGCGAAAGCCAAATTCCAATTGTCAAGATGTTACTACATGTAGTTAGTGTGAGTGTGTATGTGTGCTTGTATTACTGTGTGTGTGTGTGTGTGAGCCGAACATGTCTAATTGCTCAGTTTATGGGAGCTACATGTCATAAAGTGCAAATGCATGCCAAAAACCCCGCCTAAAAGCAGACAACAAAACTTGGCTATGACTCGTGATTTGTGTGTGATATTTGACATGCATTTTCAATTTAACAGCAACTTTAAGAGTTGCCTTTGCCTCCCCATCCAATAATGAATTCCATTCATTTTGTTTGTCTGCCATCGTCGTGGGCAAAGTTCCTTCTCTCGGCACGATAAAACTTTATGCACTGCAATGGCCAGCATTGACATTTCAAGTGCTGCCTTCCTTTAGAGCAGAGAAATAGGAGGATAGAGAATAGAGAAGGCTCCGATGGAGGTTCGCCAAGACTGGCGCCATCAGAGAACATAGTTTTAATAATGCACAAGACGACGACTCCAACGGAAAGTAGCATAAAATGCAGGACATACGAGAGCAGCAATGCCAACAGCGCAGTTCATACAGATAAGACCCCGGACTGTCCAAGTTCCGCCCAAGTACAAACACAACAACAACTACACCAAGCTGACGGGAGTAGAGTAGAAACATAAAAGGTGGTAAGAGCCAGCAATAGATGGGCATTGCAACTTTGTCTATTCGACGTCAAAATGAATACTTTTGCATTATTTATGCCGTCGCATCTATTTTTTTCTTCCGATAACGAAGCGCAAATAGCACAAGAATTCCATGAATACTTCACAAACTTCACAGAGAACATCATTTTTGCAAAGCTTTAAGAATCAAACATTTTACTCAATTTTGTATGTATTTTCGGGCATTCTAAATAAATTTACCTTTGAAAAAAAATAATGAACAAAATTTAACACAACAAGAAGTCATTCATTTATTTTTTCTATATATGCATATCTGTTTTAGGCTTAAATGTGCATTTAAATATTTAAAATTAGAATTCGATTTAGTTAACTGCAATTTCCATTTTATATTACAGCCTAAGAGTATGACGCAATTTATAACCCCAAGTTGGTTTTAGAAATTGTGATTATTGGGTTAATGAGAAACAATCAAATTACATCTAAATATCCACGATTTATTAAAATATAGATAGCAAAATATTTGCCATCTATATTACCATAAACTGTCGTCAACAGTGCTATTTTGATGGGCAGCTTAGGGGGATATTTTCCTACTATAAAAACGTCTGGGTTTTTTACATAATGCAAACAGAAAAATAACACACCTACACAATAGACTTACACATGTTTTTATCCCATTGATATACTCCACATTCAATAATACCAGCTTAATTACTCTAGTCGTTAATAAAAATAAGTGAACGTCATTTAACCTCTCAGCCCATAAGTATGCTGCAGATTTTAATAATCAACTTTATTCTGTAAATTGTTTTTTTGTAACTTTTAAATTTTTAATAATTAACTTAATAAAGTTAATTATTTATTTTCAAATTCGCTAAGCTGACTGTAAGTAGAAATAATTTATTAATATTATTGCCATAAATTGGCAGTTTAATAAATTTGTGTTGCAGTCAAGCCAAATGGAGAACAATTGATACGTTATTTAAGTCGTTCAGTTTGCGACACTTATGAGCAATTTTAATATTTAATTTATTTAACCATAATTATAACTTTCCTTTTGATTGCCAATATCTTAGACAAAACATCTCTTACCACAAATAGCTCAGTACAGGCACACCTCCAAATTGCTTTCTGATATCAACAATTCGACATTATTCAGATGGTTATTACATATGTTAGGAAGCCAAATGATGCTCTGCCATGTCAAGAACACATCCAAAGGCAGTCGAGTGTTTGTTCCTTTGTGAGCACTGACAAGTGGCCTTCACAACCCTGCAGGACCTGTCGCTATTTTGTGGGGCAGAAACCAAAATCAATTGAGTCAAGTAGTTGCTTTTGTTGATGATATTGTTGTTGTTGAATTTATGCCCTGCTAAAGAGGACACTTGTTCGTTGAACACATGGAATCTGGAACTGCCCTAAAACACTTGAAATACGAAAAACTCTGTTTGGAGAAGTCACTGAACAGCATTTCTTTGCAATACCTTTGACATGAGAGTATTATGCAGAACGTTCTACAAATTTAAACTTAAATGGTATGTTGGGCTTGACAAAGAACTGAGCTTTGAATGCGTTCTCAATGGGATAATCGAAGCCAATCTCAAAGTTGCGAACCAGCCGCGATACGGCAATCTCCAGAATCATATCTACAATCCGCTTTCCTGCACAGGCACGTGGTCCAAATCCGAAGGGAAGATACATAAATGGCGTGGATGTATCTCCCACTAGTTTCGAGTTGGACTCGTCACGAAGCCAGCGTTCTGGCAGAAACTCGCGTACTCGTGGCACGAACTGTTCCATGTTGGCCATCTGATAATTGGATGCCATTCCAACATCTGTGCCAGCTACAACTCGATATCCACTCAATGCCACATCACAGGGCATGCGACGTAAGGTTCCAGGACCAATGGGATACATGCGTATTCCCTCCTTGATGCAAGCACGCAGATAGGGCAGATTAGAGGTACTCTCCATAGTCCATGGCGAATTCTTCTCAGGCAGCACTCCCTTAATTTCTTCCAGTAGTCGTGCCTGCTGGGTGGGATTCTTGGCCAAGCTAAGAAGAATGCCACCTAACGATACTAGAGTCTGAAAAGAAAGGAATTAATACTTTCACACTGAATGTAAACTCTTCTTTTGTACTTACAGGATCCACACCAGCGAAGAATAGATCCATAGCAATAATCACGGCAGTCTGACGATCGATACGTGACAATTTCTCCAGTATGCTTTTCTCAATACCCGGTTCGGTGCTAAGACGACCAGACTTTGCATCCTCCTCGATGCGTTGTAAAGCCTGCTGAATGTGACCATAACAGATATCGGTGATTGTGTCCAATGCAGCCATGAGCTTCTTAAACCCGGGCTGTGGTACATACTTCCAAAAGGCTGGCAACATATCCAGCACAAAACTTATTTCGATGATCTGCCCTAATGCTTCTATCAAACGCTTCGCTTCCACACTGTCTCGATTCTCACCGAGCAAACCGAGACGAGTATTGAGGGAAACAAATCCAATGGACTCCAAGATCAATCGTCGAATTTCCTCGGCAAAGTTGTCAGGCATTTCTTGGGATACGGGATCTCGTATGGCACGAATACTGCATTAAAATGATATAGTTATAAATCTATTACATTAATTACATAAACTTATCTAAATTTGTTTACCGATCCAGAAATTCATCGTTGACCTGCACCAGATTATTCACATACAACTTAGCATTCCTCGGTTGCAACAAAATGGGATTAACAGCCGTACGCATTTTGCCCCATTCAGGTCCATTACTATACAAATAAATATTATAAATAATGCAGGAAGCTTTTTTAATCTATCTCACCCAAAGGTTAGTCCATCGGTGCCCTCGAATATTTCGGGTCTGTGAACCTTTTTAAAGTAATCAAAGGTTGAAAAGCTGCGTCGATATGGCCATTGTCCCTCATTGCGAAAAACCGTCTCATAGTCCACCGGATTCATAGTAATCACGATATCATTGCCAGCGATTCCAGGCATGCGAAATATCTCTCCATATCGTTTTGCTAGGTCCAGAAACATTTCATGTACCGGCAAATTCTTGTAGCGACCTACGATTATTGGTTGAAAACAAAACAGAAAGAGTAACAGAGAGTGAAACCAAATGAGTAAATAAAAAAGAGAGAACACTTAATAAAGCTTTTGCAATACTCTCTACTCACCACCCGGTAAAAAAGAGCGTATAAAATTGAATCTACTGGGGCCTGGTATCTCCGAGTAAGGTTTCGCTTGCTCCAAAGAGTTCGAATCCATAGCTGACGCTCCCTAAGAAATACATTCAATAAAATCAATATAATAAATAATAGTTGAATATTTACTTTTATGGCAAATGCTCTCTGAATTTGTTGGATCTGCCTGCAGATCTTTCTCTCCCTGTACAACTGTCTCGACAACATATTGAGAACTGAAGCTCCCAGCGTTCGCGAATTCACTAATTTGTCTAGAAATTCTACATATTAATTCCATCAACTTGAATATTATGATAGCATGCTGAGAGAGCTTTTGTGAGCTTTCTATTCTCTCAGCGTGACGCAATTTAATTAGCTTTCATGAAGTTAATATACCCTGTACAAAGTCGAAATTGTATTCATCGAAATTCGAAATTGAATTTTGTAGGTAGAAAGCTCTTAAATTTAAATCATAATTTAAACAATCTTTCCCTATTTAGAGTCTACAATCTGCGAAATGTTTTTTTGAATTGTTTTTTCTTAGAGTTATGCACAGGGTATCTTATAGCTCAACACTCTTGCCAGCAGTTTTTTTCTTGATTATTTTTTGGTTTTCTTTTGCTCCCCTATTCGTAACAAACAAAAACATTCAATTTGGCCTTGAAAGCAAATTTGTCATAATTTAAAACAAATTGGCAAATGTTAAATTGATTATCAAATTGTTTATAAAGAAATTTTGTTTTGTTAATCAGCAGGAAAATTTTCATGCTGATAACACATTTTGAATATGTTATCACAATTGATTATTTGAAAGCCATGTTCTTAAATGGATAAGATAAAACATAGTTAGTTTGACTAACAATAATTTTAAATATGTATATTTATTATTTTATTGTCACTTCAACTTATTTTAGATCAAATACTAATTTCGAACTTATATTAATAAGAATGAAGAAAAGTGGTAATAAATAACACATAACAGATACCATAACCATTTTAGCTATTATTTAATCTTGTTTTTAATTTCCTATGTAATTTATATTGTGTAATTTATTACAGCTAATTTCAATTTAATTTTTAATAAAACATTTTTTTTAGTTATATTTAAAAACTAAACTTTGTCTGTCGTATTATCTAATGACGTTAAATAAATAACTTTAACTAATAATTTATCATCAAATTAATACAAACTTTAAACATACTTAAGAGTTATCTCTTCAATGTACTTAAAGTATTTATTTAAAATAAGCAATTTCCTCTGTGGGTTGCTCTAAAGATTTTTAATAAATAAATTTAACTATCTATAAAATTTTGTATCAACTATTATTAACTTTAAGCTCTCTCTTCAAAGTATTTACCTAAAAAATCGCTGTTTGTCGTCTCACACATGTTTCCATATTAAGCATACGCGCCGTGTTCAATGGTAGGCTTTAAACTGGCTTACCTAAACAACACGAGGAGCTGACAAAATTTAAGCCTGTCAAAGCCAGAACCTCAGACAGACAAAGGGCAATATGGCAGCTGACAGGAAATCTATATAGGATGGCAGACAAACGGCTATAATAAAATCGATTTTTTATATTTGGTCACTGACAAGGGCGCGTCACATTGGGCACATTGGGACGCGTCTCGACCAGCGGGCACATAAATATGGCCACACCACACACACACACAGACACACCACACAGACACACCACACATACACAGACCCACTAACAGGACACAGACACGCCAACTGATGATGGGTATACAAAAGTTGACCTCGACTTTGAGCTGTCAAAGCCAAAAACTAACTGACCTAAACCAACAAAAATCGACTTTGCAGCCTAAACACAAAGCCTGAGCATGACAGGACCCCGAAAGGGGGAGGCGGGAGGCGTAACCGTTCTTTTGGGCGTTAAAATACAAAATATCAGCATGACGCAATGATTTCCGGCAAGTGAAAATGAAACCTGTTGGAGCTGCTGCTGCTGCTGCTGTTGGCAATATAAACAAATTCAATTTGACAGCTGACAGCGACATCGTCGGCAGTAGCAACAATGACAACAACAACATACACATACAAACACATACAAAACACAAAGCCGCAAGTAATAAACTTTTACGATCTGTTTTACGGCAACGCGGCACGTGCAACTAGGCCCAAAACATTTGCACAAAAGGGGGCATGGTTGGTTGCAACATAAATTTAATGAAGCCAAAAACGCGGCACGACAACAACAACAACAATGCAGACACCAAAACAAAACTCACACACACGCCCACACACACATGTGCAGGCAGCGACGTCGACTGAGGCAGAGGCTGAGGCACAGCTCCGCAATGTAGGCAATAAAAATAAAATAAAAGTAAATTGTTCAAGGACAACAATATTTTATGCTATTATTCTACAAGCGCAGCGAAAGCACTGAAAGTGAGAGAAAAAGAGAGGGAGAGAGAAAGAGAGATGGATAGAGAAAAAGACAGCGCATAAGAGTCTGCCCCTTTTTTTGAATGCCGGCAAAAGAATTTGGTTTTTATTTTCGCTTTGCTTTTGTTTTGCAGCGAAAAATTTACAAATTTCGCCAAAGGGGGTTGTTATCCTGTGAGAGTAAATATTTGTGTGAGTGTGTGTGTGTGTCCTGTTGGATATTGGGTGCGTCTGCGACACAAAAACGTCAGCAGCACTCAAAAAGCATTCACATTCGCGTCTGTTTCTGGCTGTTTCTCTTGGCTCTGCTGTCCTTGCCTTGTAGTAATGCCATTGATGGATGATTCTTTCGCCGGCGAGTGCCGAAAAATAAAAGCACTAAAACTTGCAATTTGTATGGAATACATCAGCAGCAGACGCGGCCAGAGAGACAGACAGATGGATGGACGGACGGACGAACTCGAGCTGTTGGCCAGAAAGAGGCGGCACGACAACAAAACCTGAGTTATAGAAAGCCATAACCTGCACTCTCCCTTAAGGCCAGACTCAGTGAGACTGTGTGTGTGTGTGTGAGGGTGAGCGTGTGTGTGTGTATGGGGCGCGCTTTATGATTGCCAGGCATAAATAAGCGGCAAAAACACCCCAAATGACGGCAAGGGTGTCCTGTTACCATGTACGTATAAGAGTAAGTGTATGTTTGTGTGGGAGAGTGTGTGTGTGTGTTTTCTGGCAAAGTGCACTTCCTGTGTCCATTCAGTGTTTTGCCACCAATTGCTGCCAGCTACAGCTACAACAACCAGAACAAGAACAACAACAACAGTCAAGGGCTGCTTCACCTGCTTTACATTGCCAGGCACAAGGCAAAGTCCTTTTTTCGTCCTGCGCTTTTTCCGCTGGCGTTGGCGCTGTCAACGCCGTTGAGAACTGGATAAATGTGTATCTCCACAGCATACAGGGTCTTCTTTCTGCCTCTGTATATGTATATGTATATGTATCTGTATTTGTATTTATGTGTGTATCTGTGTCGCTAACTGCCTTGGCCTCGTGCATCTCAATGGATGTCTGCGCATCTTCTCTCTGTTGCCTAATGGGTGTATATGAATAAATGTGTGTGTGTGTGTATATATATGTGTGTTAAGCAAAAGTAGCAATTCATCATAGAAAATGGCGGAAGTAATCGTCTCTTTATGGGTGTGTATGTGTGTGTATCTGACGGGTGAATGTATCTGCTTATTGCTTCTGTATTCTGCAAGCTGTGAAGCAATTAGAATTTTACTTTAAATTTAATGCCCCAGTATAAATATGTTCAACAATTTTTACAAATTTCACTTTAAATTGCTAGAAATATGTGATATATTTTAAAAATTGCAATATATTTTTTTGATTTCATCTAATCATAACTCGGAACTCATAAATTAACTTTGGAATTTATACAATAGCGATATATTAATATGACTATATTAATTTAGTTTTTAATTTGAATTTTTTTCAGGTTTAGTTCCCCAGTATGGTAACAATTTTTAACAAATTTCGCATTTCTTAAATATATAAAACATTTACTATAATTATTAGCTCTTCGATTAGAATTGAAAACAGTATAAATTTGATTTTAAGCAAAGCTTTTAATAATCCAATTTCTAATTTCATTTTCGATTTTTGGAAAAGCTAGTAGCTGACTTTCTAAAGGGTTGTTCAAATTAAATAGTTCGGTCATACAGATAAAGTTTTAAATTCAAAGCCACAATTAATTTATAATTAAATTTTGTCACGGGTTTCTCATAATCTTTTCCTTTCTTTCTTGCTTAAAATATTTTCACTAAACATAAGAAGTAGAATTGCATAAAATTTTATAAATATTTAATTCTTAGGCATAACTTATTTTAGTAAATTTAATTATTTATAAAATTGATTTATTAACAAGAATTTCATTCTAATGCGTCAAGTAGATAAACCCTTTTAATTAGCCATTAACATTTTAGCTTACATGTTTCCCTAACTAAGCTAAGAAGTTAACTTTGTTATTATTGATTAAAGGCTAATTATTACAGACATTTTATAACTTAAAATATTGAGTTTTTTCTACTGCCCAGCATCAGTTGTAACTTAAAATAATCACAGGGCTTTTTAGAACTTCAAATGACCTACTCTACTCTCTTTAAACTGTCCAGCGCCTAAGAAGAGCTTGAACAGCGAATTGTAATGGCCAATTTATTAATAGACTTGACTTGTCTATCAAAGACGTGCCACATGCCCGAAATGTTTACTGCCACAAGAAACATGAAAAACGCATCTTCTAACCACTTAATACCAAACAATGACTCTGAACATTTTATAACCCAGCAATTTAGCAATCCACATAGAACGCGTACCAGAATCAGACCCGGAATTAAACACAGACTCCGACCAAGGGCCAAGTCATCAACTTTGGCTCAAGAGTCGAGCGTTTAGTTAATTTTAAATGCTTATTAGCGCAATTTACAATTTCTCACATGGCAAAGAGCCTTAAAAGGAAAGTGCTTCAGAGAGAAGGAGAGGCAATAAACAGGCACAGGACTAGACCCAGAGACAGAGTGAGAACCAGAGTCGGAATCATCATCATCACTGTGATAGACACTTTGGGGCAGCAGCAGCATATGTAGAGGCGAAATTATAATTTTATTATCATTACCACAAAGGCGAGTGTCTTATCACCAAGTTTTACGAGGCCACAGATCGCACACAGGTCATGTTGTTGTTATCCTTTCGAAATGAAAATAAACTGTAGCTTAAAACGTTTACGATGCGTTGACGACATCGTCATCGTTGTTGGGTTCTCATCGCTCTTGGCCTGGTCGCATTGTCTGCTTTGGGTTTATGGCCCTTTTATGCGCTTTTTATGTATCATTCTAACCTCAATTTAATTGTTTAGCCGGTGACAATCATTACCCCAATGCCAGTTTGAGTCAACATCACCCAACATATGTATATACGCAACAGTAGTCTGTCCGTCTGTTTGTCCTTTTCGAGTTTTACGACTCCAAGGAGCTGTCAATTTGATGTCCTCGATGTTCCATTGACAACACATCTGCCAGTTGGGTCGAGCTAGTAATAAAAACATGAAGATTACACTTTATGGCCACGGCAAACTTAACGGAAGTTGTAAAACACTCAAGTGTAATGATGCTACCAACTCTCATTCACATTTCCATTCCCCTTGTCCCTCCCCTTTTGTACAAGTGTGGTGTGAAAACTAACATAGGGCTTTTCATTTGACGCTTCCTCTTGGCAAATTTTACGAGTTTGCCAATTTTTATGATCTTATCTTCGCGTTAAGATGAACTCGCTTATTATTTTTCTATTACATTATAATTTACAGCATTTGCCGTTTGATTTTTACTACCATTTAATGGGAGGTAGCCACAGATTTGTCATTGCCTCCAACCAAGTCCCATCTTAAATCAAATGTTAAATACAGCGCAAATATTTACAGGTTGTCGTTGTACAGATCTTGAGATATTCCATCTCAGTTACACAGCTCATAAAACTCCTCCTGAGTCATTGAGCTATTTGTTTTTTATGGCCATGTTGACTTTTCTGCCACTCTTTTTATACCCTGTACCCATTGAACATGGGTCTTAAAGGGGTATTTTATTTTGTGTAAATGTATGTAGCATATATATAAATTAAAACTTCAATCTAAATAACTATAAACATTTTGAAATGATAAGTTTTTTAACCGTAAATCGCAAGAATAATATTAATCATAACATCTTTATGTTCAAAATTATTAAAGTATAATACATATTTCTTTTTCTTTGTATTCTGAAAATTTGATCACAATCGAATAACAGATGAAAAATTCGCCTTTAAAACTTTTCCCAAAGCTAAGCATAGGGTAAGAGGTAGTCGTACATTTTCAACAATTTATCGTTTTCAGCTTTTGGCTAAAACAAAGTGCGGTCTACATTATTATCGAGTGTCAATGTCGTATTATCGTTATCCTTGATCCTTTTTGGCTTCATCTACTGATGCTGCAAAAGGTGTAAAAATGTTGTTGCCCATTGCCATTACTATTATTGTTTTTACCCATCATTGTTGTTTTTGTTGCTTTCTGACTCCTTGCCAATCTCTTGGTATTCATTCAAGCGCGAAAATGGATTTGTTTTTTACGACTTGATTATTATGACTGCGTTTGATTACAAATATTATGGCACCGAATGCGTTTCCTTCCCCAAAAAAATCGTTCGTTTCATTTTTTATGTTGTTCAGTGAAGTTGTAAATGGGTTTGATTTGACTTGGATTTTTTCCCCATTTTCATTGTGTGTTTTCTGCAATTTCTTGCTTATGTTTATTAATGAGAAATCATCGTTTGCAGGCAGATTTTTTTTTTTGGACTATAGAACTGTATTCCTTTAACTTTGTTTATTTTTTGACGTAATAAATTTGAAATTTATTTACCATTTCTGTAACATGATTTTTCGAAATTTGTAAATCTAAGCTTTGAAGTCGGAAATTGCAATTTCTGTTTGTAATTTTTTTTCTTCTTTTTTGCATTTCAAATCAAAAAGAAAAGACCAGAAAAGGTGAAGGAAACGAAGTTAAGTCTAAGATTGTCCGACACTTTTGTGTATAAAAAAACAATTTTCTTGGCAACGAAACAAAAGTGCAATAAAATAAAATTAAATCTGCAATTTTGAGGTTTCTTTTGGCCATAAAAAGTGTCTGGCTTAAAGTCTGTCTTGCCGTTGCTGCGGTCTGTACGCATTTACCTTTGACCCAACTAAATGACAGCCATTGTCAAGAAGACGTTCAGAATGCCGAAGGATGCCAAGGACCTGGCATGCAAAAAAGACTTCAACTTCCCAACTTGATTAAAAATGAAAGAACTTTCCACTTCATGGTGTTGTTTGCCACAGGAAGGTGGCATTGTTGCTGCTGTCAATGGACGTTTTATAGGACTTTCATTTCAAGTTGTTGGCATCATAAAATTATGCTTAATGTAACAAACAAAATTGCTGTTTGGCCAGATAAAAGACCATAAAGTAAATTACACTGTACATAATTGAAAATGGGGCGCGAGACAGGTTCCTCAATTTGCGATTATGGTTAGATTGTTGTTCGAGGATATTTGCTAAGCCTTTTTGGACTACGCAACAGCGCATAATGCTGTGTGAAAATCAAAAGTCAATTTCAATTTCAAACTCAAACTAAGATAAGAAAAGGCGCAGTCGAGTCGCAATCGAGTCGTCTTATCAGCCAGGACAAAGGCTTCAGCCTCCGATGACTGATGGCCACAAGGATGCTACGGTATTTGTATATATAACGATAAGATTACCTAAGCTCTGTTACCTCGACTCTGCCGCTGGCAATTTCAATGAAAAATGAGTTAATTAAAGCCACGTTTCGAATGCCGAGGCGATCAAATTCTTTGGCTTTCAAAAACTTTTCGTTATACGCAGATAACGGCAACGGCAACAACAACTTTTGGAAATGCTAAACAGTTTTCTTCTCCTAGCTTCTTATTAAATCAAGTTAATAACTTTTAGAGTCGCAATAAAAGTGTCAAAGATTATAGCATAGTTATAGGCCATCTTCTGTGTGTTGTTCCCGGCCTCTATAAGGATAAAGCAATTAAATTTGCTTTAATTACGACGCATTTTTGACGTTTTTGTTGTTGTTGTTGTTTCTTTTTCTTTTTTGTGTGAGCCAGGATGTTTGTTAATTTCAACGCCTCATGCGGCTCAGATAAAATGGCAGCCAAAACGCGCAGAGCCGGAAAATTTTTGTGACCAACGTCGCCATCGTTCATCCTCCTTCGTCCTGTGTCCTTCATCCTTCGTACTTTGCTCGTTTTGCATGCACAGCATTTGCCAGGCTGAAAATTCGGACGGAGGAGGGTTTTTTTTTCTGTGGTGTAGGGAACTGGCATGTTTATCTGCACTCAGACAGATACGCCGCATGTCGTGCAGTGGTAGCTGGAAAGCAGCACAGGACCAGGAGCAGGAGCAGGAAGCACAAAACTGGCATGGTCCATGGTTGGGTAGTGTGTGCAAATGTTGTGCGAGCCATTAATCACACGATTTCATGAATACATCAGCCAGTGAAGCACAGAGTCTGCCAGACGAGGATGATGACGACAGCACAGAGCACAGAGTACAGACCAGCCCAGCCCAGCCCAGCATAGGATAGAAGAGAATACAGCAAGGACCACAGCCACAACAGGATGAGCATCCCAGCAAACATAAACGCAACAAAACGAAATGACTCAAAAATCTTATTTTCAGCTCATGTTGTGCTCGTTTGTTATTTTTTGCCGCCTCTGTTTGTTCGCCGCGAAGGGTTAACATCAGTGAGGAGGAACAAGGGTTGGGATCTCTCATATCACATGCGTCCAGGCAATGCCAGGCCAGGACATTTCGGTTTTTCCGACTCCCTGTGAGATGCTAGTTGCATTAATGACATCACAGGACGTTGCGGAGACGCACAAGTCGAAGTCAGAGCCAGTCACTCAAACTGGCTGTGTGGCTGTGGCTGTAGCTGTGGCTGTGGCTGTTGGCTGTGGCTGTCAGTGAAGCCATTCTTTTTGGGGTAGACTCCAAAAGGGTTTTGTTTCTGGGTTTTTGAGACCAGGACTGGGATCAGGAGCAAGGACTGCTATTGGAACGTATTCCTGGTTAGTTGGCAGCTCAAATTGTTCGTTGTTGTCGTTGTTGTTCGTGTGTGTGTTAGAGGCAAACCATTAAGCTCTTGACTTGTAGCTGAGACTCTCCTTAGTTCTTCCTTCCCAGTTGCCCAAATGCCTAAATGTGGGCGTAACCAAAAAGCCAGCTGCGCCCATCAAATGAGTTTTGTATGCTGCTCCTGACGAGGATATTAAGAGTCTCTTCATGGGGTTGCATTTCTTTGAATAGACAGAAATTTAAAGAGGCATTTAGAGTAAGAAATTCTTTTCTTTCTACACATAAAAAATTTTGTTAATTATGATATAAGAAAACTATACATACCATAATCCAAAATACCAAAAGATCTCGAGGATATTTAGACTTGCATTTCTTAAAATACAAATTTTTTAGGTATTTAGATAAAAAAAAAGAAGAACTTCATATAAAATAAAGATTAAGTAAATTGTGATTTTTAAGAAGGTTTTAGAGGTTTTATGCCTTAACAAGAATAATATCTAAGCATTAAGTTGTCCCTATCATATGCCACAAAACTTGCCACACTGCTAATTAAACATGCAAAATGCATGAAAACTTTTCTACAGAAAGTTATGCCAATTTTGTAGCTCATTTGCAAAAAAATCATTTCTTCTGATAAACATGCCAACAACTTTTGAGTCCATATTCCTTTCGCCAGACTTCCTCTTAGCATAAACAATGCAGAGATAGAGACAGAGAAAAAGAGAAAGAGAGACACTGACTCGCTTCCGCTGGAGACAAAGTTTTCTTTGGCGGCTTTAATATAAGGTTTTTTATATTTTTAATTAGATGCACATGAGGTTTTACTTAGCAAAGTTTTGACACAACGCACAACACTCATTGTCGGTTATGGCATCTTTAATGCCCCGGTCGAGTTCAGTTTCTACATGCCAACAATTCTCCCACCTGCAACTTCCGTTCCATTGCGCCAAAAACTTTCCAACTCTCTCTCACACACACACACACACACACACACACACACACACAGATGTACAAGTAATTGTTATTTTTGCAGACAAACACATCCAGACACACTCAGAGTTTTATAATTTTTCCATTGCATACGCCAAGGCGCTGCCTGATTTTGTATATCAAAAAAGTTTTGCAGCTTTTTCAAACGGATTTAAGTGCAAGAGAGTGTGTGTGCTACTAGTTGGAAGTGTGTGTGAGTGTTTCATATAAAATAGCTGCCTTACTTCATTGTGAAATCGGCTTAAGCAAAAAGCCGCCTAGTTAGGAAGCGACAAGCATCGAAAACTTTGCCATGACGCTGCAGGTAAATGTCAGAATTGATGCCACTCAAAAAGGCGCACAACTTTTGCGCAGGCTGCACTATTTTCATTTTCATACCCTAACAAAAGGGGTATAGTAACTAGTTGCAAATGTATGTATCAGAAAATAAAAATATGTATTCCTGATCAGTTACAACAGTCCACATTATTAGTCTTCAAAATGAAAAGCGACTAATTCTTACTACTTACTTTAAGAGCTAGAGAAAATAAATTCGTTTCATGGTTTCTACCACAAATCGAATATTAAGAATTACCGTTCAGGACAATTTTATTGACAGAATATGCATATTAACTAACTAATTAGTTAATCAAATACGTATTTTGTTTTCGATGAATTCAGATAATGCAATGACCATAATTGAAGAATCTATGTCAGTACTCGTGATCCGGGTGAGAAACCTTCTTCTTCTATGTCCCAGTGATTAAAGATCTCAAAGCTCATAGTGAAATAAGTTGGCATGCATTTAAATACGAATAAATTTTATAGATACATTTAGTTTTACCTAGTCTGCTTTTCCACAGTAAAAATAGAGAGAACTTTCTTACCCGGAGTCAAATTTTAAGTGGAAAGTAGGCTGCAAGGTTTTTATCTTTTTGTAGGAAATTTCCTAAGTATGTGTAGACATGTATGTTTTTGACAAAGGGTATCATGCAGTTAAACACTTTCGCCTAAGGCTTTCTTACTTTCTGATGTTGTAGCTTGTTGCAGGTTGCAATTATTGTTGTTGTTGTTGTTTGCTGTAAAGTCCAAAAAGACCAACAGGCCAAAAAGTTTTGTATTGTTTACAGGCAGACCTGCAACCTGACCAACAACCAGAGCTGAGCGGAAACATTGCTCAGCAGCAGAAGCCATGCCCCATACCCTCACCCTGCCCCTTCTACCAAGCTTGCCCCCTGCCACAACGTTTGCACAATTAGCAAGCAGGCACAGTTGGCAACTTGGCTTTAGGCATGGGCTTAGCCTAATTAAAAAATAAAGAAAGAAAAAACAAAAAAGAGACGTCAGCGTCACATTTTGTGGCTGCCACCGCAGCTGCCTCTTCCTCTTCTTCTGCTTGTGGCAACGGGTTGTGGGGGTAAGCAGAAAAAATTTTAAATTGAATCAACTTGAGTGCTCATAAATTTTTCTAGTGCTTTTATGTTTTGGAAAATTTGCAGCTTCGCTCCAGCTTGCTGCGTCACTTGCAGCCCTTTTCCTGGTCCTGGCCAAGGGCGTTTGGTGGCATTAGGGGCATGCCAGGTGCGTGTGCCACCTCTGTTGTTGTTGTAGAGGTTGCTGTTGTAGATGTTGCTGTTGTTGATGTTTCTGTTGCTGGCATTGTACAAAGTTTTGTTTAAAGTCAATCAACGGTAAGCACGAGCTTTTACTTACAACATTTTTAGCCCTCTTTAATTTGCTGCTGTCAGCTTCGTTGTTGCCACATTCAAATACTTATGTATGTATAACTGTGCCACATTCCGCGTAATTTATAGATATATGTATATTCGTAGATGATGCTCTGCTAGCGACTTTAGCTTGTTAATGGCAAGTTTTTCCAAAGAGAGCCAATTAAGTTGTCAGTCATTCTCTAGCTGATGCTTCTACTTCTCTGATATTGCCACAAGAAGAACAACAAGAACAACACAAGCGACAGGGGCAGCGACTGGGTAAACTGTCTGTCTGTCTGTATGTCGGTCTGTCCATCTGACATGCCAATTAATTAATTAAGGCATCCTTGCAACATCTCGCAACTGGCAAAGGCGGCTACGTCTTCAACCTGAACTAAAGTGCCAAAACATTGCAACAATTTAAGACAACTGTAAACAATGAACACACGCACACACACACTTACCCAACCAACACACACACACACACACATATATATATACAAAATGAATGTCACGCAGCGTGTCGCGTGGTAATTTAAATTTTAATTTTGATCTTAATCTCTTAATGCGAAATAAAATGCCGCACACTGGTGCCCGCACATTGGAGCAGAGCATCCGCAATCAGCACAACCCACACATACACAGAATGAGATTGCCTTTCTCTCTTTCTCCCTCCCCTTCTCTCATTTTCACTCAGCCTTTTTCATAAAATCTCACTCAGTTGGCTTCTAATTTACTTGTGTCTCTTGTCTTTTGTACGTGAATACAATTTCAGCATTTTAAGATATTTAATTTTACATTTTTCTCAAAAAGATTCATTGTAGAACCAAAAAAATTAGGTAAGCAGCTGGGTATTATATCATCAAATATTCTTGATAAAATATTCATTGAATAGGTCTAATATACATACATACATATAATTCATTAATTTTACATACAAAGACTTTATACAGTATAAGACGGATTCTAATAAAATAAGAATAGAAAAGATTAAGTATGAGTACCTATTAATGTCGTATAATATAAAGCATACGTGTATATCGTAAAATAAATATCATGAAACAAAAGAGCTTTTTCGAAAATTATTTAAATTGAGGCAAACTAGTATCAATTTTTTGTAAATATAAAATATTCTTTCAAGCATTCTTTTTCCCATTGAATAATGTTGAAGGTTCAAGAAGTTAGATACTATATACCAGAAGTAGTAGTTTTCTTTATTCATGTCATTTCAATAAAATATGTAGCTTAATAATTCGGAAAATGGTTCAAAATATATTTTGCGTTAAAGATTTATTCATGTTTACGCGCAGCAAAATGAAACAAAATAGTTTTTATCAATAATTGATTTACTTTGTCAATGTTTACTTGTATCAACATTCATGATAATAAACCAATTCTTTTATGGTGTGAAAACGATTCCCAAAATAAAAGTGTTCAAACTTTAATACCAGGCGTAACAAGGCCAGAAATTTAGCAATTTAATAAGGGGGTCTGTGACTACTCGTATCTCTAAAATCCTCCATAGCCTAAAGGTCGTGCATGTCCCTCTGCCTCTGCTTCTCGCTCCCCCTGAGCTCATCTACATCGAATGATATCCAGAGTCAGAGTTAAGCCCGAGCACTTACCGAACTGAAAATTAAACAGAAAATGTCATGCATTTTGCATTCGACAGTGGCCACAGCATAACAAATATGTATTCCAATATAAATGCCCCAAACGCACCACCCTTGAACCACACTCAGCACCACCAGCTGCCCACATAAGTATTACTAGATACGTGTATATCGCATAGCGGGTTCGAGTCTCGGCCATTATACAAATGGTCATATTTAATTCGTTCTGCTGGCAATCGAAAAAAATAGAGAGAGAAAAAAATAAAGAAATGAAGGCACATCCAGCATTGAGAAGAGACTCCTATACAATGTACCAAATCCCGTGTCTAATCTGTGGCAATAATGCTGCATATAAAAAGATAAAGTTCGCAGTGGACATTGCTGTTGTTGTTGTTGTTGTTATTGTTGGTATTGGTAAGGTGACCATAAAGTTGTATGATTTGTTTTATGGCCAACAGAGGACGTTATTATTGCTAAAAGGCACGCCCACATCAGCAAGCACTCGGAATAGGAAAATGGTACACAGGTAACAAGGGGATCGACCTCCCCTCCATTTAGAATGCTTTAGATGATACACAGAGAAAAATTACGCTTAATTTAAATTTGAAGCATTAAATTTATTTTTTAAATAAACATTTGATAGTTGTATTGATAGCTATTCACTTAATTCTTATTAAATAGTGAATTCAATTCCAAAAATTCACTTTCGATAGTGAAATCTGGAACATGCTGCACTGTTCTTGAATTGAGCTTGAATTTTAAAGAACTTATTCAGAATTTATTTGTTAATTTAAGACTATAAGCGAATCAAATACTATTTTTGAACAAATTACAAAATTCTTAAAAGAAATTGTTATCAAAATATGTGCTAAGTCGAGGATTATATATAAATGAAGAACTGTATACTTGGTTTTAGAAAATCTAACATTTGGCTTGATGTTAACCCAGAAATTTCATATTTTGTTCGGTGTATAGATACTTGTTTCGCACGAAGAGTGAGAGCTCAATAAAGCATAATGTGCGCACGTTTTTAATTGGCGTCCGTTGAAAGGCATTCCTGCCAAAGATGGCGACGCTAGCTACTCCTGTTCGTGGTCCCGCTCCTGATGTTGACCAGAAACCAATTAGCGCCAGCAGCCCGCACCAGACGATAGCCAATTTCGTATGTTAGATGTATGTGTGTGAGAGTATTCGAGTATATAAATATGTGTGTGTGTGTGTTGTGTGCGAGTGTGTGCGAGTGTGAGTGAGTGCCAAAGTCTAATTACGCTTCAATTGCGCCACTTGCATATATATCGTTAAATTATGGAAATTTTTTGCAAGGCGCATTTCTTACACCTACACTCATATGGCTGTGTGTGTGTGTGTGTTAGTATGTTATGTGTGTGTGTGGGTGGTAGTGTGCAGCATACAATTTTAATTTCAAATTGACAGAGCACAATTAGGCATCGAGTCAAGGCTCACTCCCTACCCACCTTCCCCCCCTGAGTCTCTTCGCTTTTCTCGATGGATTTTCTGGTGCCTTGTAATGTATTTTATTGACGTTGGCGAGGTTATTGCATTGGGCATAAATTAATTTCACGACACGTAAATTGAGCAGTTTTTGACACTCCCCTTATCTGAACCCCCCCCCCTTCCACCCCTTACCGACCCCAATACACACTCATACACAAAGCCAATTACGTAGTAGCTAAGGTTTTTCCTTGCGCGTGGTGACAATTTTGCTGCTTACCTAAGATTTTCCTCATCGTTGTTGTTGTCGTTGTAATTGTGTGCCACACTGCAAACCATTAATTCTCGTTAGCGTCCGAAAAGCAGCAACAGCAACAGCAACAACAACTGTTAAGAGGGGGAATGGAATGGTATGAAACCTGGTCAGCTAACTTGGCAGCTTCTTTGGCTCTTTTCATATTAATTTAGTTGATTTTTGTGTGAATTAATTAGGCAAAAGGTGAAAATGAAGATGAATGTTTTAATTAGGCAGACCAGGCCGAGAAACAGCGCGGATTTGAATGTCACACGCTATATAACAAAAACTCCATCCCACCCCACCCCACTCCACCCATCAGCCTTGCCCCTTCCCTTTTAGCCATGTTCCAAAATGGCCTGCAACACTTTAAGCGCTTTAAAAGTCGCAATCATTTGGACCCTGCTGGATCGGGGAAACATGGAAGAAAATCCCGGCAAAGGCTTAAGCAATGTCTGACAAAACACCTGAGACATTCAATTATAACGCCACGCGCAGTGCCACCAAGAGAAGCTGGAGAACGAGCAGCAGGAGGAGCCGAAGGAATAACAGGAACAGGAGGAGCCTCAGGAGTTTCAAGACAGACGGAACAGGAACAGCAAGAGCCGACGATGGCTTATAAAATTGTCAACCGGCAGTACCAGAGACAACAACAACGACAGAAAATTTCAAAAAATATATACAAGTAGAAAGAAAGGTTGATAAAATGGAAGCCGACAATGCACTCCAAATACCCTTTATTGGAATTATGATAAGCTAATCACAGAACTGATAACTAATAGTTCTTTGCCGTGAACTTAATTTTGAAAAGTTAAATAATTACAATAAAATCCCAAATTTTAATGACCCTCTTGTAGCAATTTATTAATTTTCACAAGCCGAATTGAAGTTATTGAAATTATTGCTGTGTTATTCAACTTAAATCGAACAATAATATCTGATATCTGTTTGAAAATAACACAATTTAGCATTCAATAGGTTGATTTACTTAAGAAAAAATCTGTTGTCCTATTTAATAAATTGCGAAATATATGTAAATGAAACAAATAAGTTTTGTGTAATAATATTAAAGGAATGTACATAAATCTTACTTACTTTGTTATCCTCATAAGAACTGTTTCAATGTAGTGTGTTAAAATGTGAATATTGCCACGGATGTACTTCAATTTCAATTTCTGTACAAACAAAGTTGCTAGAGAAAGCGAAAAAATTCAGAAGAGAAAAAAAAATATAGAAATAAAATAATAATTTTCTGTGCGGTTGTGAAAATATTCAACTGCAGCGGGAACGACAACTTGAAGCGGGGATTTCAATTTAATAAGCAACAGAAGCGACAAAACAGCTGCGTTTCCTTCTGTCCTGTGGTACTTGGGCCATCTACTGATTTGCTTCCTTGCCTGGTCCAAAGGGGTTGCACTCTAGACTGGACGACATAACATAAGCCGAGGGTAATGTCCTTAAGGTTCCATGACAGCAGAGACAGATATTTAGTTTGAAGGTTCGTTCCATTTATGATCTTATCTTATTAAGTATTTAATATGTTTATGGGACAACTTGAAGTGCCTGACAGTTGCTATCACAAGTTAATAGGCCATGTGCTAGTGTAACTAACCCATGTTTATGTTTTACACTGTCCAACAAACTTTCAAACAGTTACAGCTCGAGTGCAAAACCCCAAAAAAACAAAACCCACATAACTCTCTTCTTGGTTGGGTTGCTCAGCTCAGCTTGGCCGGAGTGTCCCCAAAAAAAGGCTCATTCATACAACATTTAAACAGTAACGGGACATACAACATCACGCACCATCATACACACACATACGCATACTCACACTCACACATCAACCTTTGGTATTCAACGTAATCGCTTTCAACCACTTCAACGGCCATTTTGTGTATAAGTGTGTGCCCCAATATAAAACCAATGCTGCTGTTGTTGTTGTTGTTATTGTTGTTGTTGTTGTTGTTGTTGCTTTTGCTGTTGGCATTTTGGGGGCAACCATCACACAGCCAGACGTACCTTTATCGCTTCAAAGCACAGAAGCCGTGCTGAAGAGTGGAAGATTTATGGCGGATGCTGGAATTTAATGAAATTGCAAAACGAAAATGTAGCAAGCACACACACACACACACACACACACACAAACAAACACAGAGAGAGAGAGGAGAGAAACACAGGAGTAGGGTGTGAGAGAGAGTAGGACAACATTGGCACGCACAAAATGGCGGCAAAGGACAAACAACAGCTGCTGCTGTTGTTGCTCCAACTTCAGCCTCTGTGTTTCTGCTTCTAAAATGGAATGTGCACAGTTTTACTCATCAACCCTATCCTTTTTTATTTCTGTGACATTTTCAGCTCGTTTCATGTAATTTGAATTGCTGTTAGAAAATAGCAGCAGCTTTAACTTGGCCAACACACACACACACACACACGCACACAATGAATGCAGGGTGCATTAACAGGCACTTGAAAAGTGCAATCTGGCCGCAATTGGAATGAATAACCGGCCGCGAAATGGCGGCGCGTGATAAAACACGTTTTAATATCAGGAACAACTCAGACTCCAAAACTTCCAGACTCCAAATGGACAATGGTTATTGACAAAGGCCGCCTGCAGTCTGCGTCTGCCAGTTGCCAGTTTCCAGTTGCCAATTGGCAGTCAGCAGGAAGCAGCGCAACAGCAACAGCAACACTCTGCCAAATGTTGCACACAACGTTTTACAGACTTTGGTTAACACTGGCCACGTGGGACACGCGGACAGACAGACACACATGACGCGGTGGCAGGATAGTGGGTGGGTGGCATGCAACAAACGTGGCTGCGTTTTTGTGTTGTAGGCGCCGTTAAAATTCAATGAATTGAAATTGTAAAACGCGTCGCGACGCGACACAGCACGCAGCAACCTGCAGGGACATGCAAGGACATGCAGACACTGTGAAGCCCGCTGAGCCAGCGAGTGTTGACTGGCGTACAGTTCAAATCCATGTGTGCATGTGTGTGTGTGTGTGTGTGTGTGTGTGTGTGTGTGTGTGTGTGTGTGTTTATATGTGTGTCTGCCGACACCGGTAATTACCGCCACGTGACAATGAAAATTACCAGCAAACGACGCGATGCGACGAACAAATACACACCCTTTAAAGCTGATCGCAACTGAACATAAATATTAAAAGTCCTTTTCCTTTTTGTCCTGCACATAGGAGCACCATCACCAGCCATATTGAGTGTCAAAAGCCATTGCTCTAAAAGATCTACGGTCCTGGGCAACCGAATGACTCCATGAGCAAGTCGACTACACTTTATGTAAGTCACTATGCACAGAAAAGATGGCGAGAACCAAATTCTGAATGAGAATGGGATGGAGATGGAGATGAGGAGGTCATGTAAAATGTTAGCCATTGCACAGTGGAACCAATGCAACAAAATTGATTAACATATTAAAGGATCTTAAACAGAAAGAGACGAAAATAAATTATCGCTGTGGTTTCTTAATAAACTAAGTTCTTACAGTGCGTATTTTTTTAGATCTGACAAACAAGACAGAAAACATACTTAAGTAGCAGAATTTATAAGAATATAACTTTTTTAAATTTATTTAAACGAGAATTGTAATTTGATAGGTTCAAATTTATTAAAGCTCTAATTAAAGTACCATTAAAATCTTACTTTATCTTATCTATTCGTTATTTTCTAAATGTTTTCAAGATTTTTCAAGTTGTGCCATATAAAGAATATAACTTTTCAAGAGTTGGTTAGTCCTCTTGTTTCCTCTGTTGACTCTGCCTCGCCCATTGTTGCAACAAAGGAGATGGAATAGGCTGGGTCACATCAGTTGAGCTCGTAAATAAATCAATGAGCAGTTTTGTATTACACCCTGCGCCTTCGAGTCACTGACAGGGACACCGTTTTTTCTATGCTCATCCTGACCAGCGCATAAATTTGTGCAACTTGCCTTGGAGCCGGACTCAACTCGAGGTTAGGATGAACTCCATTCTTGGTCTCGGACTCGGCCTCATTCTGCTGCTCCTTCTCCGTCTCCTTCTCGGTCTCGTTCTCATCACTGCTGACGTATGTTTAGCTTGAGTGGATTTTATTGTGACAGCGTCAGGATTTACTATAGACAGCAACTGGAACTGGCAGCCAGTAATGAGACCTCAGCGCAACATGACCTCTTCCCCTTTCTATCTTTGGGTCCATAGCTTAGGTTAGTGTCTGGGCATGGCTTTTGTGTGCCTTATGCACTGTCGTGTAATTAATTTGCGCAATTTTTGCGATTTTCCTAAATTTATTGACTGCATTCAAACATTGCGCATACGACGCGTATCCCAAGGGCCTCGCAATGGGATCCACAGTCAACTAACGGACTGACGGGTTGAAGGGAGCCAACAAAATCAATGCTAAAATATGCAAATTTTTATTTGCGCGACAATTTCAATTTAACGACAACGACCACGACCACGACCATGACGACGACAGCGAAACATTTTCTATTAACATTGGGTTACTTTTCCACATTGCTTTGTTTCGGGTAGCGAATTACTCTCAGCAGTGTCGTTAACACCGCTGTGCAGCAAACCCATCTCCTCCCCCAGTCGAACCAAGTGTTGTATAACGCAACAGGGCACTCCCCCCATTCGAGCCTGTCCCGGAGAGAGGAGGTTGGGGCAAATGGCTTTTCGAAAAATGGAAATCTGTAAGCAAACTTTGGATGCTTTTTAAGGCCATGGTTACGCATTGAGCCATTCTGGGTATCATTATGCGTTCGCCCACGTTATGGCGCCTAAAAGTGTCGTTTTTGGTTGGATGATAGTGGTGGAGAAGGAGGACTTGAGGGTTGTCTGGGGTCCTTGGCTTTCAGGTTTGGATTTTCGCGGTAAGCCAATTGGCAGACAGTTTGTCGACCCAGAAACTGTGACTATGTAAAAGGAAATTTTATTTACGATACTTTATGAAAGTACATTTTAGAAATACTACAACGCGTATTCCCCGTCAGAATAATTATAATTCCAATAGCCGCAACTTGTCAGCTCATTCTCTGATGTAATTCAATTGTCGGATTTGATTAAGAATTATAGTAGCTGAAGCTCTCAATGAATCTAGTGCGTGTTTAAGTGTAGAATTGTCGGATTAATTGTTTCAACTATGATAAATACTCGTAACTATGTGTGTCCGAAATGGAAAACTGAATTATTGACAAGCTTTTTAAAATTTACGTTCAAGTCGGAATAGGAGGAATCTGTAGAAAACCATCGACAGGACGACATAAGCTTAAGCTGCTTGGCTCCACTAACATGGAGAGACACATTCACATTCACATTTATACTCACATCCTCATCCACATAACTACAAATCCCGCCTTCTTGGAGCAGTGAAACTTCGGAGCAAAGATTTATAGCGGGCCGAAGCGAAACTCTTGCGAAAATAACTTTAGCGGAAAAGTGCCGACAAAATACAAGAAAATGTTTAACCAACAAGGCGGTCAGAAAACTCACACACACACACATATACATACACACATAGACACACACGCAAAGGGGACCCAGTTACAGTTATTTTGGGATGCTGGGACTCTGAAAGCCCTGGCACCGAAAATGGGAAAACGCTTCGCTGCGCCGAGCCAAAAACTTCATGAATTTAATTACCGCATTTTTTCGCTGTAATTACGAAATTCTTTTGGCCAAAAGTGGAATTTTCATTTCATTTTCATTAAAATATTTTTGCTGGTAAGTGTTTACAAATATGCCAGATGCCACGCCCACATTCCATCACCTGCCCATATTTGAGAGATCCCACTTACATGTTTACTGCTATACTATTTCAATCCAACCAATTTCTCATTAAAACCAAGTAATTGCAATTATTTAGTTATTGGCCAACAAAGCCACAAAACGTCAACGAACTAAACTTGGCCTATACGTATGGATATGCACTTGTATCGTGCAACATCGTCTTGCCACTTTGTCTCCTTTGTGCATTATTAACTTGACCATGATAAGCTCATAATGAGGCTAAATAATCTCTTACCCCCAAATGTGCGGTCGTTTGTGTACTCGTTCATTTCATTGCAACTCGAATTTAAAGACAAATGTACATTTATATTTACACTAATAAATTTAACTAGTTTGTATTTAACCACTTTATAATTAAATAAATATTTATACCCTCACTGGGTAGCTTAATCCGGAGTCGTTCGTCTCTTATAAATGCAAATGTAATCAGTATTAAAATGCAATTCGTCAGACAAATCTATAGATTGCACTTGTTTTAAGAATTAAGATTGATCTTTTCTAAAGTTCAGAGTATAATAAATAATATATCATCTACACCTCGTCCTGGAACGAATTCTTGATTCCATGTCTCAAAGCTGAGTACAGGGTATGTCTTGGTCTAGCACTCTTAAGTAATGCATTTATATTACAAGTGTTGTTGTGAAATCGCGACCTAAAGCTTAAATTTGCTATAAAATACAGAATGTCGTGCATAGTTTTCCACATTTGCTGTTCAGTCCTCGTATCAGAATGAAATACTTTCTATATATAATTCTCGCACTATCAATGTGCATGTGCTTTGCAGGGGATCTTAACATTATTTTTCCATATAAAACTGACATTGAAGGTAAGATATTCACTAAGTGAATTTTGAATTTTTTAACAACTTCCATATATTTGCCTTCACACTAGTTACTTGCCTGGTTTCCGAGTCTAGAACTTTTCAAAAAATCGGACAAAAGTACTACACTATAGAAAAATCGAAAGTCAGTTGGTTTGATTCCTTACACTTGTGTCGTCGATTTGGAGGCGATTTGGTTTTAATCGAATCCGCTGAGGAAATGAATGCATTGTCATCGTATCTAAAGAGCAAGGGACATGACAGGGATGATTGGTTTTGGACTTCAGGAAACGATTTAATTGATCCCCATCATTTTGTATCTGCAACAAACGGACTTCCATTGCCATTCACATCTTGGTCGGCTGGACAACCAGATTCACGCGGAAGGGAGCGCTGTGTCCATTTGTGGCTAATGGCTGGCGAGTTCCAAATGAACAACAGGGCTTGCACAGAAAAGGCCTTTTACATATGCCAGAGACCAAATAATAAGCGCTGCACTTAAAATCTTCACTCTCAGCCAAGGTTCTGATAATTCAAAAGTATGTAATATAGTCACGAACTAATAATTTGAATATACTTATCGGCTTTCAAGCTTTCTTAAAAGAGTCATACCGATCATTATTCCCAAAATACTTAAAACAAATCAAACTTGTTTGTATTTAGCTTAGTTTATTGTCCCACAATTGTAAAATATTTCCGGAAGATGCATCGAAATTAAAATTTAATTTAAATTTTTCAACACAACGTATATAAAAAAGTTTTGGGTTAAACTTGACAATACTTTATTGTAAAGAACACATATATAATGTTAAGTCATTGCAAAGAAACTTAAGCAAAATAAACGAAGAAGTCAAATGGGTAATGAATTCAAAAAATTAACGTATGCTCTTGGATTTGAAAATTTGTAAGTACATCGGGTATATCCATGATATTAAAAATGTTGAATGCATAAGGTGTACTATAGCTCTATCCACATTGACAACTTAAGCCCTTCAGAGTCAAATAAGTCTGTATAAAAAAATTTAATAAACAATTTTAATATACAAATATTGTATCACACAGTTGAGTATAGGGTATATCGTATTCAAACAGCCCCAAATATAACCGTATACTCGTACAATGTCAAATTACTATAATATATATATTTTACTTTAAAGTAAAATCCGTCAGGTGAAATTCTACACATTTGTTTGTTCACAGTCATCGCGCAATCCTCGTTCTACAATGAAATACTTTCTGTCTGTAACTTTCGCTTTCTCATTGTGCATGTGCTTTGTAGTGGCACATGACATTATCTATCCATTTAAACCAAGTGTTGAACGTACGAAATATATTAAAGGCACTTTGGATAAATAAATTATTTATAATTATTTATATATTTTGAACCTTCAATCTAGTAACCTGTGTCATTTCCGAGTCTAAAACGTATCAACGGATCGGTGGAAAGTATTATTACATAGGAAAATCGAAGGTCACTTGGTTTGAGTCATTACACTTGTGTAGTCGATTTGGAGGAGAGTTGCTGTTAATCGAATCCGCTGAGGAATTTGCCGCAATATCATCCTACTTAAAGGAAAAAGGACATGGTGCGGCTGATTGGTTTTGGACTTCAGGAAACGATTTGGTCACACCTCATCATTTTATATCGACAACAAACGGATTGCCATTGCCATTCACGCGTCTTGGTCAGCCGGACAGCCTGATTTCCCTGGTACTGAGCGCTGTATGCATTTGTGGATCAGTGACGGCGATTTCAAAATGAACAACTGGGTGTGAACTGAAAGGGCCTATTACATATGTCAGATGCAAAATAACACGCGGTGCACCGGCGGCTATTGAAAGTATTAATTTGGTACGGCTTACGGTGTAATAAAGTTATGAAAATCTAATTATATATCTATTATATTAAGCTTTATAGCGAAGACAGATCATATGCAATAAAGCAGAATTTCTTGGTTCTGTGAAAAGTCTGTGTCGTCTGTTAAATTAGGTTACATATGCTCGAACAAAGAAGGATATCGTTTCACCCCGTTTTAATATATATAATATTCTCATATGTACATACTCTTCCTTGTGAAGGAATTATGATATTTACTGTCAAATAACAAATATCATTTGGAGCGCAATTTC
Source organism: Drosophila putrida (assembly GCA_037043535.1). NCBI lineage: Eukaryota > Metazoa > Arthropoda > Insecta > Diptera > Drosophilidae > Drosophila > Drosophila putrida. The sequence continues at coordinate 1,069,816 of JBAMBI010000390.1, read as the reverse complement.
CAACAGTTATGAAATTTACAAATTTAATTTCAATTGCAATTTAAATATATAATAAATTCAAATTTCGTCCGTAGAGGAAAGAAAATTTTTGAAAACCAATATTGACTAACTTTGAATGTAAATTTAAATATGAATTTGAGTCTGGTCCATCAAAAACTGTAATCTTCGAGGTTATCAAGAATAAAAAAGCTTTCCTCTCATCAACAATACAAAGTATGAATGCTAATTTGTCGATTAGGTCAAATAGCACTCAAAAGGTCATATTATACACTTACAATATGTTCAACGTGCTCGTTAAATATGCACTGCGAAATTATATTCAAATTTACTATAAAATGAATTCAGTCATGCCAGGTTTTCTACATTTGCTTTCTGTCAGTTCTTATTCAATCCTCAATCCATAATGAAATACTTTTCGACTTTAATTTTTACAGCCTGTCTGCTCAGTGCCCTTGCTGAAGAAGTTGCTGTTCCATTTAAACCTAATCCAGATGGTATGAGATACTTAAATTAATTCTACATTTCGTAATTATGAATTTTGACCCTCTTAAAGCTGTAAATTGTGAAGTTTCCGAGACTCAAACGTTCACAAGGATTGGGAAAAAATACTACCTCATTGGAAAATCGCGAAGGTCAGTTGGTTTGATGCCTTGCACTTATGTCGTCGATTTGGAGGAGACTTGGCTTTAATCGAATCAGACGAAGAGATGAATGTAATATCATCGTATCTAAAGAGCCAGGGATTTGATGCGAGCGCTTGGATTTGGATTTCAGGAAATGATCTTGTCACAAATAGCAATTTTATGTCTGTAACAAATGGATTACCTTTGCCGTATACCAATTGGTCGCCTGGACAACCCGACGTTGCCGCTGAGCATTGTATGCATTTGTGGCTTCGAAATGAAGAATTCCAAATGAACAATTGGTTGTGCGATCAAAAGGCCTATTACATATGCCAAAGACAAACTTACACACGCTGCACTGGCGACTTTTAATGATCCAAATCGGACGATTAACGGCAATGGTAATAGTTCATATTTACAATGAAATTGTTAAGTAAAAACGATGAGTAAATAGTTTAGAGAGCTAAAGTACAATTTTAAATATATTTTTTTTTGTATTTTTTGGCGAATGTCTCAATTTCGAATGATTTCTTGAACATTATAATACATTATATAAATGGTGACTAACATGCTTATCGTTTTTCAAATTTTGCGCCATGTAAGAAAGAAACAACAAAAACAATTACGATAACTGAAATATCTGAGCCGCCATCATTTGTTTGTTAGCGAAACATAAAGCTCCACCTAGGGTTTTGTTTTAAAAGCAGACAGTGACATAGAGCTGGCAAGCTATCGATAGTGGAAGCTATTGCCATCGATATTTCGATAAGAGAAAATACCAGATCGGCTATCGATATATGTGACATAATTTCCTAAACAAAACAGATGATTTGAACAGTTTTATTAATTGTTGAATTAAATTGCCATGAAACTTCGCTGGCAGGTTGTCAGAGGATATCTACGTCAGCATTGGCGTCACCAGAGCAATGTGACAGCCACAAAAACCACTGTTCCACAAACAACAACAAATAAATCCAGCGCACGTGAAACATTTGTGGAACGCATTGAGCGCGGCCCCGGTCTTAAGGACTTTTTTACAGTGAAATCCAAGTCAAGACTGAATGTAGACGAGGATCATAATGTCGCTGAGAGTAATATACCATATCTTAATTCAATAGACTACGATGGTCATGGCAGGAAAGTGCATTTTGAAGTTTACGGATGTCAAATGAACACGAACGACACGGAGGTAGTGTGGAGTATATTGAAGGAGAACGGTTACCAGCGCAGTGAGGACATTGCCAATGCTGACGTCATAATGCTAGTGACCTGTGCCATTCGTGATGGAGCCGAACAGAAGATCTGGAATCGCTTGAAGCATCTACGAGCGTTGAAAGATCGACGGGGAAGTAAGAGACAGCCGCTGCAATTAACTCTACTTGGCTGCATGGCGGAACGGTTAAAGGAAAAACTTCTTGACCAGGAGCAATGTGTAGACGTCATTGCGGGTCCAGATAGCTATAAAGATTTACCTAGACTGTTGGCCGTGGCACGCCATTATGGCAATTCGGCGATTAATGTGCTGCTCTCCCTAGATGAAACCTATGCAGATGTTATGCCCGTGAGGCTAAACTCGGATTCCCCCACTGCCTTTGTATCCATTATGCGCGGATGTGACAATATGTGCTCCTACTGCATTGTCCCCTTTACTCGAGGTCGAGAGCGTTCCCGTCCACTCGAGTCCATCGTACGTGAAGTCCAGACCCTGCAGGAACAAGGCGTCAAGGAAGTGACCCTTCTAGGCCAAAATGTTAACTCTTATAGAGACAGAAGTTCTGGACAAGCATCTCAAACCGTTGGTAGCATGGCCACCGGGTTTAGCACGGTCTATAATCCCAAAACAGGTGGACTTCCATTCTCAGTGCTGCTGCAAAGCGTGGCTGAAGCTGTGCCAGAAATGCGCATACGCTTTACATCGCCACATCCCAAGGACTTCTCCGACGAGGTCCTGCGCATCATCCGTGACTATCCTAATGTCTGCAAGCAACTGCATTTGCCTGCTCAATCGGGAAACACTGCTGTTCTTAACAGAATGCGACGTGGATACACCCGAGAGGCCTACTTGCAACTGGTGACTCACATTCGTCAAATACTCCCTGATGTCGGACTGTCCAGTGACTTTATTTGTGGCTTTTGTGGTGAAACGGAGGATGAGTTTGAAGACACCATCTCACTGATCGACACTGTTCGCTATAATGTGGCTTTCCTGTTCGCCTACAGCATGCGCGAGAAAACTACAGCTCACAGACGGTATGTTGATGATGTACCTGTGGCAGTAAAGACGGCTCGATTAACTCGTATGGTGCAAGCATTCAGAGAGGGAGCCACAGAGTTGCACAAGCGATTCGAGGGTCAAGAGCAGCTCATATTAATCGAGGGCAAAAGTAAACGATCCGATAACTATTGGTTTGGACGCAATGATGCCAACATAAAGGTTATTGTTCCTGCCGCGTCTCTGCCCACGACACAAGGCAGTGGAAATCTAAAAGACATCGATGTGGGTAACTTTGTGGTCACTCGCATCATGGAGTCCAACTCCCAAGTTCTCAAGGGTTTGCCACTGCGTCACAGCAGCATTGGCGATTACCATCGCAGCAATACAAGTAGACTTTAGTGAGGTGACAATAAATGTGATTAGCAAGCTTTATTTAAATCCAAGTATTTCACTTCACGTTTCCATGGGCAGCATCCCATGGCTTTCCTTAGTCGTCGCAGATTTTTCAGCACTTCTACCATGGTATTTGGCTATATTACTACGATAGAACTCAAAGATTTCAGCACTGGCAGCACGGCAAATACATTCGATATCATTAAACTGAGCAATCTTAAAGGCCCCCTTCGTTTGCACCAGCAGAAGATTTCCATCTACAGAATCAAAGGCGAATGTAAAACTGGCTTGTTGACGGATCGATTCATTTTGCTCAGGATCCAAAACAAACTCGCCGTCTTCATTTATAATGCAATGAACTGCTGCAAAGCTGTACTTTAATGGAAGGCCACCAATCAACATGGCCAGGCAGGATGCATTCAAAGCACATGCATCTATCTGCAATTCCATAAAAATAGAATCAATTCAACAATTATATTTATCAAACTTACACTTCCACGGTCCTCCAGTTCCTGCACCTGTACGGACATTTTTGATCTGGGGTATGTTTCACTTAGTAGCGCCAATTCCAAAACATCTTTTATGGCCGCTTCACGTATGCGCTCTTTAACCTGTGGCAACCCAGCTTTGGGACGGTAATTGCACTCCAGGTAGCTTCCCTCGATGCTTAGATTCTGTGTTTTCACCTCGATGGGACCAAGCACAGCCGCAATTACAACTGTAGCGCCTATTAAATGTAAAAAAATATCTAAGCCGGCATCCTCCCAATGCTTTACTTAAAGAACTTACCTTGACTGTACATTACAGAGCCATCACATCGAGAAAGTGGATTAAATTTACACTGCATTATGCGTAATTTATCTTTGGTAGCATCTTCAGTGTCTGTTTTACCCATTTTTATTAAAATTTAAGTCAAATTATTATAAAAGCAACTAAATTAGCGAGCGCGTGTTGACAAAGGCGTATTAGTGATGACCGATAAGCGATAACGTAATGTATTGGCAATTAAAATATCGAATCAACAAGTGAAAACAATAACGGTGGTACATCGATGATGAATATATCGCACCCAATGTGTCTCTCATGTCGATATTACCCACTTAATTACCAGTTTAATTCAACACAAAGATTATATAAAAAACCAAGTGAATTATAAATTTACTAAAAATAAAGTAGAGCATTTATTAAATGTTATTGATTTGGGAAAAGGTTTATTTGGTTTACTTTTGAAAATAGATTCCTATTGGCTTAAAAATATAGGTAACAATCTTATCGACATATCGTGCATAAGTATATCGTCATCGATACATCAAAATTTTTTCAACAATCCGATTCATTCTTCAACGTAAACGCCCGCTGTGCAGGTTAAAATCTCTCTTCTGAAAAAGCAAGCATAAACATGGCTGGTAAGTCCCACTTGGACCACATTAAGCTAATCCTGCTTCTTATATAATTTACTACAATTGAATGCATTTACAGGTGAAAATCCGTTTGCACAGTTTGAGAAATCCTTCACCAAGGAGGGAACGGTGTACAAGTACTTTGATCTAGCGTCCATTGATAGCAAATATGGTAAGTCTACGTGTTAAAATAAAACTGTTAATATGGCAAAAGTATCTAAAGTGAATTTAGCATAAGCCGCTGGTCTAACGTACAGAACGATGACTTGAAGTTTGACCCCAAAATGTACACACCTTCCTCAGTTACGGGCGCTTTAATTTGCAAGTCCAATCAGTGTCAATGGGAAGGTGATTTACTTAACAATATGAACACAGCAATGCTTTAAGTCGGAGCTTTCTAAAAAGTTGCGCTTAGTTGAAAGCGAAAGTTGTCATTTAGATGTGTATAATTTTGTAAGGCTCGTCTGGCACACGACGACGACACCGGCATGTTGTACTGATAACAACTGCCTAAATTATATTGTACGCTAATCAAGCTCTTGTATTATGTAGACACTTATCAGCATGAGCTAGACAAACTAAAACTGCTGATATCGGATGATTTCGTGGTGTGATGCTTTCAAAGCATTCCCTACAAAAACAAATACAAACACTCAGCCTACCAGAGTTGCGTTTAAACTTATTTCACTTTCTGAACTAATTTTCTATACCTAATTTAGTTCATTTAATTGCTTGATATATCTTTTCATTGTTTTATTTTATTGTAACTATTTTATCCAACTGATTATTTTATCTTTATGAGTTTTTGGAAGACTAATCATTTGAGTGACACAAAACTCAAATCTTAAAGTGTGAAAATATTTATTTTAATTATTTGCCAAAAAATGAAATCTCTCCATTTTCTGTATCACCTACGGTTTAGTTTTTGAGATTAAGAAAACAGAGTTTCTAACAATGTTTAATATATAAGGCCACATTGGTTGGTTTAATTAGTTGTTTTTCATACGTTTATTATGTTTTGTTTTGCTAAGAAAATACATTAATGCCTATTTTTACAACCACGGAATATTTTTTAAGTGCGGCGCGTGTTTGGCTCTGTTACCAAGTTTTGTTTGGGCAAAGTGACAATTTTTGAGTTATTTTGTAATTGTTGTTAGCCAATTGCAAAGGGCAAGTGACGCAGCACACCTTGAAAGGTAGGCAAATGCCCCTTAATACCGCTTTTAACTGATAAGAAGCCGCTATCTATTGCTTACAACAACTGTTTTTTATTTGAGAAGCTCTTGACTATAAAGTGAAATGCTTTTGCTTACAGACCAGTTGCCATACTCGATCCGTGTACTTTTGGAGTCGGCAGTGCGCAACTGTGACAATTTTCATATTCTTGAAAAGGATGTACAGAGTATTTTGGACTGGACTCCTGGCCTAAAGCAGGGCACCAATGATGTCGAGGTCTCCTTCAAGCCAGCACGTGTCATTCTGCAGGTCTGTTTTGAGAGATAACCTGTAAAGATTCCATTTCACTTATTATTGGATTGCTTATACTAGGATTTCACTGGCGTACCTGCCGTTGTGGACTTTGCAGCGATGCGAGATGCGGTCTTGGATCTGGGTGGCAATCCCGAGAAAATCAATCCCATCTGTCCCGCCGACTTGGTCATTGATCACTCCGTACAGGTGGACTTTGCCCGCACCCCAGATGCACTGGCCAAGAACCAGAATCTGGAGTTTGAGCGCAACAAGGAACGATTCACTTTCCTAAAGGTAACTTGAAATGAAAATGATGTGATTTATATATTATTAATAATATTCTATGTCCTTGCCTTGCAGTGGGGTGCCCGTGCCTTTAACAACATGCTTATTGTGCCACCTGGCTCAGGTATTGTGCATCAAGTGAACTTGGAGTACTTGGCACGTGTCGTCTTCGAAAGCGATGCTAACGATGGCAGCAAGATTCTATATCCCGATAGTGTTGTCGGTACCGATTCTCACACTACCATGATCAATGGCTTGGGTGTCCTCGGCTGGGGTGTTGGCGGAATTGAGGCCGAGGCTGTGATGTTGGGACAATCCATCTCTATGCTGTTGCCAGAAGTCATTGGCTACAAACTGGTTGGCAAGCTAAGTTCCCTGGCCACCTCCACGGATTTGGTGCTAACAATTACGAAGCACCTGCGTCAACTGGGCGTGGTCGGTAAATTTGTGGAATTCTATGGACCTGGCGTGGCAGAACTTAGCATTGCCGATCGTGCCACAATTAGTAACATGTGTCCCGAGTATGGCGCCACCGTGGGCTACTTCCCAATTGACGAGAACACTCTTGGTTACATGAAGAAAACAAGTAAGTACAACAGTCGTAAAGAAAAACTCAAGTGGCTTTTCAAATTCCTTTAATTCTTGCAGATCGCTCTGAGAAGAAGATTGACATTATTCGGGAGTATTTGAAGGCAACGCAACAGTTGCGCAATTATTCCGAGGAGGCTCAAGATCCAAAGTTCACTCAGGTTGACTACCACAAACAACAACTTATATAACTTTCTATTCACGTGTCTAATTACTTTCTAGAGTATCACGTTGGATCTGTCAACGGTAGTTACCTCTGTTTCGGGACCCAAGAGACCGCACGATCGTGTCTCCGTCTCAAATATGCCTGAGGACTTTAAATCCTGCCTTTCCAGTCCAGTAAGTTGAACAAATCTCGCTCTTATGAGATAAACAAAGCCCAGTGATGCTTGCACATCTGACAAAACTGAACTTGGTGTATCCCATAAATTGAAATCAAAGTCACAAGTTATTGTATAATATAGCGAACCGAGAACCGCAAAGGCTGTTAGGCTGCTTACAAAAGAGCTATCTAAAAGAAACAGCAACTGTGATATGTAAGAATTTCAAATGTAAAATCACGGCTACTATTTCCTTAGATAACTCGATATAAATTGAAATCGCTGCCGTGTTCCTTATAAGCGAATAATTGCCGAGACCGCACCACGTAACACTTTAAACTGAAACCTGGCTCTTGGCCGGGCAGCTCTTATAAGCTGCATTGCGTTCAATGGCCGCTGCCAACGCATCAGGTTTCCTCTGTCTCTGTCGCCATGTCGCTCTGTCGTCGCTGATCGGTTTTGGTTAATACCCAAATTCGCTGAGATTGCGATTTGCTTTCTAGCATTCTCGATATATGTATGTATATACATATATTTTTATGCCGAATTTCTAAAATTGTGAAGTGCACTTCTTTGGACTTTGGCGAGTTCTGTACACGGGCCTGACTTGACTTAACTTCACCTCATGAGGCCCCATGCGCCCGCTTCCGCAAAACAAACTGACCTACAAATTGATTCAGTTTCTTGCGGGGGTCATTGAACTACCACCACCATAAATAATCAGCATTTTATTTCTGGTTGCCACATTTTAGGTCGGCTTCAAGGGTTTTGCTATTGCTCCAGAAGCCTTAGCGACCAGCGCCGAATTTCAATGGGATGATGGCAAGACCTACAAGCTGCAGCACGGATCTGTGGTCATTGCAGCGATCACATCCTGTACCAACACCTCGAATCCCTCGGTGATGCTGGGTGCTGGTCTTTTGGCTAAGAATGCAGTCGAAAAAGGTCTTAGTATTTTGCCATACATCAAGACGTCTCTGTCGCCTGGATCTGGTGTGGTCACCTACTATTTGAAGGAATCTGGTGTCATCCCTTATTTGGAGAAACTAGGATTTGACATTGTTGGCTACGGATGCATGACTTGCATTGGCAACTCCGGACCGCTGGAGGAGAACATTGTCAATACCATTGAGAAGAATGGTCTGGTTTGTGCTGGCGTTTTGTCCGGAAACCGTAACTTCGAGGGTCGCATTCATCCCAACACCCGTGCCAATTACCTAGCTAGTCCCTTGCTGGTTATTGCTTATGCCATCGCTGGACGAGTGGATATTGATTTTGAGAAGGAACCACTGGGCGTCGATGCGAATGGCCAGAATGTGTTCCTTCGCGACATTTGGCCATCGCGCAACGAAATCCAAGATGTTGAGAACAAGCATGTCATTCCCGCCATGTTCCAGGAGGTCTATAGTAAGTTTACTTAATCAAATAATGGCAAACTAAAATTTAATATCCATACTCTGCTTACAGGCAAGATCGAGGTTGGTTCACAGGACTGGCAAACTCTTGAGGTTTCCGACGGCAAGCTGTATCCTTGGAGCGCTGATTCCACCTATATTAAGCGTCCGCCTTTCTTTGAGAATATGACACGTGGATTACCCAAACTGCAGAGCATTCAAAAGGCGCGCTGTCTTCTCTTTTTAGGTGATTCTGTGACTACAGATCACATCTCACCCGCTGGCTCCATCGCCAGAAATTCACCAGCAGCTCGCTTCCTCGCGGGACGCAATTTGACCCCACGAGAGTTCAACTCGTATGGATCGCGTCGTGGTAACGATGCCATCATGGCACGAGGCACATTTGCCAACATACGCTTGGTGAATAAGTTGGTTACCAAAACCGGACCCCGCACCCTGCACATACCCAGCCAGGAGGAGCTTGATATTTTCGATGCTGCTGAGCGCTACCGTGAGGAAGGAACTCCGTTGGTTCTGGTCGTTGGCAAAGATTATGGCAGCGGAAGCTCTCGGGATTGGGCTGCTAAGGGTCCCTTCCTATTGGGTGTGAAGGCAGTAATTGCTGAATCATATGAGCGTATCCATCGCTCCAATTTGGTCGGCATGGGTATTATTCCACTGCAGTTCTTGCCTGGCCAGAATGCTGAGACTCTCAAGTTGAACGGTCGTGAGGCCTACAACATTTCTCTGCCCGAAAGTGGCTTGAAGCCAGGACAGAAAATCCAAGTTGAAGTATGTATTAATAAATGCTCTATTGCTGATCTTATTAATTCTTTAAAATCTTTTTCCAGGCCGATGGCAATGTCTTTGAGACTATCTTGAGATTCGACACTGAGGTGGACATAACATACTATCAGAATGGCGGCATCCTGAACTACATGATTCGCAAGATGCTCTCCTAAATCTTCCCCTTTTTATTTTCATTATATATTCCACTTGCATTTTTAATACTGTACATTTTAGTCTCCTAAGTTTTTAAAGTGTGCTGGTGCTTCCCCCCCGCTTAATGGTCGAACCAATAAAGTTAAGCCTAAATTTCGTTACTCAATAAAAAGGTATTCAACGTAACCATTTTTTACTGTATAAATACTGAAGTTTACACTTGTTTCTTAACAACAATAACATTTAATTTAATGACTTATAAAAACAATTAGTGAGGGGTGACCATAAAAAAAAAGGCATTATCTTGTTTTTAGCGCAATCGATGATGACCACATGTTTGTTTTTTACTTCGTAGAGCAATCTCAGCATTATCTTTATTGTATTTATGAGGCAATGTTCAATGTTGTGTTGAAACAAGAAGCCCTTGTGATAGGAGACTTTGTTTGCACAGAACATTTGTGATCTTGCCAATCACGCTGCTACGGAAAACCAGACGTATAAGGATGGATAGGTTTAAGTGGACATGAAATTAACTGTTCCTCTTGTAAATTCTTGATTTGTACTTTATTACACAATACATGCTAAGACTAATTTTCTTTGAAAGAACACATATAGTACATCCATTAGGAGGCGTCCTGTGCTGACAGAAGGGACACGATTAAGTAAGTACAAGTGTTAGCATGTCCGTTTTTGGCTTTATAAAAGTATTATTGTAACATTATTATCAACATCATCATCAATTACATACTTATAATAATAATAATAGTAATTATAATAATATATAATGTACAAGACTGTAATAGAGTATACATGTGCTATAATTATTTCTGCTTTAGTTTTTGCCTCTGGTTGAAATGTTATTAATGTATAAAATCACTATTAACAAAAAATGATCACTTTAAGCTACAACACCTTGCATTAACTACATACGTCAAACATTGCAGAACATATCGAATTTCTTTATAGTCTAGTTTTAAGAAACATTTTAATTTCCTAACACAAAAGTATCATCATTTTGAATTCAGCTAATAAACCTGTGCTTTTTTCTATTTATCTGTATTGTTTTTGTTTTATTTATTTACAAGGTGAAGCCCGCTCAGCCCGGTTCAGCAACAAATCTCTGGTGGTTCCTTATTACGTTGCGTAAATGCATTTAGGATTCATTTCACTTGATGCCTTTTCGATATTGTGCGTTCCGTTACCAGCGTATTAGATGCTTGTATTGCTCGTCAACGGCAATGCGTTTGATGGTCTCGTATCCTAGTATAATGCTAAATGAAAAAGCCGCCGACTGAACTAGACGGGCAGACAGTCCCTTAAAGAAGCAGTTCAGCTTCTCTTCGTGCCACAACTCGCGGAAGGCAACGCCCATTGAGTCCAGACGATGAACCTGTCAGACAATACAAAACATTTAATATAATCTTTATTTAAATAAGTTGAAAGTTTACCTGAAGACGTGCTCGCACTATGTCCAATGGATTTGTTAGAATTGTAGTTGTAAAGCCACCCAAGCTTCCTGCCACACATTGTATGAATAGATGAGAGACCCAATAAGGGCATATACGATATAGTTCGTCTAAAAGAATAGTTTAAAAAAGCTTTAATAAATAGCAGCTTATTGGGATATCTGTGTATATTTTGGACTTACCCTGATACAAGTGATAGAATGCCCACCACATTGCGGAGTTGGGCACATAGGCCATTAGGCTGGCAGTGTAACCTCTATAGAAACCGCGTAGTCCATCACGCCGCATTATCTCACGTCCAATGTCCATTGATATATGCAGACGACTGCGTCCAGGCCATGACTTAATTCCCAGAGGATTCATATCAGCTTTCGAGCCAGCAGCGTGGGCTGACATACCAAGTACCATGGCGTGCTGTGATATTACGTCAAAAGGAACTATTATGGTCTGACCCACCAGTGATGCACAACCACCGCCAATTAAAGCTTTTACACGGTGCCCAGCACCAAGATCGTTTAGTAAGTGTCGCACACCTTCATATGTGCTGATGTAAAAGACGCCGGATACGATTTGAACTGAAGAGATCCAAAATCCACGATACAGACCAGGTACACCCTCTGAACGATAGATCTTCATGGCACAATCGATCATGCCTTTATATACATCGCTCTTGTGCTGCACCTGCAGCTGTGTCTTGATCACAGTCAGCGGGAATAGACAGCATCGCACCGAAAATGAACTCAGCATGGACAGTGGAAAGAACTTGGTCTTGTTCATCATGTCCCATTCAATAGTGCGTATATACGGGCCATCTGTACCTCTTCCTATCCTGTCCTTGAGCCTGCTTGCATCGGTGGCTTGGACATCCCCGTTATTGGCCATTACAGTCACGCCGGTGCGGTCCGACATTGTGCTAGCTGTATATTGAACAGCTGCCGGAGACCGTGCGCTTTACAGAATGCGCTTGTTGCATGCGTCGCCAGTCCGAAAGTGATGCCGACGAAACGCTTTCAATTCAAATTTAGTAAAATTGTAGCTCTCTTCCTTTGTTTACAGCATTATTGTCCGTTTGCAACCAACGTGGTAATCATGTAGTATTTTATGTATATGTTCCTAGATACCAATAATAATGTGGGATTATCTGGAATGCAAAAATAACATTATGATACATATATATATGGATGTACGTGTTTACATTGACGCAATGCTGCCGCCACTTGGAAATATCATTGTGTTCCCAAGGTTAACGCTCGAAAACGTGCATATTAATTATTATGTATTCGTTCACTTTATAGCCTTTGTTTTTCAAATATTGTTATTGTTCACTTGGTTACAAAGGCTTTAGGATCACCTGGAGGCCATGGCCATATGTTTACAGTTGTCATTGTAATTATATAATGCGTACAGACACCCACAACTACCACCACCTGACCGCGTTACCGCTTTATCATTATTTTCTTATCACTCTCGTTGCGTACATTTTGCATAATCCACTACCAGACAGATACTATTCGATTATGATGAAATATATCTTACTTTCGCGTTAGTCAAGTGTGTTCTCTACTTAGGGATATTAATGTATTTGTTGTTGTTTTAAGCACTCATCATCACAACCACCCTGTTCAACCATTGTTGATGTTGGTTAGACTGAGCGTTTTTAAAAACAGGATAGATCTGTCCGGAAAAAGGACAAATTGGCAACAGTGGTTAAGAGTTGTATCGGTTCGTTCTGAAACCAAATCATAGATGGCGTTTTATGTTGTTGATTTAGCAGACAACAGATGGCTGTTATGCAGAAAAACATGGCAGCCTTGGTATTCAAAAATAATTAATTTCTGCGAACAGAAGATTAAAAATTGTGACTGCATGGAATTTTGTCAACCTTTTCTGGGTATTTAAGTACTAGTTTGATTGAGTTTGTAACGGTTCTGAAAAATGCCAGGGCTGCCGCTTCGCATACGTTTTCAGTGTTGGCAAGTTTCTGGGTGGCCGCCCATCATAGGCAAAAAAATATATGCGACATCCCTGAAAGCAACCAAAGCATACTAGTGCTTTGGCGGAACTTTTAAATAAAGTTTTTAAGTGTGTAACTACTAATATTCCAAGTCATTCAATTACAAATAAATAAACAATGTATGAAAAATTTATACTTAACTATTAAATATTTTTCATTATAAATAATTTTATGATTATAAAAACTTCATTAATAAAAGATGATACATTTTAAAATTTGTTTTATTTTAATTATCACATTACCACACATATAACAGTAATTTATTTTTACGATTGAAGGAAGTGGATGAATCTGATTGGCTGCGGCATGTATCAGTTGTAAACCAATTACCGTCTCGGTGGGCGTTCTGCGATTGCGCAATGTTCCACAGCATCCCGACCGCCCATCAACCCCCAACATGCCAGGACATAAATCATGATGAGGCTAAGAATTTTAGCAGTGCCAACAGTTGCCACGGGTACTTCAAAAACGTTGCACGGAATGCGGCGATCAGTGACAGTGACTAGTGAGTGCCATGAAGTGATTAATAATTTAAAATTATTGATGCACGGAAGCAAGGTGAAATCCTATTACTGAAAAATTGTACAATAGAAAAACAAGCAAGCAGTGTGTAAGGTTTAGTGAAGTGTAAGTTCTAAACAACATAACACATGGATACTGCAAAACTGGTAAGAATATTTTGAAATCCATCTAAGACTCTCGATCTTAAGTACTTAAAGCTTTAATTCAATCAGACATTGTACATACAGTTTACACCTAATATAAGTATATTTCGGGTCTTAGCCATAGCTAAGCGTATACCCCATATTCTCCATGAGCGTTTCCTTAATTGCCGGCTGAAGAGCCCGTTGCATGTAGGTGGTAAGCAATCCTCGCACGCCCATGGAAAAGAGCTTCTCGAGCTCATTGGACATGGCATCACCTACAAGTTCCTCGTGATTGCTGTTGCCACCGAAAATATCAGCAAAAGCGCGAGCATCCGGTTCGACAAGTTGCTGCAGTTGCTCATCCTGGAAATGCAATACATCTTCATTGAAATGCATCTCATCCGAGTAATCTGTGGGTATCTGTGCATTTCTACGTCGCCGGCGACGCCTTTTTCCCAACTGACGCCGTCGGTAGAAATTGTCCCCGTTTACATCAAAGAATTCGCTTGAGTCCCCAAATTTCTCATTGCTCCCAAAGTTTAGACTCTGATCTCTTTGAGTTGTATGCTCTAGTCGGATGTCATACGGTGGATTTGAATACTTTCCTGTAGTTCCTAAGATGACATGCGGTTCACCCAACTCAACCTGAGGTGTTGGGCCCTCGCCATAGCCAAACCGACGTTTCGAATTCTGGCGCAATCTTATGCCAGTCGGTCCTTGACAACCGTGTGCAAAGACGGATATAAAGCCAGGCTCTGCAAAATGCGAATCCGTGCGGACTGAGGCAGCGCCCAATCTTCGGGATTGTTCATACGAAGGCGATGACGAAGTCGGGCCCAAGGGCACTGTACGGAACTCGATTCCTGCGTGCCTCATACGCAATATCATGTTACAGCGTCCTCCCGTGGGTTGAAGTACCACCTTTCCACTGAGTGTTAAATCCGGAAAAATGAGACGAGTATCCAAGGTGGAATTCTCAGTGCTGAACTTGCACTTGTCGATTTCTACCCAACGGGAGGCGGACTTAGCCGGCGGTACTCGAACCTTAAGATCCTCAACCTCTACACGAGATGTGGCCAGCTTGTGTGGCTGTCGATGTGGATATTGTTGCTGTTGCTGATGTGTTAAGAGCAGCTCTTCCAGCTCCAGAGCACCACCACTACTGCCGCTACCACTATCCGCCGTATCTCCAAACGCATAAGGACGTCCAGTTCGTCGTATGCGCTTGGCATAGCCACGTCTATAGTTTGAAATGCTGCCCACATTGTAGAAATCATCCTCGGGCTCACTATGCTGCCCATAGAAATTGTTATACAGCTGGTAGGGAGTCTGTTGAGGCTGCTCCCACATGGAACGAGAGCGTACATTGGAGGAGCTCTTGGTTTGAACACTCCGACGTCGCATGTGCTCCAGTGCGTTTTCCAGACGATTTGAACAGCGGTGTGGCGTCTGGTAAGGCTGACCTACAACAGCTGTAACTTAAAGATGCTTTAATTAATTACACTCCGATCAGATATAGGACCGTTTGTTTTCTCAGCTTGCCGACAGCCTTACACTCTAGTTAAACTTGCCGTTAAGGGAACAAACTTTAAATTCGATCTGGGCTGTTAAGCTGACGGTAAGACTTAAAAGGGCCTTCACAGAAGTTAGTGAGCTCACCTTGAAGCAGCACGTAAAGTAGAACAAAGCCCAAAAGATTCCATGTGCCTCTCCTCATGTGGCCTGATTTTGATCCTGACATAGTGTAATCCTCGCTCTGTTCATTGATCTGTTGGACGTGTCGGACGTAGCACCACCAGTCTGGCCCAGCTCTCAATCGAAAATGCTCTCCAAGCAACGACGACAACGCATGCGAGACCGAGAAACTTGCTCGGTCTCGCTTCCATAGACACAGCCACAGCAGCACCCACAAGAAGTTCACGACGATGGCGACGAATCCGAAGTCGTGTCACTGCCTCATCATGTGCAGTGAAAGTGTTTTCCACGACAAGCGCCAGGCACACAACGCACACGAGCGTGGAAAAAATTAACTTACACAAAGGCAAAGACAAAGACAACTAGTGACTAGAAAGGCTACAGTTGAGAGAAACCGACTGTAAGAGACCCTATACGTGTTATATTTATTCCGTGCTCTATACTATTTTTAATATGTAAATACTTCAAAAAACATTCGCACTTTGTATCATTTTCTACTATTTTTCCTTGCCCCAAAACTGCGTTAATATTTATTATACGTTCGGGATGAAACGTTGTGGGTCCGATTTGGAAAACAGTATATAAAAAAGTCCGGGCTATAACTTTAAAATTGGCCGTGTGAATAATCATTTAGATTGTAAATTAGACATACAGGAACCTACAAGCCTACAGCTCTTATAATCTCTGAGAACTACTTTAGTAATCATAATGATAGACATGGCCTGTAGACACGACTGTTAATGCTGATCAATACTATAAATCCATCATTAATTGAGTCCGTCTCTGATCCTTCTGCATGTTACACATGTTTTGCTTGTCACAAACTTAGTAAACCCTTCAAAAACTTGAAGTACAGGGTGTAAAAAGAAAAGCATTGTCTTCTTAAACCGTTGTTGGCTGCTGCAAAGTAGATCAAAGTAACTTATAAAGCAAACACGACGTCAACTTCAGCTTCGACGTCGTTTCGTAATGTGCGCATGCGTTGTAATATTAAACACCCGCACCTCACTTTGTGGGTCAAAGTTCAACGCTGATCGAACAGAGTTAATTTAGCCCTTTTGTTTGTTCAGATGTTTATTTTTCTTCAATTGCCATGCTAAATTAATTGTAAATGAACTTTTACTCTTCGAGTACGTTTGGTACTTGAATTCAAAACTGCCATCAAATATATACAAAAACCGTTGCAAATTATCGCTAATGTTTCGATAATTTCGATCATTTTATGTCGTACCGTCATTTTGCCGCGTGCTAGGTGGCAACGCTCCGCTGGCCGCACTTGACGGTTACGGTAAATAATGTCGGTAATTTGATTTAACAAATTGTTTGCGTGCACTTATTAAATGCCACCCAATGCCATCCATGGGTAGCAGCTACCTGCAACAATATTTTGCAATTTATAGCGGAAACATTTAGACATCTTTGTCTACTTAACTATTGCAAAATGTAATGCCACATTTCAAGTTTAATGTACCAAATTTACATAACCTTTAGGTCTACTTAGTGTTAAGAGAAAGCTTCAAGTTGCACGTTCTCCGTTGTCTTCTAGCTTCAAAACTTACCGCTTTCTGCGTTTCCGCATGAAGTTAAACTCACTGCAGCCCACATCTACACTATTATCTCCTCAGTATATCTATTATACCTACACAGAAACAGATATGTTTTGTATGTAATTAAGGGTAACTATCGTACAAACTATTCTTGGATGCGACGATGCGCAACGTTTGCTTTGTGCCAGTTTCTAAGTGTCAAGTGGACGGAAGATGCAAGATGCAACAGACACAAAAATTGCTGGCCTAAACAAACAAAATAATACTAAAACTATTTATTCCAAAAAACAAGACAAAAGAGTTATTTTTGGCGAGCCAAAGAATCGATGCCCTTGCACAGCACAAGATATTATAAAGGTTCTATAATAAACCTTGGTAATAAACCTTGTTCGCTAATTTGAAAAGTATATGATATAGTAGCCCCATCGAAATCAAATGTTAGTTGTTATACAAAATAAATTTGTATTCAAACTTTATAATGTTTATGTATTTACATTTTAATAAATGTTAAAAATCAAACCCTTCAGTGGTAGTTAAGAGACGATTAAATTTTTGTCCAAATCAAAAAATTATGTTAACTTGTAAAAGTTGCAACACTCTTACAAGGTAGAAAGTGTTAGAAGAGCTTAGACCACCATAACTTTAAAGATGCTGAACCTATTTTCAATGTCTCTTTCATTATTATCAAAAAAAAATTTCTTCAATTTTGTCAACCAGTTTTATTGAAACCTTAACGAAAAAGATTTTAAATAAACCAATACATTTTACTTTCCAACATCGGATAATTTTTCTCGCTGCTATAATAAGCTAAAATATTTACTTTAGTATTATTGTTAATTTAAAAAATAAATAACATAATGATATTTGAATGAAAGATCATCAAAAGATCTTACCTGACCCCAAGCCAGAAAGTAAAACCAAAAAGCAACCCATTATGAGCCAAGAGAGAGTGACATGTGCCACCACCCATAAACTTGGTTGACCTCAGTAGTTAGCGCAGCTCATTAAATGTAAAAGTGTCAATAAACCGCTGGCTCGCATTGTCTTTGCCACATGTTGTTTATATATGTATGTATCGTACATGATATTCACTTGTTCAGTGTAAGTCTCAATTCCAATCCCAGTCGAGTTCTAATGCTGTTGACAATGCCTCATTACTTAATGGGCACGGTTAGAAGTATAACAAAAGGCAATTGACACCACATAGGACAAAGCAAGGCCGGAGCTAGAAGCTGTTAAGCTAATTGCCACAACTTCTTCACACTTGAGTATGTCAATGTGACGAACACTTTGTTTCTATTCTCTATTACCCGTAACTTTCCCCCTAACTTTCCCTGTAACCGTAACCGTAACCTGTTGTGGTGCCTGACCAGCTCCATGGGCGGTTGGGCTGCCGGCTCAGCAGGTGGCTTTAAAGTTACTGAGACGGCGCCACTTAAAGCCTGGCTAACAACCCCAAAAATAAAGTTTTACAAATTGGCAATTCATTTGCCAAAATCGTAGTACACCCAAAAAAGAAAATAAAACAAACTGATAACAAATTTCCTGCTGCGTCTTGGTTAATTTCCTTTTTCAACAGGCCGACTACGGCGAGTCAAAGTCTCATCTGGAGCATCTACAACAGACTTTGACGCATTTGGATCATCATCATCATCATCCACATCATCATCCACATTCTCATCCACATCATCACCATGGACTGTATCACACGGCGCCAAACACATCGACTATAACCACAGATTCGGTGGTTTCCTGTGTGACCTCAACTCTCCCTGCTGTCGGCAAGGCCATATCTTCATCCTCATCCTCCTCCAGCTGCGACAACTCGGATGCGGAGCGTAAGAAATGCCATGAAATGGATGTCAGTCATACGCTGATGGAGGCCATCTGCACATTACCACTGCCCATGCATGGTCAAAGGTCACCGCCCTGCTGTCTGGCCACGCCTCCTGCAGCAGCTCTGATGAACGGCTCCACGTCGAGCGCCAACGGAGGAAGTGCCTCCTTATGCAATGGTGAATGCAACCTGAATCTCTTGTGGAGACTCTCTCTTTTTAAATATTTATCTAAGCAGATCTTGTGCGAGAATCATCCTGGTATGCGCATCATCATCATCACCATCATCATCATCAGTTGGCCGACGAGCTGGTCATGTACACAACGCCAGCGCCGACGGCTGCTGCCATTGGCAAATTTGGCCTGGACACATCCACGGAGGGTTACTTGAACGCAAGGTACAATGGTAAGCGTCCACGTCCGCCCGGATGCAGCTCCACGACCAGTGCATCAACGTTTTCTTGTTTGCCTTCGCTATTTACACATTTTGTTTATTAACTCCCATTATGAGTTCTTTCCTTTTTTTTGGAAAACTTGGTTGGGGTAGGATGGGTGTGGCCAGGGGCTGAAACGGAGCTGGAGCTGGGAATGGAGATGGTAGCTTGTGCTTATTTTAGCCTTAAGGCCAATTCATTTATATTGTTTTGCTTAACTTTACACTTTGCACACACACTTTTTATTAAGAAAACATTGTGGAACACTTTTATCTAGAAAGATTTTCAATAATACGAGGAAGGGAACTTTTTGATTATTACTTGAATAAAATTGTTTCTTAAAATATATATATTTTATCCCTTTTGATTTAAAAATTATTTTATAGATCCAATAACAACAAAAGATACAAGAATTACACACTTTTATTATTATTGAATTAATCCAGAAAGATTTTCAATAATGCGAACAAGAGGAAACTTTTTGGTTATTACTTGCATCAATTGTAAAATATGTACATATTTTCCTTTTTGATGTTAAAGTTAAATTATAGAAATGATACATAAAATGACCCAAACAGTCGATGTCGTTATTGGACATAATTCTAATTTGTAGTTATTAAATAAATAAATTATAATTATGATGGAATGATGCCAAAAATAGAATCTACTTTTATAAACTCCGTCAATAGAAAAACATCGTATTTAGCCAAACCATTGATTGGAATTTCCGTAACTATAAATATATTATTTTGCTGTCTATTCCACTATTCGTTATCAAGTAAAAATATGTAGCTAGTAGCTCTTGCATATGACAAGATTCATTTGTGGGCTCAAAGATATCCCGGTGCGTCGGTTAATGTGAAATATTATCTAACAAAAGCGGAGCTCTCTCTAACTTTTACTATAGGAGTTCCACTGGGAATCACATTATAAATGTTTCATTTTTTACCTTCTGCTCACCTGTCTGGATCTGCAGTAAATGTCAAAGGCGTGCGCCATGAAAGAACATCAACTTTCTTCGATATACCCGCTGTGACGCACCCGCATCCGCACCCACATCCTCATCCACATGCTCACCCGCATCCATATTGCTACAGGTATGTATGTTTGTCAGTCAATGTGGCTGACAAGACAAGCCAGTAGTAGTAGACCAGATTGTAGACTAACTTTAAGTCAATCAACTTTTTGTATTTTCAATATATTTTTCTCTTTTTTTCCCTAATGCTTCCATCAGGTTTCCACCGTCGCCACCCGCGGGCATTCTGAAAAAGAGCGACGAAGGTAAGTAAATGAAAATATCGCGGATGCTGAAAAGAAATTATTAAAGACATGCGCTCATCATTTATAAAAATTATGGGAAACTACGTGGCAGGCTCAGGACTTGCATGCCAATAAGTCAATTTCTCCTTTTGGGCTTCTATATTTTTTCCTCTTTTGATAAAAAATCAAATGCAAGAAATCGCGCACATAATTTACAATAACAATATCCGCGGTGTTAGTAACCGCTAATCCAATTGGTGGCACGGGCATGAAATTCAATTTGGAGAAGAGTAGCGAAATGCGAGATACTCTTGGCTTGGCCTCCGGCTGAGGATGTGAATGGAATGGATAGGGTAGGTGGGATGTGGGAGGACTGCAGTCAAACAAGCAACTCAATCACAATCCGCTGAGTGGATTGAGTTGAGCAAAAGGGTGGGAGGAGGGCATGAGTTTTGGGTTAGAGTTAGGGGTGGCACCACTGGGAAATAAGTACTCTGTGCTCTGTACTTTATACTCTGTTTTGGATGCCAACAGGTTCTCAACGCTTTTCCCGTTTGTTGTTATCGACAATGATGTTTTTACTTGTCGACACTTTCTCATGGATTATGCAGAGCTATCTCCTGAATTTTTAATTCGCCCAGCGTCGAGTCGCGTTGCCCTGTTGATGTGATTTTGAGCGAGTGCCGAGGCAGAGACCTGGACCAGGACCAGGGCAAACATCTAATGAGAAGGGCAATAAGTGTGGGTTGAACATTAAGAGGCGAGGTCCAGGGGTTGGAGATGCTCTGTTCTTTGCCCTTAAATTGCAGCATATTGAGCATTTACTGGGGCGGCGAGTGGGTTGCTTAAATTATTAATTACTGCTAAATACCTTGGCCATTTAGTAAAACAACAACAGAATGTTCAGTAGTAGTTCAACCTTGCCGAATCGGTATACACTTTAAATGTTCAACAGAAGTTGCATTTAAATATATATCCGTGATGTCTCTCTTAACAAACTATTTATAATCCTATTTGAATTGATCTTATATAACATAACTTTCTAGTACGATTTGGCTATGATAATATAATATATGACAATTTGCACAAAGGAATCCAAATTCTTTAAACGAAATTTAAAATTTTTCTAATTTTACACCTTGTACTTTCGTAAATATTTTATCCGCTTAGAACTTTAAAAAAATATGTATTGATTTCAGTTTCAAAATGTTCTGAATTTCTAAAAAGGTTGCAATAGTTGTGAATGATTTAATTACTAATTTATCTTATTTTCTTTTAAAGATCTTTGGTACCTTTACATTTCTTCTCAATAACAGGGTATAGATTAAATTCGTTTTATTATTTTTTATCTATTTTAGAAGGGTTGCTGATCCTTTTTAAAGTTATTTCTAAAATAAATTACATCATTGTAACAAGTTTGTGAAACCTTTGTATTCTAGAGTATTAATATATTTTGTAATTAGCAATTACTCTCTCCAGTCCTTGCCTAAACGTGCATGAAATCGGCTTTCATACGGCTGTTTCAATTGTTTGCCCATCTCTTCCAGAAACAGCCGCTGCTGCTGCTGCCGCTGCGGCAGCCGCTGCATATTGCAACGATGTTGGAGCTGGACAGCATTTTCATCAGCAAAACACGAAGATAGAGCATGCCGATTCTACAACAACGGCAGCCGCTGTACATCAACAGCAACAGGAACAACAACAGCAGCAACAGCAACAGCAACAACAACAACATGTTGCACTGCATTCACATTCCCACAATCATCATCAATCGCAGCACACACATCAGCAGCCACATCCTCACCTGACGCCAGTGCATGCTGCCTCTGCCTTTAAGTTCAGTCACACGGCCGTCATTTCCAGCTCGGCTGTCTACGCCACGCCCACTCACTACACCACCCACCAACAGCAGCCGCAACCCCAGACACATGTCGGGTCCGTAGCTGCCGTCTATCGGGACCTTTCACCCCCAACGGCTGCAGGAAGTGAGTCGGATCTCAAGTATGATAGCGGTCCCTACAATGCAACTATATCATCCACTTATCCGCCGCCATTACGTCCCAGTGTGGTGGACTCCACAACATCGAGTGATGCGGAATTGCGCCTGGATCAGTTTTACGCCAGCAATGCAATATCCACCAGCAGCAATGGCCAGACCATCAGCCAGCGTCGTGGCTCTCTTCAATTATGGCAGTTTTTGGTCGCTCTATTAGACGAGCCCGCCACCAGGTAAGTGTGGAATAGTTTATGTACGCTTATGTATCCGACTACGATCGATTTAGGTTCTTTATTTTGGATTCTTAGTTATGTTGCATTATATTTATATTGTAGTTTGATTGGTATCAAGAAAATTCAAAAATAATGCGCCTGATAGTAATGTATTTAGGTATGATAGTATCAAGTGGGTAATTATATTATTTTCAAAAGTTATGTTATTATTTTAATATTTTTTAATGTAGGTTAAAAAGTAAGAGGTCTTTTTTAATTTTTTAGATCAAAACGAACAAATAGCTTGTATTTTAAATATTTAATCGTTACTTTCGTCTCCCCCTTTTGTTTTACACAGTTCCAGCTGCATCGCCTGGACAGGTCGGGGCATGGAATTCAAGCTCATTGAGCCCGAGGAGGTGGCACGTCGTTGGGGCATCCAAAAGAACAGACCGGCCATGAACTATGACAAGCTTTCACGTAGCCTACGCTATTACTATGAGAAGGGAATCATGCAGAAAGTAAATGGTGAACGCTATGTCTATCGGTTCGTCTGTGATCCTGATGCACTCTTTAACATGGCCTATGGACATCTAACCGGCAAACAAACAGATCAGCAACATCAGTTGACCTTGTCACTGGCCAAGTCACCGTCCGAATCACAATCACAGTCGGTTCGCGTGCAAAAATCGACGGCTGCGGATTATTATGACAGTGGCTTGCATAAGTATCAGTAGGCGGAGCGTGGGAGCATTTGTATATCGTGTATATTGTGTAATCTATTTTGAATGTGGGTATTTTGTGGGGTTCACTGCTTTACAATGTGACTGTGTTGAAAAGCTGCAAAACAATAGAAAGATTACTTAACTATCGATATCGGCAAGCCACCACAAAGTAGGTGAGCCTATCGACCGTCGATCAGAAAAAAGCTTCACAACAGTTTGTTGAAGTTCAAATTTAAAACGCTCATGGTAAATAGGTGTGACGGCAGCAAAATATATATTAAAAATTCTTATATTTGGTTATTAGATGGCTAGCGATAGATGTATAGCTCATCTAAGCGAGGCCTTATCAGCAGCATAAACATACACATAGTCATAAACATACATATTATGCATCTATACAAAAACAAAGTGTCCACCACATAATGTAATCGCGTTGAGGTTGAGTTAACGTATTAAATAAAGTATATACCGTTTTCTGTTCGTTACACAAAAGTCATTAGTTTATCACTCTTGCTTCTTCTTCTTTTTTGGCACTGAATTCGAGTCTGACTCCGAGCCGCTACTTGATTTATCATCGTCGCTGCTGCTGCCGCTGCCGCTCTCCAATTTACGTTTCTCAGGTGTCTTCTTGGCCAGCTTATCTACATAGCTTTTCACCTTCTCTGGCTGCGGACTATAAGCCCAGTGTATCAGGCACAAGTGTATCTCACTGGGCGCCCCTGTATCCAGATCAAACAGTTTGGCATCTTCGGCCTTGATTTGATCCAAAAGCTTGGCAATTTGACGATTGCGTATAATATCCCAACTTGTGGTTTCATCCTTTGGAGTCATCGTACGTAAATGCTTATAGTTGCCCTTGGCCTTTGCACCGCCATAAGCTTCCAGAAACTCAGCTGCCAGCTCATCTTTGGGTTCAGGCAGCTTGGCAATCACAGAATGTGCCAAATAAGCGCGATTGTCCTTGATGCGATTTTCCTTTTCGAATTTCTCAAGAAAATCTTCCAACACCTGGACACCCTCCTTAATAGCGTTAATTTTATCCTCATTTTTGGTGCCAGAGAGCACTCGCTTTGAGCTGCCAATAAGACCCTTGATTGCTAGTCTCTGATAATCTGGATCACGTTCTGCCAAGATGCTGTGAATATATAGAGCACTCGATGAATTCAGAAGGTAAAACTAATCACTTAATCCCTCTCCACTAATATCAACATCAAGTAATTAATGGACAAAATGAAAATATTATTTTTTAAAAGATAAATAAGTAGATAAATACAGCAAACTCTGTTAAAGTTTTTTATAACAATGGTTAAGAATCATTTGGCAGGTACTAATCTTTGATCAATGACAAGGAATCATCTGCTGAATGTACCCATTGATATTTTAATAGAAAACTTAAACATATTAAAGTATATGTACGTAGTATTTGTATAGATTTGGAATGTGTTTAATATGCCAAATACTTTGCATATGCGTATATGTACGATGTACATACATATGTGAATATGTACATACATGTGAATAAGTATCTGAGAGACATCACTTGGAGAGCAAATCGAAACGTTCGCTCTATCAAATTGTTGGACTTCCGAATGTGTGAGCACTAAAACTGTGACATGACATCATAATTGGTGCCGTTGCGACCTTCAGCCTCAAAGGCAGTTTTCTATGAAGTATTTATAGTTACCTCAGAGTTGACTCTGCCGCTGCCTTGTCCTTAAATCCCAGGCCAGGCACTGTCTCCACCTTATCTTCATTGTCAGTCTTTGCATTCTTATTGGACGCACCGCCGCCATTCTCCTCCAGCCATTGCTCAAATACACCAATAGCATCATTGATATTCTTCACCTTCTCTGCCGCCTTTGTCACTGTACATGAGGAAACACACAGATGAGCTTCTGGAACAAAGAGTATCACTAGAAAATACTTACAGGTCAGGACACGTTTGGCACGTCCCAAAAGTCCACGGACGGTGAGTTTTCGGTATTGCATGTCATGACTCTCTAACAACTTAAGAGTCTCCAATGCCTTCTCCATATCCTTGAAGCCAAATTTCGATTCGCCCTCCGACATTGTATATTATTTTCAAATATTATTTATTAATTAAACGTCTGTAATCCAACAGCGACCAATTGATACTAATTTTTGGTTTTCGTTTGCAAAGCTTTTGAAACAACGCAAATCCCAAAAATTACTACAGAAGAGCTGAAAGAGAACTTGCGAGCGACAATGAGATTAGGAGAGAATTCTCTCAGTTCGACAATTAGATAAGCGACGCCAAAATAACCAAGTGACACTATCAGTGTCCAAAGTAGGAACCGGTTTGTTGTCGTACTGCCCGAGCAAAACAAAACCGAAAAGAGACCCCGCCATGACGTCATATCTGACAGATGGTCACAAAACGACATACAAGCACGCACATACATAATAAGTTTATACGGAATCCATTGTATGAAATCATTTCTCAAACTTTACGTATTCATAGGTAGGTAAAATAGTAGTAGGACTATTGATTGAATCTTCTTTGATTTCGGAAACTTGAAAATCTAATCTAACAATAAGAGTATAGATCGGTGTGTCTAAATAGATATTTCGTCCATATTTATATAAAACTAATTTGCAGATTATCAAAATCTATGGTAATGGTTGTTTACTTTTCGTCTGATGAGCTTTAAATTTATTTTCACACTACAAAACTTCAATAAGCATATTTTATAATTATAAAGGCACTGTTATAAGTTGGGTTATAACATACTATATCATAATGTTATAATCATTTTCATAAGAGTTAATGACATGTAACCATAGAGATCCTCGTTGTCATTACACAGGCCCAACACAGAAAACTCAGAACCAAAGCCTGAATGAATAAGAAATAATACTATAACTTATCTTATTTGTTGAAAATGTATTTACTTGTGTATGCACATGCAGTTGTATGATTTTATTTGACTGTTAACTTGACATGGATCTTGTAATGAATATGATTTGAAATTATCATACGATTTAGGTGCAGCTGTGTTGTATTTGTAGGACATCGTCCAGCATAAAGTTTCGTAGGTGGCAAAGAGCTTGCACCACATTCTCTTGATCGCGGACATTGGGACCAAGCCAGTGCTCGGGCAGTTGCGTCTTTCCCACCTGAAGGGGATTGACGTGAGTGAGTGAGCGACGCAAGTTGTTGTTGCAGGTGCTGACGTTCAAATGGCTGCCCGTCTGCAGGCTTTCAATGTACTTGATGTACGCTTCGGAGTGGATAACCCGATTGGCACGAGGTGGCACAGTTACAAACATTGGCTCTGGGAGCGGGCCGGTTACAATCGTTTGTTGCATCTGTTGTTGCTGCTGCTGCTGATGAAGCTGCAAGTGTTGCTGATGTTGTTGTGCTGTCTCCACATTAATCGGTGCACGTGGTGAGATTGCATTGCTTGATGGGTTTGGCACATTACCCGCCTGTTGGGCCACTAACTTTTGCTTGCGTGGCATAAAGTTCTTGCTGCGTTCCGTAAGAGGCAATGGTTTGCCACATTTGCTCAAATGAACCTCACGCACGTGCTTGATAAGGCGCAGGACATTGGGAAAAGCCTGAATCGACTTTTTGATGCGTGGACAATTACGCCACAGACACACGTACTCCATTTCGACACCAGCCTGAGGATGACGCTGTATATGACCAGTTTGATCGGCCATACAATGTTCTGTGCAGTCGGCCAATTCCTCGAATTGAAAGTCACACTTGTCCCACAGGCACTCATAGGTAAGCGGTGGACCCGGCTCCTGACTTCCAGTAACATTTGATGGCAATGGACTAGCGCAGTTCTGTCCGTCATCAATCTCGCGACGCAGTGCCGCGGCCTCCTCGTTCAGTTTGCTAGCACGATCCTCCCAGCTTTGCTTCACACTCGATGGTAAACTCTTCCACTCATTGCCTACCATGCGTGAAATGTCTCCAAATGTGGCGTCCGGATTGCTCTGGCTTATTCCTGTAGATGACATACATTTTTAGTTAATCTTTACTACTATCTACTACAACTAGTTGCACTTACCCTTGCGCACATCACTGGAGTAGAGAATGTAGCCAGTGAGACTTTTCTTGGCCGTTTTGGTTTTCACTTTGGATGTCAGAGGAGTGGAGTTAACAGACGGAGCTGGTGATGATATTGCGATTATGTCCGAGCTCAGCGATGGCGTATCACCATCCATGGAATCCTCCAGCATGGCCAGTTCATTAATCTCAGTTTTGGCATCCTTAGCTGGTTTAATGGGACTCTTGAAATAAAAGATCTCATCTTCAGTGACCTCAGCGCTGTGTTGGAACTTGCGTAGATTGCCGACGACCAGATTGCGCAATGCCTTCTTCAGTTCATCATAGACGGACTCACATATGTAGACATCACTCTCAGGGATTTCTGTCGGTCGGGAGTTAATAAACTCGGCGTATTCTAGGACAGCGCAACGACCCACGATGCCAATGACGGGACTTATGTCCTCAACGGTGCTCAGCAACAACTCTTGGCGATAGAATTGTTTACCTAATGCTGGAGTTGTCTCGCTGGGTGCTAAGAGCCAAGGCCCCTTGAAATACGATTTACCATTGATCTCCCAGATTTGTTGGACCTGGGCAACCGATTGTTTGCCAGATTGTGTGGCCACGTAAACAAAATCTCCCGTCTTAATGACGCCACTGCAAATAGTGTTGTATTGCTGATAGTAGACACTGTTGTCCTCGGAATTGGGAGGAGCATCACAGGTCACATTGGGTTTCTCTTTTTCGACCAACGCTTCCTGCAACTTGAGCTCTTCCAGCTCACCCTTGTGCTTCTCGATGCGCTCCTTAAAGACGGACATTACACGCTTCAATTCCAGTGGAGTCTCTCGCGGCACAAATCTCACGGAACTGTTGTTACTCTCACGCGATGTGGACCAGTTTTTGAGTTTCTTAAAGCAACGTCCCTGCAAATTGTAACGAGATTCGCAGACAAACACATCCTTTTCCGGTACGCCTTCCGGCCGTAGTTTCATATAGTCCCTAATATGCATCACAAAGCACATGCCCAGCACCTTGTCCATTGAAATGGTTTGAGAAATGCTACTCTTGAAGACCTCCTTCTCGAGGAATTTACGTGTAGTGACGTGATAGGTTTCATGGGGACGCAAAAAGATCGAAGCTTGCATAAGCTTCTCGTTGGTCGGAGTTGTCCAGAGACGTTCAATGCATACGATTGTAGGAATCTTATTCTCTGGCATCTGTACATATACATAATCGCCGGGTGAATAAACCTGTTGATTGATGGTCATGCTTTCACCCTTGGCACTTGCATTGAACTCATCCTTGTCCTTGTCTTGCTCCTGGTCCTGCTCCTCCTGTGCAGCCTTCTGCTGCCGAGTAACTTCCACATCAGACAGCAGCTTGTCCAGCGAGAAACTAAGTGCTGGCGAGCTTAATGTGTCCTTGCACAGTTCATCTCGTTTCCGTATAAAATACGTTTGCAGTTCAATTGAGTCTTGAAAGATATCCGAGTCAGTGCGAGATAATTTACGCGCTCGTTCCATGCAGGCAAATATATCTTCCTGATAGACATCCAGACGTTTATAGGCACCCTTATCGAGTCGTCGCTTGACCAGATCCAATGAGATTCCACGTACTTTCGCTCCCTCTCCCAACTCATCGTATTCGGGCAGCTCAGCCAATGAGTCTGAGTAGCAACGTCCTTCCTCGTCCTGATGATTGTAGACCGAGGTAAAGAGGGTGAGGAACAACTCTTGGACTGCCAGTGGCACATCGGGTTCTGTACGGAGCTGCTGTTTCAATTGAAGCGTCAATTGCTGCAACACTAGCGCATCCTTGTAGATCTGCGAATCCGGCTCATTGTATTTGCAGGCATTCTCAAGCATAAGCAGAAAATCAGCAGCCAACTCATCGACACTCTCGTAGGCACCCTGCTTAAGTTTCTGTGCAATACGCTCCATGTCCATGGGATCCTTAATAATGTCATAATATTCCGGATAATCGCTTTTTGACGGCAATTTGGTAAAGATTAAAGACAGCTGCCGTTTACCCTTTGGCTCCTGATAATCACGCAATGTCTCATAGAATTGCCACATACGATCTCGATCAGCTAAAAGTGCCGCTTTCGGCTTACGTCCCAATTTGTTGTACTTTTGAACAGGTCGTTTCACCTCCGTCAGGCCGGGAAATTCTTTAAGCTTTTCATTAAGAGCACGCTCAAGCGTATTGGCATCCTCATAGATGGTGGAGCAATCCTCATTATACTGTCGACAATTCGAGAACATGAGTCGATAGTCGGCAACGACATCCTCTACAGTGGCATAACGATCAGAGCGTATATTATGCTCAATGGTATTCATGTCAATGGGATTCTGGATGATTTCATAGTAATCTGGATAGGCTCGGCGTGAGGGTTTCTCCATAAACATCTCAATTAACCGACGATACTCCACTGTATAGTCAACCAGATACTTTTGTATGCTGAGAATTTTCTTCTTGATGGTCGCATTAATGGGAATTCGATTTGATTTGGGTGAATTTGAATTGTTGGACGCATGCGATGTGCTGGGGTTTGAGTTGGAATTAACTCGTGGTCTGCCCGGTTTACGTTTCTCTGGCTGCACGCTGGTCGTAAACGTTTCATCGGCTTCATCCTCATCCATATCGCTGGTCTCTTCAAGTGTCTCCTCTACCAGTTTAGCATTCATCAGTTTTAGCATTTTCAGCGCATCCTTGTGCGTGCGATGCGTTGCCGGAAATGCTTTTTTGGCATTGTCCAACATCAGATAAAGATCCCCTGTGAGATCACTTATGTTGGCATAGTCGCCCTTCTTTAGCTTGGTGTGAATTTGGCTCATGGAAATGGGACGCTTGATGAGCTCAAAGTATTCAGGATGAAAGCGACGTACGGGAAGCTTCCACAGGGAGTTGCCCAGCGGAGGACCAGTGACTCCCGGATGTTCAGAGGTTCCAGGCGAGTTGTATAAATGATCAAATAACGCCCACATGGGACCCTCGCCCTTCTTACTCGTCTCCTCATCATCCGAACTGTCCACCTCCTCTTTAAGTGCTAAAATAGAAAATAAATTTAAGTTTTCACTGTACAAGTTAACTACAAGGTTAACACCTACCTGCTATTGCCGCACTGGACAAGCTCTTTATTCGACGAGCTGGCTTTCCTTTGCCCGTCTCCAATTCTATGCGGCGTTGGGTAAAGATACGCTTTAACGCTTTGGCATCCTTGTATATCTGGGATCCCGGCTCATTGAACAGACAAGCATTCTTCGTCATTTGCAGCAGATCACGTTCCATTTCCACCAACGACGAGTAAGCATTCATTTGTATCTTGGTGGCAATAAGACGCAAATCAATGGGATGCTCAATAACATCGTAATAGTCGGGATAAGCCTTCTTGGAAGGCAGCAATTGAAATATGGGATGCATGGCTCTGTCGCCAACAGGATCAGTTGCTGTCATTACAGAGGCAAATAGCTCCTCGTACTGATTGCAATCATCGTCAAGATCGCCACCTCCCGGTTCGGTGCTGTTTGTCAGCCTTCGTGCATTACGAGGCGCACGCTTGGCTCCTCCACGTGGTTCCTCCTCCGGAAAGCCATTGGCTTCAAGGATACGCTGTCGTTGCGTCTGGATATGTTGCCACAAGGCAACTGCATCCTGATACTCTGTGGATTCAGGTTTATAAAACGCTTTTGCATTGTTTATTAACAATTCCAAGTCATTCATCATATCGTATAAATCGTCATAGGAGTCTGTCTTTAGTTTCTGCTGCACCTTAAGCAAATCGATGGGATTAACCACCACGTCATAATAGGAGGGCTCCTGGCGGCGTTTAGGCGCCCTAATGAAGGTGTCGCATAACATGGAACCATCCTCTTTTTTAATGTTTCTTATTGAATCGTACAGCTGTTGACACAACTCCGTTGGATCCAAGCGCCGCTTTTTTCGCGCCGATTGTGTTTGTTGTACCGGTGATTGCTCCGGCGTTGAGTCATCTAAAAGTAACGGATCTTCGTCTTGTCGACTCGAAATAGAACTCGCGCGACGCTTACGACTTAACATTATTATTCGAAAATTGTTAATAAATGAAAAAATGCTCGTTACAAAGACGCTACCACAAAAAAAATTTACTGCCACACGCTTGAGGAGATGCCAGACTTCAATAAGAATCAGTTCTTATAGTAACCAACGTGATAGATGGCGGCGCTAACAAACACAAAATGGCGCCACAGCCGTTTTTAAACGTACCAGCCCTGATTTCCAGAAATGACTTTATTTTGCATAAAAGAATCCGCTTCAGTTTATTTGATTTATGATCAAATTTTGTATGGCAATAAGTTTCATGTTGCTTAATTAAACAATTTTTAAGTTTAAAAATTGAAAACCCGCGCTTTTTGATGTCGGCTATCGAAATTTTTCGTAGCCCTGCCAACCCGGCTTCAAATTAATTCCCGCCAAAGCAAGTCTTTTATCCGTCAGCGCCGTTGTTAAAAATCAAGGCGTCGAATTAAATTTTTTTTAAATTTCAGCTGATAAACGTTATATTCAGGAGTGTTACAGAAAATCAAATCGAACTAAAAGCCACTAATAATACATTTACGTTACATGTTTCCATTTACATATATATTGTTATAAATTGCGAATCATTTTAATTATCTAGTAGTGCTTATGTGCATATGGAGTATGTATTAATACTATTAACTTAATAGTGTTATACTTACACACATATGTTTGTTTGCCCATATGCGCTCCTAGAAAACATATTAAAAAAAAAGATCCTTACTATGCATTCCAGAAACCTCTTTTAAAAATGTTAACATTTAATTTAATTTTATTTATATATATCCTAGTTTATCACAGCTTAATAGTTTACAGCATATCGGTCAGTCCTTAAGCCAATATAAATAGAGCCGTCAAACTGAAAAAAAAGAAAATAGAAATAAGATCTATGTGTGAAATAACAGAAAGCAGCTAGTTGCGAAATGAAAGAAGCGTTATTTTAATTCCTTAAAACATTTGTTGTTTATATTTTATCACATAATTTTTAGATGTTGTGTTATTGATTTTTGTATGCAATTAAATGATGAGATGCGCCGTAGCGTTCGTTTGCGTATGCCACTTAAGGAACATTGTTGAAATACATGTTTATAAGTAAATATAGATATAATAATAAATAATTAGTATATGAATAAGAATGACAATGAAACGCATGATATAAAATAAATACATATATATATAAAAGTTGACGAGTTTATGAAATTGAATATCGACACAACAAAAGTCGATCCTGACTCTTGATTGACTGATTTGGACTAAAAAAATTCTAATAAAAAATAAACATCTAAATTATATCCTACTCACTGTTGACAGCAGTTAATGTTGCACATTACGTTTGTATTCCAAATAGATCTGGTAAGTCATACAAGAACGCAACCGTAAAGGTTTCTATTCACATGTGTATGTTTCTATATACGAAGACAATAAATGTTGCGCCTACACTTATGGGCATTAGAATCTACAACAATTAAGCACAACAATTAAGAGCGCAACATTTAAATATCAGTGTTAGTATTAATATCAATATCAATATTAGTATCAGTATCAGTTCTGTATAAAGTATATTCTTTTCATCTTTCTCAACAGTCCATCGTGTTTGCCTGGCGACTAGCGGTGGTATTGCGACTGCTCTTACGACTAAGATTGTAGTACTTGGCATAAAAACTAGTTAGACTTAATCGGGGCGACTCGACAAAACGTTTTAGTAGCTGGTAAGCGTAAAGCTGCCTCTGACATGGTATAGATTTATCGCGTCGCTTCCTTAAATATCAGTTGATGAAGCTCATGTAGTTAGTAAAGAGCACATAGTTCTCCACTAACCGTGCACGCAGCTCACGCCGCACTGGAGCCGTGAACTTGTTGACCAAGCACAGTGCAGTCGTTGTGCCAAAGACCAGATTGTAAAGCAAGACAATCTGAAAATTGCCCAACCACTCGATGGCGCCGAAGTCACCCAGCAAATCAAAGTTGGTAATGCCTGCAAAAAGAAACGGATGAGTGGGAGTTCTACTGTAGATAAGATAGATATGTAACTTAATCGTACCTATAATTCTGCTTAGCAGCGGCAACGCTGAGGACAAAACCAACATAAAGCCACAGTTTAACATTAGCTGTGGCAACGATGTCTGTCGCCATTTGGGACGCACATTACTCATAAAAGGCATGCTATAGAAGCCCACAACGGAGGTAGCGCCTAGATAGAAGATGAGACACACCTCCATGCCAGCTCCAACAGGCCCCAGTTTAGATAGCGATGAAATGCCCAAAGTAAATTGCTGAAAGTATAAATAATATTCAAAAACTTGTCATGTATTTGTATATTGATCTGACTTACTCTTGTGCTTAGCGGCAGCGCCTTGATGCCAATAAGCAGCTCCAGCGTGTTCTGGACAACAAGAAGAATGGTAACGGCGGTGCAGAATAGCAATAAAAGCATGGCGAGGGGATAGACAAATGTCCGCTGGAAGGTACTCGATTTACGCATTTTGTCCAGCTCTTTGCGTTCACTGTACAACTCTCTTAGTCTTTCATTAAGCCGTTGCTGCTGCTCATCCACATTTCCAGCAAGCGGTTTACGCTGATAGAGATGGGCCAGCGAGTGTTGCAGAAACGGCTGTGATAGATAGCCATGTCTATTGCCATTAACGTGTCCATTACGTCCATTGCCATTGGTGGCATCCGAGATGCTCACATTGTGTAGTTCAATGTGGGCTAGCTTTCGTTTGACGCTCGCTTCTTCCATGTAGAAGGCGCTGAACTCCTCGTTCACGTCTCTCAGCAGCATGGGCCTCACCAGCACTTGGTTAACAACCCCAAAAAGACGCACAAATCCATAGGGTGTGCAAACTGTAAATATAAAATAAACAAGTAGTCAATGAGTTAGTTGGTTTCCAAGGTTTCACAGCAAAAAACAAATGGAAACTTTTCGATCAAATTCATATCATATTTTATTTAGTAAAACATCAAAATGGAAGCGAACAAACCCAATGATGATTTTGCTGATTTTGAATCAACTCTACAGAAGATTGAGGATATTCTAAACAATAAAGACACTTTGGAGGACGATGCAGCCAAGCCGCCAAAAGCCAAAACTGCCGAAGACTTTGAAAATCTTGACGTCGACACTGTACGTTTAACTGTGCGTGAGAATCGTTCTTTGATCAACAAGAGCGATGGGAAAACAAAGGCTCAAAAGCCGGGAACTGAGAATGCTGCAGATCCGCAGAGCTTTATGCAGGAGGTGGAACGGGATGCCAATGAACGAGCTCAATCTCGTGCTAAACGTGAGCACGAAGCCGAACAGCAACGTTGGTAAATATTAAAAAGTATTAAAGGTTAACTCAAAGTCTAAGCTTATGTTCAGTCAGGGAAACGAGGCTTTTCGCAATGGCAGCTATGAGAAGGCTATTTTGCACTACAACAAGGCTGTGGAGCGTATTAAAGATAGCGCTATAACCTATAATAATCGTGCTTTGTGCTACATCAGGTGGGTTAGTTTTAAAACGATTATAAATCAATATTTAAATCTTGCTTTGTAGACTTCGCAACTACAAACGCGCTTTAGAAGATTGCCACTTTGTCCTGGACAAGTTGCAAGAGACAAATCTGCGAGCTTGGCTCTATAGGGCTACAGCCTATAAGCGTCTCAAGGATGTCGAGAAATTTGAGGAGAGTGTTGCCAAAGCGCGCCAGCATAATCCACAACAGCTGGCCTATATAGACAAGTTTATTGGAAAGATTGTTGAGGATATTTAAAACTAGATATACGTACTATGTATAAATTAAATGCATTGTTACTTACTCAGCATTAGCATTACGCCCAGAAATGATACACACGAATAAAGGAACGGCAGGTGAACACTGCCCAAATCTGTGAAGCGTAAAAAACAACGGAAATTAACAAAATGCATTCACTGACTCTGATTTTCTGGGTGCAGTTTGTCAAGCGACAGACTGGAACTGCTTCCGTTTCAGATACTTACTTAGAAACCAAAAGAATTGAAACTTTTCAATGCCGAAAACTGCACTGAGGACGGCAGTCAGCACTAGCACAATGATGGCCATCAACATAAATACTGTAAAGGTTTCATAGACTCTCGCCAAGATGCCTTTTTTGTGACCCACAAAGCCTGTCGATTCGGAGAATAGATAGACAAACGGCAGAAAGATGAAGAGCGATAGATTGGAGAAGAGGAAAACATGATTCCACAGCCCTGTAATGGCACAATGTTAATAATTGATTAAGATATTGACAATTGGTTTTGCTTACCTTGTATTAGAGAGCTGTTTAACCACTTGACATAGTAACTGTTTGGATAGAGCAGCAACACCTCGTTGCTGGCTATAGACACTGGCAACAACATAGCTGCGCCCTCGGCCACGGCCAATGTGAAGGTGCAAAGCCAAAAGCTGAAAAGAGTTCAATTGAATGCATCATGTTAATGACTTTGTAATTAGCCAGGCTGGCAGGTTGTGGGCATGACAACCTCCCCAGCCTATCTACTATATATGTTTATATTACCTTATGCGATATACCAGCACCTCGTCCTCATCATTTGAGTAGAGATCGTCGCGATCTCGACGACGAAAACGAGAGACAACCACGTACGAGCTAAAGTAGAGCAAAATAATTAGCAGCAAAAATATCTGTAAATACAACAACCAAAGAGAAAAAGAGAGACAAACTTTATTATTTTCTATCAGAAGAAAATTTCAAATATTTCCATTTACGCTTATATTCAATTTGCCTGTATGACTATTATTTATTTATTTTTGTTATCATCGTTTTTCGTTTATTTGACCAACTGTGTTTATTTCTGTCAATTCTTCTGGATTATTATCTCAAATTAATACAAACATTTTCTCGTGTTAAGATCTACGAATATAAACATTTATTTACTTTTATACCCTTTTCTTCATATCAAGGCCACTGCTATGTAATAGGAGAATATGAACTACTCCAAATCGTCTAACGTTAGACTTTACTTAAAGATCTCTTTTCATACACATTTCTAAATAATAGTGTACTTTTGATAAGAAGTTAGCTTGGGTTTCGGTTTCCGGGAAATACTTCTTCTTCATTCTTAAAACTTTGCAACTGAAAGTATTCTAATCATGATTAAATAAATTAGTCCTTGCAAGTTTACTTTTATTTTTTATTCAAGAAAAATTTATTAATATATTAACAAATTTACTATTTTAAAGAACTAATATAAATAGTAACCAAGTGAATGCAAACTTTGATTCACAAAATACATAGATTTCATTGAAGTAGGTTTGCTTTGGCCATGTTTGTTTGATGATTAATAATTAACACCACTCGAAAGCCAATGAAAACTGTGTACAAAGGTCAACAGTTTGTCTTTTTGAACATTGCTTATCAGCAGCCGACGACAGCAGCAACAAATCCAATGATAAGGATTAGATTGATTGCAGACATAAAAGCCAATTATATGTCAGCACCATAAAGATTTCTCAGAGGATGAAATTACATTCATTTAACAAGGACGTGTGCTGTATAAAGTTGTTACAATGCATTTTGTTTCCTATTTACGGAAATAGGAGATTTAAAGCAATTAAAAATAGATATTTAGTAGAAGTTAGTTAGTTAGTTTCTTATTGTGGAACATTAATAACACTAAATTACTTGAAAATTAAAAAATACATATAATAAAAATATATGATATATCTTGGATAGACGTCGAGCCCTCTTCAAAATTAAAAACATTTGAAAAGCTATCCATTTCAAATAAAAAACAAAAACTAATAATAATAATAAATTAACAGCAACAATAGACGCCAACCATTTAAAGCACACGTCATTGCTTTTTACGTTGCGCAAAACAAAACATATAGATATATAGTATATCATTAATAAGAATTTTTTCTTGTATTCATTGGCACAAGAAAGAGGAAGAACCACAACAACAAAATACAATATCTTTGAAAGAAAACAAACAAATTACTTAAACACATGTTGCAAATGGTTTGCTATTTTTACGAACTCACATTTTCTCAACGATTACTGGTTCCAGAATATAGATATCAATACTAACTAAAATATAGTATTATATACTATTTTATGTTTATATAAGTACAAATTCTAGTGTTAGTTTGCAATTTAAATTAATTAAATGGTATATTTAACGAATTCGATTGATTAAAAGAATCTCATTACGGCTGATGTTTATTTATAAAACAGTATAAAAAAAAGTTTTGATAGCATCGCATATAATTATAGAAGAAATTTCCATTACAAACATTGGGAATGCCATCTATTTATAGCTATGTTGCTTGACCCAAGAATGACCTTCAATTTCCGAAAAAATTCTTGTTACATTTAAAGCACAAAATTGTTGTTGTTGAGCTTATCACATTTATGCGTAGTTTACTTATATACAAGAAAATTGTTGTATATAACTCTTAGGTAATGAATAAAAACTGGATGACGTGCCATTTTATTATAGCGTTGAACTTGGAAATTCTCACAATTACTCGGTATACCTATACTAGAGATAAGAGCGATGAAATGTCATAGGTATTCCAGTTTTCATCTGGCGACTCAATAAGAATACTGAATGAATTCGTTGAAACTGAGCCACAAACATACAAACTCTTATAGCATATATGTATGTCTATGATATGCAATAAAGGAGGCGAGGCAGCAGCGCCTAGTTCTGAAACTAAAATAAACATTTGTGTGTACAAAGTTTGTCAAGAATTTATTTCTGACACATTTAAAACTTCCTACATTTAAAATTTTAAGACAATAAAATCAGTTTTTGGGATTCCTTTTCTTCCCATTTTTAAAGAGTTGATTAAAAATTTGATTGTTAAATCGTTCGGTTTAACTAGTTTAAAAAACTATATAAATTGTTTTCTTTGTAGAAATGAATAGTTAACTAAATGTATGTTTATGTATTCACAGTCACTGTAGTTTAACTGATAGATTTAGCGAGACTTATGCAAACTTGTTGAGTTTTTGTTTTGGGCCAAATGCATTCATTGGCCTAAAGCAGCGAGTCAACGACTTGACGTGAACTCGAGATGAAATACGCCCAAAACGCCAACATGCAGTACGACGCCAAACTTGGCTATAAATAGCAAACACTCATTTTGTGGCAGAGGAGGGAGAAAACGTTGGCAGCAGGCGACAATCATAAATGCTGTCTAGGAGGCATGTTGTTGTTGTCAAACAACTTTGCCGGTGAACGGTTAAAGCAATAGGACAAATAAATACGAGTACATTTCGCACTGATATGAAGTGAAAGATGTTTTAGAAATAGAGAGAGAGTATACTGAATTTGAAAACTAATAATAATAAAAAGCTTTTAAAGCAACTTTGTTTGAAACAGTAGTATGTTTATAGGTGCATATGTACAAAAGTTTAACAGTTCTTTTTTGGGGTTGCCTGCATAATTTATGAGAACTTTGACCAGGTTTTTTTTTGGGGGTTCCTGTATGCGAGACACGTACTTTGATTATTGACCCACATCGGATGGGACATTATTCAATTTTCGTTAATGTATGCGACAACAACAAAGCAGAAGCGAAGAACTGTTTGCTCAAACAGATACACAGTTTCGTTGTTTCCTGGGTCAATTTTGACACTTGACGAGTCTCAGAGTCTGAGCGCAAATACATACATACATACATACATAGATAAATAAATAATTGTATAAGTCAAATAAAAGAATTGTTTATTTTTAGCAGCATAAACAACGCTTCGCAACCCACGGCCAGACACTGACAAAATCTGTTGACTGTGTCAGAAAGAGAAAAATAAAAAATAAATGTATAAATACTCTTATGTATATTCCTAAATTGATTGCTTCTTCAGATTGACCACGAATCGTGACCATTCGCCGTGCACTTGAAATAATTTGTTAGAGCAACAGTTTTGAAAATTGTTAATTGTTTTCGTTTGTTTTGTTTGTTTGCGCAACACCTCAAGCATATACATACATACACATAGCTTTTCATTAATAAACAAATTTACAAATCTTTATAAATAAACCCAAGCACTTTCACTTGTTGCTGCTGTTGTTGGTTAAGGTGCCGTTGCCATCACTTTTAATGTTAAATAATGTTTTATTTTACAATGCACTTTGTAGCCAGTTGGTAATTTAATCGCTGTCTAATGTTTCCAGTATATACATACATACATATATGTATGTTTATTCAATTTTCAAACAGGAAATCAGTTAATTTGAAGCCTACACAGAAGGAGGCTTGATGACTATCGCAAATATTCTTTATTTTTGGCTTCGCATGGGCAGTAAATCGAAACGTTTAACTGATAAGAACCATAAACAAACGTATATACATTTGTATATATGCTGATTTGTTTATCTTTTGTCTAGTTCGTTAACTGTAATCGGTGGCAAGCTGTACAGTTAGCAATGCTACCTTGGACAGCAGCTGCAATTGCAGTTAGAATAATAAATACAGTTACCACTGGCTGGCTGGGCAGCTGCAACAGATTTGTACCACTTATAGGGGTGGTACATCTTTGTAATGTGACGTCACGCTAGTATTGTTATCGTTGACTTACTATGTGCTCCCGTACTGTATTGTGAAACAGTTGCAACTTTAGGTCCGTCACTTCCTCCTCCTCTTCCTCCATGTTCTTTAGAAAGAACGATAGTTTGTCGTTTTGAGCCAGTTTTGTATTTGTTTAGCTAGGACCGCCACCGTCCCGCCCCACCACGCAGTAAATAATTCTTTAACTATGCACGCACACACACAGCGCACAAAACTTTTACAATTTTGATATGCAACAAATTTCACTTTTCACCATTGATCACACACAGCACAGTTGTTGTTTATTGCTTATTCGATTTTGTGATTCTTTGGCATTGGCCTATTGGCAATTTATTTAAGAATTTCGATTTTCAAACTGCTCATCATATTTACAATGTCCAAAATACTCCCTCCACGCCGAAATAGCCGCGGTACAAACCAAGCGATGTAAAATAATTTTTGCTACTGAATTGGTGTTGTCAAAAACATTGGTCTATCGAAACTATTTACGATTTTAGCTTATCGATAGATCCACCATTTACAACTCTGCATTGGTATTTTTGGTATTATTCAGAGCTGAGATTTTCCGTTCAATTTGCTGAATAAGTTCAATCAATAATCTTTGAATCGTGAACTAAATCAGTCATTTAGTTCAGTTTGCTAACTCGAAATAAAAGAAATCCGCTTTAAGTTTTTAAATTTATAATTAATTTGGTTTGCTTTAATTTAATCTTCTGCTTTTAATAAAACAATTTTATTTGATTTGAAGAAGTTTAAATGAGAATCTATCGATATCGATATATCAATATAGCTTTAACACCTTTTTGTAATAGGTGGCGCTTTATTTTAAAAATTGAGCGCCCGTTAAGCTTAAAAATATTGACTTGATTGTTCAATTTAAATTTGTGCTATGCCGTTTATTTTGGGTGGGTGCATGTGTGTGTGTGTTGTGTGTTTGAACTTGTAAAATATTTGTTGCTTGGAATAATTCCAGATAATGAAGACAAATTATAAAAAAAAATAATTCACCAATGCTTGTTATTAAATGTTGATTCCTTGATTTCAATTTGTGCACAATTTAATTGCAATAATTGTTGAGAAAATACGTACAATTTGTTTGTGTCTTATATCGCAGCACCGAAAAAAAAATTAATTTATCCTTATTCCTTGCGAGCTCAAAGGTCTGCACCGGACGGCAACTAAACTGCTTCTGAACGGTCCCCACAACGCAAGCGGCCAACTAGCCTCAGCAGCGGCGCAACAGTTGAGAGAGAAAGCGTCAAGTACAAGGAGACAGTTGGCAACAGCGAACATATAGACGCACACACTCTGAATCGTTTAACACCGAACATACACACGCACACTCTCAATCGTTCAACAGCGAACATACACACGCACACTCTCTGAACCGTTCAACAGCGAACATACACACGCACACACTCTGAATCGTTTAACACCGAACATACACACGCACACTCTCAATCGTTCAACAGCGAACATACACACGCACACTCTCTGAACCGTTCAACAGCGAACATACACACGCACACACTCTGAATCGTTTAACAGCGAACAAACACACGCACACTCTCAATCGTTCAACAGCGAACATACGCACATACACACTCTAAGCAGCGTGCTCTGAGCAGCGCGCTCTGAGCAGCGCGGTCTGAGCAGCGCTCTCTGTGGATCACCGTCCACTGCTTAGAGAGCTGTTGGTGTGGTAGGCGCCGTACACTGGTATGCGTGCGTGCTACATTTATTTAAGTACGCTTGCTACTGCAAGTTGAGGGCATTCAGAACAAAGACGCCGGTGCGCACACATGTCAGGTAGTGACCGCCACGGTGCGTACTGCGCCCTTCATTATCGACAACTCCACACAATATATTATACATAATTAATTCTTGAATGGTATATGTATATAAACATTCAATTTAAAGTTTAAACAACTCATATTTCAATTTGTGCATATTTTAAACTTGGTGAAAAATAACCGCAATAATCGAAACTAACGAAAATAATTCGTTGACAAACAATCGACCAACTAAGCAAAATATTCGATATAGTTAATGAAATACTGAATAAGTTCATTTGTTCATTTCGATGACCCGTTCATTTGATTTTATTCAGAACGAAACGACCCAACTCTAGTATTATTTCCTATCAGCTGTTCTGATGACATAAAAACAATGTCCCAATCGGCGAGGCGTCAGGCAAGTTATTTTTTAATAAGCTTTGTTAAATAGATGGTTTATTTTATTTCAATCATATAACAGGTGCTAAGTGCGTTTAAGAAGCTGCATCGCACGCGACAATATGTGTTTGAAGGCGATGAGAAGGCTCTTATACAGGGTCGGCAAAAAATCAACGAATCATTCCAACAGAACAGAAATGAATCAAATTCGGAAGAGATTCAAAAGGTGAGAAATAGATTAAAGTAATGGTTTACTTAATTGATTCAGTGTTGTTATATGTAGATGATTAAATTAGCTCTGGATGTGGATCAGGAACTTCGCACGAATATCATACAGGCCCATAGAAAAAAGGATGATATATACGGTGAGTGTAAATTACATAAACAATAATGATATTTATAGACTCTGGCTTTTAACAGAGCTCCGCATAACGCCCGATGTAACTCGCCTCGACAATGTGGTCTTCAATCCCGATGCTGTTATTGAACCACCACGCAGACGGAAGGGTGAAAAGTCTACGGGATGTTGTGGTGGGGCAGCAATGGCTGCCCTAGAGAACGACAATAATTCGCGTAAGAAATAATACGTGTTTTTAATTTATTATTAAAATATATTGTTAA
Source organism: Drosophila putrida (assembly GCA_037043535.1). Lineage (NCBI taxonomy): Eukaryota > Metazoa > Arthropoda > Insecta > Diptera > Drosophilidae > Drosophila > Drosophila putrida. The sequence goes on along the minus strand of JBAMBI010000390.1, from coordinate 1,026,935 downwards.
AAGTTGTCAACTATTATTTCTTGTGTTTTTTCTTTGACTTGTGTTTGTTCTTTGACTTGGACTTCTTATGCTTTGACTTCTTGCTCTTCTTGTGTTTACTGCGTTCATCTGAGGAACTATCAGATGAAGATGATTCACTGTCATCAGAGGAGTCACTAGACTCCGAACTGCTACTTTTGTCATGTTTCGCCTTCTTAGATTTGCTTTCTTTCTCCAAAGCTAAACGTTTACGATCTCTTGAGGTACTTTCGTAATCTTTAAGCTTATGTTCCACTTGGCGATGCACGTCATCCTGGTTTCTAAGCGCAGGCCTGTAATTAGAACTATTATTAAGACTTATTTAAAGAAAAAAAGTCAAAGATTACCTATGATCTCTTTCTCTACTCCTATTGCGACGAACATCTGGACGTCTACGATCCGGTGAGTACCGATTACCTCTATAAGGTGATGGGTTTCTAATATCTCTTCGATCCCTTGATCGTGAACGCGGCCGATCGTAGCGTTCTTGATGTCGATCCTTGCGGTCTCTTGATCTTGAACGTTGTGAATTGTTTCCTCGACTACGATTACTGCGGTCCCTTGATCTTGAACTTTGGGAATTATTGCCTCGATCTCGACCATCTCGATCCTTTTGCTCTTGGTGTCGAAGCTCACGAGCTTTGATACGCTCCGCGGAACTCATTCGAATTCTTTGTTTGTTACGATCATTCTCATGCCTACGATCTTCGTTTCTGGCCTTGCCTGACTTTGATTGACTTTTTCCATTACTTTCTCTTAAGTTGTTAAAATCCAGTTTGCTATCGGAACCAATAACTCCTCGTCCCTTGCCTCGCCAAGTCACTTTGGATACCGACTGCGAGAAGTCCACGTGAATACGTCGATCGTCGATAAGCACATTATCCATTTTGAAATAAGCTGCCTCACAAGACTTTTGGTCTTCAAACTCAACAAAAGCATACTGCAATGAATCCCCAGTCTTGCGGTCACGTATTACTTCGCATCCTTTAACTACGCCAAACCGACTAAAAATGATTTCCAAGTCGTCGTCTGTCGTCACGGGATTAAGTTTGCATACGAAAAGCACATTTTCTGGTGGTGCCATCTCTGCATCCGGTAAATCTCCCACAATTTCCAGAATCGTTGCACGTGCTTTAGCCTCACGTTCTGCCAACATTTCTTGCATTTCCTCCATGGTTTTCCCATTGGTGTCATCAATGTCCTCGTCAGCTGCAATACGTCCATTTTTTAGCCGTTCCACACTGGGAGACGGTGAACGACTGGGAACTTGAAATCCACGCGGATTAGGAAATGGATCTTCCAGCACAACTGTATGCGTTATGCGTATATCCTGATAGGGACGAAACTTGTCATCCACAATGGCATCATTAAGTTTACGCAACAACTCATGACCCTCCACAACTTCCCCAATAACGCAGTGGGTGCCATCCAGGGATGTTAGATTGTCGCCCAGTGTAAAGAAGAACTGGGAACCCACAAGATTTTTGCCGGCACTTACAAGAGACAGCAGACCGGCACTAGAGTGGTGTATCTTCGGAATATATTCAGCTTCAAAGAAACGCTTCTGCGAACCTTCCACAACGCCCCAGACGGAGGAACCGCCATCTCCAGAGCCACTAGGGTCGCCGGTTTGAGCTATAAAGCCTTGTTGCACCGTGTGAAATAGGTTGAAGTTGTAGTATTTTAACTGGCACAGCTTTATGAAGTTCAGGCAAGCTATTGGTCGCTCGTCTGTGAATAGATCGACCGTCAAGTCTCCCAGTGTGGTCTCAATGACCACCGACATTTTTAAATCTTTCTCAAAAATAAACGTTTAAAGAATTAAATAAAAAGATCCGCGATTCGCCAAAACAGCCTATTAGTGCTGAGACTTGGATCCATTTTTAAATCGATTTAAGTCGATAGTTTCTATTTATTTCTATTTATCGAAATATGTTAATATACTTTTTATTTAATAAAAACTGTAATTAAACTGGTTTACTTTAAATTAATTCTATTGTTTAATGAAATAATAAAATACTGAAGAATAAAAACAGACTACGCTGCCCATCGAGAATAAAGTAAATATCGAATACAAATATTCATAGTAATTGGTTATATCGATAATTGACAGCCTACCCTGATACGTTTTTATGTTGTCGCCATATTGGTTTTGGGAAAAAATTGTTAAAAGGTTCTCAGCAGTCAGTCGGTTAATAACATACGTTGTGAAATTGAGAAAACTTAAGATATTTTGTTTGGAAACATTACCGTGTGCTATTAATAATTACCAGTTATTGTTACAATCGTGTTATTAAGTGCAATTTATAATGCTAGAGGCTGGAAAAAAAATCGGGGAGTTGCGTGTCTGCGATTTGAAGGATGAGCTAGAAAAACGCAAGCTGGAGACCGTGGGTCCAAAGGCTGTGCTAATAGAACGTCTTGAAAGGGTATGTATTCGGAAAATCTTGGGACTCTCCCGCAGAAGTGTACAATGTGTACATTTTCAGGCACTGAAAGAGGAGGGGGTCGACCCTGCCACACATTTGATTACGCCGGCTGCAAAGCCAAAGAAGCCTATGCCGTCACCAATGAAGGGAACTGAGTCCACCGTAAATATCAAAGAGGAGCCAGTTGACACTGAAGAAGAAGAAAGTCAAGTGACAGGCGGTGAATATAATAAAAATGGGAATGAAGATGACAGTGCTCATCACGCCGACGATGATGGCCATGAAATTGATCAGGTTGGTGACGTTGACGATGTATGTGTTATCTTAGATGATGACGAGGATGAAGAAGATATAGATGATGAGTACGGTCAGGTTCAGAAGACAGGTGGGCCAGCAATTAAAAAAGAGGCCGGAGAAACAGGTGGTGAGAAGGCATCTGCCGACACAGAGATGCAGGAGGAGAACACGGGCGACACTGTGAACATTGACAATGACGAGTCTATCAATTTGACAATTGGTGAAGACGAACAACAGCTTTTGCACGATGAGGTAATTTAATAACTGAAAATATTTCTTCTATAACAATGTGCTCACATACATGTACATATATCTTTACAGGCCCCTGACGACAAGTCCATTAAGTCGGGTAAGCATTCTTTGATTGATTGTTGACTTACTTTAGACCTCAGCTAGTCACACACAGATACACACACGTTTACGAATAAGTATATATAAGTAAAATTGCACTCATGCCAGGTGCAGATCGTTGTCCCAAATCCCACACGTCGCCCAGATACATAAAAGTGTGTTAAGTCCATCGAAGCGTATTAAAAGAGCTTTCACATATTTAATGCTTTACAAATTAGTTTCATGAAATTTGTAAAGCAAAAATCTCATTCACCTTTAGTTTAGCTTCAACTTTTAATTAAAATATTTTATGCAATTAGATTAGATTAGCGTTATAAAGTGTATAACTATAACCTTACTAAAATTTTATTGCGTTTAAAGAGACGTGGCAAACTCCATGAAGTATATATGTATATATGTACATACATACATATGTATTTTATTGTTCAGGACTGAATTAATGTAGCCCTGTCTATCTGTTTCTCTGCAAACTTGTTTAGTTTTCAAGTTATCTTAATGGAATTGATAACAGGACAGTCAGTAAAAATGTCAGAACCTGACCGATCAGATAACTATATCGCATAGGTGAATTTTGTATCCTTATATATCTTAACTAAACTCGTCTATCGTTTCGTAAACCTGACTAAGAGGTTACCAGGCTTCAAAAATTATTTTTTTCTCAAAATTTTTAGAAAATATAGCGAAAGACCATTTGTAGTATTTTTTAAATTTGTTAAAGACTTTCGATAGATTAAAGACATCAATTAATACAATTGCAGTAAAACCAACTACAAAAACTGAAAAATCTAGCTCAGCATCTAAGGATGCGGATAAAAAGACTCACAAGGAAGACGATGGGTCCCGAACGAAGAAGAAAGATGACAAGTCCACTGATAAAAAGGACACTAGGTTGGTTAATGCCACCTTGCTATTAATCAATTTATTATTTATTCTTAACTAATATAATTTCTTTACTTTACTTGCAATGCAATAATCCTAACGTGGACCGTTATCAGTGATCAAAAGTTGGCATCGAAGTCGTCAAATCAGAAAGACGATAAAGGTAATTTAAGTTATTCTTGCTCTAGAAAGATCTGTGTGCTAGAACGGGTAGACATGTAAGTTGGTTAGGCGATGCATGAAAAGATTAAGCTTGCGAGAAAAAAAAGACTAATGTGATATAGAGTGTGCAAGAGAGTGTGAATTTGGTTGGGACTGGAACGGATGGAGCTGGATGAGCAGCAGTAAACGAGTCCACAAAAGTGTCGTTGAATGTGTCAAGTTTATATACCGAAACCGATAGAACATTTCGATGGATGTTTACTATGAAATCTGCCCAGAATTTTCTGCAGTGTAAACACGGCTAAAAGGCACTGGTTTAATTGAGCGCTTACAAAAATAATATTGAAGAAGCAGAAGGGGGAAATATTTCCTTTAACATAACACGACACTGCGAAGAAGATGACACACAATTCTGGAGAGATTACTTCTTTAATTTCCATAGATATCCACAGCGCTTTTACGTCAATCGTCTATACAAATGGTTCGAGAGCGGAGCTGTTATGGACTTATCTTGACTTGGATACCAGGCTGTAATAATATTGATGTATGGACGCAAGCAACTATGGACTGTTCGGTGGGTGGACATGTACAACGGAATGCTGGTGACGACGATGCTATCAGGCTGAGGACGACGATCTTCATGTGGCGGTTGGCGGCATCTTCACCTATGCAACAGTGGTTAATCTTCAAATGCTGATGTTCGACGACGTCCCTCTTCATAATTGGAGCATCAGGAGTACCCAACAGTAGATGCACTTGCAACAACAACAACAACCCAATCAAATTCACACTCTCTGAGCTTTCTAAGCGCGCAGCAAAATGATATAATGATATAAATCTTAAATGTAGAATCAGAGTTAGGTTCGTTTTTGTCGATAATTTTACGATACAACAGCAAGCAGCTACCAACTACAAAGTGTGCGTTTAAAGTGCTTCCCTTAATGATCAAAACAAAAACCAATACCAAAAACAGTTAACCAGTTAAAGCCACTCACAGCTCTGACCATAACTCTCTTCCAATATTGTTATTATTTACATGGAACTTGCAGAAAAATCATCGACTGCAGCAGCAGCAACATCAGCAGGTGCAGCATCGGCATCCTCGGGTGCCGCTGCCAACAACAGCAAGTCGGGATCTGGCGGAGGCACAGGCACCGCTAGTGCTTCGTCAAGTGGAGCATCTGGCAAGCAGGCATTGCTTTCACGCAATCTCTGGGTATCCGGGTTATCCACACTAACACGTGCCAGTGACTTGAAGGCCATATTCTCAAAGTTCGGCAAGGTTATTGGAGCCAAGGTGGTCACCAATACTCGCACGCCGGGAACTCGCTGTTATGGTTATGTGACCATGTCTTCTTCAGGGGATGCATCACGTTGCATTGAGAATCTACATCGCACGGAGCTGCATGGGCGCATCATTTCAGTGGAACGCACCAAGAATGAGATTGGCAGCAGTGCCAGTTCATCCAAGGACTCAAGCAACAACAAGAGCAACAACAAGGCCAACAGCAAGTCCAGTGACTCCAAGAAGAAGGATGACGATAAGAAATCTGGCTCCAAGGGCAACACCGTTGATGACAAGAAGGGCGGCGATGGTAACGGGGAGGGCAAGAATTCTATTGGTGAATCCAGCAACAAGCGCGGCGACAACAAGGACAAGGAACGTAACAACAAGCCACGTGACGATAAGGACAAGCCCATGGGTGGTGACAAGCGCCATGAGCGTGATCATCGCTCGGGCACCGGCCACAAGTCCCAAAACCGTGATGGCTCCAACGAGCGTCGTCCCGCCCGCCAGCCACGTGACGTTGATCGTGAGATTCAACAGCGTCAACGTGAACGCGAGCGACGACAGCGCGAGATGCTATCTTATCAGAAGATACGAGAGGAGCGGGAGCGTCAACGCTTGCGTGAACGGGAGCGCGAGTTGCGCGAAGAGGAGAGACGACGTCGTGAGGCTCGAGAACGCCAGCGGATTGAGGAGGAACGCCTGGCCGAGGAGAGACGCAAGCTGGCTATCGAGCGAGAGCGTCTTGAGCGTGAGAAGGCCGAATTGCTGCGCATGGAGCGGGAGCGTCAAAAGCTGGAGCGTGAGAAAATCGAGCTGGAACGCCTCGAATTGAAGCGTCAACAGATGAAGTATGATAAACGTAAACGCGTTGCACACAACGCTAAAAAAACTAAAATCTAAAAAAAAAATACAACAACACCATATATTATTTTTACATATTCTCAAATGGCATTTGGCCGTGTAAATTAGTGTGATAAGTTGCAGCCACCACGTTGTTTCTTCCAATCTTAAACTGCCGGGCAGTTCATCTACTCCTAGACAAATGCTCTTGCATTTCTATTTATGCAATTGCATATCAAGTGCATTTGCATCGTAGTCTTTACTATATCTACAAACATATATGCTGATAAACACATCATTCATCTCTTAAATGTTGCTAATGTTGTAAACTTTGCTCTTTTCATCTTTCCCCAAATTTCCACTAATGGTATTCAAGGATTATGGAGTCTCGTGAGGATCCTGTCAAGCGTTCTGTAAGTAAGCGCACTGATGATCGCTATGCTGATACCTCAGATCGTAAGCGCTCCGCGGTCTTCGATGCACCACCACCACCGCGCTTTGATGCCTCATTAGTCAGCTCACGCAAGTAAGTAATCAATTAATATATTAACTACTTAATTGAATTAATAATTCAATTGTTTTCCCTATAGCACCAGTTCTTATGACAAGAAGCATGATGATTATGGTACATCGTCGGGTACAAAACGTGGCATTGAGGATTACTCTAGCTCAAAGCGATTGGAATACTCAAACAAACGTAGTGATTATGGCAGCACAACTGGCACCAAACGCACTGCCATCGACGACTATCCAGCTGTGCCCAGCAAACGCTCCGGAGGCAATGATTATGTCTCATCAAGCTCGAAGCATGACTACACCTCGTCAACCACCAGCAAACGTGATGATTACAAACGTGAGGTGGAAGTCCGTCATTTGCCTGTTTCGTCTGGTGGTGTCGGAACAGGCGGATCGAGTGGTTCTTATGTTCACAAGAGTAATACTGGCGGTGGTGTCGCTAGCTCCTATGTGCACAAGAACAACACCGGCAACGTAGGCAGCTCTTATGGTCACAAGAACAATACAGGCGGCGGATCCGGAGGTGGCAGTGGTCGCTATAATGACTCCGATCGTGGTAATAACTCGAATTACAGACGTGGTGGTGCCGTCGACGAGACCCATAGCTTGTCACAGTAAGAACAAATAATCAAATGACATTATATAATTCAGCTAACTTGACATCTTTATCTTTTTAGTGGCAACAAACGTTATGATAACTCGACCAGCAGTGGAACCGCAGGCGGCTATGGGAGCAGCTCGAACAACGTTAACATTTGGGCCCCGTCGGGCGGCGGCAGTGGAAGCACCCATCTGGGTAGCAGCAGTGGCCCAATGAAGTCCTATGCGAACAATGGATTGTCATCAAACATGCACGGCAACAATTCGTGGCAAAAATCGGCACCCATCGAGGATAACAACTGGCGTCCAATGGCACAGGCTCAGAGTCGCTTTGATCGCAGTTACAACGAGCGTTCCGGAGGCTATCAGGGAAATAGTGGCGCGGGCGGCATGTATGGAGGCAGTCGCCCTGCTCAGGATCGCTACGGTGGTCAGGTGGGGCGTTATTAGATGTCGCCTTTACGCACACCAGTTTTGAGGCAATTTTAAATTCAATGCTAAAATTTACCCTACAAACTTAATGACTTCACGTTTAACGCTTTCAGCGTTTATGTTAATTTCTTTTAGCTGTATTAACTTAGCATCTAAAACTACATTAAATATCATTAGATGTACCACTTAAATAAAGTGTTTTTATAGTTATTGAGGGGCATAATGGAATCTTTTTTGCATGTGCGCATCACAGATTTATGTCATGTCTTAGAAGAATCTGTAATACACCCTGGTACATGCGGACAAAGGATATTGAAAGAGACTTTAAAGTACCCAAAGTTGGTGACTCAATCCAGAAGCAGTCCACATTTCCTGTTTCCAAAAACATAATATTTTTACCTCGAACCTTTGAATTTAAATTGTACTCGCAGATCGATTGCTTGCTCTCTTTATTTTTTAGTAAAAAAACGAAAATCTGTTCAGTTAGAAAAACTTATTTTACTGTAAAGATTCAAATCACTTTTGACTTATTGTTAATTACTTAATTGGTATTTAAATAGCGTTAAATAGCTCCATTCACATTCAAACTCAACTATAAGCGTTATGAGCATTTTTAAGTTGTGTCCGTTACTCTGCATAACATATGCAGGAATATATGTATATCAGCATTTAGTTTAGTAGCTTAACTTAACTAAAACGCTAACAAATTAACCTAGTTAAGTGTAAGTTGAAAAGATTTACATTCCCATGAATACTAAAGGTCACTTTAACTGCCAGGAGCGACATCCTCGGATTTGATGGTCGAGCTGGTGACTGGATCACCGCCGGCAAGCAAATCCGCACTGGATGCCGTAGCTGGCATTGCAGTTGCTTGAGGCACTGCTGAGGACATTGGCACTGCAACGGGTACAACCGGCACCAGAGGAACAACTCCAGAGGGATCCACACCTGGAGCAGTGCTAATGGTACGGGCCAAGTTCATTTGTTGTCGCACCAATTTCTCCTTTTCACGTGCCGCCTTCAACTTTTCAAAGTCATCGCCCACATCCGGCACGGGCTCTGTACTGGGTTGGGCAGCCGTGGTGGCCGTGTTGGCCAGCACATCATTGGATGTCTTAAGGTCCAAGTTTTCAACTGCAAAATTAAATAAGAATGTTAGTTTAATCTTAAAACACAAATTTATCAATGAGATTTAATCAAGATCAAGAAATAAACGCAACGACTAGAGGGAGACTAAGAGCTAGGCAAAGTCTAAGTATAAATATGGGAGTAACAAATTGCTGGAATAATTTCAGCAATAATACAATAATATAGTACAAGCTACTAGTTCAAAGTTTTGCTAAGCTCTGGTTAGTAATTAATTAAATAGTAGCTTATAGCTTAGCTCCAAATCACAACATTCCGATAATTAAAATAATAAAATAATATAACGCAAAAATAATAGTTCGAATAGTAACGACGGGCAACAATTACGAGAAATAAGCTCAATAACGAAAAAATTTTTTTATATTTTCTTCAAAGGATCAATGAACAAATGGTTCAACTTTACCGGGTGTTACGAACCACCTGAAAAACTGCGGTGCATCGGGTCTCTCAATCGCTTTTAGGTTTTGAAACAGTTTAAGAGTTCGTCGGATGAATGAATGTAGATGATAAGATAATTGTTAAATGTGAATATCAAAAATACCGAGCAGGAGGTGTATGGCATTCTGGGTACCATTCCCCGTCCAAGAATCTGTAACTTACCCGTCTCACGGCTGGCAGCCTTTTGCTGATCGTACAAGGACTTGCTGCTGTCACCCACCGGCGAACTGGGAGCCGTTGCTGCCGACAGAATCGATGGACTGTCTCCGGCCGGAGCTGAGGTGCTTAGCAATGCATCCACGCCACCGGGAGGGAATAAGCATGGATTTGGAGCTGGATCATATTGCGATTGGGCACGCTCATATTGAGGCGAACGTTTGGGAATGTCCATGGGTTGGGAACGAGACTGTGCCGCTGCTGATGGATCCGTTGATGGAGTAGGCAGAGGAGGGTGGAGGGGCATTGTCTGTGGCTGTCCAGCTTGACCCGCAAATATATCCATCACATTGGGACGTGGCTCAGCTGGACGCATCGATGTGATGGTGGCCTGCTCATCCACTTCTTCAATCACCTGCTGAGTAATTCTCATGCTTCCAGCAGGCTTCACTCCAGTCGTGCCTGGAGTGCCGCCAGTTAAACTGGCCGAACTGGCGCTGCTTGGAAAACGATATTTTCCAGGATCATCACTGGGCGTTGCGGAGCCAGGACGACTGTCATCCCGACTTAGGAAACGTTTGAGGGCCGATGCAACTGTATTTACCCGGGACAATGTGCCAGATACGCTGACCAGACTAGGCGAAGATCCCAGACCGAGACGCATTTTGCCATTGCCCGCTGAAAAGTGAATACCACTGGCATCGTCCGCCTGTGGGAGTCGTTATAAAGAGGTCATACATTAGTTTATATTGCTATACTTTTAGTTTAGATTCTTTAAAGTGTGCATAAGTTACTTGAAAACCATAAGGTATAGGGTGCAGTTTTGTATCTGGGGTGCACTATTGTAAGGTAAGCAACGCAAAGCCGTGCAAATGCACAGTGGTGCAGTTAGAGGCTGTAGGCAAACAGATTGTTGTTAGAATCAAAAGTTAGTATGCAGTCTTATAATTAGGACAATCACCAGTTAGAATTATAAATTAATTTAAAATTAGGTTAGTCTTAGAGTACAGTGGGTTCCATTACTCATCAGGTAGATCACTTTGATTCTCATCAAACAACACTACTTTAAGAAGAATGACTTGGGTAAGATTGATCGATTCAGAAATATCTTATGCCTAATCCTATAATACCTCAATACAAAACAAATTATAACAAATATTAGTGCTGCATCTGTTTCCCTAAAATCTTTAACATATACATACAATAGTTTCTTGAATAAGTTTTGTTCATATTACCTGATTCTAATAAAATTTTAGGACAGATCAGAATTCGGTAAATATAATGTGAGTCGAAATTCAAGGCCTTAACATTTTACCCTCGTAATTCAATAGTTCGATTTGTAAGCCATTACAGAGATAGATAGATGTTAATGTAAATCAACTCCTCCTGGATACTGCTCAATAATATATTATAAATACTTCTACATTTACTACTTCTGCTTCACGTAATAGGTTTTTTAAATATACTATATCAATTATTTTAGATGATTTTTAACAGATCCCACTGTTGTTCATATTTCCAAATCTATTTATATTATAAATTTAATAATATAGATATAATTTATGACGTAGTTATAACTACCAAGCACCGCTGTGATTAAAAATGCCAATGAGTAAGAATGATCTAAATCCCATGTGGAATAAAGTTTTCAGTTCAGAAAAGAAGGTTAGAAAATTGATTTGGATCACATGTATGTACATGAGTTTTAGCTTAGACATTTAGCCGAATTATTTGGTGCCAATGCTGCGTAACGCTAGTAAATGCTGCCAACGTTTTGATTCTAACCTCCTCGTCTGGCGCACCCTTGGAAAGGTCATAAGTAACTGTCTGCAGGGGTGCGCCCTGCCCCTGATCAGGGGCAGACGGCTTTGGAGCAGCCGCACTGGTGCCGTTATTACCAACCATTTCATCAATTCGAACTGATGACATTGTCGAGGGCATGCCCGCATTTTTGGGCACCTCGATTTTGGCAGTTGAAGGTTCCGGATGATTCTCCCGAAAGCGTTCAGCAGCTATTGTATAAGGTAATTCATTGGGGAACACCTCGTCCCAGTACTGATCCTTAAGTAGTTCGGGATGATCATGGTGCATCTCATCTACAATCAGATAGGAAACCTGCAGATTGCGATCTACCATCCAGTTAACCTAAGAAGGAATCATCTGTTTATTAGTTTGCCATTACAAAGACTGTTTATACTTACCTCGAAATCATCATCGTCCTCGCCAAAGGGATTGATTAGGGACTCGGCCACTTTGAGCCAGCCCATATAGAAGAAGAACTGCAGTGTTGTAAAAACTGGAAAGTACAAATCCACCTTGTTCAGATAGCTGCTAGTTCCGACTACTTTTCCATCCGTCCATTGCTGACCCATGCAGCAGGTCAAGAAGTAGGAATAAACCGCTAAAGTTACCACCTGGGTATAAACTAAGGGCACACTGATCGTATCGTAACTTATAAGAAGTCCACACTGTCCTCGAAACTTGTTCAGCTCATCGATGATAGTCTTGACTGCAAAATCATCCCTAATCCGACCCTGTTAAAAGATAAATCCAGTTAAGTGACGGATTCAAAATAATTATCATGTAATTTACCTCCTTTCGGGCTCTTGTAATAATACTGGCAGCCCAGACAATGGGTAGCCAGTGCTTGGAGGGTCTTGGAAACGCTTTATTCATCGACTCAATAATTGTGCGCTCATTTTCATTGAGCAGACCTGCTTCAACCAGATTGTTAAGGCCCGGAAAACGCTTCTTCACCCTTGGCGATACATTGGCCAATACCATGGTCAGGCAGAGACACACATATCTCATGATTGTGCGACGCATAACACGACCTCGTTCATCCTGACCATGTACATTGGAGCTAACAAAGACAGCAATGGGATCTGGCCATGGTATGGATGTATATTGATTCCACCAGCGTGTCATCACAATGGATACATAGAAACCCAGCACAAAGGACAGCGGTATAAGATCACGATAACTGTTGCAATAAGCCACAATGGCCTCAAATGTTCTGCAAACGGAAAAGGTAATCAATATGCCTATGACAAAGCGGTAAGTTACCTACTCCTTTTGACCGGGATTTAGACCAAAGCGGTAGAGCAAATTGAGCATATAATATAATGTGAGAAAGGCCAAAAGGTCCAGCCAGACCAATTTGTAAATACTTCCGCGCCATCTAAAAATGTACATTCATAATTTGTATATTATTAGTTATCAAATAAATGAAATAAGTATTTCTATTCTAAGAAGTAGTATGTTTCTGCTTATAAGGCATTATATTTAAAACTTTAATGTGGCTATGTTCTCGTTTGAATTGAACAAAGAATAAAAATTTCTTAATTTAAATCAGACTGGGTGGTATAAAAAACGTATATAAAACAAGAACTTATATTTGATTTAATTGTTATTTAAGTTATTTAAATGAAATAGAAATATGCACATTTTTCATATATAGTAGTTAAGTAATCTTTGAGTATGTACTTACTAAAGACTCCGATATACATAATTTTCGAACACACTTTTAAATTAAGCAGGTGGGCAGCCTTTTGGGTTATTATTATAATCATTTAGATTTGAGCTTCATACACTTTCTTATTAGATCAGGTTTATAAATAGACCGCCGAATAATAGTGCAATATAATGTTTTTAGAAAGAAATTTCTGTTTACTTTTTGGTCAAATTATCGAAAAGGCATCGTGTCTGGCTGTTGTTGTTTACAAGAGCTTTATTACTTCTCGACGTCATTATATTGGCGGATTGGCCGATAATACTCGTTATGCCACTTGTTGCTGACAAAACTTCATAAAACTATAAATGTATGTTTCGATTTGTAAATAACCGCACCATCATTTCATGCGAAAGCCACCTAATTATAAAACAAAAAAAGTATGACTACCAACACAATTATCCCCCACTCATGTGTTAGCATGACTTATCAAAATTTGTAAGCGATAAGAAAGAAACAACAACCCCTTTAGCAACAACTATAAGAAATAAATTTATCTTTAATTTTATCAGCCAAAATGGCAAACAAATTTGGAATTTTTATCAGTTGTCTAGAGATTTCAAGGTTTGTCTGCATTGATAATTGTTTAAATTAAATATTGATGTACATACTGAAATTTAAGGAATGTAAGTGTTAAGCGGACTGGAAGTAGAGGGTAACTAGTAGTCAGGCTTTCGTATAAAATGTTCTATGTTAGGTTGAAAGGTCTGACAAAATCCTCTAATCACTGATTAGATGTGACAATGCAGCTGACATTATCAGCAAAACATTCAAATAAGTGTTAACTATATTCGTTTAGATATCACCTACATAAGACTACATATGTGTACATATGTGAACGTATGTCCAAATATGTGCACTGACTACCAATTATTAAATTGTAATGCAAATTACATGCGTGATGGATGTCAAACACATGACATAGTCTATGGTTTAGATTACACTGTGGACCCCTGTCGATGGGTACATGAGTGGGTGGAGTTGTTGTCGCTATCGGAGGAACTGCAAGCCCATATCGGCATAACTACATAGTATTATATACATACTTATAAAGCTGTGGGGGACAAGTGGAAAATTCTATTATTTGCACTTGATGCATTTGTTTGACGTTTCTCACTGTCAACAACGGAGAGTCAGCTCAATTGCCATGTCAGTTCTTTAATTAGCACTATACTAGCAATTTTGCACACTCTACACGTATAGATAAAGTTATATATTTATACATTTATATGATTGATTCTCACTTACCTGAGGAGCAGTTTGAGAAAACAGCCAAAGCCACGACAAGTGGCCACTTCAGCTGTGTATGTTATTGTCATTTTCGCAAGTTCTATTTAATTTTCTGTTGAGATTATTGTTATAGATGATGTTATTAATACACTTTTTATTTTGATTAATTTTTTTTATCACACTGCAATCTCTTGATTATTGTACATTTTGTTGCGGATTGTTGAGGCTATGAAAAATTCTTCAACTGCCTGTAAGGAAGAAAAAAAGTACATAACTAAATGGTGCAGTGTAAGGTCAAAACAGAACAATAAATAAAGCTGTGAGAAGATAGGGGAGCATAAATCAAATAAACCATAAGCTACAGGATAAAAAAGTGCAAAATTTAAAATTTATTACATTCATTTCAGCAAAACAAAAACAATATATTATGAGCATTATTGCTTTAATCAAATCACCTTTAATAGAAATATGGAGCATGATTCAGAACTTTAACACGAATTTACTTAAAACGGAAATGGATTTGAAATTTAAAAATCGATATTTGCACAATGCATTGTTTAAACTTAAAGTCAATTAAACATGCGACTAAAAAAACGCGGAATACAATGGAAATGCATACTGTTGCATTCTGGTTAACATTTACAAAGCCGATTAAATTAATTGCCGCAATTGAAAACTGCATTCTAGATAACTGTAGCTCAAGCTACATATACTTTTACGTATATCTGTCTAAATGTATAGATGTAGATATAGAAATTGACGTAAGAGAAAATGCTCGCAGCTTGCGTGTGGGCGATGCTATTGATGCTGATTCCATAGTTCCACATATCTGCCTGGAGGTGTCACTGAGGGTCAGACTCATGTGAATGCGACGACTGCACATCAATTAGATTCACAAACAAACAGACTTCAAGTCTCGTTAAAATATTGATACAGTAGTATTACTTGTATATGTGTATCAAATATATACATAATGAAAAGCATATAATGTACTTAATGTTGCGTAAAGATGAGCTCATACATAACAAAAGCATATACACTCAGAGAAAAGTGTGTTAAATTTAAGTATTTGCACTTTGATTTGGACCTAACGTTAACTACGGATTAAGTCAATTTAAATTATATAAACTTTAATTGAAAATTAAATATGAATATATTTATTTTAAATAGATTTTGTATTAAATATTTAATTCTATTATACTTAATTTTAGTAACGCCATTTTAGTAAAGTAAATAATTACTTAAATCAGTTTTAACATGCCCTTGTTCTCTGGGTATGTAAGTATCTATATATACATACATATGTCTACGATTTGGAGTGGGAAAATTCAGTACGCTGATGTATTTCCGTATGAAGTCGAATACATAAAAATAAATAAAAGGTTCGTATTCTGCGAACCGGTGAGCTAATGATTGAAAAAGACAACACGATCTGAGCTCAACGCTCAGATGATGATAATACAAATATATTGTTGCTGTTGTAGTTGTGTCTGTGTATTTTGGTATGTGAATGTGAGCCCGGCTTTTTGGCTCTGGAACATGACATCATTTGGCTTATTTTACAAAAAGACAATTCGATGCGACCTGAATAGGTATTAGTACTTATAAACATACATTTGTAGTTATATATACTTATTTAACGTATATCGGATGATTTTTAGCACTTGCTTGTAAATCACATAAATATGAAAGTCTTGACGTAGTTTATTCTCTGATTATATACCGAATTTGACAACTGATTACGAAAGATTAACTGTAACATGAAATGATTGTGGATTCACTTCTGTCTAGCAACGTGATCAACTAACTGCTAATTAGTGAGGATTTTCAGCATTTACTTGTACATTAGTTAAACACAAGAGTATAAGGCAATGTACTTGATAAGCAAATGAGTCATATAACTGTTGCATGGCAAAGCCTTTATAAATTATGAATGTTTAATCATACTTCCAAGAAAGAAACTGAAATAAGAATCAACTCAAGGCACTTATTTGAATACCCTAAATAAAATGCAGGCAGAGCAAAACTCGTTTAATGCATTATTGCAATAAAGGGAAATTCTTTGAAGAGTATTCTACATTTCAACATCCTCATTTGAGTTTCATTTTATTGTTTGACTTTATCTTACTGACTGCCCTTCTTTTCAACGGCTTTTGCCGTTTCATTAACGTACTAACTGACCTCATTCATTTTATTTGCTTGTTCACTTTCAAAAGACACTCGAATAGAAAGCACTCGATTGATAATAAAGTGTCAACTTTAAATTCGCAAAGCAACCCCAGGGGGAGAACTGTGTCAACACAAACAATATTTGATTATACTGTTTAGTAAACATATAACTGACCTCTTGCAATGTATATAAACACTTGAAGCTTATATAACAAAAGTATTTAATGCATTTTGTTATCGTCGGGTAATTCATTGATGTTAGCAATAAAACCCAATGACACATTTATGGAAAATCAAGTCAATCCAGTCACGTGAAAAGCATTATCTTTTGAATAAATTATCGTTATTTACGGTAAATCAAACTGAACGAAAACTTTTAAACACAAGTCTTCGAGGTTAATGACATTTAAAGCGAAAACAAGAAAAAAATTGCAACTGATTTCAGTTGTTTTAGTAAACAATATATATGTACATTATATAGAATTTATATTAGTATTACAAGTTTATTAGCATGCGGATTAGAAGATGTGCTTATTTGATTGCATTTTAGTGCCTTGTCTATGGCCTTTCAATTTAATTAATTTTTAACGACAATTAGGCGACACGAGCTGCATTTTAATTATTATTATTTTATTTTTATGTTTAGTACGGTTTGGCGTGTTGCTGTTTTTGGTATTTATAGCATCGGCACACTTTGAAAAATTTGAAACGATTGCCGGACTTGTCGAAATTTGCATGGGCCAAAGATTGTTGAGTGTTTCGAGGGTTAAAAATAAAATTTCTATGTAGTGAAGTGTGCTGAGATTGCACATTGGAACACTGCGAACTTTGCGATGACTCACATTTACATACACACACAAGCCACATAACAAACATACATACATATATGTATTTACTATATATCCGGATATGCAATCAACTTAAAAAGTTACGCATTACGTTTTGTGGACAGTCAGTTACGTATGAATATTCATATAAACTTCATATTGGCACAAAAAATTCTCAGTTTTAGCAATCGATTTGCGTGTCACGCTTTTGAGTTTTAGTCGTAGTTATTGTTCTTTTAATCGTTACACTATTATTAAATCGCCTCATGGTCACTTACAATTGCCAACTAACATTGATGCAGGTTGTAACTGAGATTTACAGCACAAACACGCGACGAATTTTGCTTCAGGTACACGAGACAACGTGGTAACAACAACAAAGAGACATAAAAGCAAAAGCAAAGGCAAAAGCAACTCCACTTCGCATTCGCAAACAAAAACAAACACGTTGCTTTTTTACTGGTGTTGGTTGGTGTGTTGATTTCTTTTCTTGGCCTTTATGTTTTACTATTTTTACGTCTTCGACTACCGTCGATGTTGTTCTTTCACCCACACACACACAAACACATCGTCACAGCCATTCAACAACAATTCGCGCTCTGTGCCTCGTTCTCAGTTCTCTTCGTTTTTCGGCACTTCCGCGCTCAACGACCGACGATTTCAGACTGAAACTACAATGCAAAAATGTTAAGACAACTGGGAACTGGGAACAGTGTATGTGCCGGCAGCTGTGGCAAAAACCTCACACCTATACCCATGGCAATCGCTCCGACATTGCGAGAGAGAGTAAAACTGGTTGTGAGCGGAGAATGTCGATAAGCCAAGCACAGGGTGGGATTTACCTCTGCTGAGGGTGCAATAACAGAACATTTATAAAGTAAAGAGGAACAATGTTCAAATATATTATTATAATAAAACGAGTTGTTGAAATTAATATAGGGTATTTCCTATATTTTCTTTTCATTAATTAAATAATATTTATTTTGGGAATATATAAAAAGTCAAACCATAAAAAAATAAAAATATTAACTCATAGAAGATGTTAGACCATTACAAGGTACAAGGAACAGTGTGCTGGAAGAGACCATCAATACTGTGCAAAAACTAGTCTGATTTCTAGAACGATTTTATTTACTTTAAGTTTGAAATCAACATTTCTTGCAATATTAACTTGAAAAATAGAGTTCCTTTTATATTTCAACACATATTTTTTATTTAATATCTCTTGCTTTCCATTTAAATCTAAACTAACTAAAAAAATGACTTCTAATAAAAGAATTGCTTTTATTCTAAATTTTCCTATTAATGAAAACATGGTAGAAAATATTGCATACTTATAGGAAACTAAAAAATTGCATACTTTTAGGAAGATAATATTTATATATCAGCTTGTGAAAAATTGTACCTAAGAAAATGGTTTTTGCTTGCATTACAAAAAAAAACTGTCCTTGATATTAACATGACTGCACTTTAAGTTTTATCGAACTAGCTGCCTGACATTCATATGATGTACGTAAGTCACGATAATGCATTAACTAAATCATAAAACTACTAATCGTCAACAATGATGTTAAGCTAGACAAACTAGAAACTTTAATTAAAGATGTGTTTACAGATGTCAGCTAAAATATTGAAAGAGTTGGTGACAATTTGTCCAGTTGTCGGCATCTATTGTAGTCCAAGCCAAGAATATTTTAGTATTTACTGTGCCTCAGAAATAATGTTCATATTATGATGCTTCAGAATTTCTCTTTCTCTGATGTGGTTACATTTTATAATTGAAACAAAAAGCATTTCAATCGAAAACTAGATTAATCAAAGCTCCATATCTAAAAATTATTAATATTAGATATATATTATAGATATATACATATATATTTTTTTTTTAAACGGAGATTTATTATATGTTATTCTGTCGGCAATTCTTATGTTTTATGTAGACCAGTCAATAAACAACAGAGGGGAACTTATTTTAATTATTAGTTTTTTTTATTATCTCAGTAATTAAAATGATTTTGCAGTTACATTTATGTTTTATTTTAAAATTAATTACAAATCATACATTTAACGTTAAACGTTTCCAAATATTTGCTTACATTTTTAGACTAATTTGAGTTTGCAATATTAATTTAGTAAATATGTTTCTCAGCATTTACATTTAGTTGAAACATTTTCCTAATACTCGTACACATTCGATCGTACTTATGACAGACTAATGACTTATGTTTAGTTGTTATTATATTAATATTAGGTAAACTTTAAAGAATTTTATAGTATGGACTTGTATTTTTCATTTAGTATTTTACAGCGGAATCAGGTTGAAGCTTATTTCCAGCAAAGAATTTGGAAAAAAATTGAAAGAACACTTTAAATTATATACATTTGAGACTTAATTAAGAAAATAGGGAAAAAACATAACTATGCATAAATGTTAAACTATGTTAAACAATAAAACTGTCACATTTGACTTATGAATTAATTGTAATTTATTTGTATTTTTATATATTACTGGGCGGTCCGCGATGGGCACGCTGTCCATGCAACGTGGAGGAATGTCTAGAGCCGGGTCGTGAATGTACAATTGCATAATCGTTATCAATTGGTATAGACCTTCGAAGTAGTACGATTCAATACAAAATCAATGGTAAATTATATGCATATCTTTCAATATAGAGAGCTTGACAGTTTAGTTAGCAAATCTTATAAAAGTGGATGGTTAGTGTGGACGGGATATGGACCAAAGAATATTGTACGTTCTATAAGTTAAGTTTAGTTTAGTTTTTGTTTTTGTTTTCTTTTTTTTTTTTGTAAAGTTAGTCATCTTTTCAAACAAATGCAAATTATCAACGGTTAATTACAGTTGCAATACAAGGCACGAAATAAATTTCATTCTTTTTTTCATGTGTTGTGATATTTGTTTTTGTTTCTGTTTTTTTTTTAGAACACAAGTTGTGTTGCATTGTTGTAGTTGTTGTCCAGCAGGGCGGGCACTTCAGTAGAGTTAACAAAAGATACGAATACAACAAAATACGATACATAGATACGGTACAAGGCTTTGTAGGCATGCTTTATATATAGTATGTGTATGTTTGTATATGTGTGTATTGGCTCCACAGCTACCAGAGAAAATATTGTGAGAGCATAGCAGATGCATATCGAGTGTAGAGTAGAGCTTTTGTGTATGTATGTGTGGTGTGTCGGTGTGTGTGTTTTTGTGTTTTGTAGATCAGCTTAATATCTATCAGACCTATTTGAGTGTATCGTTGAGCCACCGCTAGTATAACCCTTGTGCGCATCGCGACCATGTAGCGAATAACGGGAACCATACTGACTGCCATGCCAGCTGCGATATGGATCGTACTCCTCGATTATAGAGGGTTCCTTTTCAATTATCTGTAAGTTTAAAAAAAAAGAAAAGCATTTGTTTTACAACAGATACAATGTTAGTTGATGTTTATGGTTCTAGTTTTAAATATAAAATATTGATATAGATTTTGCAAAATTTCAGAGTCTGAATCAAAACAAATCAAACGAAAATTGCATTTTTTAGGTCCAATTTTTAGGAACACATTTTAATTTGTTTATGTAGTGCTTTAAAAATGATTTTGAAACAAAATAAACTAATAATTCCAAACATATTCATGCCTATTGTAGACCCAATTTCAGTAATTTCCCAAAATAATTTAGATGCACTTTTATTTGTACATTAAATAGATTTTCAATATCCTTTTTCTTTAGGATTAGATTTTCTGACTACTAAAATATTATATATAAAAGAAGCTTTCACTCATAAACTTTAGCTGTCGATCTATGCATTTTTTAAAGCTTATTATGCTTGTCAGTATGTCAATACAATAATTTTATAATTGCATTATTTTTGTAGAATAAAAGAAGATTTACCTCTGTGTTGGCACAACTACAGCTCATGGCAGTGCATAGGAAAATATTCATCAGCAGCATGATGAGGAACAAAACACCCAGAGTTATGGCCAGCCATAGAAGCCAACTAGGTCTCACTCCATCCTCGCAGTTTGATGAGATTACTGCAAGGAAATGTATGTCAATCCACATATAATTAAATACTATAGTTTGTACTTACATTGCGCTTCGGCGGGATCAAAAACGAATACAGTTGTACCCGCAATACTGGAGCCTTCTTCGTTGGTTCCTATTTGGCGAGGACCACCCTTGGTAAAACCAGCCGCCAACACCTCATTACAATCGTCAATCTCAACACAACGGCCATAACACTGGATGACGTCACACTGCAGATGAAGTTCAGATCCTGAAATGTATTTATTAATAGATACCCTGTGAATTAGATATCTAGGGATAGTCCCATCTACTTACCTTCCGGAAACTTGAACATGGAGTCCACTGTGGCTTCGGCTGCACGTCCATCGGCAGTGGGCACAAAACGGGTCATTAAGGTGCGATCGGTGGGGCAACTAAAAAGATACAATATACCGTATGTAAGCTGCTGGTTCAGAGATAGAAATCAGAGCTATGTAGTTAGACGTACCCGCGATCATCTGTCACCTTTAGAGTCGTATTCTTTTTGTCAAAGGCAAAGCAACTGCCAACACGTAGACCATAGGTATCTAATAATTAAATTGAGCTCTTATGAATAAATCCAATTGACAGAGAGACTGGTAAAGATTACTCACCATTTGCCTTGGTGAATTCAGCACGGATCTTGTATTTATGTCCTTGGACCGTCTCACGCACTCGATGATCATTCTCCAGAAACTTGAGCACAATGTGAGCATTGTCATCGCTGCAAATACGAGTATGAGAGGAAATGTTACAATAGCTAATGGTTGACTAGCCAGACAACAACAATTACTGTCAAATACATAATTAAAAGCGCAGATAATAGACCCAAAAGTGCGGCCCACTGCAATTCGCTTGCAGTTTCATTGGCCAATAACGGCACTGGTACGAGCCTTATGCAATTGCCGGTCATTACGTTATAGATAGCTGAGTTTTGTGCCATATAATATAGTATAGCTTTAATTTGAGCTATCTTGTTTGCTGTTTTGCACATTTTTGTCGATTTTAAACTATTTTTCAATTTCCTTTTTGTTTTCATGTAATTTTTTGCTCACTACGCTTAACAGAGCGCAACAATTTGAACGAAAAAAATCAGTTTATTTTCAGTATGCACGCATGCTGTACTTATATATTTTCCGATTTGTTTGCATTGCTTTCATTAAAACCTCAGTCATACAAAAGACTTAGACAACGAACTTGCGTAATTTGGAATTGAGGCAAAGTCATTGGCTTTATGGAAATGAGGCAAGCGCAAATTAAATTGTTTGTACAACTACCAGATTGTTATCTTCAAGAGGTGGCCATAAATGATTTACCGTTAATTGAGCACAACACGGTGAATTGTTGTTCGTGCGAAATGATTAAAAAAAGTCGAAAAGAATTTCATTGTACCGAACGCTAATGGCCTTGAGTTCTACTTAGAGTTGAGTTCTAAGTACAAAGAAAATCACAAATCAATAAAAGGCGCTATAGAAAGGCAACACCTACGGGTAGTAGACATACATATGTGTGTACATTTATATAGCTCACCATAATATGCTCTTTGATTTTATTTGTTGTGCGCCGCCAACAAAAAACAGACAAAAAGACAAAAACACAAAAAAAATAAAAAAATAAAACCAAACAAGTTTCAAGAAATCAAATGAAATTAGCAAAACAACTAAAAGTCAGGGCACTTTGGCCTGACGGAAGCTTTGGCCAAATTACAGCACAAACTTAACAATCTACATAAGGAGCATTCTTAAGTGCAATTGTCTAGAGTCTAGACAACTTAGGCAGTCAAACTTACCGAGTGTATCCCGATTTGCCACAGGTAATCACATAAAATTTATCATCCGCCAGTTCAAGAGTTTTATGCACACGCACCGCCAACTGAATGGAACGTTCCTCCGTCCGCTAAAGTAGGGAGACAGATGAAATGACAGAGAGGGAGAGAGATCAGTTAAATCGTTGGTTATTAAAAAGGTGCATAGAACTTTTATGTTGATTGGGTTTAAGATGCCGCATTAATATACTAAGCTGCAGGCGTTGGGAGCGCCTTTTAAATGATTATATTTATGTTCGACTTTGACCAAGCTTATTTGCGTTTGGCTAATAATAAACGTGGCCGGTGGCAGATCCGACAACGGCTGCGGTCTGATGTGGAGCTTGTGGCACGTTAATTGTCACCATGATGTAATTGCAGACCCAGCAACAACAAGGAAATGCAGAATGACGCCAAGTGTGACGCTGACAGTCAAGTAAACCGCCAGTCCGACAGTCCGACAGTCAGTCAGTTAGTCAGTTAGTTAGACTGCTCACACTCGACACATTTCCCAGTTGTTTATCTCTTGGCCATGTTTACCTTTCGTCTGAACTTCATTGAATCTTATGCTTTGCAGCCACATTAATAGCTGCACTTTCCAGTTAATGAGTTTAGCTTGCCTATCATGGCTCTAACAGACATTTCGGTAATAACATGTTTGCATTTCATTTCGAATACGGTTGGTATTTCATATAATTTAGCGTTTTAATTGTGCAGCCACATGTAACTGACGGTTGCCAGCAATCGAGACGAGCACAAACGAATGACTTAGGCGAGCAACTTGTTAGAATGCAAAGAGCCGCACACATACACATACTCACTGAAGTACTCACATATACATGAGTTCATCTTTATTATTTTTTATGGTTATGCAAGTGCAACTGTTGCTGTCAGAGTTATCAGCTCATAATATACCACAAATATCAGTGAAATAATTATAGGACAGTTATATGAATTGAAATATTTTGCTAACATTTTATTTATTTTATTTCTATTGTGCCAACTTTACCTTACCCTAGACTAAGTTTCCGTATAAATTTAATTAAGTTGTTGTAAATATTAAGAGTTAAAAAATAAATAAGTTACTAATTTTATTTGGATTTTTTATGTTTGTAGTAGATTTCATTTGGATTTAAATAATTTTTTTAACTTTACAAAATTGTATTTAGTTCTTTTTTGCATACATTTCAATTAATTTCTTAAGTCGTCTGTTGCGACTTAGTTGACATTCAATAAATAAGTAAAGTCCCTGCTGTAAATACAAAATTCGCTGAACAATGGTGGTTCACGTAACCTTGACCCGCAATTGGCAGCAGTTGTGTAATACAACAACAATTAAGTGTCGCTAAGGCTGACCAACTGAGACAACTTCACTGCAGCATCCATTATAATGCATACAGACTGTATTCAAGAGTTAATTTTTGACTTGTCGCATTTTAGCAGCTGTTCGCTAAACTGGTTTTAGTTTCCATATAAAAATATATTTATTTTTTTATTTCTTTAATATTTATTTGCTTTATCTGGTTGACGTCCCACGCCTGCGTTGATCTATTGGCATATTACGTATTAAATGTTGTCAGCGTTTTATGAATGAATCGAAACTTTAAAGATTTACAGTTTTATCATGGATTATGACTCAAGAAACTAAGGAGTTTAGTGCGTGCTTGTAAGTACAACATTAGTTGAAAATGTTAGCAAATAAACACTAAGATAAGTGTGCATAAATACCTCAAACATAGCTGGAAAATAATATCAATAAAGAGTAAGAGATTGAGTGGCTGGTAAACATGGCAAAGAGTGTCACAATCTGTTGGCCAGCTCATGCATCAGGATTGAATGAAGTAAAGGAAAATCAAGTCAAGTAGACAGATAAACTGATGAGTTTTTAGATGGAGAGAAGACGAGGAAACTAAAACAGGTAGTAGACGTTGGATGAGCTGCGGATGAGCTCATTATGAAGTTATTATCAAACCAAGTTTCAAGTTGAGAAAATGACTGCGTTGATTTTCCTTATAAGTGTTGTTCTGTGGTAATGTCTATTTGAAAATTACTTAATTGACAAATTGGCATACAATTTAAAGTTTGTTTTGTTTGTCTTTGCTGTTTGCTGTTTGCCTGTGCAATGCAATTAACATTTAAATGATTATAATGGTGCTGCACAAAGAACCATAACACTCATCATAAAATAATGGCAAATAATTTGCGGCTAAGCGACCCACTCGCAATAATACAAAAATACAAAAATATGAAATAAGTTCAAGTACACACCAAACTCAACCCACAATGGCAACAACAACAACAGCAGCAACAATAAACAACTTGAACTTTATGTTAAATTGTTGACTGCGATTGCGATTGCGGCTTGGGCGTCTGTCTTGCCATTGTCAGCGGCAATTTCATGGTTTGCCAAGTACGGCAATGTGAGGGCTTTTTGCCATAAAAACCAAATCAAAGAGATTACGGCGCTCCACAAAGTGGCTGGAACCAGTCTGATTTTTTTTTCTTTTTCTTCTTATTTTTTTGTTGACGAGCCTGGAGATTGGAGACTATTTTAGACTTGAGTTGCATCTGCAATGCAACTGCCAAGGTCAGGCCAAAGTCGAGGAGGCATTTTGCTAAAGCAATTAATGCCCTACGAAAATATTTGCCAAGAAATAGAATCAAAATTGCTCAAGAGCTTTTGAGTATACAAACAAACAAGCAAACAACAACAAAATTCTTTTGACACAAATTCCGCACACAAATACAAATACAAATACACACAGAACAACAAGAACGAGAACAACGAGCTACAACAACAAGCGTGGAATGCTGTCAAAGTCGAAGCGTGGAAAGCCGTGTCTGGGCATGTGAACTGTCTGAGACGCCGGCGCGCTGTCGACACTCCCAGTTCCCCTTTTGGCCACCCCCCTCAGTTACCCTCTCCCCATGGCAGGGTTAAAATAAAAAAAAAAGCCACAAGCAAGCCGTCGCGATAAGCGTGATTTAATTTTATAGGGGACCTCCCTTTTTGGCCGGCAAACGGAAGGTGGGCCAAAGAGCGCTGAAATAAATCTGCTACACCGATGCAGGTAAGTCTGGACTCGACTCTCCAGCTCCAGCTTTAGCTCCAGCTCCAGTCTATGCTGATATGGTCTGGTCATAGTTATTTTTATAAATTGGGATACAGGGTGCAGCAGGCTGATTTGACATTGCAATTAATAATGTTGTACTATGCGTATGTGCTTAAACTTATAACATGACGCGTAACGATGATAATTTGCATTTCAACACGCTGCATTATGATTGTCACACAGATACACACAAATTTGAGTACTGTGCGTGCACATATGTATGTGTGTACTTATATCTGACATATCTGCTTACATATGGGCATGGCTAATGCTAATGGCTCTCAGCCTAGGCCCTGATTGTCTTTGTCTGCCATTGTTTAAGCTCGGGCGCTGCTTACCCACTCACACTCACACTCACACATACACACTCACACACACACACGCCTGTCAACGCCCGTGATGCACGTAGGATTAAACTTGATTTTTATTGCCATCGTTACTATATAGACTGACGACTAGTCGTCGCCTTCTCCGTCGTCGTCGTCGTTAGCATCAGCCATTGCTGATTTGCCTTGATTTGGGGCCAAGACTCCAAGTACACCAGATTCAAGATTCGTTCAAAATTTATGCGCATGCGTGCCCCCATCCAAGCCCCACCCATATACCCATACCCCCAATCTGTAGTGCCCTTTAGACGGTGTCTGCGTCACAGACCATCTGTAGACAAGGTCTTTGCGTTAGCATGTGAAACACACTCAAGTTAGAGAGTTCAACACGACAATGAGATACTCATTGCTAGTAATATTTATATATGTTCAGTTATTATTAAATTGAATATATATGGAGCTCTAATGATATAAAAAAGTTGGAATATTTAATATTCATTTGGTACGTAAACTGAGATTATGAAGCTAACATTTTAATATGTTCTTAAGCTTTCCAACTGTAATTTGTTCGCTTAATAATACAATTCTTAGGCATTGTTGATTTGGTTTACTGTGGATCTTGTTAGGGACAGTATTGTGTGCACACTCATAAAAATTTTTTTTAATTAAAACTATAAATCGCCACTTATTTATTTAAAGGAACTCAACATTGCAAAGTTTGGATTAAAAAGGGCGGACTTATATCTATTTTATAGATTCACATAACTAATGTTGAAAGTTTGTTTTTAGCGGATTTATGAAATGCTTCCAACAAATCGGAATTGGGGTTTTAGGCAAGTTTTAGCTAATTTTTTCGATTTCTTTGAAAATTTACTATATTTATCAATAGTGTTAGCAACGAGACTTTCTATCGTAAGATCGTAAGATTATATAAAAGAGCTGTTATGGAGCTGCTAAGCTGCTTAGGCAAAAAGCATTCAATATTTACCGGAGTTTATCTAAAGTTGTAAATAGTGAATTCGAAAGAAATACTATAAATTATAATAGACAATTATATCTAAAAGTTGACAAGGAAGCTTAGGGTTCTTTTGAATTGTTTTTAAAAATATATGCGAAGGGACATTTTCTAAATTCATTGTAAATTATTAAAAAATATATGCGGAATTAGGCAAATAGTTTTAATATAGTTAATATTGTTAAATAAGCGTGGATTGGTTGTGCTTACATTGCTGCCACTCACGTTGCTGACCAAGATGCCACAATAGTCGGGTGATCCCTGTTTGGCCCAGAGATTGAGGCTAAATGCCACTGAGTCACTGCCATCGCCCATGGCCATGCAGGACTGTGTGCGATGATCCCGGACATGGACTGCACCCGTGTAGCCGGAACTGAACTTCACCTTTATGTTCATGGTGCCCGCTTTGCAGGTGGCTGTCACATGGGGTGCAAATTCACTTGGTGCTGCTGGCGGTTCCTGTGTGGCAACCTGTGAATAGAAACGTGATGGAGAACAAAGTAATATAAGTTGGATTTTTTTGTTGATAATAACTTTGACCTATTTTATAGTTGTCTGGGAACTTATCCACACTATTAACATGCTAAACATTAAAAAGCCAACTCATAGGCTAAGCATGGGAAGACATTGGAATACGAGAATTCTAATTAATTTTAATGGCCAAAACCAAAGAGTCAGCAAAAGTCGCAATTAATTGCAAGAGACCAGCTCTTTGGAGCTTAGAACTTTAAGTTCTTTGGCGGTCACAGTTCTCCACAGAAATCTGCACGTTTTGGGCCAGTTTCAGGTCCAGCTTCAGCTTCAGCTTTAGCTTTAGCCCAAGTCGCGCCCTGTCAAAGGCATTTGGCTTGAAGATAATTTATTGGCATGCTCTTGACTTGGGCTGCCGTCGCGTCGTCGTGATAATTGAATTTGTGCTCCAACTTCAGAGCGAAGTCAAAGCCCATAGACCAAGCTGGAACTGGAACTGGAAGTGAAGTTACAGACCGTAGGCGCTAGATAAGCAGCACAAAAGTTAAGTAAGTCATGTCATGACAATCGCACTGATGCCGTTTTGCTATTTTTTTTACGTTTTTTGGCCAACTCACGTTCTTGGGGAGCCGGCCCCTTGGGCTGGGTAAACTATCCGAAGTGCCTGTCCAAAAACTCCCTCCGCTTGACGGGCTTTAAATTGATTTATGTATATTTACTTTCGAAAGGTGGCCTGAGAAATCCATTTGAGTTGCATTCATTCATTCATTCAACTGGCCAGTCATTATAGCTTTTAATTTTCTCAGCCCGGATTCAGTTGGCTACTGCTACTGTGCGTCAAGTGAAATGCGGCAAAGAATCGACCCAATTTGCGTTACTGTTGCATTTGTTGCAGGTATGCCAAAAACATGTTGACTGTAGTGTGCCACTTTCCACTTGCAACTTTTTGGTGCTTGATGCCAACTAGAACGTCCACATTTTGCATAGCACAAAGAATTTATGGCTGCCACCAATATAATTTTATAAGCCATTTTATTTAAACTGGATGTTCAGTGTATTCCTTTGTGCCCAGGCCAGCCAGCAATTATAGTCACATCTTTTGGCGGCACAGTTCAATGAGCGCTGCTCCAACGCTCGAGGGTCACATACAGCACGTAGCAAATGCAATTCCAATTTCAACTCCAATTCCAATTCCAACTTCAGCTCCAACTCCAGCTCCAGCTACAGCTCCAACTCCCATGACAATTTGTCGCTTGGCAAAATGCAATTGTTTTGTATAAATTTTGCATTTTATATTCAGTAAGAGAGGCCCAGAGTTGGAGTCACAGTCGAAGCTAGTCAATTAAAATAGTTTTTGCATGCTCGTTTCACTATCGTTGGGCTTGTTAAAAAATCGCAAACAACAATACAAAAAATGTTGCCAGCTGTTTGGCCTTTGTATTATGCAACACGCTCTGATTGTTGTTGACTTTCCATATAAACAAAGCCAAACCAAAAAAAATATATAGTATATCTAAAAACAAAAGCGAAAACGAAAAAATCTCAAACACAATTAGACACTTGCGCTGTAAGTCACGCCAGAGTCAGAGCCGCAGTCATTTCTGCAGCCGGCGACTATTAAATCCAATGAGCCGAGTCTTTGATTTTGATGGATTTGGACTGCACCATGTGCTCAGTCATTAGCCACTACCTTAGTTGTAGCCGCAGGACACTTGGGTGATTTTTCAAATTTTAAAATACAAAAAAAAAAACAAAACACATTCCTTTCAGCCTTCCAGCCTTCCAGCCTTCCAGCTCAGTTGCGAAACAAAAGACTTGGAACACAAACTTGTTTGCTGCCACAATCGCAGTCGCAGTCGAAGCGCATGTAAATCCTATCAAAATTGGAAGCAGTCTTGACCACGCACAGCTGGAGTTGGCTTCAACTGGACTGGCTGCCTGACTGGGCCATTAAGCTCTCTGCCCACTGCTGATTTATTTTGCTGCTGGGGTCAAACGCTGTTGCCATAAACCAAAACTCTTCCAACACGGCCTTAACTATTAACTATTAAGAACTCAGATGTGCGCAATTAGTGCTAGAAAGTTACCACTTGCCGGCGAGGCAATTAGCTGCTTAAGAATGACAAAACTGCAAAAAGTATTTCAAAAAGTCAACACAATTAAATAAACCGACATTTTAATGCTCTGGCAGGGAATAGGCTTTAATATTTAATTTTAATCTAATTTAATTTTATTATTTGTTTAAGGTATGTTTTGCAATTCTGTTTTAAATTCCAATTCTCAACTGATCTTAGTTGGCGTATAATGAAAAAAAAATGTTCTCTAAATTAATTTGGAATCATTTAAAATAAATATTTATAGCAAGATGAAGATAACAAGATATAATATGTATATACAATATCTATGATCTAATAAGATGCAAACTTTTATTTTCTTCAGATAAAATATGAGTTGCTAAAAGAGAAGCAAAAGAAAAAGAAGCATAAAATAATTAAAACATAGATGCTTGATTATTATCTGCCTTTTGATTAACTAACTAATCAGATTATAAACAGAAAATTCCTAATATTCAGATCTACTTAATTAGCTATAGCATAGAAAAATAGAAGTCTTTTCAGTCTACCTACATTTTGTGTAGCTTTTAACATTGTTTATAATACGGTATAAAATATTTGAAAGCTCTATTTGCTTGGCTTGATAGAAAATGTTTCCTTCAGCTGGAGAAATCAAAATTTGCGAGACATTCTAAATTACTTTGGGATTTTATTTAGCTTGTATTTTAATTGTATTTTCTGAATGATAAAATTATCCCAATAATCTTTTTTATAGTTCGCAATTTGTTTGTAAAGGACTCTTCAGTTTGAGTTTTGAAAGTATTTTAGTTATAACATACAAATTGCATGGATCAAAAACCACCTACAAATTAATTCACTTCAAGTTAAGGAAGTTAAATTGTTGTTATAAAAAGCTATTAGGCTTTAGCCAAAACAATGTGTAACAATATGCTTGCAGTCAATGGTCACAACTAATTTAACTTAATTTTCTGGCCAGACCCATACAACCATTATGGGTGTGTTTTCCCATTGCTGCCGTTTAGAAAAAAAACTTAAATATTGCGCAATACTTGCTCGGCGATACAATCTCCAGAGTCTAAGCTTAGAGCTCTGAGTGCAGCTGTGCATATTTTCGACTGATTGCCAAATAAATTTGCTAATGCTAAAGCTAGAGCTAGAGCTGAAAATGTTAACACAGAAACAACAACTTGTGTTAGAAGCGAAACGAAACTCGTGCCTAACAAAAGGTGTACAACAGATAAGAGGGGAAACATGAGAGAAGGGGGAAGTTTGCTTTAACATATTTTTTGTGCATTTGAATTTCCGCTATGTGGCGACTGTGGTGCAGTAATAAAGCTTGGCAAGTAAATTATAACATAAGGCCTCCGACTCGGACTCGGACTCGGACTCGGACTCGGCCCGACCCGACTCAACTTGGCTAAGACCGACCGGCGAGTTGGCCCAAAGCTGGAGTCCTCAGTTGGTTGCCAAGTTGCTGCTGCTGATTGCAAATTGTCACGGTATTTTCGCTGGCAGCGCATAAATTGCCGTTTAAGCGGTCGAGGATCGCATTACAGGCGCTGTGCAGTCGCATATTGTTGGCCATATTTATGTTGAGTGTCGAGTTTTTGGGCCTGGCCAAAAGCTTAATGAAGCTGGAGGCTAAACAAGTTTTCAGCTTGATAACATAATGAGAGCAGACTGTCAAGAGATTTTTCTGCATTTTCACACAGCCCTCGAGAGAATTTTAGTTTTGCTTTTCTTTTCTTTTGCTTTATTTTTTTGTGAACTAAAATTAAGACTTGTAATTAATGTTGTTGTCGCTACAATTACTATACATTTCAATTGTTGGTGCGCTACTCCATTGATGTTCTGACGTGCTAATTCCATAGCACGTAGTCGACCCAGACCTAGACCTGGACCCGGACCAAGATACAGACTCAATGCCCCTTTTCAACAGACACACATAGTCTGGGGTCAATTGTGTGGCTTTTACGCTGTCGTAGCACTAATATAATAATAAGCACTTGTCTACGGTCTCTTTTGTTGATGTGGTTGCCGCTTCTGAAAGGCAATCAATAGAAAACATCTTGTAACTTTTTTCTACTCCTAACCAATTCAGTATTTATACAAAAAAAATTCCAAAGAACTTGTCATGTGCTGCGGACATTTTGCTGCTTATTTATGTGTTTTACTAATTGCTAGTTTTTTGAGCAACTTCACTCGTAGCTCGTAGTACTTTTTCTTCGGCTTAACAGTAGCAAAAGAAAAGTTTCGTTTTAATGCTTTTTCCATCAACTGTAGCCACTCATACACTTTCTTCTGAGATGTGATTATCTGAGGGCATCATGCTGCTTTTATTTTACATCAACAAATGAAATGGCTTAAAATGTTATGAAAGCTGACTTTAATTGAATTTATCTTGGGCTTAACCCTCTTAAAGCAGTAACAATGATGGGAAATAGTCGAAAGTTCTTTCTACAATTGTTATGCATTTTTCTCGTTTTCTCGTTTCTAAGCTCATTTAATTGGCATTAATCAAGATTTTGAGTGGTCAAATTATGAATTTCTTATGAGCTATAATTTGTTTTGACTGTAGCTAATGTGTAACCTCTCAAAAAAATTAAAGATTCCATCAATACTGAAGAGAATGCCCGCTAAACATTCTCCAGTCGTGATTTCCAGTTAGTGACACTTTTCTTATTTATTACCTTAATTGCTGGAAAATGTTTACTCAGCTCACGAAAAACTCATCGAGATACACAACATTTTGCGAAATGCTTTCGGTCGCTAAGCAATTTTCATAAATGCCACTTTCCATGCGCATCATTTGCGGGAAAAAGAACCTGAAAGCAGTCTGACAGTCAGTCTCATGGGATGGCTAAAAAGGCCAGGTTGTTACTTTTTTGGAGGCACAACTTTGTGACCATAAGCCTCAATGACGGGCCAATGGAAGTGGAAGTTTCCAATGGAGACAACTTACAAAAATGCAACAAAAGCAGAACTAGCAAATGGTTTTTCCCATTAGTTTCGAATAAAACCTACTTTTACCTCAGGTTACAAAAAAAAACAATTGCTAAATTGTTGCTGTTGTTGTTGATGTTGTTGTCGTTGTTGTTGCTGGTGAGTGAACAGAGGAAAAGGCAAAGCAGAAGCAAAAACAGATCAGAGAGCGCTGCAGGTGAACAATGAAAGTTAATCAAATAATGAAGAGTCCTAACCAAAGTTAAACAAAAGAAAGAACTTTCTCCATTGGCGGAACCTACACTGCTGAGAACATACTGTTCTACTCTGTAAAGCTATAGATGATGACCCAACATTTTTGCATAAATTTTAATGAATTTTACGCTACAATGAAGTCGGACAGTAAACAAAATAATTTGCACTCGAAATCAACGCGGCGTTAAATTGCGTCAACACAGGGCAGCTTCAGGCCAGGCCAATAGATTTCGTGGTCACTTTGTTGGCATGACATAAACACGCTTTTTATTTATATGTGTTTCTATTTTGTGTGTTTTTCTTTTTTCGGGTAGACTGTGAGAATTATGGTCAACATTGGTAGTTAACTGCGCAACACACACTCAGTTGACCGACCAATCTAATGGCAAATGGTAATGGAGTCGCCGTCGTCGTCACACTCGCTTCCTGACCAATACCTGTACTCGAGTGCCATCGTCTCAAGACACACTACTAACCCAGTGGCGGTTGCGTGCGGCTAACAAACTGGTTGATCTTCTAATTGCCCCAGTCCGAGTATGACAACCCAACGACGCGACGGGTCCAAACTCGACCAGTTCACTTCATTGCACTCAATTTTGTGGTCGATATGAATGGATGCGAGACCCAAAGCAAAAACAAACTATCAACCCAACTGTTAATTGGAACAAAATGGCTTTGATTAAAGTAAATTCTATTTGCATTCTGTGGTTACGAGCATTATCAAAGACCAGAAAACAACAGGAAAACAAAAATACACTAGGCTGGCCAAGTTCTAGTTAATATGTTTGTCGGCTAACTGTTAGAGATCTTTACCGTTACCGTTAGCACAAAGCTAAGACACACATGAAAAGACCCTAAGTTAAAATAGCTTAAATCAAAAAGATCCAAAGTCAAAACAATCAACAAGTTTGTTGCCTAAGTCTTTTGTTTGTCTTGCTGCCTCAGCGATGATTCTAAGAAACAAACCAATGAATCATATTTTAAGTATACTTTTATGCTGTTCTACATACATTTTATCTTGTAGCTATAAGCTTGGATCACTTCAATTGACTTGGCTACAACACGTGCTTGTCAGGTTTTAGCTTTGGTTTTGTTTTACATTCTTACCACATCAGAAATAATGCAAAAGCCTCACAGCCTAACCACAGGCCAACTTCAGGCCACTTGCGGTCATATTCAACGCGTCATTTCTTACCAAATACGCAACTTCTCAATTCGTTACCGATTTTCGCCTTTTTGATATTTATGGCGAACATTCAGCAGTCCAACGGCATGACGACATGGCCAATACACATGTGTATTGTATAAATACTTATATTGCCTTATACATAATCATAACGTTGGGTGTTTGTTTGTGTGTGAGAGTATGTGTGGGTCTAGAGAATTAGCATATTTTGTTTGCTTTGACATTGAAACTGATTTTAATGGCCCGTAACAACAATAACAAACACTACTAATATGCAAGTCAATATTTACATTCGAGTATCGAGCACTGAGCATTGACAAAAGTGGCAGCAATTATAATTATAATTAAGAAACATGGTCTATAGTTGTCGCATGAGTTAGGCATATTAAACACTTTTCGTTGGCCAAAAATCAAGGTGTCTTTGGTAACTGTACGCTGTGTGTGTCATAATGTATGTGTTTGTGTGTGTGAACAACCTTTTGGGGGGAAATTAAAACAGAAAACGCAAGTTCGCTGTTTGCTTAATAAGTGTGAAAAGCAAGGCAGAGTATAAGGTAAAGGTAAAAATAAAAGCAACAGCAACAGCAACAACGGCTACAAAAAATACCGTAAGGTAGCTAAAATTCAATTTTAACAGATATTTAACACGCATTCACATGTAAAATTTTGTATGTGTGAGTGTGTATGCACGTAGTTGTTATATGCAGACAGTAAACTTATATCATCATCATTATCAGGCATCGGCATTATCATCATTACCTTCATCGTCAACATCATAATCGTCGTCAGCGGCTTCGCTGCGTTTGTTTGCCGTTGTTTTGCTTCAAGGTTCTGTGAGTTTTGCATTAGCCAAAGCTAACTAAAGGCTAAGTAAATACTTAGTGTTAGCTGACGTTTTTTCTTAGCCGTTTTGTCCGTGATTGTAGGCCGTGTTTTTTTTAGCCGCTTGCCAAACCCAAGCAACTTTATTGACGTCTCCGTGGGCGTTGAGCTCTGTGTTTTTTTGTATTTTATGATGTCATTTTTAAGCGGGCGCCGACATCAATGAATAGTTCAATATACCCGTTAAACTTATGCATAGATAAGTACTTTTAAGCATATATTTTGGGCAGAAACTGAAAGTCTTTGTGATCTATCAATCACATGTTTAACTTTTGCTGTTTATGTATTTTTACTTTTATTAAAGTTTTTTCTAACTTACTGCCTAAGTCGCTTTACTTTTAATAAAGTTTTTTTTGTAAGTAGAAACTAACTAACGTCATATGGTACATGCGATTGTTGTTGTCGTATATGCAGCTGCTCTAAGACCGGCTTAAACCAATTCCAATTGGTGCCAAGCCTTTGCAGCTGTCGTTTTAATAGATTTGTGCCATTTCATGATCCGAAAATGAAATCAAAGCATTTCTCTGGCCAAACCCAAACAATTGAAAATTGGCTCTTATTTGGAGGAGGGCCAAAAGTTACTTACAACTAGTGCATGGGTAAAAGTTAAGATATCGGTCAGTGGTACAAATCGAAGTAGTGAACAAAAATATGAGCACAAATCGTTGGAACTGCCGCCAAGCTATTGATAAACTGACAAACTGGCAGAGCAAGAAACTGGCCCAGCTGCGACTTACAGTTCAGTACAGTTCATTAATTTGTCTTGCTTGGAAAATTGCCGTGGAAAATTCACGTGCCTGCAGCGAATGTTGCTTGTTGTTTGTTGTTTGTTGTTTGTTGTTGGGCTGACTTTACGAGTTTGCCATGAAAATGGTCAGGTAATGTCAGAACCCGCAGTTAACCTCGTTTTTATGCCTGCCTCCAACCAGAACATTATTGTATGCAAATGAAAAGTGAAATTGAAGAAAACTGTTTCCCATACGACTTGTTATAATTGTGTACTTTTGCCAGTCACACAAGTGGGAGTGGAAAATGCGGGAAGCGGGGATAGGATAGTCTATATCTAAGTTGGAACTTACCTGTGTGATTAACAGTACGCTAAACAGCAGCCAAAGCGCCGTCAGAGCTTCCATTGTGTGGTGTGTTGTCATTGTGGCGCACGTTCGTTGCCTAAGTCTTTTGTTTTCTGTGTCGTATCCTTTTGGCAACTGCAATAAGTCGTTTATCAAACCATTTGCATTGAGCAATTGTGCAAATTGTTATAGCAAATTATGGCAAATTTCATGCGCCTCACGCAGTTGGCAACTAAAAAGTTGCTTCCAATTGCAGCTCACAGCAGATTACTCATTCAATAAATGTTACTTTTGTTGTTGTGTTGTGTTAATTTGTAAATGCTCAGAATACGATGAGTCAATGAGAGAACAATGCGAGACCTATACAATTGTAGTAACTATACTGACATAGCTAGTCGACTTTCTGCGGTTTATTGCAGCACTTTCGACTGCACAGCTGCAACTCACAATCAGATCATTACAAGATTTTTGTGGTTTTCTGGTCATAACTTTCTAGGAAATTTTAAAGTGCGCAAACGTGACACAAGTGCATAGACTTTAGAAAATAATTTCTAATCTTTTAATATGATTTTAAATCTAAGAAACTTTGATTGCAATGTGGGCCACGCAGCTGATTCTCACGTACACGATTTCGTTTTCCATTTCACAGGGGCTTTAATAAAAATCAAAAGCGACCCGACCTGATCGATCTTTATAACAAACTTGTCTGTTTTCTCAGAAAAAGGTTTGCGAATCGTTTCAAATAAAACAATGAGTATGTGTGTTCAACAAAAAACAAGTTT
Source organism: Drosophila putrida (assembly GCA_037043535.1). Taxonomy (NCBI): domain Eukaryota; kingdom Metazoa; phylum Arthropoda; class Insecta; order Diptera; family Drosophilidae; genus Drosophila; species Drosophila putrida. The sequence continues at coordinate 989,665 of JBAMBI010000390.1, read as the reverse complement.
GTGTATATGAATTTTTGACATACCAATTGTAGGTATAAAAAATAATCGAATAATATTGGCGCACATTAGGACTGACTGAGTGAATCAAATGAGTTAACTGAGAGAGGAAAGCTTACGTCATGACATCGTATTGTGAAACAATCTAAAGTCCAGTGTCACCGAATAGAGGGGAGAAGAAGGGTCAGACATTTGGCATTGTTTGAACACAGCTTCAAGTTATTTATAGCCAGTCTAAATAATTTATATAGTGCTACTAAGAGCAGTTTCTAGCGGAAATAGCAGCAAACCCACATGTACAGCTAAGCACAACTACACACGCACATACACAAAACTAACAACACTTTAAAGTTTAAACTTAATCAAAGCTAATGAAAAATCTTTGTTGAATTTTTATTTTTTTGTGGAAATATATGCAGTGTGAATACAATTTATGCAATAGCCTTAACATTTAGCCTATAGTTGTTAGTTTTAGCTGAAAACATAAGCGCGCAACTAAGAGAAGCAACCAGTTTAAGCCAAGTTAAGAGCGAGAGTCTCGGAGATCAAAGAGTTGAAATGCTCGCAAGTTCGCGCTGTTTCAAGCATTTTAATATATTCACTTCAAGTTATTTCCTTAAAGTTTTCACATGAAATTTGCCATTTGCCATTTGCACAATTTGTTGTTTGTCTATGCATATTGTTTATATTTTTATGCAAAGTACGTATTTTATGTATTTCTTTTGAATTCACTTCGTTGCTGTGCTCTTAAAGCATTTGGTAAGCGAACGCGCACGTGAAAACAAGTTTTATGCAACAAGTTGTGGCGCATTTATTGTTATTTTTTAATGTGCAATAAATAAACAAAACAAACATTTCTGCTTTGTTTTTGCTCTAAACAAATGACGTCAGTTGCCTGCACTCACACAATATTATTATTAAATATGTTATTAAAATTTTTGGACTGAAGAACACACAACTTAAAATACAAGTTTCCGCTTGACACGTTTACAACGACTTAACGGCTCGGGAGTTTTGTTGGAACTGAAACTCTGGCAGCGTGGAGCTTGTGACTTTTGGATGCTCTCAAGCTCCAAGCTCAGTTTTGTTGCCGCTCCGTTGCTGCCAGTTTGTATTGTTGTCGTTGTTGCTGTTGTTGTCTCTCTTTGGCTGTGGCTCATTTTGTTGTTTTGTGTTTACACACAGACATTTTTTCACGTTGCGCTTTTTGGCCACATCTTTCGTTTGTTTAACGCCTCATCCGCATTATGAATGGAGTTGCCAGATCGCTGGAAATAGAAACTCCTCTGTGTCGCATTTTATCATTCACACCATTACCGTTACTCTCTGTGCTGATAAATATAAAGTAGCACGTGTGTACGTGCGTGTGTGTGTGTTTGTATGTATTAGCAGTGTGAATGTGTGTGTGAGGTGGTTGCTCGCTGAAAGCGTAAAAAGATTTGAATGAATCGATACACCCGCAGGTTTACTATATGTGAAAGACGCATGCGCATTTACTCAATGGGGGTTACTATGCACTGAGAGTTACTGCTTCAGTGTTGACTAACGCTGCATTATTAACGGAATCTTTTTTATTTATTTCGTATTAACTGCAGAAATAATATAATATTCAAAATATTCTAATTTAATAAATAGTAGAAATATTCCAAATTTTTCTAAACAATCTATAACTCTTATGAAAGTTATGTTTTATTATCAGAAATCTTTACTTGATAACGCTCTCAATTTCTTACACACACTCTCTCTCTCTCATTTGGTCCTCACTGCTCTCATTCCTTTACACATTGCGTTTTTGGTGGGAAATTAATATATAACAACTCAAGTCGTCGCTCAGTGAAAATTTCATCACCGTCGTTGATAGTTCAGCTATTTTGTGCACTCTGCGCTCGAAATTGAATAATCAAAATTTAAAAAGAAAAGAAATCATTTTTGTGTTTAGTTTGATCCATTAAAGCCATCTGAAAGTATTCACGGTTATTATTTTTAAAGATTTATCACCCAAGTACAAAAATCAAAAGTGCTTATTTCTCAAATTATTGAAGAGAGAAGAAAAAGTATCAAGTCAAGTCCTAAAGGAATTTGGAACTACCAAAAAATCGAAACACGGTAAAAAATTCTGTATCACTAAGTCAGTCAGACAGCGAACGTGTGTGCGTGTGTGTGTTTCTTAGTGACTGTGACTGTGTCTGTTTGTGTGTGTTTGAGTTTATACGTGATAAGCGTAGACAGACGCCGTAACAACAAACCCCAGGCAGAAAGAAAACCAGTGGCAGAGACAGAGACCGCAGGCAGAGGGAGAAAAACGTAGGCGTTTTATTGAATTATATATAAAACAAAAAGTGCTGGGCGATTAAAGCCTTTGGATTGCGACAACCCGCTAACACATAAACCCACAACAAAAGGCAGAAGCAACATTCAGAACCAGGTTGAGTGGGCGGTAAGCTGTGGGTGTGAGTTGCATTGCTAATTGGTAACTTGGCAAATAATAATTAGAGCAGTAAATAGGCAAATAAATATTTGATACGGCCTAAAAGTATGCAACAAATTACAATTAAAACACTTCATTTGTTTATACTATTTTTGTTTTTAATATAAATTTATATATTTATTGCAGCTTTTATTTAAAGATGTATTCACAGTATAATTTTAGATTGTAAATTATTTTTAGTTGACACCAAATTGGAATAGATACACGCATACTCACACATGCACACTCTCTTATATGTGAGGCAACAATGTGTTGCAGTATCTCGTTTTTGCTGTCATTTGCGTGCGAGTCTTTGACCTCAGAACTGCTCAGCGTGCCACATTTCTGTCACTCTTTTTTTTTTTGGTTTAATTACCATCGAAAGGCCGTTAAATGTTCGTTTAGACGGCAAGCCAAAACTGCCAAGGCATATATGAGGCAAACAAAGCTGACATAAAGAACGGAAAGGAATGGAAATGCGGTGTGAAAATGGGTTAGATGTGGCTGCAGGTGTTTTGTGGCTTTTCCTTTTGCATTACTGAGGCAGCAAAATAATGAGCACAAACCCCTGCAATGCATCTCCATTGTGATACTACTATTTTATGGCATAAAATGTTAAAGTCTCGCCCCGTTGTGTTATGAAATTCAAACTCCTGGCGACGTTGATGGATCGTTGGGTCCACTAAGCTTCCATCACTCAGAACCTACCTAACAAAAGGTTAAGCGGTGTAATGAAGTTTGAAGCACAGATTTATGTGGTCTCTATCCCAAAGAAAGAGGTGGTAAAAGTTGATTCCCAGTACGTGACTGTGATTATAAATTTCGAAAGTTTGGAAAGAGCTGACAGACAAGCTGCTGTCAGAATTTCATATACAACTTTAATTTAGCTCTTAAATTTCAAAACAAAATGGAAGACAAGTTGAACTAACGAGCACAAAAATTTCCATCAACAACCTTAACTTTGTTGGCTTCACTTCTTGTGTGCCAAGCTGTTATATAAACAATCTAGTATTGTGTAAAAATGTATTTTGTTGGCCAAAGTTACCTCAATATCGTGCTGTTGCTGAATAAAATAATAAACTCACATTGGCAATGTCGTTTTGTCAGTTTGTTTGCCAATGAGCATTCCATTTCCGATTAAATTTGTTCGGCAGTGTCATCTGTCAACTTTGACATTTAAGCACGAGCAGAAATACGACTACGAGGATGAGGACGAGGACGAGGGCGAGTGTGAGTGTGTTCCCAGCGAAATGGCAAATGTCAAGCCGAGGCAAGTCCGAGTGCCTACACTTGCACAGCTTCAGGCAGCAGGAAAGCCACAAGCGTTCTTATAGAACTAAGCTCTGGGTTCACCCCCACAAAATGTGACAATGTAAGCGGTAGACTGTTTGACGCCATTGCCGAATTACATGGCGAATGCGTAATATGCGGCAAACTCTACATAGCTTATTATGAAAGCTTATGTCATAAATGCAGATATCCCAACATTGTCCAAAATATTCGATTCGCATGCTTTATGCATTTTTTATGACGCTGTAAATTCGGTATTTGCAATTCGAACTCTCTCTTAACGAGCTAACAAATTTCAATTTCAATTTATGTGCATATCATCATCAGCGTCTTGCCAAGGACATTCAAGCACAAGTTTCTCCTAAGGCTTCGCCATCAATTTGTGGCACGCACATTGCAAGAGTCGCAACACTGAACCAAAGCGCACGTAAGTAGGCTACGGAAAGTGGTACAACATTTGTCAGCAACAACTTTGATTAAATAGTTAGAAGTGTTTTTAAGCATGTCATGAAACGATTTAATTTATATACAAAACCTTCTACTATATTTCGTGATTGCTCTTTTGGGTCAACTTAAAACAGCGATAAAGTTTATAATTATTAAATTAGATTCAATAGTACCTTTTAAGACGGTTAAACCCTTTATGCAAAACTTTTTTGATAACCTCTACCATTTTAATCATTAAATTTTATATCTGCATTTATGAACAGAATAAACTGGAGGCAGATAATCGAAACTTTTCAAACTGCTTTTAAAATTTTTCTTTATTTATTGACAGAGTAAATTATGTTTACAATCTATCTAGACTTGAAAGCAGATATTCGATGCTTTTCAAATTCTGACACTTCAATACTATACATTGTTTTTATAAAAAAATTGATTGGCCGAGTCAACAAAATAAATGCTATTCTAAACTTTTCTTTATTTTAGTATTTAAATTAAACAAAATATATGTTCATTTCATATATTAAGAATCGTAAACTAGCTTAAAACCATCGTTTATACTAAAGTAAACCTCTTCTTTCTATACTTCAAGTACTTTTATTGTTTTGCTCAAACTTACAAACGTTTGAGTATTTTCACTTAATATTATTAGAACAACTTTCAAATTGTAAGATCTTCATAAGCATAATTTAAATACTTGTGTAAGTTGAGTATTCAAACAGTTAACAAATGGCAAGCAAATTCTCATTGTTTTGTTAAATAATTTAACCAAATAATTTGCAATTTAAACTTAACTTTGCTGTTGTGTAAATGAAGTTAAGTTTCCCAATTAAATTGGTTTGTTTTATAATTTAATTAAATACTTACAAATTGAAAGTTTTAATAAACATAATTTTATTATTTGTGTAGATGCAGTTTAGTTTTTGAACTGTTAACAAATTGCTGTCAAAAGCGAACTGTTTTGTACAATATTTCCTTTATCCTTTTTCGTTTTTCCTTTTTTCTGCTCATTTTTTACTACAATAACTTCTTACTCTTGGTTTTATATTTATGCTTGTGCGGAGTATACTCTGCCCTAGTTTGCGACTGGCGAGTACATTGAACCAAAAATAATCATCGTTCGAGTTGGCACCACATGCCAACAGAAGCAACAAATACAACAACAAAATAGCAGAGAAACAACCGCAGTTAGACAAGTTGGCCGAGAGAGAGGGAGAGTGAGAGACAGTGGGGACAGTAAGACAGTGAGACAGTTGGGGTCGACAGTCAGTTGTGCAATTCTTCGCCTGACAATTGAATGTTTGTTTTTGCCCGACATTGTCAAAAAGTTGTATTTTGTCATTTGGCAAAAGCCTTCTGAAAGTTTTCATAAAGTTTCATTCTTTTATTGCAGCATTTGATAAAGTCTTTTAAAGCCTTACATCGAAGAAGTAGTCCAAAAGAGATCTCTGAGTCAGAGAAACTGAACAGCGACCAACTGTTCGGCTCCATCGTTGTCCACGGTCAATATTAGCGCCATTGCAACTGCTGGGTGTGGGCGAATCTGCGCCCCGCCACCGGTAAGAGGCAGTGCCAAGAACTCATACAATATCTATCGCATATCACCGCTAAATCATTGATATCATCAATCACCCACAAACTTACATATATCATGCCACGCCTTGCTTTAAACTATATACTATATTATACATGTGTGCATTCATCATTAGTCATGTCTTTTTTATTTACATTTCCGTTTCCGTTGCTTTTAAAGCCTAGTTTCCACCTAAAGTTTTACGCAGTTGCACTTACGTAATATTATTTTCAGAATACTTGAATTCCCCCCCCCCCCCCCCCCCCGTTGTCTTGCTTCAGGTGGAAACTAAGCTTTAAGCTTTAAATTTTGTCTTTGTCGTCAATTTAAATGAGCCTGGCAGCTACAGCTTAAACTGATGGTTGCCCACGTCTTGTCCATAAACCCAAATGGCCCACAACTGTGGGTCGGTTGTTTGTTGTGCGTGTTGTGCGAATGTTGGCCCATAATGTCAGCTTGAAAAGTTTCAAGTGCCTTGAGCCTAAGGCCCACTGCCAATACAAATAAAAGCCCGAGAAGGCCATGCAGCGTTTTGGCTACAAGTGTTTGACATACTTGACAATAAGGCACCACCAGCACTACGAACAACAACACCACCCTACCACTGTAAAGGCTACACTTATCATTGATTTTTCCAGATACAGGAGAGCTCTCAAGAATTTCCTTAAATGTAGCTGCTTAGCAATTGTTAGCCATTGTCCTGAGTTGTCCTTGGCAACTGCTGGACAACTGAACCCTGAGCAGGTGAACCTTTAGTTGCACCTGTTGATAAATCATTAGATATCCATTTCAACGCCATTACTTTTTACGTTTATTATGCATATTGTAATTTAACTTTTAATTGGAATTCAGCTTTTGCTTTTAATTGCAATTTTCTACGAGCTTTCAGTTTTCAATTTTCACTTTACTCAACTCTTTCTCCGTCCGCTCGACTAACGCATTTCCAACGAAATCCAAATCACGTAACATTCTATTAGAAATACGTTCCATTGCAATTTCATGCTCTATTAATTCATTATCTTGACAGTTTTGTAAGTGACAGTATTTAATCAACGCAACGAATTCTAATTCTTATATAAAATTTTAACTAATCGTTCTCTCATCAAGATGACATATGAAATTTGAAATTGGCTTCCTTTTTGCAAGAATCAATAACCGTGTTGTTGTTGCTCTTGTATTCTTTTACGATTTTTACCATCTTTCACTGTGTGAATTTTCATTCGAAGTGGCCATGTATGGTCAAGTATACGTCCTGTTTGACAGCCAGTAATTCAATTCCACTCAATTAAGTGTAACAACTTTGTCAGGAGAAATTCCTTAATTGCAGATTAGAGAAAACCTGTGAAAGGTTACAAGTTTTTAATTGCATTTTAAGTTTATGTGTAACGCTTTAAACGTTTTGCCTTGACTATTAAATAAACGAATATAAACGTATTACGTATACACTCAATGTCTATGCACTTAAACAACAATTCGTTTACGGAATGCCCAAAATTTGAAGCACTTAACTAATAAGTTGGTTTAACAACTTTCAAATTGTCTTTCTGTATTTTGGCGTGCCGCAAAATAATAAAGGAACCAAAAAGCAGCACCCTGAATTTCTCATCGTTTAAATCAAGCTTCACTTCCAATGTTAATTTCCTGAAGAGAAGGTAAAGACCTTTAAAAGGAGTCGCCCACTTCTTTATCAGAGAAGCGGGCATCAGTTGGACGAAACTAATTTGAAATTTCATATGTTTGTCTATTTTCTCTCCCCTCCAAACACAATGTGTGCTCTCTCTCTTCTCTTTTTTTCTATCTTGTTCTCTCACTCGAATATGCTGCACCTTTCACTTGTCTGCGTGTCGTACGGTTTGCAATTGAAACGACTTTAACAACAAACAATTCACACATTCAACACTTACATCTAATTCACATCCCCATCCACTCAACAATGAAAACATACACACATACACACAGATTCAGCTCGGGAGACTTGTCTTCCGAGGTCGATGATGTTGATCCCAATAGCTTGCCGCCAGCAGCACGTCCTATACAGGACCAACCAACCAAGCCGAATGTTGCTGGCGGTCCACCGAATATGCCGCCACCTCCGGCACCAGGCCAAATGCCGCCGCAGCCCGCGGGTGCCGCTCCCGAGTTATCACTGAGCTTTGGCGCTGGAAAGGCACCGACTACAGCGGCTCCAGCGCCACCACGTGGTGTCAGTGCTCCAACCAGCCCGGCCAAGTCGCGTGAGAGTCTCTTGCAACGGGTGCAGAGCTTAACGGGCGCAGCACGAGATCAGGGCGCTTCCATATTGGGTATGCTTTATATGGACAGTACTCATAGAATTTGGCACTTTTTTGAACACAATTTAAGCCAAGTTAGATTAATCCATTTGCATGTATAAGGAATCATCAGGTTTCAACTATAGTTTTCTCAATAATACTCATAAAAACCTGCAAACATTTTGTCAATCAGAATTTAAGCCAAGCTAAATCCATCCTTTTGCCATGTACACAATTTCAACAAGTTTTAACTTTCTCAGTTATCAATAAATTTGCATAAACATATCGCAGTTTGAAACTATAGTTATTTAAAGAAACTTAGAAAAGACTAAATTAATTTGCATTGTATAATTCTGCCGTAATATTTCCATAATTAATCGACAGTAATTTGCATGATTTGATATTAAAATTCATTAATTGACAGCAAGCTACGTAACTTTAAATCCAATTTAAATAGTTTCAGATTGTTATTTAAAAATAACCAGGAAACTAAAAAAAAGTTTAACTAATCTAATTTTTATGAGATTCACTTCCACGACATGAGATTTGTACAAAAGGAAAAGGTCAGAAGCTTTTATTAATTATAGCAATTTGACAAGGGTAAATGTAAATGTAGACCTTTGTGAAAGACAAAAAAAAACAGTTAAATTTAAATAATTTTAAAATGAAAGGGGCTGTTTAAATATAGCCACAGATTTGTTATAACTTTTATTTAATTTTCAGACAGCTTAAGAAAGTTTAAAGGTATCAGGCTTAACTTTTATTTTATTAAAATTAACTATGATTCGAATATTAAATAGTAAACTATCCAAATGTGTCCCTAAATTTTGTTTAAGTTACAGGAAATTAAAACAGTGTATGCCTAGATAAAAATTGGGACCCTTAATAAAATTTACATAGGATCTGGCAGTAAATTTTATACAATTGTTAGATATGAATTATCTGGGAATCCGATTAATTGATTTTTTTTTTTGAACTACAATGAGAAAGCAAGTTCAGAGGATTAAACTTGGCGAAATTGTAGAGTTAGTGCATTTCAGAATGATCTCTTCCAGCTGCATTTGGAATTAAAACTTCAATTGAAAATTAAATAACTTTTGCCACTAACAGGAGCTGCGGTTCAAAGTGCCACCCAACGTGCTCCAACCTTTAACAAGGACAGATACTTTACACTGTTGGTGTTGGATGATCAGAATACGGACTGGTCCAAGTACTTCCGTGGTCGGCGTTTGCATGGCGATTTCGATATACGCGTGGAGCAGGCAGAGTTTAGAGTAAGCTTAACTAAATACTAGATGCTGAATAACAAATAAACAGTTGTGAACACACCATTTTATCTGATGTGCATCCGCAGGACATTACCGTGGTCTCCAGCGCGGATACCGGACCGGTCGTCACAATGGCCGCCTATCGCAGTGGCACCCGGGTGAGTTAATCCCCTTTCATTCAGGACTCGTCCCGTCGTGTTTGTTCTTAATTAGAGCAAATGTGGACAGCCATTGGCCTCTGTTCGGTGCTCTAGTCCCCTGTCAGGTCCTTTTACTTATTGTCTGTGTACGAGTATTTGCTGTTTAGATGCTTGTGTTTTTATTGCTCGCACATTTCATTTTAATTCGCATTGGAGTGCCTTTAGTGCTTTGTTGGCGTCGCCTTGGTTATGCTTTCGTATTAAATTTATTTGTAATCCCAAGGACACTCAAGCGTAACTCTTATCAAGAATTTCCATTACCACTTCGCTTTTGCATATTATTCATCTTCAACCTGCACGGAAATTGTGCCTATTTTAAATCCAACTAATCTTCAGTATATTTTTTTCTCTTACACAAGTAATTAGAGCTTTAAGTAAATACTAACTTATAGAAGATTAAATACATCGTAAGATGGTTAGATAGCTACTTAAAAAAGTCCTTTGCCATTAATGATGAAATGGAAAATGCTGCCATCTTAGCTTAGTAAATAATGAATAACAAGAGCTTTTTAATAATATTCAAGTCAAGTCATAAATACCTGTTAAATCAAATCAGTTGCCATTAAGTTTTTCTGCAAATCTTTTCTACAGTTCTTTTAAACTATTTATATTTTATCCACTATTCTGTTTAATAGAAAATATTTTCATAAAATATTTATTATCCACATTTTTATCCGATCATAAAACTCCAACTAAGCATGGTGACTGCACTAACAAACAAAAGATGGCGCTACCACCATGACTGCCGAAAAGTATGCACCAAAAGTGTGTTTGGAATTTGAGTCGCGCGAGTTTTAATAAACAAAAAATTAAATAAAAAACAATTTTTTTGAATATCAAAATAATTTTTTTTAAACAAATCAATGAAACTTTATATTATATAAGTTCAAGCGGATTCTTTCAAATTATAAATCGTCTTTGTAGCCCTTCTGGAAACCAAGTTCCTTCAAATGGTTCTAAAAAATTTGGAAAATTCAGGAAATTTTGAGAAAATTCTTAGAAGAGTACATGCTACATTTATGTTTCTTTATTTTTTCCCATATTTAAACTTGCCGACGAACTATTACAAAGTTATCTAATTTTTGAACTCGATATTATTAAGCACAAGAAAATTTTCAAAATGCAAAATATTGAACAGAATGTTAAACAGAAATTAGTCATCAAATGCCTTTTATGTGTTTAGTTTTATAAAAGATAAATTATTAATAATTATTTAGCGCAATTTTTGCTATGTTGAATGACAATTTTTGATAAGATAAATAAATAAATTATATAAACTTGCACCCTTAGAAAAGTTTAGAAAGAACAACAATTGAGTGTACATTTCATTTATTTATTTTGTCACTTTGTATCTACATAATTAGTCAAAGAATCAACTAAAATTATAAAATTGTATTCTGCTTTTTTTCTTTTTATATGTTTCTAATATAATTTTTGGAATATCACACCAAAAAACAGGTCGCCCGTTCCTTCCGCCCGGATTTTGTATTGATACGTCAGCCGCCACGTGACGGTTCCAGTGATTTTCGATCGACCATACTGGGCCTTAAATATGGCGGAGTACCCAGTATCAATTCATTGCATTCCATTTACCAGTTTCAGGTGAGTTAAGAGTGCCAGCGAGTGAATATTATTAGCAATAACTGTGCATTTTCTTTTTTTTAGGATAAACCATGGGTCTTCTCGCATCTATTGCAACTGCAGCGTCGCCTGGGCCGCGACGGATTTCCGTTGATCGAGCAAACATTCTTTCCGAATCCGCGTGATTTGGTAAGTGTATTAAACATTAAGAGCTAATTACTAATTAAGTAGCTACATTGAATCGTGGTCACATCTAAAAGCCATCCATTAATAAATAACACATTAAGCATAACGTACGAATTAAAGCTCTACACAAAACTCAAGTATAAAATTAAAAAAAACTGTAGCATAATAAAAGCCGGAGTATCCGGCGGTACTTAGGCATCTCCCTACTACTCCTGCAGGATCTAAGGATAACTCAGGCATTTTTTGTAGAGCTGCGTGCGTCGCCAGCGGCATCTTTGAATGTCCCCGTTACGAGTACGAATATTATGGGGCACACAAGATGAATAGTCTCGCTCGCACTTGCCATAGGGTGACCACTTGCAACCATCGGCGTACTCACGTTGGTGGCGACAACTCATACCAAAGCAGGGCGAGATCTGCGAAAGAAACCAAAGACAATTAAATGACAGCAATAATGCAGAGAGACAGAGACAGAGAGAGAGAGAGAGAGAGAGAGAGAGAGCGAGAGGAAGACTTACAGTGCAATTACAGGCCGGGCCGTAGGCGCCACTGAAACCGTGACGCTCAGCGATTGTCATCTTGGTGTATTCCTTGTAGTATGCGCACAGATTTAGTTGCGGCATGCGTCCAGCTATTATGTAAACCTTTCCAATGTCCAGTTGAACACCGCACATTGAGTCTGCAGTAGGTGTTGACAGGCGGCCATCCCGCAGCATTCTACGTGCTTCTGGAGTAGCCTAAGGGAAATTGATGATTTGGCGTTAGAAAAATAAATATAAAAGCACTGCAGACGAGTGTGCTCGACTGTGAGATACCCGGTAACCGTGTTCTATCATTTTAATCTTTAATAAAAGAGCTTGATAAATGCGGATGAAAGATTAATACCTCAATCTTAAAATCTTGAAAAATTGTTTTAAAATATAAAATTCTTACAAGAACCGCAATATTCAAAATAAAGTGAATTGAAACCGAAATTAAAGTAGGTATTAAAATCTTTTTTCATCACGAAAATCCCGAAGCTTGTTTTCTGTGTATACACTTTACAGCCACAAAGATGCCCCTTTTCCCTTATTACATACATCGCCACAAAGTTATGGCACCCTTGTGCATTTTGGGTACCGGGTATGATGAGAAAACCAACCTGCCAAACAGGAAGCAACTGCTTACCTTATAGGTGCGCTTTATGTGCACCTTGTAGATGGTTTTGCCCGTCTCAATTTTGTTTGACTTACGAAGAACTCGGAGCTGCACAACTGTCAAGCAAATAATGTTATTTATTTTATTAAATTCTCCAAGGATAGTCGCATCCTTTACAGTCCGTTTGCACTCTCAGCTCAACTCACCATAATCAGCAGAGCAGTAATGCGTCTGTGGATGCGAGGGCATGCACATACAGGCATTCGCACTGTGTCCATAAAGTGCCAACACTGCGAACAGTGCCAATGCCAATAAACTCAAATGTCTTGTAAACTCCATGGCGCCGTTAAGCTGAGCAAATCCAATCTCTGTGTTTGTCGCCTTCTTTTAGCACTCAGCCAACCAATAACAAATCGTGGTGCTCTGGCTCTGAAATTAAGTAAAATGTGATTGCATTTTATTATGATGATGATTTACTGGTGGAGCTGTAACCCAAAGCCGATGCTGAAGGTCAGCCAGAGTACTATATTTTATTAAGTCTACCCCGATTATGTCATATCAGCTTATCATTTAAACGTGCTGCGGCAATCAATCCATCAAGGCACTGTCATGCGTATACTCGTTTATTAAGCATACGTCCCGTGTCCCAGTAATTAACACTGCTGTCGCTATATTTATTATCAGTCGATGCATTGTTTATTTTGGGTTACATTTACTTTAGCTAGGAATTAGGAATTGCTCTATTTGATATTATTCACACATACATAAATATTTTATTGGCCATTCCAATTGAATTAAATTCAGTGGCTCTTTACAATCAATTTGGATGCCACTGCATGAGTTGCACGCATAAATCGTGCTAAAGAAACTATACGAAAAGTAGTTCAATTGCCAGTCAAATGCATGCCAACCATTCCATTTAGCATTGTTTATTGGAAATTCATAGAAATAAAACTTGAGACGAAGTCGAAGAAATCGAAATCCATTACAAAACTGCTGCTGTCCGTGCATATATCAACGCAAAAATATTGTATAATATCGGCATCGGGTTGAAATAATCAGTACAGCCAGTTGCACTGTCGTATTTGCCTTCTCAGAGGCCCATTCTCATTCTCATTCCCATTCCAATTCCCATTCCCAATTCGAGTCCCAGGTCCCAGTCATCGTGTCGAACTGATCGACAGAGATAGGCAGGCCCATATAGACAACATATGCAATAGCAAAGGCAACAACAACGGCAACAACAACGGCAATGTGGCAATTAAATTGAAATAAAATTGAATTAAAAGCATTTTGCGGAAAAGCCACTAGAAAAACAACTGAGTATGTAGGAAAAGACGAAGTCGCTTGCCGGTCGCTTGTTTGACGTCGCGGAAGGAGAGTGAAGAGAATATTGCCTTATTGATTGAATGCAAGCAGGAATAATGCATCAAACTATTTATTAAGTGGCAGCCAGACAAGCAGACGCCTCGACTAATGGGTTAACTGAAGAGTTGAAAGTGTTGAATGAAGAGCGGGTGGAGTTGCTTTGTCAAATCGCGATTCGTTGTGTAATGTTCTGAGAATATATGTATTTCTTGAAGAAAGTTGCCTTTCATTTTTTCCTGCCTTTGTTTTGTGTGTTGTCGCTTTGACTTTGACACTTTGGATGGCAATTAACGGCGTGGATTTGTTTAACAAACAGTCAACAAGACAACAAATAATCTCACACAAAACTGGCACACAAACACAGACACAGATAGAGACACATTTGAAACGTCAACAACGTTTAGCAACTAAATCAACTTCAAAGCCAATAGAAAACAAGAAAAACTTTTTACACTCGGCGCAAATTCGCACGATTTCGTTTAAGTTTTCCAACTCAAAGATCGACATCGCCATCGACATCGACATCAACATCAACATCGGCAGCCACAATTAGCGTCCCCATATATCAGGCAGGCATATTTTAAAGTTGGCCCCTAACAAAAAAGTGGAAGCCCAGAATGTGGCAGCAACAACAACAGCAATAACTACAACGACAACAACAACAACAACAGGCTGTGGTAGCGTGTCAACGCCAACGCTGAAGCTGGAGGGGATTGGATTTGGGAATACTTAGAGGTGGGGAATGGGGAATGGCAATCGATGCCAACGGCAGCGGTGTTTTTGTTGACAAGCTTTACATGTGTCAATTAAATGTTATATATCATAGCACACGGATACAGACACACACATCTGTATAAACACTTATGGGCTGTTGCTTTGACGTCACTTTTGAGCATCGTCTAATTGTCATGCTTGTTGCTGTTGTTGTTGTTGTTGTTGTTGTTGTTGTTGTATTGTGTCGTCATCGTCATCGACGTTGACATTTGACACTGGAACGCTCCGCGGCAGTCGGTTACAATTTCTGGCTGCCACTTGACTATGCGGGACGCCAACAACAATTTCGAAACACACATGAAAATATATAAAAATGTGTATAGTCAAATATCGACACGACTTCAATTAGCATTGATTTCCACTTTGCCCTCAGGCCGTTTAACGATACCAGCAACAAACAATAGCAGCATCGCACAATGGGCCAAACAGCACAAAGAAAACCCAAAAAACTTCAAAGAAAGCTTTGCGAACTATGAACCACATACTTGCATTTATCTGTTGCACAGATTGGTGTCATGGAGCTGTAGATAAACGAGTGCAATCATAATCTAGATAAGATACTGATATCTTGCAAATGTAGATACGCGATAATTGAACGAGATGTCACCAAATTTGTATTTAGAACTCTATTCACGAATAATAAATGATTCACAGCATTACTCAAGTTGTAACGATAAACAAATAGAAATGCTCTTTGTGGAATCTTAAACCACTTCTGTGTTTATTCTTCTATTATGACGCATTTTTTCAGATTACATGGAAAGAAAAAATCTGTATTAATAATTCCCTACCTACCTACAAAATTCGAAGATTGTTTGTAACAAAAGCTATGCAATTCTTAAAACAATTGACATTTACTTTTCAATGGAACACAAATATATATTCTGTTTTAAGTGGTGTATTTTTGTTACTTCAACTTAAAAATAATATGAACCTCTTCTAACTATGCTTCTCTGCTTTTCTAAGCTGAGTCCAGACTTTGGCATTTATTTAGTTTTCAGATGAAATAAATTATAATATATGTTATAATTGCTAAGGTTTATTGCTCTCTTACTTATTTATTTCTATTATTATCTGCCACAAGAGGAAGATAGCAGTCATTATTATCGAAAACCACAATTTTGTTACACTTATGATGATTTATTCATTACAAAGTTACACAATTGTTAAAGGTATTAACTTTTGCGTTAGGAGCACTTTATATTTCTTCTACTTGATAATGTTTCTTTGCTCTCTTTAGAAAATTAATGCAATTATTAAAAGTATAACAATTGATGAGGAGTAGTACAGACCTCGGCATTTATTTTCATTTTAGTTTATATTATTTTCTTTCCAAACTGACTAGACCACACTAAGCCATAGTGTAGACAGTTAAACAAGTATGAATGCTTAATGCACGTTGTATGGCAAAAGTGTTATAAATTTCAATTATGTAAATATCTTATAATATTATTAACACTTGCGCAGACAGAGCTTTTTGAGGTAAATTGGAATTGAAAGGGCTGAAAGGCAAAAGCCAAAAGCCAAAAAGGTAAACAGCATAAAAAGGACTGCAGTGTGGGAGCTTGAGGTCAAAGGTTAAGCCGCAAACCGACTTCAAGCGCTGCGATTGGGTTTTTGGTTTGGTTTTGCTTTTGGTTCTGCTTTTGGGTGCTGCTTTTGGGTGCTGCGGCAAGTGGCTTAACGCGAAAAGCCGCATAATTAATGCGCTGTTGATTATTCGGTTATTTTGCTGGTTGACTGTTATGTAGTCTGGTTGGTAGCATCGCATAAATCTGAGCTGAAATAGACCTATGGAGCATTGTTTTATGAGCACTTAATTGAGACATAAAACGACGCTAATGTCTGCCTAATGGCTGGCCTCCAAAATGTTTTGATATGTTTTGCCGCGTCTGCTTTATGACTGCGTTGCATGCAACTTCACATCGATGCTCGTATCATTTAATACGACACTTTGGTCTTTATAAACACACACTCTTAGCATTTCGCGCCAATAACAAATACACATAAAATCGAATAGTAATTGGAAAATACATATATTCAAATCAAAATAAACAACAATTTTATTTGTATTGCTTTGTTGATCGCTTTATTTGACTGCTCAGCGCTTTATTTCGGCGGTCGTTTACTTTTCGCTTTTACGCTTTGTGACAATTCTTTTGGCTCGACATTTATTTCTGGTTGACTTTCTAAGCAATTCGTTGTTTTTTATAGGATCAAGCACATATAAATAAATGTGCACACTTTGATCAAATAGTTTTCTAGCCCAGGGTACTATAATTCTGCCATCAAAAGTGTAACAGCTGAGTTGACTATTTTATACTATACTATAAAACAAAAGATATATCATGAAAAAATAAATAATTTTTTTTTTATAAAAAAAATCAAAGTATTGAAAGGAAAACTTACTATCTAACATGAGTCTTACAATTTTTATAAGTCAAATTTTTAGAAAACATTTTTAAATTCAAATGCAAAATAATGATGGAAATCGATTCTGTTCTTTTAAAGTTATGGTAGTCTACATTTTTCGAAGGGTCTTTTTGCAAGGGCTTGTCAAATTTTTCAACTGAAGATTTCTTCCTATTTTTGCATGATTTTCTTTACAATTTGATTCATTTCTATATCAATCCGAAAATAATGATTTTCTTTACAATTTGATTCATTTCTATATCAATCCGAAAATAAGGGAATTATATCTAAGGGTATTTAATTAGCAACGTATCAACAGCATTGTATTTTTCTCTTAATTCTCTGCATGTCTCTGTCCAGTCTCGACTGTGAGTCGAAATCTTTATTGTGATATTTTCTTCCCTTTGAGCGTCATTCTTAATAATTTGCCCATGACTGTGTGCATTTTTCGCATTAAAACGAAACCTTATCTGCGTTGTGTATCTTTTAATTACAAGTAAATGCATTTTGTGTTTTCATTATGAATTTGCACTACCAAATGTTTACTTTTCACTTTTCTACTGCGTTTCGATATTTCAGTACCTGCCGCTGATAAGCAAAATGCGATTCAGTTTGCAGTTTGCAACCGAAAACTATGAACACTGTGCTACTTTTTTTTACAGTACTCGCATGTACATTTTTGTAGTTGCTTTTTTTTTGGCAATTTTCATAACGAGCGGAAAACTTTCTTTGCCCAATGGCGACCTTTGTGGCTGTGTCGGCTTTTTTCGTTTGCTTCATCGCAGCACAATGAGAGAAAATTATAGGAAAATATCAAAGTCACGATCGGGCAAACGCCATAATCAGCATGATCAATGGATCCCACAATTGTGACCGTGGATGGCCATACAAAATATTTTGATTAATGCTCATAGCTAGGCAGTTTCTCAGCTGAACTTTGACATGCAAATGTATCTACGAAATCGTGTGATTGCAAAATGGAAAAAAAATGAAAACGTTTTAAGGCTCGCGATTAACTTTATTTGACACGCAAACAGTGGAACATTTAAACAGATAGACACCTGTTAGTTTAATACCTTGTAGTATAAACATCTAACTGATAAGACCTGTTAACGTCAATCTCTGTTTGCTAATTGAATTCCAACTCCATTGAGGCAGCAACAGTTGCTGCAACCGCAGCAGCAACAGCTGCAACTGCAACTGCGTTTGACGGCTCCATTGTAGCGTGACATGATCTTGACAAGGCGGCGCCAATACAAAGCACTCCCTGCTACACAGAAAAAAAATTATTCTAAATTTTCAAAATAAAATTGTTTATTTTTTATATAAAGTATTTGTTGGGAGCAAAGTTAAAACCGTATTTTAACCAATCTAAGAAAATCAAAAACCACTCAACTTCTGACAACGTTTGAACAGATTTTTTCCTAAAAATTCCTGATTTTTTTCTGTGTATTTAACTGGAATTCATTTAAGAATCGTTTACCGAAAACTCAGTCATGTTTTGATCAAATCGTTTTGATCGAAAATAAGAATTTGCTACGATGATGTTTAACATTTTGGTTTGTTTGCTTTACGGATCATTAACTTCTGCATTTGGAATGTATACAGTCTTGTGAGTAAGTAAATGTCTTGCAAGCTGGCATCATAATGCCATAAATAAATCTTACGCATTTCTTCATATTTGGCCACTCTATACGGTCGTCTCGTTTCGAATTCGAGTAGGTAAATAAACAAAGAATGCGAAAATTGCCACAGTTTATAAAAATGTCGACATTCGTCACGTTCAACGGTCAACATTTAACGATCGGTTTGTTGTTTCAAAAAATCAAAAAGTTTCACTCGTTGATTATGATACAAAATTATTGAAAGGCGACGGACTTGTGAAAAGTAAACAAAACAAAACTTGACTTGCCAGGATGCGTAGCGAGGAATTCAATTAAAAATGCAAATGTGCAAAAGCGCCAAAAGCAAAGAGCAAAGAGCAAAGAAAACTTGACCACCAAAGAGGGCAAAGAGGGCAACAGTCGGCACTTGGGCACTTGGTTTTTGGTAAGGGGGCATGTGTTTGGCTCACATTGCATTTGCAGGTCATAAAAATATAAAATTTTAATGAAGGAACTCAATGCCATTGGCATTTTGTTCATATTAGTATGTGCATATATGCATGTACTTATATACAAACATATTTATCCATATGTTGTGTATATTGCCTGTCAATATACATATATATATGCGAATATTTGTTGAAAATAAAAGCAAAACACAGACAACAAAGGGTGGACTGTGTCATGCAGTCAAACAGTCAGCACATATCAATTTCAGAACTCACAAAATCTCTCCATTTATAAGAGACGATTTTGGATATATTTATTAATATTTCTTTGCTCAATAAGCCAATATTGAATATACATTTGAAGTATTATTATAATTGGAGAAAATATAATACAGCATTTGACTGTAAACTATTTTGTGGTCTATTTTTTATTCTCTAGCTTGAGCTACAAAATGAGGCTTGGCAAAAATTATAGAAAATTCACATAAAATTAAATTATTTTAGACAAGATGAAGAAATTTCTTATATAATCATATACGAGTGTAGTACACTCGTCAAAAAGCTCTGGCATGAGCATTGAAATTGTTCAAATTATGAAATTAGCCGCCTTTGGTATATTTAATCAAATTAAAATTTGATTTATGAAAATGTCTTTGTACTCGTTCGACGATAAATAATCTTAATAACAAAAATTCCATACTTATTCGCAAGAATGCTCTGTGACAGATCTTGTTTAATAAATTTAAAAAAAACTGACAGACAATCAACCAAATTGACAAACGGAGACATCGTCAATTTGCGCGCCTTTGGCCCACACACACAGAATGCCAAGACAGCAACAACAGACATCCATTCCCCTTTCCATCTTCATATTCATCCTTATAATCATCCCCAACACCATCAGCATCCCCAAGGAACAAACGAGCAGCAGACATTTAAAAGAAATAATCGTCAATAAATTTGCCAGGCTGTGAAATTTACACGAACGATTTTAACAAATGGTCATGCTGTCTTTGTGGCGCTGTCTTTTGCATTTCTCTTTAATTGTACAATAATATTTAATTGCAAAGCTGAATAAGAAAATTATTAATGGATTTCTGCTCGCCCAACAATAACCACAACACCCACACAAATGCCACGCAGAAAATCCCAAAATCGAGCTGTGGGTGTGTCGCCAGCATATTGACTTGTGCCAAAAGTCAAACAAGTGTAAAATTATAAACAATCATGTTCTCTACTATATAAGGCGAATTGCTTTAAACACTTGGCTGACTCTTTTTTGGACTTGAGTGTAGTTCCCAAAAATGGACATTCAATAATAATGTGCGAAAGAAATGTTTGTAGAGTGCGAAACATTTGATAAGCATTCAGAGAATCCATATTCGATTTATGCATCAACAATTTTAAATATTAAAAAATTTAAAAATTTTTAAATAAAAATATATTGACATGAATTAAATGGTATACAAATGTAAGAAAAAATAACACGAACAAATTTTCAATATTATATTTGGTCTTGGGGATTATAAGTGCATAAGAGACCACTTGACTTTAGCCTTGATGCTTAAAAGCGTAATAGTTGGTATAGACTTTTTCCCGAATATTATGTAAGAATTTAATCATCACCACAGAATTAAATGACATATGTATATATATAAACATGTTATACTATAAAATACGATTATCATCACAGATTTTGTTTAACATTAATATATATCATGGTTTTTTGTTTTGTATGTAATTTTATATGTGAACGACATTACTCTTGTGCATATTATTTGATATCAATGAAATAATCAACCTATTTTACTTCCATATAATGATGAGATACTAAAGAAAAACTCTGTAAAGGATATATATACAAAGTTGCATAAATATTTCGGATAACAATAAAGAATTATTTTAATCGATCAATCTATACTTTTAAATTTGTTCATAAAATAATTTAATGGTAGCTTAACAGAAAACAATTTGT
This sequence comes from Drosophila putrida, assembly GCA_037043535.1. Classification (NCBI taxonomy): domain Eukaryota; kingdom Metazoa; phylum Arthropoda; class Insecta; order Diptera; family Drosophilidae; genus Drosophila; species Drosophila putrida. The sequence goes on along the minus strand of JBAMBI010000390.1, from coordinate 968,670 downwards.
AACTGCCAATTGTTGATTCTGTCTTCCAAAGTAAATTGCAATTAAGTTAAAACTTTATTTTGCACGCAGCCCGCGTAACAACGACACAAGTTTGTAAAGTTGGTAGAAATCTTTTCCGACTATTTTCAAGGATACTGAGTAAACTAACCCAAAGCAAATACTTGCACATGACCTAGCTTGGCGCAGTGAATCCAATTACAAACGTTTTGTCTGAATTCAATTGCGGTGTGTATTCCTTTTGAATGAACACGACTACGTGCTAAAAATCAAGAAATACTCGTTACAAAAGTAGGCTTATTGAATTCAATATGTGAAAATAGCACACATACCAAGATAATAAAACAAAAACAGCTGTTGGGGTCGTCATTGATGAAGATCACTTTCCTTTCAATGACGCCTTGAAACAAGCATATTTAAGTCAACAGATGTATATATGTATTTTATATAATATAAAAGATATAGCAGCTACATGAATATATTTCCAAGAATAAATACTATAACAAATAAGTCTGAGGGGTATAGCAAAATACTAAAGTGCTGACTAAGGCAAAAGAGACGGATACATTTGTCCAACAACAGCGAAAGTCAAATCAAGTAAAGGAAACCAACGAAAATATTGCCATTTACAATCCCATATTTATCTGCGAAAATTTTGCGGTTAGACTGACATAAATTAGCAAAATACGACACTGAATTACTAAAATTTAAACATTTTATGAATCTTATTTTAGGACTGTAGTCGTTAAATGGCCAATGCCAAAACCAAGCGAGACCCATGACGTATGCGTAATATCTATGAAACTGCCATACGCAGCAGCTTCCCTTGACATTTTTCAGCGTATGGAAAATATTTTACATAAAAGCAAATGAATATGAATATATGTATGTGAAGATGTGTGTGCCGATGTATGAATGGAATTTATGTGTGGTGGGATTGCACAATTAAAGACTATTCTTTTTATGACCACAGGTTGTTTACAAATTGGCGACATTAGAATCTATTAACACAAATCAAATAAAAGTAAAAAATATGTAAAAAAGAAACGCATAGCCACGCAACGCGGAAAAGGAGGGAAAGAATGAAATAAAAACAAATTAAATATAAAAATAAACGCAAATGTGTTCGAGCACAAATAAATAGAAAGAAATGCAGCTGTGATTGTATGTGTGCGTGTGTGCCTGGGTGTGCGTGTGGAAAACTGTGTCGCTGTGTCAACGATGCTGCAACTGCGACTGCGACTGCGACGTCCGCCACAATTTTCACAGTCGCGCGCGTTTTAAACCGCAATCAAAACGCGCGCGTTAAGCACGCGTTGCATATTTGAAATAAATAAATGAAATAATTCCACATTTCGTAAAGTCAAATGCACGCAAATGCAAATTAAATAAAAATTCATGGAATACCTGAATTTTCAGCTGACTGCAGTTTGTTTGTTTCTTTAGAATTTATTTATCAATTTTGTTTTTTTGTTTTGCACCACAACTGTTTAATCTAGCACTTTTCTTAAGTACTGCGGACTCAACCTAATTTGTTCACTGACACACTCGAGACTCGGCTCGTTGCATTTTCATTTATTAATTTTTCACACAGTAATTTTCACCACACCGATGCCGTTGTTTGTCTTCGTCGTCGTCGTCGTGCGTTCTACTTCGCTGCGCCTTCGATTCTGCACTGAATCGTAAACTCAACCGTTTCAAGTGTTTCATAGTCTGAGTCGGCTACTCAATTTGTTTCCAGAGAGAGATACAGAGAGTAAGACAGCTGAGAGCCAAGTCACTGATCGTTAAGATGCTTGAGTGCAAACATGTTGCTCACTGAGATTGAGCTTTTTTTGCTTGCGGCTGCTTGAGTCGTTTTAAGCACCCGCACAATTGAGCTCTCTGCCTTGAGAGGCTTTCGCCGACGCGTCGCCGGACGATCAAAAGCGTCATAAATTCATTGCAAATGAGAGCGAGGGGAGAAAGGAGAGTAGAAGAGAGAGAGTAAGCGGTTTGCGGCTCGCTCAATTGCATATTTCTGCGCATTATTTTACCTTGGCAGCTTTATTAATTGCGAGTGCGAGTCGACAATTTATGCTCTTTGGGCAACAAACATATTTGGCGCCAGCAGCAGCAGATGCAATAGCATGGACTGGGGAATGGGATCGGGAATGGGAATATGATTGGGTATGGGTAACAAACGGCGCATCTGTTAGGCCACAAATCAAGCAATAATTTAGTTATACATACTATAGTCCAGCCATAAGAGTAGCTATGACTTACTTCCACGTCAACTATCAACATTCACATTCACTTCCATACACTGGTAGAAAAACGTACAACACTCGCAAATCTTTTTAAAAATTTTACTGCTTTTAAACATCTTAAAATTTAGAAAGAATCTAAAAAAATACAACTTTAAATTGAGAGCTGTGTTCTTGTTTTAAAAATGCAAATACGAAACTAATAAATTTTGTAGTCTAAAATTTGATTCCAGACAATTGGGTAATTATTATAGTGTAAATAAATTAAATCTAAATTCTTTAACTATCTATCAGATAGTTATTTGCCACCGTGTTATTTCTAACTTCCTGATCTTTTAGACCAGTGGTTTTTTATTAGTGTATCCACTTCCATGACCACTCCAAGTGGCCAGGCCATGTGGCGCGCACACGTGCAACCAACCCATGGGCATGCTTCATGCTACGCCTACAACAAATACAAGTTGCGAGAGTAATCTGCATATACGATAATACTATGTAGGGAACTTGCTAGGTAGATGCCAGGCATATATCGCTCAACGGATGCGTCACAGTGCATATTTTAAGTGTGCTGATATAACCAGAAGACCTCCAGACATGTTGCCACTCGAGTAACATTACGAGTACTACGTAGCAGCTTCCAGGAATGCCTGCTATGCGGGGGTGTGACCATGATTTGAACGCTCCCCCTACACTTTTCATTCCCTTATCCAATCGTCACTGTCATTGATATTCATTCAACGTTTTCTTGCGCCTCGCGCCAATTGCGACAATTTTTCTCTCTGCGTCATCATTTGTTACGGCTTGTTGATTCTCGATGTAGTTCTTTCAATAAATTTTAAAGATGTCCACATACTTATTTGAAAATGATTTATGTGCTGTTTATTTATGATACATTTTGGGGGGAATTCTCTAAACCAAAATACTCGTACATATAAATTATTCAGCCTATAGACTAATCGCTTTGGCTGCTGCTGACAATGAATCAACCAACACATTTTCTGGAAATATAACTTAATCTAATTTTAATGTATTTAAAAATAATATTAGTAATTTAGAATTCAACGAAATTACGATTAATATAGAAAAGCGAAAAAAGAATATTGTTTTTATTCAAACGTCCGACTGTCTATTTTTATGTTTTCTTATACTTTTAAATACAAAAAATTACTGAAGATCTTTTTATATCAAAATGTATAGCATAAATATTTTATATAAGTATAAGGCAATTAATATTAGTTATTCAAATTCTTCGAATCGTTAACTTTTAGCATATTTTTGTAAACTATTTTAAAAGCTTTTTCCTTTGAAAATTTTATTGTTTTCGGTATTAAAATATTGAAATATTCAATAATGCGTCGGTATTTTATTTTTATCTCTTCTGACTGAATAATATTTTCCCAATTAAAATCAAACAAATTCGTGGAAAATTGCATTGGGCGCAAATAGTTTGGCGCACACTCAACCTCACAGCCCCCAACCCTCTTCATCGACATCATCTAATATACTATACTCAAATAATTTGTACAAAAATCGGAAGTCGTGCAAAAGGCAAATTTGGCATTTTTCCAACAAATTAATAAACATACATTCATTTTCCGCAACAAATAAATGTAAAAAAGCTAAAATAAAAAACAAACAAAGTACTCAATCGTATATAGTATTATATATTATTGCCAGACTGTCTTAACTTTAAATTTCGTTTTTTCATTATCATTGCAGTTCCAATTTACCAAGTTCCCCAGCGTGTTGAAGGCTGGACATTGCCATGGAGGAGTGGCTACAGCCAGATTGGAAAATCAGAGCGCTTTGCAAGATGCCGCTGGACTTGTCAGCGGTGCTGGGAATGATTCGCATTGTTATTGTACAATTGAGCCCTATATTGATGCCAAGTTCAGCGTACACATTCAAAAGATTGGCAACAACTACAAGGCATTTATGTAAGTGGCTACAGGTTCAGACCACAAGCCGCAGACAGGCGGCAAATTCGCAGAAAAGCTGAAAGCATCGATATCCATATCGATGTGGATGACTATAATGTCGAGTGTCTATACATAGGCCTGTTTTTGTCAGACAATTGACCTTGGGACCAACTGCAACTGTCAGCAAACAAAAGCAACCTTCATACAATTGCATATTGGCAATTATCCTACCAAGTGCAGTTCATTGTTTGGGTTCACCAATTCAACGTTGGGTTCAAAGCACCACAATGCAATTTCCTTGCAGATATGAATTATCTACGCTTTGTTTTTATGTATTTGTATTTTTCTTACGCCAATTTATAATACTTTCATGGTTGATGCTTTCTCACAGGCGCAAATCCATCACTGGCAATTGGAAGACCAATCAAGGCTCAGCCATGCTCGAGCAAATCACTTTAACCGAGAAGTACAAAACCTGGGTCGATGAGGTAAGTCGCTCAAGTCCACAACTCAAAACGCAAACAATTTGAAACAGTTAAGCAAATTAAATAACAAGGAAAAATAAGCAACAGCAGTTCGTCGAAGCTTAAATATTCTTAAAGCGGTTAAAATATAAAATATTGTTTATTTCTATATTCAACCTTGTTACTATTTTCAATTTTTATTTTACAGCATTTAAAGAATCACATTTTGCACGTTTCATGTTGGCTTTCGTTTTACTTTATTGGATTTCAATTCACCAGCTCAAAGAGAGTTCAATTTGGAATTTTTGCTGAATTAAAATTAGTACAGAAAATCAATTTTGAAAAATCTTTTCGAGAAAGACCTGAATATTTAATAGATGAAGTGATAGAAAATAATTTATATATTATTTACCTGTCGATAGCATTTACACAAAAAGAATATTATTTCTCAAAACGAACTTTTTAGCATGTGGAATCAATTTATAGATTAAATTATTGAGTGTAAAAATCGGTCTGTATGTTGATGAAATTATTAAATTTTACACTTAAAGCTTAAGAAGATTTTGAAGCTAAATTTGTTCGTCCAAATACTTATACTCTACAAACGGTTCTTAATATTCTATTCCAAACTGTTGGAAAAATATAGTTACCCAATTATGAGAGAGAGTAGATTAAATGTTTAAGCCGCATTTATTGCCATGTAACTGAAAGTCAGCCCAAAGCGAAGAACATTTATCAAACGTTGCCAATCAAAATAACTGCAAATTCGACTTGAATTATTTGCGGCACATTTTGGGCACACAATTTGGTTTGGTAGGTTTCCACCTCAGGCTGCCTATAAGCCGCCGTTTTAGTTTAATTCAAGCTCATGAATATCCAATGCGGAATCGCATAGGACTAAGCCAAAGTGCATTGAAGGTATTCACCATGTGGCAACAACGGTACAATGAGTATTTGCTTTAATAATTACTGCAAAACATGAGAATGCCATCAGTTGAGCTATTTGATCACAGTCCATAAATGGCATGGAACTCAGATATAAAATAGTTGGGCTCAATGTTGACTCAGAATTTCCGCGTATGTGAATAAATAGACTGCAATTACTGCACAATTATTTGCACATTAGATAAACTACCAAGAAATGCGGCACAGCACAGTTATAAGCTTTTTAGGTGGGTGGCCAGATACTCCCAGAGACGTCATGCCCACAGCTCTAGACAACTACGACGCTGTCTCTAATTTAAGGAAACTGTGTTTGTAATTAAAACCATGAGCTTGCAAAAACAACAAGCACAACAAACAACAAACATCAAACAACAACAGCAAGAGCAACAGGCAGCCCACACAAAACTGCGAACTGCGCATGAAATCGAAAACAGATTCTGATTTCGATTTTAATTTATATTTTCATTTTGATTTCGATTCCGACTCAGATGGCATGACTCAATCTAGCTATACACACAAACACTTGCCCTTTTATTAGTTGCATAAACACAATATGAAAATCAAACACATACTTAGTTGATATTGAAACTCATCAGAGTTAACAGTCGTCTAACTCTAACAATGTCTTCCCTGTATCTGGTTGATTTATTGAAAGATTTATTTAGACTTATTTGCAGTAGACACGGGATTAAGTTTAATATACATTTTCAACTTCTCTCTGCTCTTTAAATATGAGTCTAAATTAGTACAAGCGTATTTTTAAATGTTAGTATACTACGTTATTTATATACGCCATTTTAGTAATAATAAACACAATAACAAACACAAAAGTTATTCAAGAAAACGTTTACTAAAGTGAAACGTCACTGACTGATGGAAGAATGAATAAATATTAAGTCATTTATATATTTAAAGACTTTCTTAAAATTGGGCACAAGATTTCTCTAATTCAAGTGATTTTAATAAAGGCTGTTTTTAAGGTGCTCTTAAAATATTGAACAACCTTACATTTTTGTATTTTGAATAGTAAAGCCTTATCAGATGTACAAATGTATATTTGCCAACGACTAAGAATTTTAATAGAAAGATTAGATTTTAGTTGGAAGCGAAGCTTATTTTATCTAAGTGTACTTAAAAGTAAAAACGTTGACATCTAAGAACTCACATATAAATTTCTTTTCATATTTACACAATGTATTGCATCGTATTTTTTGCAGATATCGGAACTGTTCGGTGGTTTGGAGGTTTGCGGAGTGTCAGTGGTGGTAGCTAAAGATGGACGTGAGTTCATCATAAGTGCTTGTGACAGCACCTTTGCTCTGATTGGCGATAGTCAGGAGGAGGACCGCAGGCAAATAACCGATCTGGTGTCAGGACGCATGCAGGTGAGTTTTGGTTTTCGAAAAAGTTTCTAAAAAATCAGAGGGATTTCCCAAACACACATTTTTTAGAGGTTTTTTTTTTAAATTTGAACCCAAATTGAGTTTTCTTAACTTTCTCTAAAAGTTTAGTAATTAAAAAACAAGAGTTTCAGAAAAATCCTTCTGATTTTTTAGACTTTTTCTATCAGTGCAGAAAATTTTAATGATGATGTTTATGATATATATTTTTATTCTGTTTGGTGCATAGAATGTTTGTCGTCCCAGCATGGCACAGACTGGACCCGGCAAGCTGCCATCACGTTCATCGGTCTCCTCTCGTGCCGAGAGTCCTACTGATGACATGGCACCAACACCACCGCTGCCCGCAGGACCCAGGCCAGCACCAATGGGTGGACCACCACCGATACCGGAACGCACCTCGCCGGCTGTGGGTTCGATTGGGCGCCTGAGTAGCCGCAGCAGTATTTCGGAGCTGCCGGAGGAGCCTTCCTCATCGGTGCCCAGCACAGCGGGTGGTGGTGTGCGTCGTGATTCGCAAACATCGCAGGCATCGAGCATTTCGTCGGTGTCCAGGGTCGGACAACGTCCTCCGCAAACTCAGAGCTCGGTGGTTGAGGATGCGGAGGATACCATGAAGAACCTGAGGAAGACATTTGCGGGGATCTTTGGTGACATGTAGGAAATCGCTAATAAGAAACGCGGCAGAACGGCAAGCGAGACAAGCAACAGCAGCGGCTTGGGAAGTGTGCCCAGCAGTGCTGGTCCTGGCACTGGCAGTGGCGCCAGTGGCTTCAGTGGCTCATTTCTGGGCAAGCAATTCTCGTTCGCCTCAAGCGGCAAATCCAGCGGCACGGATGTGATATCGACACAGCCAAGCCGACCGTTGGAGGAGTCCCAACAAACTGCAACCGCTGCCAGCGTTTCGGATAGCGTCAATATAAATACGGATAACACAACATCATCAACAATTACAACCACAACTGGTGGCTACATGCCAGTCACAAATTTTGAGCCACAGGAGCGTGTGAATCCCTTTGACAAGGAGCCACACAAATCGGTTAGCGTCGCTAGCATGAGTGCTGTCTCGAATACAACCTCATCCTCCTCATCGATATCGTCGTCTTCAATCTCATCGAGGATCAATCGCAACGGCAACACCATCAAATCACCACCACCACCAGCTGGCCCACCACCACCACCACCATCAAATGTGACCAGCAATGTCAATGCCAATACAAATAGTTCAAGTGTCAGTGCCAGCGCCTATCGCAGCAGCTTCAGCAGTTCCCTGAGCAAGGACAAGACCAGTTATGGAAGCTACGATGGCAACACTTCTATTGAGACCATCACACGCATGGACACGAACACGACAAACACAGCTGCCACAGATACAGGAGCTGGGGAGGCAAGTGGCATTACGGCCATAACCACAGTGGGTGCTACTGGTCCTATTGGTGCCATAACTAGTTCCACATCCAACAACGATTGGCGTTCAGCGATTGGCATGAGATCGGCGAGTGTTTATAGTGCACCAGCTGCTGTTACTACAGCGGCTCTGCCTGGTGACACTTCTGGCTATGATTCAAATTCATTGGCATCCCAGGCCGGCTACAATAATCCCAGTGATCTGCCCTCGTACACGCGGCCCTCTTACTCACGATCCGAGAGCAATGGTAATTATCTAGCGGTGGGCGTACTTTTGGTCAGCCTAACGCTCCGCAAGACTTAAGAACGCTCTCTCATAACCATCTCCATAACCATAAGCATAAGCTTAACATATCATAGAACTTCATATGTATATCAATATCAATATCAACATTAACGCAATTAATCAATATTCAACCCAGTAACACACGTAATATTCATAATAATCAATTTTCATATATTCATACATATGTATATTCGTACTATACTTACGAATACTTTGTATTAACTACAAGTTTAGCCAGCGACCAAGTAACATAAAAGTAAAAAACGTGTAACAACTCTTTTAGCCAAGTAGGTGTCAAATGTTAGCCAAAGCAAAAATTAGGTGCCATCTGTTGTTTTTTGTTTTTTGTTTCTTCATTGATTCTCTTCTTTGATAGCCAACTCTCAAAGTGTAAGCCAAATATTACGTATACGACATGTGCGCCGCAAAACTGTTTGTAAGTTCGTCACCTCCCAGTGCTGATATTCGCTTGTCTGCACGCACGAAAAAAACACAATTCAACACAACAACAAACCAACAGTCAACAGGAACTCTGCCGTACAGTAATAGCTCGCTAAAACACACCGCAATCTCAGTTCATTTCTGGCTTTCTTGGCACACACAATGACACTTCAAAATAAACAACTTAAAAACAAACAACAGAAGCTTTAAGTAGTTCAAAATTCGATAGATGTTTTTTGCAACCTTCTTTTTAAGTTTTACTGTAAACGTATGGATGACTGTGAGTGTGTGTTTGTGTGGGTTTATTAATGAGTTAAGCAAACAAATGCAGAGTTATCGAAAATAAAAACAATTCAATTATGTAGACTGATCCCAGAGAAAAATACAATTTTAAACTGTGAACAAATTTGATTTATTTGAGTCACGCATGCGCACTCATTACAAACTCATTGTCATTAATTGAGCAGAGATAGATTTTAAAAATATTTTCATTATAAACTTATAACAAAAATACATAGTTATTCCATTTAAAATGGAAATTATTTTTGCTCATTTGAAAATTTCGCATTCATATTCATATTGGTCACTCACAAGTGTTGATTGTCTCATATTTTTGATAACACTCATTTATCGTATGTCATCTATCATCACCTTAATCAATGTTTAAGCAATTGGCCCAATTAGTGCGCTCTTAAATTGGCTCTCAACTTGCACCCACGCTAAATTGATGTGCATCTGAAAATTGCATTTAATTAATTGTCCTTTTATTAATTTCAATTTGTATTCTTACAGCCTCGAAGAAGTCCGACTTGGACATAATATTCGGAGATACTAAGGCATCGACAACGACCTCATCTCCAAGCCATGCTAAATATACACGTGCCGGTGGCTCAATCACTGATGCGGACATGATCTTTGGCGGTCCTCCTTCAAACTACAAGAGTGATCGCTTTGGAGCCGCCAAGAGCATGAGTATGAGTTCAAGTGGAGTTGGTGGTGCTGGCTCCAACCCTTATAAGATATATGAGGGTATACAGAATGCGGCATTCAGCGATTACAGCGACTCGGGAAGCATTGGGAGCATTGGCTCGACCACCAAACGATGGAACAGCAAGCCTGAGGAGGAAGATGAATTGGATTTAAAATAAATTCAATACAGTCACAAATCACACAATATACAAACATTCATATACACACGAATAGAAACACGAAAGAAAAATGCATTCATAGCATAAATCATACTACACTCTAACTATGGGAAATCTATCTTTTTTCTGCCTCCGAAGTTTCCTGGTTTCATGAGAATGAACAAAAGCATACACAGACACACTCAAACACACACACACACTCCTAGATACATATATTCATACGCTATTCATATACTATTCATACACTCAATTGCATCTGCATTTGCATCAGCATCTTCACTGAGTTACTATCGTTTTCACTATCAATGCAGATTAGTTAAATATGCTACAATATTTATATAAACTATTTCCTGTTAATCAATATTAAACATGTATGCAGTTACTTATCATTTGCTATATACAAAGATAACAACAATTTATAGAGAAAAGCAAAAATCAATATTAACTATAAAGAAGAACAACTTAACACTAAACGATGTATAATTATAACCACCAAAGCAACAAACAATAATAATGCAAGTAAAACCCATAAATATGTGGAACTTCGATGATGACTTGACTGGTTTTGCAGCATATGATAACGGGAGGATATTAGGGATACTCGAACAAACGTTTTGAAACATTTTCTATTTGAAGCAAGAAGTATATATACAACATACATACATATATATTTATTATTGAGACAAACATTTGAAAAATATAAGAAATAAAAAATAAATATTGAAATACATAAATGTTGCTAAATAAGTACATACATATATTCGCAAGCGTATATTGCATGTTAATTTATCAATTTCGAATAATAATTACAAATTAAATTGTTACATGTGGATCGGCAAAGATATGAGAGATATTAAATCTTAAATACTTATAAAAATTAACTAAAAGGCACATACGAATTTCGTTAAATTCGTGTGCTTTAATAAAAGACAATATGCGCAAAGTATAAAACATAAAACAAAAGGAAATTAAAAGAGATAAAAATAAAAGCAAATTATGCTAAATGTTTATGAAGCAAACAATGGTTATTAAAATACATATATGTATAACTATCCGCAAATGTTAAATTCCAAGGCATACACGAAAGCAAAGCAACTGCTAATTACACACAAATTGAATGTTTATTATATGCCCACAAATATTATTACTTATGTACTTATTAGTAGTTAATGTTTATACACACTTACCTAAATGATATATGTCGAATTGAGTCTATATACTTACTACCGACCCAGACATTGTACCAACTTGCAAATTAAGCAATGTTACATTAAGTTTTATGAACAAAAACAATAATAACAACATTGCCCATTAGTAGCAACACATATGTGTGTGTACACATATTTGGATTAATAATTCAGGTACATAATGCATATTAAATGTTCGACTAAAGTACTCATGAATGATGAATGTTGAGTGCAACAACGAAGCTATACAAAACATACATATAAATGGAGAAGCTTATTAAAGTATTGAAATAAAACTTTATTTTTAGCAATAAATATTTTATTGAGTTTGTTACGCACATGTTTAAGCATTATTTTTTAACAATAGCTAAATATTTACAACTAGACAATTTTTGTTGTTACATATCGTCAAAATAGTTAAACCATCTTTTAAATTGGGTTGTACTACAAAACTTAAAAAAAAAGAAAAACTTTTTAGATGCGTATTTTAAAAGAGATATATTACTTAGTTAAATAATGTACAAGTCGTGCAATAGACAAATTTTAATCTATAACTTTAAAATTCAGAACTATATTTGTATTTCATCTTCAACTTTAGTAGGATTTTATCTAAATAAACAATTTTTGAAAATGCTACAAAAATACTTACTAAATTAATACGAATTTAATATTAAAACTATTGAAAACTTGTTTCATATAATGATTTTAAACTTGATTTGATCCGATAGCTATGAATATGACTTACAAAAATAAATGATATCATACTTACTTACATATTCGTCTTCTCATCTTTGGCTACATTTACTCTTTGCAACCCCAAGACATTATCATTATCATTTCAATCAAATCAAATCAAATGGCACATATTACAACTGTTTTAGAAACAACTATTTACAGTGACAAAAGTAGAACAGAAAGTACATACAACTATTAAACATACAGGCATAAGCATTTACGCATTACGTATCGTGCATGTATCACTTCGCATAATAAATAATGAAGAAAACAATGCTGAAAAATATATTACAAAAGAAAAAAACATAAATATATGCATACATATATCTTATACAAAATACCGAAATAATGAAAAGAAAAATATACTAAATAAATACTCGTATTATTGTGAAAGTATAGCAAAAGAAAAAGAATCTCTACTCGAATATACATACACCCCACATATAGCCATTAAAGAATGTATGTTGTCAGTAATTCAGCAAATATTTCTGAAAATTTATTAAAAATTTATAAAAGAAAATAAAAATGAACGATTACATGGAACAACATTTGTATGTGTATTACAACAATTTATTGACATTCTATATACATACATACATACATATATTATATACATACATAAAGAAATTAAATATAATATGTACTTTCAACTATTCCAATGGATACCACAAAAAACCAAGTAACAATAAATGAGTTGATGATTGATACAAAAACTACAACAATTGTGTGTACTTACTTCTGTACTTGCTTTTCACGCACAATTTCGCGTGCGTTTACCTGGAATTATTTGACAGGTAAATCCTTTGGAGTGGAAAAATGTCTGCCAATTTTAGGCTAATGACATCAGGAAAACACTCTCGATGCTTCGATCTTACAATGTCTTGTTTGAAGTCTCTTTTTTTCGCTCTCTTTTATGGTGCAGCGAGGCACAACATGCAATGTCTGGGTCTGGGCCTCTGATTATTTACCTGCATATGCGGAACAATTTTCGGCCCGACAGATGTGCGACAGATAAAAACCAGGCACTTGCCACATGCCTCAGACCAGTCACGACGCGACAACGACAACAACAACAACGCGCACGCGATCCTTACCAAAATACAATATTCCAAAAAACAAACAACAAAAATAAAGAAGGAAAAAAAAGTCAGCAACAACTGCAAAATGCACATCAAGTGGGATTATGCAACAACAGTTTGGCTGCTACTGCCATGGCTAACAATACTGAGCTCCTCTGAGGCAGCAAGTTTCAATTTGGAGCTGCAGCAGCCTCTGGAGAGTACGGTAAACACTCTAAATGACAGCCAGTCAGTGAGTATGCTGCGTCCACTGTCGTGGCTGAGGAGTGCACAGGACATGTTTGCCAGCCCAGCGGGACATGTGGTTGTTCAGGTGGCCAAGGAATTGATTCATCGCTCCGCGGGCAACAGTCAAGTAAGTGCTTAATATCCATCACTATGGACGGCAGTTCACGCTAGTGACAAAGAGGCAGAAAGGTTGCCAAAGGTGCCTACTATTTTCAGGAGGAATGTACAAATGTGCTGGTCACTGTGGTTCGATTAGATCAAGCCGATCGAAATGTATAAGTATGAAAAGTGCATACTGAGATGGATAAAATTTAATGATTGCAGCTTATAGGACTGCACTATTCGGATATAAAAGAAGTAGTTTGGATTTTTTTTGTTTGTATTAAGAATTTATACCATTTTTTGCAATGTGCGAAAGACAAAATTCTTTATATATTTTAAAATACTTACTCAATACTTTTCGTGGCGTGCAACACAACGACCTTAACCTCATGATTACTGAATTTGTCAATGTTATTTACAGGTGCTCAGCTTGAATCTGACCAATTTGCTGGTTATTGTGCTGCTCAAGGTGCTGATCTTTTCGGCTGGACTCTTGGGCGCGGGACACTGGAGTAGTTATGGCCATGGCTATGCAAGATCTGCGGCACGCCTCGATGGCTCATATGGACTGGGCATTACATCAGGTGATGACTATCTGATAATGGGATTTCTAGCGGCCCAGGGAGCCGGCCAAGATGATTGCCTCTATGCGGCAGCCTGTGCCTGTCCCAATGCTGCCTATGAGTATGCCAAAGCTGGACGTGCTCTGTTGGGCGCCATTGAGATATTCGATGGGTAAGATCTAAACACAAATAACTTGCAATTGATTAAGAACATATAGTACTTACTGGCATGCATAATAATTTACAGAGCACCCGTGGAGAAGCCACGCTATAATGATCTGATCTTGCTAATGGAACGTGCCGCATACGATGGTTTTCGAGGGACCAGTTGCAACACCACCCAATCCTGTGATGGTCTCTTATAGCCAGTGCCCATCAATCATACGCATCTTTAGATATATAGTACACCATATTGTAGTACAAATGAATTGTGTATTTATAGTGATAATGTAGTATTGCTTTGGGCCCATTTGAGGCTTGGCTGCTGTGTGTTTTATGTGTTATATACAGTCTCAATGGTTCAGCATGGAAATACATACACATACATATATAATGCTAGAATTTAACTAAGCTACATATCTATTATTGTGTCTTTGCTAATCTTTGAAATATCTGTGATCTAACGCAGCATATTTCTCTCCACTCCCAGCTGATCTGAGCCTCGGGTTACGGCCTTGACAAACTCTGGATAATGTAACAGTCCATCGTTGTTTTCATCGGCAATCAATAGAAACTTGTCAATGGCCTCTGAGCATTGGAAGATATGGTTAAATATATCAAATTTGTATAATATTTAAGCGAATTGTTTACCTATAAAGTGATCCAGTTCGTCGCTTGCACTTTGCAAGTAATCATCTCGTTCGCTGTTTTTGAAATAATCATAATTGTGATGCATGGCAGATTGTATCATTTCCAGACCATCCAGTGCATTATTGTTATCGTTGTCATGAGCCTGTGTGTATGTATGTCGAGTATTATTCAAAGGGAATAATATTAATATGTCTTTAAATGCATACCTTAAACATATAGAATATCTTTTCCTCTTCGCTCATATCATCCAAGTTAGCCTGAATGCCCATTTCCTTCAGATCATCATCAATTCGACTAGATAATAAATATTTATTAAGTTTATATCTTTTGTGAACACCCTTTTCACACTCACTGTTCCTCGTGTGTCAAATGTTGGTCCACTCTTCGAGTTTCCCCACGAGGATGATGAGGTCCTCGTTTTACAGCCAGGGTACCATCAATAGATTGGCTGAAGCTCGCCATGCATATGATAAAGTTAAGAACATTTGACAAATTGTACATTTTTTAACATTCAGTGAACCAAACAAGTTGTTGAGTAATTTCTTTCTTCTTCTTCTATTTTTTTTGGTATTTATGTATATGTTTGCCAAGTGTCAAAAGTGACAGAACTTTTACGCGCATGTGCCGTTAGAAGGAGACATTGAAATGGCGCCCCATGATGTTATTTTGAATAATTCCACGCATCTTGAATCATAGCAACCTGTGACTATTGTGTGGGCTGTTTGTTCGATAGGATTGAATTCCTTACAAATCATTTAACAATTTAACAGAAACAACCAAAGAATAAAAATTTTAATTTTATATTTTTCAAGTTGAAAAGTCTTGTTTCAAAATGTGTGAGCACTTTTGTGACGATTTGGAGACCTTCAATCCCGAGGTGGAGTTCTTAAAATTCATCAAACGTAAACCGGTTGTCCAAACGGCCAAACTCTATGAGAATTTGCATAAACGTGAGGACATCAAGTGTCCCTGTAAGTAGACATCAACTAATTGAATTCCTTCCTCTAATAATATCTAATCACAGACAACTTCAAGGGCTACGGTGTTGAGACGGACACCAGAACCATGTATCGCACTTGCAACTCGGAATATGGTTATTATGCACCCAATGCCTATACAATTCCGACGCGTTTCTTTCCACGCTCTCAAAAATTCTCCAATGATGTGGTGCGTTTCGGCATGTATCGTAATTTCTCTCTAAATACCCACATGGATAGTAGCTTCTACTAAGATTAGATACACGCCGAATACCTCAATACGTCTACTTCTGGATTTATGTGTACCAAGCATTTACTAATATTATTTTACAAGCGAAATGCGAGGCTCTAAATTTTATTGGTCAATACTTAAAGCATTTATAAGTTATAAACATTGTTGCACCATAAAAACAACAAACTGAAAAATTCCAGCAAAAAAAAACTTTTAAATAAAACGTTTATAAAGTATATATAGTGTACAAGAAGTTGTTTTAATTTAGAGCCTGGATCGATACTTTGAAGCTACTTATCACATTTATTGAGAAGAAAGTTCAAATCTCGAAACAATATCAGCATAAATTGAAGGTTTTTTTGAGCAGAAAATATCCGACCGCATGTTGGTGAAATTCTTAAGACAAATTCTTTAAAAAGCAAATAATAAAAAAATATTTTAATTATTAGCTCCAAATCAAGGGAAAATGAAAAATAGTAAAACTTAATAAAACAAAAATTAAATTGAACTAATAGTTCTAAATAAAACAAAATTATCGAACCTTCTTCAAAATGTTGGAAGTTTGCAGACTTGATTAAAAAAAATAAATAATAAATAATGGAATTAAACTGTTCGTACATCACTTGAAATCTGAAAAGTCGTATATGGTTACTAAGTATAAAATTTTATAGATAAGAAATATAGTTAATTATTCGTTTCACATTATTTCTCATTAATTATTGAAATTTCCAAACTTTCTTCAAGTAACAATCTTCATTAGCACAGAGTATGAAATGAACTAACAGATTTTAAGAAACCTAGCTTTGATTATTATGTTAATAAGTTTAAGTTTATATATTTTGCATTAAAACAAAAAAAGGAAGATAATAAAAAGATTTAATTAAAACAAATTCAAAGCCATTGGAACAGCTACAAGCACAGTTAACTATCAGTAATACCAACCGCTAACAACCTTATCAAATGAGGCTTCAAAATGAGGTGAACGTTGTATTAATTAGCATAAGACTGTGATAAGAACTGACACCTCAAAAACTACAGCGAAACCAAAGCACTGCTCAATGCATTACTATGCGACATTTACGGCAAGCAGGAGGTGCAGGCGAGACGTCTGCGACGCTGTCGTCACCACAAGGATCAGGAGAAGACTCACAGTAGGGAGCAGCTTCGCCAGAGAAGATCCTCAAAAGAGAATCCCTTAACAGAATGGCCAGTAGCTTAGCAGGGAATAAATGTGCACTGGAATCATTAAATATACGACAGTTAATCGATGTCTCTGCGATGCTTAAAGTAGAGATATTGATGATGGGTTACATGCTGGAACGTGCGCTCATCACAAGAGATCGACAGCGTCGTCATCAGGAGGTGCTCTGTGAATTTGTAACTGCCGTGCTCATTGTGGAGACTCGTAAGTTGTATATTATCCCCATTTTATTTTGTACAGTGTAATCAGCTGAAAGTTGTTAAATGTGCGCATGACAGACAGCTGATTATTTGGGCTTGGAGCTGGCGAGTCTCCGGGTTGACATGAAACCAAATCAGTCAAGTGCGGAACTCTCAGCTGTGTGCGTCGTTAGTGCGGAAAATAGAAAGCAAAGCTGAAGGAAATTCATTTCACGCAACGCGCATGTATGTGTATTCAATATATACTTATATGTATATGTGTGTGTGTCTGTGTGTGTGTTTGCTAAGTTTATTGAATGAACGTTGTTATCGTATATGTATGTGTGGGTGTGTTGTTTGGTACACCGACAAAAAAACATACTAAAATTCAAGTTTAAGATTCGGAAATTTACTTATTTTAGTATTTATGCAGAGTATAATTGTTAAATTAAGACTATAGGCGAGTGGCTATAACTAAGTCTAAGCTATTTAGTTACCATAAAGTTCTAAATTCTTAAAACAAGCCCGATAAGCAAATGTTTGTGTTAAACACTTATTAAAAAACCCTATTTGAATCAACTATTTCGTAAACAGCTTAAGATATTACGGAACCACTTAATGACAACGCTTGAATTGATTTTATCTTGAAAGTCCTGGACTTTTTCTTTCTCTGTAGGCAGGTAAACCTACGCATGTGTGTGTGTGTGAGTGAGTGTGTCCACGTTGGGGGTTGATGACGACACAATGCCAGGCGAGTGAACAAAAAAACAACTTACTGGCGAACGCTTTGAGACTATCTGACGTGTAACACACACAAACATACATAGTGAGTGTGTGTGTGTGTGTGTATGTGTATGTCTGCTAGCACGTGTAGATGGTGCTTCTGATTCAGTTTCTGTTTCTGCTTCTGCTGCTTGGCCTCCGAAAGTATTCTGCCAGTTTTATCTATGTTTTTATATCTCTGCTGCTTTGGCTGACTGTCAGTTGTTAGCGTCGCATTGTGTGGGCTCGTTTTGTGTGGCTGCAGAGCACATTACCCTTGATATTCATCGTGTTACGACGACGGCGACGAGTATAAACACGTACACGTGCAAAAAAACGGCAGCTTAGCCTTCGTTTATTTATTAAAATAAATATATTAAAATGTATATAAATTATAAAACACGAATAAGCCTAATGTTAATTGCATGCTAAGAGAATACTCTCTCCAATTTCCAGTAATATACGAACATATATGTGCGTGTGAATTTATGCGTGTATATTCGTGAGTGCGTGTACTCTAAGCGCTTAATTGAATAACGCCATATTATCGATCGGCCATAGAGAAATGCAATTAAAAATTGCTACTGCCTCTGGTAACATTTTAATGCTGCGCATACAAAGTATGCAGCACAAAAGTTCATTAAATCGAAGCAACTTCCGTTTTGAGGTCGAGAGAGCGCGCCATTTTAGTTGGTCACTTCCGCCGACGCTTTTAAAAATATATTGCTGCTATATTGATGGCATTGTTTGTTGTCATCCACAAACACGTACACACACACACAAACATCCTCATGGTCATGTGTGGGTTGCCCACTCACACACACACACAAACACACACACTCACTCACATAAACTGCCTACATACAAAGAAAATATTGTTCGTATTCGATTTCTTGGAATGCACGTCATACAAACCAACACACGCCCCTATAGAAATTGTTGATTAGTTCGGTTAACAAAAGAGTCACGATTTTTTCTAGTTGTTGGCCATGATTTGTGGAGAGAGGAAAATGATTATAGTGTCATTGCGTAACAGTCCCCGTGTTAGAGATAAAGTTTATATCTACTAAATGAATTTAATTTTAAATTGAAATACAAATTACAGTTAATATTATACAAAGTCGTGTTTTCATAATGCTTACTCTAGTCAATCCCTAAAGTCTAACTAAGTACACTCAAGTCAAGTTATGGCATTAGGCTCTGTTTACTTTGGACTAACCAAGATTCTTTTTGGCTTCTTGGCTTTGGCTTCAACGTAATTAAGCTATGTAAGCCTTTCGATTTTGTGGTTTGTTTTTGAAATTATATTGTTTAGTTCTAAGAATTGGACTTGAGTTCAAGTTGTCTAACGATTTCTTGTTGCGGGGGCAATTTGGCTTGGACACCAGTCAAAAGTGGGTCAAGTCGACGGCGAGTAAAAGAATCGATGAACCTCAGTTTAAAAGTCACACAATGGCACAGAAACTGAGAACTGAGAACTGCGAACTGCAAACAACGACGTCGTCTTCTTACCTAATCCCAATCCCTGGGCCAACTATGAAACTAACTGAGCTCTAGTCGTTGTCAAGGTTTTTAGCTACCTCTTTGTGTGTCGCCAGCTCTAGGAATGTTGTTTTATTTTAGCTTACTTGTTTGCCAGTCAGTAAAAAACGGAAAGAGAGTATGAAAAGAAAAATACACATTGTACAATGACATTTATCAAGCTGTTGTTTGTGCCTATTTTTAATGTATATATGTATGTATAAGTGTGTGTCTGTTTGTTGTGCATTAGCCCCAAGCAATAGTCACAAATATGTTACATAACAATAACATCAGCATGTCAAGTCCACAGAGAATGAGGATATGCTTGTAGTAAACCCCCATATATATCTGTACAAATATTTTATGTAAACAATAGGTCACAACAACGACAACTTCTACTACTACTACTACTTCTACATATTTAGCTGATACGAACAACGCAAAAATGTAAAATAAAAACGAATAATCAATTCTGAATTCACCACAACAACAACAACAACTTAAACTACAACTACAACTAGTACAACAACTACAACTACAACTACAACTAGCATAGCTAAATGAGGTGCCTGTAAGAGCTGTTGCAGAAATCATAGCATAAAAGGCAGCGCTTGTTTACTTAACATGGGTAAATATGCCAAACAAACAACATTTACAATAGCTGACTGCTAAACAATAATACTCTATACTTATATTAACATGTACATTTCAACTTCTATGACCATCTTTTTGCTAAGTATTTGTTAATTTCATGTGCTCCCTAACTAACAATTTTAGCAGCGCCTTGAAGTAATCAAAAAGCAAATTCTTCAACGTTTGCTTCATTTTCTCTGTGTGTTCAAAATTTGTTGTTTTTAATTATTGAACATTTATTTTTATGTATCTCTTTCTTCCTTCCTTTTTTAATGCTCTTTCTCTAATTGCTCTAAAAATAAAATGGCAACAACAACAACATATAAATATAATAAACAAATAATTACCAACAACAAGGTAAATTCTTAAAGTGAAATAATTATATGCAAAATCGAATCACATTTCTGCCAAACAATTTAAAGTGGCGCTCATTCAAATGCCTCACTCATATAAGCTCACTGAACCGCTGAACCGCTGAACCACCCAACCACACCCACTATACACCCACATACACCCCCATACACCCCCATACACGCGCAGCCAGGCATTGTTCATGCATAACGCGCACAATTCTAATTTGGGGCCTCTTGTAATTAACATTTGCATTTTTCACATGAATATCCCAAAGATAAAGTCAAAGAGTCAGCAGTTCCTGAAGCCTCCTGGCATAAATTTCCATTATTTCTATTATTACAGGGCGTTAAAACGCTTTACCTCCATCTGAACTCCTTTCAGCTTATGCCATTTAATTAGAAATTTCCTCACTTTTCTCACATTTTTATGCAGCTGCCATTTGGCTCTGTATTTAGTTAAAATTTCATGATGTCGTCGCTGACAGATTTCATAAGTATACCATATAACTCCCACACACTTTAAAGAAACACACACGCATGTACTTATACCCACACATACACCAACTGTTGCATGCCACAGTGATGTTCTTGTTGTTAATCGTTGTTATTGCTTTGTTAGATTTTCCATTATTAACGCCGTGTAGTCAATTCATATTAGCATCTGTGAGAGATTTATATGTGTTGATATTTATTTTTACAACTCGTAGCAATAAGCAATTAATTTATAATTGCTTTCAAATACAAGCGCCAAAGTGCGTCACAAATTTCTCTCCTCAAAAGCGGTCCTTTCTAAGGGTTTATAATTATGACTAAGGGATTAGTGTCGGAATCTGTTAGAAACACTTATTTCTTTACATTGACTGTAAAAGTGGTCCATTAAATACTTGATTAAAACTCAAGATTACATGCCAACGAGATGCAAGCACTCCCTAGATAATTCTAAAAATAGATTTCCAATAAAAAATAAGCTTTGCCTTTTTTTGTTTCTATTTACATTGAGCCAAACCACAATAGACAATTTTTCCTTTGAGACCTTCTGCTTGCTACTCTAATATTAGTATACGATTTTAAGGACATAAAGTTCAGCAAATAATGATGTTGTTTTGCAAAACATAGAAATGCGAATTTTCTATCTCTAAAGATGCCATCACAACTAAAAGTCATACATATTTCATAGACACGCTGCAGATAGATATGATCTGAGAATGAAGTTTTAATAAAACGTATACGCAATGTACGCAGTTGCTGTCAAGTGGGAAAATCAAATCAAGATGAGAAAATATATATAAAAGCCCTCAGTTTGACCATTACTGCATTGCAGGCTGTGAATCCTTATCAATGCTCGCCTTATTTCCTTTTAGTTCGCTCTCTGCCCTTTCTCTGATTTTTTATAATTTTTTTTACTGTTTGCCTGCCGCTCACGAGCCACAACAATAAAAAAGGGAATGATTTTCTTTTTACAATTTCTCGCATTTTTATATGTAAAACGCGCAAATTGCTGAGGGCCGTGTGTATAGTATATTCCATTTATTTTTGGAGCAAAGCTTAACTTTAATATGCAGCTTATTGAAATTGACAGCTCACAACTGTGCACAAATTGATTGGCTTTAAGTAATTTCTAAGAGGAAAAAAGATAGCTGACAAAATATTATTCTCTCATGATTAATATATTGTTAGAGTTTGTTTTAAAGTAACAGAATTTGATCAATCTTTGAATCTGACAGATTTTAAAGCAACAGGGGGAAAATTGCGCATAACCAAAAAGCCAACGCACTACGGGGAGTCATCAAACGAGTCGAGTCCCTGGGGATAACAATACTATCCTGTCACTTCAGCACATGCATTTCTGCATCCATGAATATGTGAACACATGTGTGTGAGTCTCTCTGTGAATCTATGTGTATGAGTTTGTCTGTGTGAAGTGCCAGCTTTATTGGCATTTCAAGTTTTTTGTCTGTGCCACGTGATAGCGCCGCGAATTGCAATGACAACGGGATATGCAACGTGGTTGACAATGTAATGGATTAAACCCCATTTTATAAAAACGTGTGCACACAAGACATTTTAGAGCTTCGGTTTGGAAACAGAACACCTCCTATTTCATTACTTTGACTTGAGCCTACTAGTTTTAAGTCTTTATGTATGAAACTGTACAGAGTGTGCCCAGAGTCTGTGAGAACAAAAAGCTATTGGACTTTAAAAATGGCAAATGGCAAGAGGCAAAATCACCAACTGTAAAAAACCGACTATTTGATGTGGGCATTAATGTATCTCGCTTGGGCTTAATTCATTATGTAATTATTACGCTCTGTCTCTCAGTCTGCCTTCAATTGATAGCAATTGCATAGCATGTGCTGCTGCATTGGCCCCAGAGGACATAGAGAATGGCAAGAAAATCCTTAAATAGCATTGCCACAGACCAAGTGACGCTGACAATCCCAAAGGATAAGTGCTTGTGTTTGTGCTTCTGCTCTCTCCTAACAGGACTCGTTAGGACTCTGCTTTTGAGTGCTTTGCTGCCCTCGGGTCTGGTTGCTTGCGGATTTTTTGCCTCCATTTTTATGTCTAAGGACATAAGCCAAATGTGCGCTTGGCTCATTAAGCCAAATGTCGCGTATTGCATTTGTTTCACTTCACAGGACGCGCAAGTGTTCAAATATAAACGCATAAATGGCGTACACAAGCTTATACATGACTAACGAGTGTTTCTAGATGCGGCTTAAAGTTCAGTTTTGGTCAAGGACCAACGAAACGTTCATCCAAATTGTGTGACACAGCCTTGACATGCACACACACACTGAAGTATATACATACATATATTTATAAACACACACAAAGTCTCTCTATACACAATAGTATTTTTTAGAACATTTAAAAAAACGGATATAAAGCCGCCAACAATTTTCGCATCTATCTTTGGCCATCGTTTTCTTTTCTTGTTTCCTTTGTATTACATAAATCAGTTTAAATATGAAATGTATTTAAGGGACAAGCTCGTATACCCTTTAGTGGTAAGAGTTTAGCGTCTGATCGCTGGCCATAAAAATGTTTTATGTGCCTCGTTTAATTTGTGCTTCGCAACGTTTTAGGCCCATTACATAAGTGTTTGTGCAATTACTAATTCATTAGCAATTTGTTTGTTTACTTACCATCAAAAGTTTAGCATATACTCTCTTACTCGTTCAATTTGTTTTGCCTTATTATGATTCACATTCCCGCATACTTCAATTCTCGAGTTCACATAAACATCTTTCTCTTTGTTTATTTTATTTTTGCTTTCATTTTGGCAAACACAGTCGGAAGTGGCGACCATTTCATCGCTGGCATCAACTAAATACTTAGCTGCTTATGTAATGCCAAAAACACTGAATTATACCTAATATACTTATCTCCTACTAAACACATATACTTACATATCTCAGAAGTTCACAAAAGGTAACCAAGTTTCGGGATTTTGCCCCAAGTGCTATTTGCCACAAGTCTTTACAGATGAGTAGCTTTCGGGAAACTTTATCGGTGAAACGAATTTTAATTAACTTTATATACACATACTCTCTGTATTCGCTTTAATTCTATACCGAATTATTTTGTCAGAGCTACTTTAAATATCCATTCAAATTGATTTGCAAATGAGCTTCTTAAAATACGGGTCAGAAAAATACACAGAAAAGTTAGTTCTTAGAAATAAAGTTATAGAGCAGTCAGAATAAACTTTAAAATATGTTTTAGTATATAATGTTATCAATGGTCTGAATCAGATTCTAGGAAAATTCATTTTGTTGCTCATATTGAGCCAATTTAGGTATCGAGTTAGGAAACCTTTTGACAAAATATATAAAATAACATATTTATAAAAAATTCAAATAGTATTCTGTTTTACTTTATCATGAAATTTTTCTTATAAAATGCGCTTGCTTTATTCTTAATTTAAAGTCCAAAGAAGCTGTGCCCAAGTTCAATTCCCCTTATGTATATAAAGGAACATATGTGTGTTGATAAATTACATAGGTTCATAATATTACCATACTTAAATTTCAGATTTAAAATGAAGCTCACGTTTCTGCCAAAAAAAAAATAAAATATATATATGGCCTAATGCAAACAATATGCAGCTAATAAACTTCAAATGGTTTTGGGAATCAAATTATCAGCCATAAAGTGAAGGCTACAAAATAATGTATATCGATTGGCAGACAACGTATTTACATACGAGTGCATATTCAAATTTCAAGCTGAATAAGGGGAAGAAGGAAAAACGAGTATTAACTGAAGCGAACTCAATTTATGCAGCAAACATAAAAAACTCAGAGCAGCAGAATTTCTTTTATCAGTTTGACCTTTAAGAGAGAGAGAGAGAGTGTGTGTTTGTGTGTGAAATGAAAACAAGCATCAGCAATGACTACAATAACAAAGTGAAGATTTACGCAGATAAAACCGACTCAAGTAAACTTAGTTTTCATATCTAAATGTCAAGATATCAAGTAGCACACATGTGTGACCGTGTCCTGTAGTTATCCAAGAGTCCAAGTATCCACCACGTTCGACAAGTTGAACCATCAGCACTCAGTGTCAGCAGTCAGCTCCCATACTATACATCCACAAAATCCTGTTTCCACACACTCGTCTGGCAACGGATATACTAAGAAATCTCATGGTCAATTTCACATAAAATCCGTCAAAAGGCAGCAGCAGCAGCATCATCATGCCACTAAGCAATTCATGCCACCATGCCACACCACCCCACATATTAAAGTGTCTTTGGCTCTTTGGCGTTCTCATTGTAGACATCGTTTATCACAATGTAGCACAAAGTTCAACTTTTCAACTGCAAGTTGCATGTTTACGTTTTGTCTTCAGAGTCTCCTTTCAAGCTTTCGCTCATTATTGACATTTCATTGGGCAAACTAATTTAATTGATCAAGTGTCTAATACATATATATTATATATAATATATATATACTCTTTTTGTATTTTTTCTTCTTCTCTTTCGTGCGTCCTGTTTATAAAATGAAACTAACTGTACTTAATATTTATCGTTGAATTTAAATATATTTAAATTAACTTGGGTAAAGTTTGCATACTGCACGGATATTGTAAGTCGAGTCACACGGAAATGCCCAAAGAAAACAATATACAACGACTACATATACACTCTTAAATATGTGCTCTATATATCAGTTTGATATATTATAATATATGATTTTTCCTTGACAACTTTTGCAGACGATGCACAGCCTAAAATGCGCTTTAGTCTCTCACCACCGCCACCGAAAGTCAGCCTAACCTCACCAACTAGCACCACTAGCACAACCACTAGCAACATCACCAGCAGCATCACCAGCAACATCAACAACAACAACAGTAGCAGCAGTAGCACCAGCAGCTACAGCAAAGTCCTTGGCCGCAGTCGCAACAACAACAACATGCTAAGCTCCTCTGCAGTTGCCACCGCTGATGCCGCAGATGATGCTGCCTCGGATTATAATCAATGGCTTCATGCCATGAAATTGGTGGCACGTTTGCCCGGCGGTACACCGCCCGAGTTTAGACGCAAGGTAAATAAGAAAAGGCGTGAATAGAAAATATTTTCATTAAGAATATCTTTGACTCCCTCAGCTGTGGCTCTCATTGGCCGACAAGTATCTGAAATTAAAGAACGTGGACTGGACAGAGCAGAGAGAGAAGTGCTTCTGCGAAGAATGGCGCGAAGACGACGAGGAACTGGGCATTCAAATCGTCAAGGTAAGTTACATTAAAATGTTGTTCACTCAAAAATATTTAACAAACTCTTGACTTGTTAGGATCTGCATCGCACGGGATCCAATTTGTGCACTGGTCCCGCAGGTTCCATTAATCAAGCTAAGCTTAAGCGAATTCTTCTCGGCTATGCACGATACAATCCCGAAGTGGGATACTGTCAGGTGAGTAGCTTCAAACTTCATCATCAAAGGGTATACTTATTTTAGGAATTGTGACTAAAATTTATTTCTATTCAAATATTTCAGTCCTTTAAAATGATTTAATTTAATGATGTGCCTCATATGTATATCTAAAACTCGAATTAAAATTTGCTTTGATTTCAACCATACTTAATTATTTAAATCGGATCCCTTCTTTTAACTTAGGCAGTTTTTTATTATCATATCTGACATCATAACGCTATCAGACGAACGATCACTCTGAAATAAAATTTTATTAAAAACCCTAATTGATTTTCAAGATTTTTCATAAATTAATTCAAAAATGGTTTTCTTTGTTTTTGGGACAATCTATTTAATGTTACTATTTACTTACTTAAAACTTAAAAATAAAACAAAACTATTTTCAATTTAGCAGGATATATTTTTATTATAAAACAGTTTTTAAAAACATTCAGGAGGGGATTAACTTTTTGACATGCTGTATTTCTTAATTTCTTTAAAAAGTTTTATACAACGTCTTCCAAATAACTTGTATATTTTAGGGGTTCAACATGCTCGGAGCCTTAATACTGCAGGTCATGGACAAGGAAGAGGAGGAGTCAATGAAGGTCATGATATATTTGGTTGAAGGCGTACTGCCCAAAGGATATTTCTATGGCTCAATGGGAGGCCTACAAGCGGACATGAGTGTCTTTCGTGAACTGATGCAAACGAAGCTGCCCCGTTTGGCAAAGCATCTGCAACGACTGCAGGGACCTGTGGAAAATGCCTGTGAACCGCCACTGACAAATGTATTTACCATGCAATGGTTCCTCACCATGTTCTGCACCTGTCTGCCCATGTCCTGTGTGCTTCGAGTTTGGGATCTGGTACTCATTGAAGGCAGCGATGTTCTGCTACGCACGGCTCTCGTACTCTGGAGTCTCCTCGAAGAGTGAGTACAATTTCAGTGTGGGCGTGTCTCAAGGGGGAGGTGGCAATTTTGACGTCTGTTTGTTAGTGCCCCTGCAGGCGAAATTTGTGTCAAGGCTCCTTTGGCCGGCGCAAGGTTGCTGGCATTTGCCAAAAAAAGAAAAAAAAACTTATTCGTTTCGTTTCGCTTGGTAAATGCAATTTGCTTGTTTGATGGTACAAAATTATGTGGTGCAGTTGCAGCTTAAGCATCCACAGACTTGATTCACAAACTGATGGAAATTGTTACTTGTTTCCTGCTTCCTTCCTCTTACAAACATTTACCAAATATGCTTAAAATTTTCATGCGACTATACCGGCAATTTAATTGAAGTTTTTATAATGGCATAAAGGGATGTACCGGCTTCCATTTTTGGGAGAACTTTTCAAAAGTGAATTTCTTTTACTTGTTCTTATTTCATGTCGGCTAAACTCACTTTGAGTTGATAAATTAATTTTTTAATGTGTTGCATATATCTGAACGTAACATCTTTTAAATTTTGTTTAAAAGAGGATTACCTATATGAAAAAATAAATATAGTATTTTTTTTTAATAGTATAATAAATCTAGCTTTATTTCCTGCTTTTAACTAAGCATCACGAGTTTAAAAAAATTATAAAAACTTGTTTTAAAAAGTTCCAATAATTTTGAAGCACATGTTTTGATTTTAATTAAAGGATATTTTGGATTTCAATATTAATTTCTACAGATTTCACGTCGGTATTCGTACAATCCGGTAACTGTTATTAAATCTTATTTTAATTTGAGAATTAAACCTCTAATAAACATATAAACTTTTAAATATTCTTGCTGTTTTTCAGGCGCGTTTTAAATGCACGGACTGCAGATGATTTCTATGGCAAGATGGGTTCTTTCTCTAATGAGCTGCTCAACGGACATCTTATTGATTCTAATGGCCTTATCGAGAAGGTTGTTCAGCTGGGGCCCATAGCCGATATCAAGCAGCTGAGGGATAAGCATCTGTACCACATTACACCTCTAGGTCCTAAACAGGGAATGCAGTAAGTACAATTTTATATCATTAAGAAACATCTTAAAAGTACATATCCATTGCAGACTGTACTTCGATGAGGAGGACACGCACTCAGACGACGAATCCCGCATGGCTGTAGCCACAATGTGGGGCTTAAATTGGGGTAGACGAGGATCTGTGGGAGTCGGAGTTTCTGGTACGGGCAAGGGACAAACAGAACAAAAGGATCGTTTGGCGTTGGACATCTCGTTGCTAAAGAAGCAATACGATCGGTTGCGGGAACGTCAGAAACAAGCTCATGTTATATTGACTACAGCTTGTTCCACAGCAACGACAGCTAAGCAAACTCCTTCCAGCATTCCCCAAACATCAGTGGTAGTCAATCAATTGCTCCAAGGCCGTCCAGCCATAGTGACGAATAGGGGGAAACGTGTCGGAGCACCTTTGGGTGCTATTCCACCGGCTCGGAAACCATCACTGCCGGCAGTGTTGCATGGCAAGTCCGCTGTGGCAGCTGAGAGGCAACTACGACGCGGAGAGACTCTGCACTGGAGGGACACGGATGCCACTCGACATCGGCGGGACAGTTTAACATGGAAGGAGATTAAGGCCGATCGGGCTGCGATGCTTCGGGAGGGAGTTGATGGCACTCAGGTCACGGTCAAGTCACAGAAACTACGCTCGAAATTAGGCAAAAGCGATAGCTCCTCTTACAGTGAGGAAAGCGATGGTGATCTGGAGGCTGACGACAAGGATGGTTCTAGCACAGACACCAGTCTGTGTGACGATGACGATCCCAAGTCCACGGAACAAAGTCCCAAAAGGAAGGCCAAACTGGCAAGGAAACTGAAAGAGAAGCCCAAGCTAGCGGCCACACTAGACACAAGTGTGGAACGCAAACGACCAAAGTCCTGGGCACCGAGTACTCATGAAATTCCCTTCATGCTGATGGGTACAGACAGTGGTGATGAAAAGGAACCGACTCCTAAGGTGGAAGAGGAGGACAGTGCCACGGAATGCGATCGATTCGGCTATGCACGTGAAGTGGATTGGTCTCAGGCAGCTGGTGATTTGGCATACACGAAAATGGAGCCGCTGCATGTGGAGACCATGGATTCCATGGTCATCACTAGCATCAGCCAGCTATCCCCTTTGCCGGATATTGCCAACTACCTTAGCACAACCTGCATTAGTCCACTGCCCACGCCCAAACCAGTCTTTGTTATGTCGGAATCCGATTCAATAAATCCCATAGCTAGTGCCGATACGAAGGAGGAGGCTCCTGCTGTCGAAGAAGTCACATCCAGGCCGTATGATGTCAGCAATGATGGTGTAACCAATCTTTTTTTTGAGCGTGTCAATAGCGTAGAACGTCCAAAGAGACTGGAACTGTCGTATTCCTTAAACGTAGATGATCTGGAGGAGACGTTGGACAAAGAGGAATCGCGTGCACAGGTCGAGGGACAAAGTCCTGAATGTACTGTAAAAGCCTTGCCTAGTGAACCCACTCCAAAGCGATCCCAAATCCGAGATGATAACATTCCTGGAGAGAACAAGGATGACTACAAAGAAGTGCTGAGCATGACGATAGCTCCGCACATTCCGCCACCGACTCTGAGCAATGCCAGCCGTAAACGTCGAGATCCTAGACGTAAAACTCTGACAAGATCATCGACTATAGAGTTGGAGGAACGATTTCTGGCTTTGGAGCGACGGCTTAGTCAGGATCAACCCAATGGACAAAGTGATAAGATCGAAGGTACCAAACATATACCTTCGACTGCGGCATTGGAGGAACGCTTCAATAGCCTGGAAAAACAGATCAGTGCTGAAAAACAGCAGACTGATATCGAATGCTTTGAGAAACCGGAACGTATACCCTCTACGGCAGATCTAGAAATACGTTTCAATGCCTTAACCAAGCAACTGAGTTCCAATGAATCCAACTCCAAGGCTCCAGTGGATTTGGGTGAACAAGAGGTGCCCAAGTCAAGCAGCTCAAAGGAGGCAAATGATAGTGAAAAGACAAGTAAACTACATAAATCTGAGAAACAAGAATCTGATACGAGACAACCTGCCAATGAAATCGAAAAAGCTGATGAAAAAGATGCTGATAATCATCCAAAAACGGAACAACCACGCCTTAAGAAACTGCCTTCGACTGCCGAGCTAGAAGATCGATTTAATGCCTTGGAACGTAAGATGAGCACACAAACAAACAGTCCTGCAAAAACCAAAAAAGAGCCTCCCGATGAAGAGCAGGTGAAAAACGAAAAGCAGAAAGCTAAGATCGATGTACAAAATGAAACTCAAAATGAGAAAGATGCAAACAAAGCTTATGCTGATAAAAGTAAAGAAAATGAGGAAAGTATTCAAAGTGAAACACCAAAAATAAAAGCTAAAGAAGTTGAGCAAGTCAAGGAAAAGCCTGTGTCACCCGCAAAAGAAAGAAATACTCCTGTTGGAGAAAAACCTGCGAACAGCAAAACTTCTTCGAGTCCTGAATTAAAAGAGGAAGTTGAGGTTGTCAAACGAAAGACACCACCTTCCACAGAGGAGTTGGAAAAACGTTTCAATGCCTTGGAAAAGCAACGCAGTACAACTCATATTGAAGTGGATTCTGATGAAGCCAGCTCTTCTCAAACGAAAGAAACCAAAAAACTTGCAGTACACGAAAGCACAAAAGACGCTAAAGAAATCGAAGAAAAAACCCACAAGTCGATGAAAGCGTTTGATGATAAAGTAAAGGCTATAAGTGCAACTTTAACCGTTGAAGAAAATGTGAGCGAAGCAAAGGAAAAGATTGAGGAAAAATCCGAGACAGCTAAACTCAACTCTGAAGCCAATGAACTGCCCAAGGCAACAGAAGAATCTTCTATCGCCAAATCGGAGCTAGACTCAGAACAATCCCAAGCTAAGGAGTTAAATAAAAGACGAGCCTCCGAACCACCTTCAATGGAGGATCTTGATAAACGCTATGAAAGACTTAAACGTCGCATGAGTAGTAAAAATCATTTCTCAAGTCAAAATGAAACTGTAAACGAAGCTTTGGATCGCATCGAGCAAGAAGTAATTTCCGAGCTTGGAGATGGAGCTGAGGAAGAGCAGAAACCAATCAAAAAAGAACCACCTACAACGGAGGATTTGGAAAGTCGATACGAGGCGCTGCATGGCAAGGATAAAAAGCAGGAAAGTGAAGTCATTAAGCCACCAAAGATCAAGACGCCTCCAAAGCATGTTGACGTGGCTATCGAGGCGCATATACCCGAAGCACCACCACCACCACCCATGGAACACAGGATTAAAATAGATCCAGGTCAACATAAGCAACGTGCCCTCATTGAGGAGTTGCAAAGTAAAATGCAAGGCCAATCCCCGGGTGAGGAGAATCTAAAGCCCAGCGATATTAATCCTCAACGCAAACGCAAGCAACAGGTACAACTCCAACAGAGACCCACACCTATGGGCGATGAGACATCGGAAGCACCTGCAAACACCGCTTACTACAGATCGGGAAATTACGAACCCTGGCAAGGACAGAGAATGGTTCGTCGTTTCTCCGATTTGCCATCGAGAGCCGATTTGGAAAATCGTTTACAATTTCTAGAAAAGAAACTGTACAAGAAATTCTACAAGCAGCGCTGTGCAAGTGATTCCGAAGTAGCATCGAGGACATTCAGAAATGATGAAAAGCCGAGCACATCCCGACAAGCCGAGGCACAGCTGGAAGATCGAGTCCTAGCCCTGGAAAAGCAGCTAAGTGAAAATAGTCTCAAATTACTGGAAGCAATGCGTGAAAAGGCGAAAGTTCGAACAACTTCTGATGATATTTTATCACCACGTCGACTAAGTACGGATTCTGAAACGGGAAAGGAACTAGTCCGATATACGCAGAATATTGGTGAACTTGAGGAGTCCGATAAGCCCATCAACATAAGCATCAACATCAAAATGCTACTCAATAAGGAGAGTGAACTCAAGAAACCTACTGAGTCATCTACAGAAGATCTAAGACGTCGTTTGGAGCAACTAGAACAGCAATTAACTGAGGAACGTGCCAGAAATGGAACCATTCATCCGGAAAGCGAGTTGCCTATAGATGACAGTCCACATTTGCCCGAACAACAACTGGAGGAAAATGAAGCTAGCAAAAAACAGGAAAAGGATACTCACAATCAGAGTGTCAAATCCGATGAGGCCGAAAAGCTGGAAGAGGTACCTGTACCAAACTTGGATAGTGCTGAGCCTGAGACGGTAAAGGAAACCAAAACCTTGCAAAACGAAGAGAAAGCGCAAATCCGCAACAAGGAGGTTGTCATCGAGAAGCCCAACAAAGAGGAACAAAAGGTCAATCCTGAGGAAGCCAAGGAAGAAAACAAAACTGAGGAAGAAACTTCTGCTTCAATAGACCAGGAGAAACCAACAAAGATAGAAACCAAAGCTATAGAGAAAGCACCTGTTGTTGAAGTAAAAACTCCAAAAACTCCAACCCAAGAAACAGTTCCACAGTCAGAAACAGTTAAGAAACCCGATGTTGTCGAGGAGAAACCAACACAAGTTGAAGAATCGATTACCAACAAGGTTACAGACACCACAAATATAGAACCCGTAGATCCTAATAATAAAACCGTAGTTCTTCTAATGGACAATGAACCGAGAGCACTAAAGGTTCGTCGTTTAACTCGAGCCAATACTGAAGAACTTGAGGATCTTTTTCAAGCACTAGAAAAGCAACTCAATGATCGAAATCTTGTGAAGTCCAAAGATGGTAAATTGGTTCGGGCAGAGAGCAAACCAACAACTGAGCAAGTTGAGCAGGCACAAGCTATCTCTGATCTGACGAAGGAAATTGAGGACTTTACCAGCGGAAAGCCAGAACAGGAGGCAGCGGCAGAGAGCAAAGAAGTGCCAACAGAGGAGCAGCCAAGCCATGACTGGGGTCCGAATCCAGAAAAGCATCATCTAAAACGTAAGACGGTTTATCTACCATCCACCAAAGAGCTAGAGGCACGCTTCCGATCGCTGGAACGTCAGATAAAGCTGCTGGAGGATGTGGAAAAGATCGATGTGGAGCAAAGATTAACCGAAATCGAACGTAAGATCAAATTGCAATACTCACTCTCCCATGAGAAGGACCTGAACAAGTACTTAGAGCTATGCGAGGGCAAAGGTTTAGATACTGACGAGGAAGTGACTGAAGAACCGGCTCCAGTCGTGGATCGTTCTCGTAGTCCAGCTCGCAAAGAAACCACCAAGTCCACCAACACTTCTCCTGCTCGCAAAACAGCTACTAAGTCACCCTACACTTCTCCAGGTCGCAAAGCAACTACTAAGTCACCTTATGTATCGCCATCCCGGAAAACAAAGTCTCCCTATGTTTCCCCAACGCGACAGAGTCAAAAGACGCCTCATTCATCTCCAGTACGTTCTGAAAACAAGAAGAAGAGCCCCTATACATCTCCAGCTCGTCGTCAAGCGCATCGTGATGATTTGCCCATCTCAGATGACTTGGAGTACAAATATCGCGTACTTGACTTGGTGCGCTCCAAGTCCAAGGACAATCTGTGTAAACGCAAAACTGATCCCAATAAAAAGCCACCAATTCATCCGCTTGAAATGCTGCTCGATCCGAGTCCTGATGACAGCGAAATTCCCACAACCGGTGAACTGGAGCATCGCATACGCCTTCTGGATGAAAAACTAAAGTCTCCGGGACGCCACAAGTCTCGCTCTCGATCTCCCACCATTGATGACATCAAGCGGAAAAAGATATTGGATGAACAACGACCCAAGACTCCGGTACATAATCTGGAACGCTTGGTCTACTCGCCCAGCAAACCGGAACCACCCACTGCCGAAGAGTTGGATGAACGCATACGTGCACTGGAAGAGGAGAAAAGCTTTGATTTTAAGACCCAAAAAGACTATAAAGAATTCAATCGAAAGCTCAAGGATGTAATTTCCCCCTCGGTTTCCTATGAGGAGTTCAAATCCGCCAAATCCCGAGAGCAAAGCCCACGACGTCCAGCAGCCACAACACCCAAATCAGCAATGCGACGAGAAGAGAATGATGATTATCGCGACTATCGAAGAGAGGAGACAACCCATTATCGACCAACTAGCCCAAAGGTCATCAGGTTTCGCGATGAGGATGAGGACTATTACGAGGAAACGTGGCGTTCCAAGTCACGACAGGGTCAGACCAGCGACCGAATGGTGGGCAAAACAATTGATGTTTTAAAATATATTGAAGAGAATACTAAAATTCTCCAACGTATTCTTAAGAAGACTCTTGCAGATAAACCAACAACTTTAGCAAGTCGCAGCTCCGAGGGTCTCGATGAGCTAGGAATTCGTCTGATGCGGGTAAGTCTGCGATAAGCTAGTGTACAGTTGTACAGTACTATACAAAGTCCAATAAACTTTTCAATAATTAAATATTTTTCAATTGAAGGAAACATCTCCCATTACAAGGACAGGAACTCATACAGGAGTGCCATTGCGAACTGGAGACAACATCAATGAGAGGTTGAGTTCCATCAAGAACAGCATCAAGTCCATAGACAGTTTGTGCGAGGAGAAACCCTATCAGAAGGAGAAATGTCAGCGGTATATAGACTCTCTCTTCTCGGACTCCCTGCACTTTGCTAGCAAGAAGAGCTCTGCCGAGGACTTGACCCACAGCCGAAGTGAGAGTCGAGGACGCGGAGTGCAACCTTCGATAAGAATTAGCTCGGAGCATCGATCGGCGGGATCCGTGGAGTCCTTGCGAACAGGAAGTCCTTTGCGAGCGGCGAGTCCTCAGCATTATCGATCGCATAGGGATATAAGTAGGGAGCTGTCACCACGTCGCCGCAGGGAGGCGGAGGAGCACGAGGAGCGGGAGAATAGTAGGGTAAGACGTGATAATATGTTGCCAAATTATTTTGCCGATAATCGTAGCGAACTAAGTAGCTGCAATAGTTTAACTAAGTTTCATAAAGTAGATAGACAACTAGAAGAAACCTGCGCCAAGTACGCTGATGACAGACGTTCGGCCAGCCGATCACCATTAAGCTCACCCTATGAGTCCAGAACAACAACAACAACACGATACAACAATACAACATCAACAACAACAACCAGTGATAGTTTCCCTAGGCCCATCTCGCCCTATCGCCAGCCCTATGACCCGAATCGACCCCAGCGCTCCAATACGCCCGTTTATCAGCCGGCCAAATTAGAGATTCGCCACACGACCGTGACCTCAACCTTCTACGATCGTTTCCTGACCGAGAAGAAAATTGAGAAGCAAACCCTTTCTCGTCCACCAAGCCGTTCTCCTGTCATCTCGCCATCGGCAACCACCAAAAGTTATACCGATCTTCCGGGCACTGTAACTCCCCAGAAATACAGTCGCGATGCTCTGCTTGAGATGGCCATCACAACCAACTACTCCTCAACCATGTCCCGTAGCTATGCGGGAAGTAGTAGTAACTATTCATATCTAACCACAGCTCACATAGCCAGCGAAGCGAGTACAACAAGTACTTCTTCAGTTGGTCTCAGCAGCTCCATTCTCAATCCCAGCACATGCACGGCAAATACATTTTCAAGTGGTCAGACTTCCACTTCCACCTCCATTTCCACAACCACTCCCACAACCGCTACCACTTCCACCACTTCTTCATCGGCATTTGTGCCCTATAAGTTTAGCAGCTCATTTAGCAGCAGCTTAACTGGGGTGACCAGCTCCAGTCTTAGCTCATATTCCACTGGCGTGTACAATCCCATGATGTCATTCACATTACGAGAACCTTTAATAAGTAGCCCAGCTACTGGCAATAATGCTCCCTTGGGTCAGTACAAGAGCAACTTTAGCTCAACTTTCAGTGAACTTAATAAGCCATAAAAGCCCATTTGAACCAATGGTTGTCCTTATTTTAAAACATTCCGAACAAATCTTACATCAAGCTCAAACTAATGACTTTAGCTCACAATTTTACTCGTTGCAATTACAAAAAGATGAAAAATGAATAATGAAAAAGATAAACTATAACTCTCAAGCAATATACACATCTTTACCTATAAATATATAATCAATGTAATCTATTATATCTACTCATAGTATATATACACTTTGAAATTTTAAGCAAACTTTTGCACCAAACAAATAAAACCACATTCTAGCTTCTTGCAATCACATACCTCATCTACATTCAAGGCACCAAAT
The DNA here is from genome assembly GCA_037043535.1 of Drosophila putrida. Classification (NCBI taxonomy): domain Eukaryota; kingdom Metazoa; phylum Arthropoda; class Insecta; order Diptera; family Drosophilidae; genus Drosophila; species Drosophila putrida. Next base: position 931,776 of record JBAMBI010000390.1, on the reverse strand, counting down.
GAACGTACTTCTAACTGATCGTAGGAAAAAAGATAAAGAATTTTTATACAGCAGCAATACACAAGTCTTATTCTAACTAAATATTTAATTAACTATTTACTGTACTATCGAAACCAAGTTAAATTCTTTAACGAACTCTGAAAAACTCAATTATAAATATGTATTTATTCTTAAAGTTTCAATTTCGTAAGCGACGATCCTTTAAGTAAACAACAGTTGTTAAATGCCATTAATTATATACAAATTAAATACATACATATACTTATTAAATGTTTACATACCAATTGCAGTTGTTGAATATCAATTATGCAAACACAAGTTCAAAAATAGCTAACAATATGCAATTGAAAAACGATGCAAAGGCAAAAAGCTTCAAAAATGATTATTACACCAAGCAAAGAAACAAAAAGTTAATCAAAATGATTAGAAAGATTTTATGAAGATGCTAACGAGTTGATTATTGATTATTATGGCCATCAGTCAGTTGATTGAGCCCAAAACACACATATGAATAATGCAATTGTTAACAAATCCTGCAAGACACATAACGAGACAACAATTGTTACCGGCTTCAAAATGTTCTTTAAATTGATTTTAATGTTCTTCCTATTGTTTGTTACAAATTTTTATACTTATATTTTTTGTTAGTGTTGAAAATTTGTCAATGTATTGGAAATAACATATTTTTGTGACAAATTGTTGTAATGTTTTGAATTAGAAAATGAAAATGAATCAAATAAATGAGAAATGCATTTAATGCATGTGTACCGCAAAGAAAATAAAAAACAAAAACAAAATGAGTTTTAATATTCAAATTGGGTTCCGCATCGTAAAACAGGTACAGTAAAGTTTCCTCCAATATAAAAGAATTTCAGAAATTAAAATTTTAATTTATAAATTATAATTGGATTAAGCTACAAACATGGCTGATCTGGTCTCAAATAAATTGAGAGCTAATGAAATGTCCCGAACTTATTGGAGAAAATTGATTTATAGAATTATGCATTATTAATTGAAAACTGTCAGTTCTCTTTATAATTTTTAATTTACTTGAATTTTTAATATGAGCTTTCATCAACAATCGCTGACATGTTTTTAGGAAATTCGAGACTGTTTTATTCCAGAGATGAACTTAAGTGCTTAAAATTATAAAATCTTTATAATTGAAAAAAGGGTCTTGTATAAGGGTTCATCACCTGCAAAATTTGGAAACTTTCCTAAAAATTAAATTCAACAAAAATGTTGCTGATAATTTGAAAATGTCCCAGAAAATTTAATTTCAAATTTAGAGCTATGGAAATATACGAGCTGTAGAAGTTCCACTGTACAAGACGAACGTCTCGAGCTCAGTAGCATCTTTACTGATAACCGATAGGCCATAAATGTTGCTTTATCAGCTAAGATGAGTGAACTGCTCAAACAGTTGTTGGTTGAAACCCGTGTGGAGTGGACGTGCCCGGAGAGAGCTACTTAGACCTGGACCCTGATCATAATATATATTGATTTCCGCACTACATCCTTTAAAATGCAACGCTTACTGACAAAACGCAGCTGCAGCCTGGTGCTCAAGATGCACAGTAGATGTCTGGCCACGCCTCCTGTGGAGGATGTTCTATTTCCCACCAAATCTGATTTTCCCAGTCGTCATATTGGTCCACGTAAAACGGATGTTGTTGCCATGCTGGATACGTTGGGCTTTAAGGTAAGTCAATGTGTATAATCCCAGTGTTATCTCAAAGTCTGAATCGAATCTCATCTAGTCCTTGGCAGACCTTACCGAGAAGGCCGTCCCCCAAGGCATACAGCTGAAGCGGGATTTGAAACTGGATAAACCGTTGAGTAAGTTGTAGCAATGAAATGTGTGTTTAAAAATAGTCAACGACAGGTCTGGACCCCCTGTCGTGTTTTTTTCAAGTGACAACTGATAAGGTGATAAGCCTGGTTCAAAAGGTCCGCCAGCTTCCTCTTATCTTCTCAGCTTGTTGTGCTCTCTGTCGTTAATTTTCCACTCGATCGCATTATAGATGAGCATGAGCTGATACGTCGCATTCGCGATATTTCGCTCAAAAATCAGCTGTGGCGCTCCTACATTGGCATGGGCTACCACAATTGCCATGTGCCCCATACAATTGTGCGTAACATTTTTGAGAATCCCGGATGGACCACACAATACACGCCCTATCAGCCAGAGATTGCCCAAGGTCGTCTCGAATCGTTGCTCAACTATCAGACGCTTGTTTCGGAACTAACCGGCTTGGATGTGGCCAATGCCTCGCTTCTGGATGAGGGAACAGCAGCAGCAGAGGCAATGTGCCTGGCCACACGTCACAATAAACGCACAAAGCTCTACTTGTCCAACAAGGTGCATCCTCAGACCTTGTCCGTGGTCCAGACACGTGCCGAAGCTTTGGAGCTAGAGATTGTTGTGGGTCCCATCGAGCAGGCTGATCTGCCAAGTCGTGAACTGGCAGGAATTCTTTTGCAGTATCCAGATACTTATGGCGATGTTAAGGACTTCGAGGATATCGCAGCTCTTGCCCGCAAAAATGGAGTAAGTTCTTAAATATCCTAAAGAAAATAATTATATCTTTACTGTACACTCTATAAAAAGTGTACAGGATTATAATAACTTGTAGCAGGAAAAGTGGACATATCTGTCCAAAGTATTGTATAATATCTTGATCAGCAACAACAGCTGACATCAGTTTTATAAATTATTCAAAAGAAGCTCAAAAGAGTGTTTAGAAAAAGGTTGCAGATTATTTGTTTATTTGATTGAATTTTTTTTTTTTTAATTCGTTTTAAACAAACTTTTTTATAAACTCTTCCTTTTTCCCACCTAGACACTCGTGGTGGTAGCCACTGATCTGTTGTCACTCACTCTACTTCGTCCGCCAGCTGAGTTCGGAGCCGACATTGCCATCGGCACCTCCCAGCGTCTGGGCGTGCCCCTAGGATACGGAGGTCCTCACGCAGGCTTCTTTGCTTGCAAACAAAACTTGGTTCGTTTGATGCCGGGTCGAATGATTGGTGTTACTCGTGACATGGACGGCAATGATGCCTATCGGTTGGCTCTCCAGACACGAGAGCAACATATTCGTCGGGACAAGGCCACCAGCAACATTTGCACAGCCCAGGCGCTGTTGGCCAATATGTCGGCCATGTATGCTATCTATCATGGCCCAGAAGGTCTCAAGGCCATTGCCAATCGCATTCATCACTTTACGTTGACTCTGCAAAGGGGTCTAATGGAAGCGGGTCATGAAGTGATCAATAAAAACTTCTTTGATACTTTGCACGTAAAACTTTCGGAAAATCTTTCCATTGAGGAGCTGAAAGAACGAACCGAACAAAAACGTATCAATTTACGGTATATATCCGATGGAACAGTGGGCGTGGCTCTGGATGAAACGGTCAGTGTTGCAGATGTGAATGATCTGTTGTGGTCTTTTAAGGCAGATACAACTGTTGAGGATGTGGTGGAAGCCAAAGATGTGCTCAAGAACTCTATTGAGAATTCAAAGTTCCTGCGCACCTCTCCATTCCTACAACATCCCATCTTCAACAGCTATCACAGGTAATCTCAACTAGACACCACTTTCCTATCATACTTTACTAACAAACGATCTCTGCAGTGAGTCCCGAATGGTACGTTATATGAAAAAGCTGGAAAACAAGGACATTTCACTGGTCCACTCGATGATTCCCCTTGGTTCCTGCACCATGAAACTCAACTCCACAACTGAAATGATGCCTTGCTCGTTCCGTCACTTTACGGATATTCATCCCTTTGCACCCGTGGAACAGGCACAAGGCTTCCACCAAATGTTCAACGAACTGGAACGCGATCTGTGCGAAATAACCGGCTACGATAAGATCTCCTTCCAGCCCAATTCTGGGGCGCAAGGCGAGTATGCTGGACTGAGAGCCATTAGAAGCTATCATGAGCATCGCAATGAGGGACACCGCAACATTTGCCTGATTCCCATTTCGGCACATGGCACAAATCCAGCCTCCGCTCAAATGGCCGGCATGAAGGTAATTTCTTAAATCTAAAGACCAGGGAATATTGAATGGCGGATATCTTACAGTCGGAGACTCGAATATAACGTTTTTTCTTGTTATTTTTTATTTCCGTTCATAGGTGGAGCCCATACGCATTCTATCCGATGGTTCCATTGATATGAACCATTTACGCGATAAGGCAGAGGAGCATTCCCACGAGCTATCCTGCCTGATGATCACATATCCATCGACCATGGGCGTTTTCGATGAAACTGTTGCGGAGATCTGCACATTGGTGCACAAGCATGGCGGCCAGGTGTATCTTGATGGTGCCAATATGAATGCACAAGTGGGTCTGTGCCGTCCTGGCGACTATGGAAGTGATGTATCCCATCTGAATCTCCACAAGACGTTCTGCATTCCACATGGCGGCGGTGGGCCTGGAATGGGACCCATCGGAGTGAAAGCTCACCTGGCGCCGTATTTACCGGGTCATCCTGTCATCAGTCCGTTAAGCAGTGAAGAGCATAGCTTTGGTGTCGTCTCTGCAGCACCCTTTGGAAGCTCGGCTATTTTGCCAATCTCCTGGTCCTACATTAAGTTAATGGGTAGCAGGGGATTAAAGCGAGCTACACAGGTGGCCATTCTAAATGCCAACTATATGTCAAAGCGTCTCGAGCAGCACTACAAAACTCTTTACAAGGCACCAAACTCACAGCTCGTGGCACATGAGTTCATTCTGGACATACGCGATCTTAAAAAGACGGCAAACATTGAGGCTGTCGATGTGGCAAAGCGTCTAATGGATTATGGATTCCATGCACCAACCATGTCCTGGCCTGTAGCTGGCACATTGATGATCGAACCAACTGAATCTGAGGATAAGGAGGAGTTGGATCGATTCTGTGATGCAATGATTTCAATTCGTGAAGAGATTGCAGAAATTGAGGAAGGTCGCATGGATAAGTCCGTGAATCCCCTAAAAATGTCACCTCATACCCAGGCTCAGGTTATTTCGGACAAATGGGATCGTCCATACACACGGGAGCAGGCTGCATTCCCAGCAGTAAGTACAGTAAAAAATTTAAATTTTAAAATTACAATTAATAATAATAATTTCTTTAATTTTGTTCCTCAGTTGTTTGTGAAACCGGATGCTAAAATTTGGCCCACTGTTGGCAGAATTGATGATGCCTACGGCGATAAGCATTTAGTGTGCACTTGTCCACCAATTTTGCCCGACTTGTAAACTTTAACTGAAACAACATTAAATATAACCTTGTAAAAAGTAGCTGTTCGAGATTAAATGTATTTTTAAATTGTGAACTAGTACAAAGTGTTTATTCTTCTTTCAAAGGACCTTAACATTGCTGCCTGGTGTTGGGCGACTGCTTAAGCTATACTTCTAAGAAAAATAAGCTTAAAATAAAAAAATCGTTAGGTTTTTATCTAAACAAAATTAGTGGCAAAGCTGCGTTGGGGATTAGTAAAATAAAGGTGAAATTGATAAATTACGTGGGATTCAAAAGCAAACCCTCAAACTTTTTTTAAAAAACATTATTTTGTAACCTTAAAAAATTGTTTTTATTTCTATTTTAAACAGCGCGCTACCTGTTTTTTATCGATATTCATCGAAATCTGGTCGCCGTCCAGAAAAGTATATATCGATTTCATTATTTTTACAACGCCCTCCCTGTATTTCATTGCTATCCCGATACGGTCACACTGAACACAAAGTGTGCTGCGGCGGCAAACAAATTTCATTTACAATCTTGTTTGATCAATATTCTAGTTGATTTTGCTCAGTCAACCGTACGATAATAGTTAAGTATTTTCAAATTTAATTGGCATCATGAAAATCGAAGAAGTAAAGAGCACTGTGCGCACTCAGCGCATTGCAGCCCACAGCCACGTGAAAGGACTTGGTTTAGATGAAACCGGCGCCGCCATCCAAAGTGCAGCTGGACTTGTTGGCCAAAAGGCAGCACGTGAAGCCGCCGGAATTGTGGTGGATTTGATTAAGTCTAAGAAGATGGCGGGTCGTGCTCTTCTATTGGCTGGTCCACCTGGAACCGGAAAGACGGCCATTGCCTTGGCCATAGCACAGGAATTGGGCAATAAGGTGCCATTTTGTCCCATGGTTGGCTCCGAGGTGTTCAGCAATGAAATCAAAAAAACCGAAGTTCTTATGGAGAATTTCCGTCGTTCTATTGGATTACGCATACGGGAGACCAAAGAGGTTTACGAGGGCGAAGTGACAGAGCTAACACCGGTAGAGACCGAGAATCCCATGGGTGGTTATGGCAAGACAATCAGTAATGTTGTTATTGGCCTAAAGACCGCCAAGGGAACCAAACAACTGAAGCTCGATCCAAGCATTTTCGATGCTTTGCAAAAGGAGAAAGTCGAAGTGGGCGATGTCATCTATATTGAGGCAAATAGTGGTGCCGTGAAGCGTCAGGGACGCAGCGACACCTTTGCCACAGAATTCGATTTGGAAACGGAAGAGTATGTGCCACTGCCCAAGGGTGATGTGCACAAAAAGAAGGAAGTCATTCAGGATGTTACCCTACACGATTTGGATGTGGCCAATGCTCGTCCACAAGGTGGCCAAGATGTACTCTCCATGATGGGTCAACTGATGAAGCCCAAGAAAACTGAAATTACAGGTGAGTTGGCCTCCAAGTTCAGGTTTTGTATTTAATAAATTAAGCTTAGTTTTTAAGATGACTTCTTTTAAATCAATAACATTTAAATTTTATGTCTGTTTTTTATAGACAAACTGCGCATGGAGATCAACAAGGTTGTCAACAAATACATTGATCAGGGAATTGCTGAGCTGGTTCCCGGCGTGCTTTTTATCGATGAAATACATATGCTTGACCTGGAGACCTTTACTTATTTACACAAATCTCTGGAGTCGCCAATTGCTCCAATTGTCATATTTGCTACCAATCGTGGACGTTGTGTTATTCGGTAAAAATTGTTTAATTCTTTAATTTTTCGCTTATATATAATATTTTTTTTCTTACAGTGGCACAACGGACATTGTTTCACCACACGGTATACCGTTGGATCTGTTGGATCGCTTGCTTATCATTCGCACACTTCTCTACTCTACATCGGACATGGAACAGATTATTAAATTGCGTGCCCAGACTGAGGGACTACAGCTGGAGGAGACCGCTTTCTCACGTCTCAGCGAGATCGGCACAAATTCCACTCTCCGCTATGCAGTACAATTGTTGACTCCAGCCTTCCAGATGTGCAAGGTGAATGGACGCAATCAGATCACCAAGGATGATATTGAGGATGTGCATTCTCTATTCTTGGATGCCAAGCGCTCATCGAAGCATCTGTCCGAAAAGAACAATAAGTTTATGCTGTAGATTATAATTCCAATAACAATTATGCACCTTACTTGAATAAATTGCATTAAATATAATAATTATCTTGATTTGAGACGTTATTCACTGGTCAAGATTTGTTTATCACAATTTCCCAGGGATAAGTGAAGCATCTCATAGGAAATTATTTTAAAAAATAGTACCCCGAAATTAATTTCACAAAATATCCGTCCTAAATTTCATTGGAAATTATCGATAAGTATTTTTAACGCGCTAACAAACAAAAGATGGCGCCCGTAGTAAACTTGGTTTCCAAAAGAACAACATACAGAAAAGGTCTTGTTTTATGTATTAGAAACTGGAAAATTGTGATCATGAGTTTTGTTGATTTGTTTTGGATTTTAATAATTACATTTTTAAATAATTTTATATTACTTTTTTGTTTTTAAAAGACGGCCAAGAAATCGACTGTTGTTATCGATAAGTATGTCAAATTTTGAGAGCAGCAATGTTACTTTCGGAGAGAACACTGTTGGTTAACATGAAACTGTTAACTAGAGAGATACAATGTAGTGATGACACACTCACAAAGATAATGTGGTATACAAGTGTGTGCAAACAGCATTAATGCAGATTAAAGTTTTTAAGTATTTCATTGTTAAGTAATCACATCAACAAATTGATTCTGTTATGTTCACATTTTTATTTGCAGGCCTAATTTCATTATTTCGTGAGTTCTTGTCGTGTCATCTATAATCACGTGCTCACCTCTTTTATGCTACCAAACTACTCTTATAAGAAATATTTAACAGAGGTGCGCTCAGTAACATTTTATATTTCGGTGCGTGATCTCTGTGTGCTCCGCTTGCCGCTTGCTTGTTGGTGTAATGTTTCAATAATTTACAAAGTTTATGTTTGTGTCAATATATAAAGCACAACAACAAAACACGCAGCACACACGCAAACATACAAACGCATGCTTTAATCGTAATAATAAGTGTCAAATTGTTTCAAATAAGCAAAAGTCAATGAGTTGACGACAATCTCAAATACGCCGCCTCCAAAAAGTTGTTTACACATTTCATACATACATATGTGCTTACATATTTACATGCGTAGAATTACGCGTCTGCATGTGTGCATATGTATGCAAACACCTTATATTTTGTAAACCGCATCCGCAATAACAATTGCTTACGATTATTTGTGTCCAAATCAAACGGTGCATTGTGTTTTGGTGTCAATCAAAGCCTTCCTCATGGCTGGATATTAGGAAAATGGAAACATTTGGCGGACTTTGGGTCAACGAGCAGCTGCAACAACAACTAGAACTCACCGCGTGTGTGAGCGCACAACAACAACAACAAGAAAAACAACGGGCGAGCATTAGCGGCAGCAACAACAAATAACAGACAACGGTAAGTGTGTGTGTGAATGCCTGTGGGTGTATATGCTATGTGAATGTGTGCGAGAGAGGGCCTCACCTCCCAATTAGCAATACCATTGCACACCAACTGTCTGCGAATATTTATCTATTTCTCTATGTGAGTGTGTGTGTGTCTGTGCGTGGGTGCGCGTTACACTTCTTTTTGTTTTTTGTTTTTGGACATTAACTGTTATTATTATTTAAGTAGCACGCTAGCAAATTACATAATTTCTGTTTTTTGTTTGTCGCCGCCAGCAAAAACGAAAGTGGCACTGAGTTGCTACTGGTTTTTTTAGTCTTCTACTTTTTGTTTGTTGTTCTTGCCTCGTCTTTATTCTTATTGGAATTTAACGCTAGTTTCGCCACTTGCTTTGTTTGACTCGCGTTTGCTTTGTGTCGTTTTTTTCTTTCCATTTCGTGTTGTGTGACGCACTGCTTAATTTATTTATGAATGAGATTATGTATTAATTTTAATCTGATTTGATTTGTGCGTAACAGTTAATCAGTTTCGCGAGTCGCTCTCCGATGAGTCTCACACATACATAGACAGCATGTGAACATGACATACATATGTATGTTATATACGTGCACGCAGGCGCAACTAGCTTTGTGTTTGTGTTTTCGCCGTAAATCAAAACGGCTGCTGAGAAAAATATTGCTATAAATATTTTACTCGCTCACAGCTGCGCTTTTGACTTCAAACAAAACAAATTTGACATACAAACATACATATGTATGTAGATATGTATAGTATATGAATATGAACAAATGAGTGTATTAGCGTATATGCATATTTTTAAGGCGAACATTTTGGCTGAAACACTTAAACAACACACATTTTTATGTGCCACCGCCGGCAACGACGACGACGTCGCCCACTCGCCATGCCGCTCTCCCACTTTTTCTCTCTATCTCTCTCTTTGTCTCTCCCACTCTCATTGCCTCGTTTGTTAGCCAATTTTGAGGCCCGCAGTTTCTTTTTCTTCATTTTTTGACCAAAGCAAAACCTCCAATTGGTACAAATGTATGTGCATATATACTACGTATTGGGTACGTAAATTATATGTATACATTTGTACATATTTACGCATGTGTAAACGGCTTGTTCGTTGACGTTGTTGAACAACTGCTACAACAACAGCAACAACAACAACAAAGACTTGGCAGCTTTTCGCCGTATTTATTACTTGGTTGTATTTTCGCCGAGCACAGTCAGGCAATAAACCGAATTTATGCTGCTTAATATTGTGTGCTGCTATTTACTTGTTTGTAATTAGTTTTTAGTTGTTGCTGTAAAGTAAATTTCATGCGCGTTGCTAGTCACTTATTCAGTTTATACGCATGTCAAAGTTTAACATGAATTCGCCGCATTACATGAAATCCTGTGTTTCTACTGAAAGTAGGTGACAACACTTAGAAATCGTCAGATGCCACACTTGTTACTAAAGTATCAATTTTGTAATTTTCTGATGGCTTAAAAAATAAAAATTTAAAAAGAAAATATTAGATTTTGATTTAAAAGTTTATGTAATATATATGACTATTTTTAATTCAGACCCATTTTTCTAAGATCTGTTTGATTGCGAGCTATAGGCTTCTGATTAGTCGACTTGTAGTCTTTTTGGTAACTATTTAAAAGTTGTGAAAATTTGTAAGCTTTCCATATTTCTCGAGTTTAAAAATACATGAAGTGATGCGCATGAACGTAGTAGCTGTTACTGTCAAAGGCAGACACAGATATTTATTGTTCATTGTTGCGTCAGTTTTCTTTTCTTTTTTTTCGCATTAGCTGTAATTTGTTGTTTTTGTGAACAGTTGCTAACCATGCTTTATAATTGTGTGCCCTTCGCAAGCTTGCTTTGCTGCTGTGGCTCACTGTTAACGGTAAGCTCAACAATTCTAGGACTGTTGTCTCTGTATGTATGTATATTTGTATTGTGATTTTGAGTATGTATGTATGTATGAATACATCATATCATTTGTTGTCGCAGCAGTGCAAAACAAAAGCAACAGCTGCGGCAGCAACGACTGCGACTCGTCTATTGTGAATGGGAAACAAGCAGCAGCCGCAGCCGCAGCCTTGTAAGCGCCACCCACACAAAAGTAAGCGTCCACACAAAAATTTGTAAAGCACCAGCCTCGAGATACCCCCAACAACACCAACACCAACACAAGTGCAATGATTGTATGCATTTACAAACTTACATATATATGTTACATATGTATCTACACTGACAAACTAAATTATTGACACAGCAAGTAATTCGGACTTTTTTACCATTGCTTCTTAGCCCTTTGGCCCTTGTTTACCACTGTTTCTTAACCTTATATCAAGAGATTTCTAGAAATCAAATATCTTCTCCATATAAAATAAGACATTTTAAAGGCAAACTAACTGCACATATGTACATATGTTTGTGTATGGGTATATATAATCAAAAAAAGTTTTGATTAGTTTTCAGCCCGACCATATGGCGAATCATGAAGTAAAGTCTATGAAAGGAACTCGATAGGTTCGTAAAAAACCTAATTATAACAACGAAGTTAAAATTAAGCCACGCACTGATCGAAAAGGATAGTTTACATCAACTACTTACTTACATCAATAAGCTTTTTACACTACCTAAAAGTTCTAATGGTATATTTACACAAGTTGACAAACAAATTAATTTTGCTTCCTTGTAACAAAGTGTTTAATTTTAATCAACACGAGATTAAAATAATGTGTAGACTTTGGTTGCAGATTTTGACTTCATTTCAAATTGCGTTAACTAGTGTAAGATGAAGTTGAAAGTTTTTTTATATTATTTTTTTATAATATATATTTTATTATATTATTATTTATATTATTATACTTACTTAAATAAACTGAATTAAATATAGTTATCGTTATCGTTAAGGGGTCAAGAAACTGAATTAAATATAGTTATCGTTATCGTTTAAAGGGTCAAGAGACAGAGCTAAAGTATAAACTGCTTTGCTGGGTCAAAAATTTAGTTTGTCAGTGTATGCATGTACATGTGTATGTATGTGAGAGTACCTCTCGCTCACACACTATGACGTGAGCGACAAATGCCAACTACCAACCACGCGCCGCCTACGCTGGCCTGGCGTTTTTCAAGTCGCGTTTTAAATGCGTCATACGCTCAGCTGAGCGCAGCATGCTTGAGTCGACACGTTCTCTCATTCTCATCTTACGGTTTTATGACGTTTTTCGCCACTTCGCCGCTTGTTTTGTGCACGTGTGAGTTCATCTCTCTCTCGATGATTTTCTGAGCTTTTCTTTTCTTATTGCCATATTTAGAGCGTAAGCTCAAATTCTACTTTGAGTCATTCACTCACTGCCCACAGGTCTATGGTCTCTGCTCTGACTCTGACTTACTGTAAATATGGCACATTCTTAAACGAAATTTAGCTTGAAATTCAATTTCATATTAATTGCATTACAGTTTGTGTCCCACCACGTATATATGTACATACATATGTATATATACACTGACATGTAGTTACTTGAATAGGGACAAGAATATTACAATGTTCAATTTTTATTATTTTTCTTCACTTCGGGGGTCGATAATTTATGTGCTTTAAAGTTCTGATAGGCAACAAAAGATATTTAATTTAATACATGAACTTTTGTGAAATAAGAGTATTTTGACATTCGGCTCAGACGAAAAGTTTATTTTGTTTGGTATAAAGGACTTGTATTTGTATTTATTTCAGAATTGTTTATATAATAAATTAAGTATGTTTTGCTTCAATATGTTATATTACAAATTTTGAATATTATAACATTATTTTATCACCTCGTTAAGAGGATTTATTTCCACATGTTTATTAAATAGTTTATTTTCTTTTTATTCGTATAATGTATTTTCCTAGCAATTTCTAGATTCTAGATATGTTATGAAATTATCTTTTAAACACATGTTTTAAACCAGTAATAAACCGTTGACTATTAAGGACAACGTTAAATTTTTCTCAAAATTCTTACTGAAACCATTTTCAAGAGGTGTCAACCTTTTTGAGATTTGAAAATAATACTTTCGATCGCATAAACTTTGCCGTTTGTGTCGTGGGGAGGTTGATGGTTTCTGTATTTTTTTCTTTTTTTGTGTTCAACCTTGTGCCAATAAAATTGAAATGCAACGAAAACAGCAAATGTTTATGTGAGTATGTATGTGTGTGTGTTTGTTTGCCTGTGAGAAAGATTCAATGCTTTCTACTTGTGGTTTTATTATTATTTTACTTGTCTGTTGCACTTTGTGCAATAACTGTCAAGTGGAAGGCAGAGAGCGAGAAAGAGAAAGAGAGCGAGACTAAATGGGCCAATAGTCTGATTGTTGCTTAACTTTTGGCTAGACAATTTGGTTACGCATGAGTTGCAGCTCGATCACAACGCTAGGTGGCGCCAGTCTGCAGCACGTTTTTGATTCATTTATCTTTCTATCATTTATCGCACCTTTGCTTATGTGTTAATGTATCTTGTATGTATGTGTGTGTGTATGTGCATATATTTGTGTTTAGGCTTTGAGTAGGCGGCTTTTTACTGAGTCGTCGGCAGCTGATGAGTGGGCCGTTAAAAACTGTGCTGACTCAATTCACAAACACATACAAACGGCATTCGAGAGCTTTGTGTACTTATGTATGTATGTATGTGTGTTTGTACGTGCCAAGATAAGGTGCAAGGGAAAAGTGCTAAATATTTGCACATACACGATGTTATCGATATCTCTCACTTGCTCATACTCATATACAATGAGTCGAATTCTTTTAACTGTGCTTACATACAACGGACGCTGACGTCGCAACGTCTGTGCTTATCAACATTACTTGCATGTGTAAAGTATGTACATATGTACATACATATGTATGTATGTATGTATGTACGTCTCTGTACTTAGTGCCGCACCTTCATCAGGGCAACAAAGGTAAAAGGAACGAGAGGTAGAAGAGAGCCACGGCGTATTGCATGATTCATGTGCTTGGCATTTTGCTGTCAGCGTCTACGTTAACGTCAACGTCAACGTCTGCGTCGCTGCTCTCGCTTTGGGGTGGTCTAGTCTGCTCTGGTCCCTTGTTATTCTTTTTTTGCCGGCTGCTTCGCTTGTTAATTTTAATTGATTTTAATTTGATTTGCTTTTTACGAGCAAGTGAATTTTTGTTAGCTCGTCATCACTGTTTTAAACGTGTCCGTTTGCTGCTGCCCGGCCTCTGCCCGCTGCCCGCTGCACTGCCCCTCAAACTGAAATAAGAAATTTTAAACAAAATAAAAAGAAAATATATATTTTGAGTTGGTCTCGCTCCGTCTACCAACAACTGCTGTTGGCCACTGATGACCCACTTCCATGAACGCCTGCAAATAGACAAATACATATTCTATTTTAACAATGCAACACAAAAACACTTTTGCATGCATTTCCAACGCCAATGCACACAACTCTTAACTTCACTCAGCAGCAGCACTGCCAATTTAGCCTTTTTCCGGTTAGAACTGTCCTTTGGCCAAAAACAACATTCTATCCGGAAATCTATCCTCTTGAGGGTTTTATAAATTTAACAATCAATTAAACTTGGCGAAGAATACAGACATAAATTAAAGTTATTGTCAGCCGATTTTGATAAAGGAAATGGGTACATTATTAAATTATTTAAGGGAAATAAACACAAAAATGCATTATATGAAAAGAGAAATGTTTCTCAGAATTAATAGAACAGGTCAGAATGATATCATTGATAAAGTCATAAATAAAACACTTTTAATAATTGATTATTTGTCTAACTATATTTTGAATTTATAATGACTTTTTTTCTGGACAGCGGTTACCCTTATTTTTTGGCATCACTGCTCGCCATATTCCAATCCACTCCACCCCACAAAGACACACACTCAAACACACACACATGCAAGCACACACTCAAGAGCTTTACCAACTCTCTAGAGATCTCCACCTGGCGTTGCACTTTGTTAGTTTCTTGTTGTGCCTGGGGGGAGGAGTCTGGTCTGAGTAGCTGCTCTAGCTTCGCTGAGCTGAGCTTAATGAAATCCACAAGTTAAATAAAAACCTAGCCACATTTTTGATGCGTTTGCCGTTGCCGTTGCCGTCAGTCACTCAAGTTAAAGGATGCAAGAGATGTGGCAAATGTGGTGAATGTGCGGGGGGGGGGGGGAGAATGTGAAGAGTTCAGGGAAAAGACTTCGACATGCTTTTGTTGCGATTGTTGTTGTTGTAGGTGCTGATGCTGATGCAGTTGCCATTATTGTTGTTGGTAGAGCCATAAAGTTCAAGGAGGCTGCCAGCAATTGTGTGGGGCATCATCATAGACCATTTTTTTTAGATCCTTTAGATCCTGGGCACTTCAATGCATATTTTATGCGCATTATAAACAAGAAGAGCAAATTGCTGTAGTCTCATTTAGAAATTTCTTGGAAAGTTTACTTAAAAGCATTTATTGTGAGTTCTTGAATTGCAATGAATTATCGACAAAACTAAGTGGAAAAAGTCGATAGATTTCTAGAAGGTGAATCCTTTCTTATCATACAAACTCATAACCAGTATTGCTTTTTGCATTTATTGTGAGTTCTTGAATTGCAATGAATTATCGACAAAACTGAGTGGAAAAAGTCGATAGATTCCTAGAAAATGAATCCTTTCTTATCATACAAACTCATAACCAGTATTGCTTTTTGTGTGTTTAAGAAAACTTGAAGACTTACAAATGGTAATTAGTTTAGAAATGTGCTCAAGGCCAGTCTAAAGCCGTTAATAAACAAATGTAAATAATAATACATAATAATAATGTGAAATAAGAACTTTCTCAAATACTTGAATGTTTCTGAGTAAAACACTGTCAACTTATTACCTATTAATTGTTCATGATGGATGTTTTGTTGCAATTAAATGGTAGATAATTGAAGGAAAGTAACTCCCCATTTGTCAGTTATTATATCAATGTTTGATTGATAGTTGACTGGAAAGTAACATAATATTCGTATAGAAACCGCAAAAATCATCAAAAGTAACATGATATTCGCATGAAACCGCTTGATTATTCACAGTCTATAGCGTTTAACTATGCAATTAGTTACTCTGTTAATTAAATTTCATTCCATCGCTCTCTGAATAAAAGCACACACAAAAAAAGCGCAAAAAAAGTTGCCAAAAATGTTAAAATCTGACACATGATGGTATTCGAATGGCGGTAAATGAAAGTCAGGTAACAACAACAACAACAAATGCACAGCAAGCAGCTAACGAAATGCGCAAAACTTATATAAAAAAATGCATTAAGCTACGGTGGAGCAAGCTCGACAGTAGGAGACCCTGTACTTTTGAGTGCAAAGCGATCACTACAGATTGTTTCAGTTTCAAAGAATTTCCATAGATGGCGCCACTACGAAGATATCAGTTAGTTTTGCCCGTAACATTGTGAGTTGAATAACTTCCGCGTTTATCAAGATCAAGAATATATATACTTTATGGGGTCTGCCACGCCTCCTTCTGCTTGTTACGCACATTTGCACAAACGTAATAGACCTTTTTGTACTTTTTTAAAGTACAGGGTCTAAAAAGAATTACTTGTATATGCATATATATGTTATGTGGCGCCATCTACCCCAATCCCCCGCAGCAATGCAATCATTTTAAATCTGGGAAAAATGCAGTCACTTTTCCATGCACGCTCATCATAAAAAATTTTGCGTGCTCATATATGTACATAGATATGTATGTACATATGTAGGAATATGCCAAATAAATATAAACGTACACACGAGTATGAATGAATATACATATATGTTTATATGTTGTTCCAAATATTCAAGTACATATGAACAAGGTACAAGGGTGTTGGGTGGTTTTTGAAGGTCGTTCTGCCCCGAAATTTCCAACGCTTGTATAAATATAAATAAGAGAAGAATTATTAAACGCTTTTCAGGATGGTGGATTCCATTTTATACCCTACTAGGACCAACAACTACATACAAATGCATACTAAGTCCTAAGTCCTTTATTGCATATCAAAATCATAGAAAGTTTAACGATTATAGTAAAGGAATTAAAGTGGTCTAAAGTCTTCTGAATGCTCCACATGAAAGGGTCTCTTAGAAAAATACTTGGAAATGTCTTCCAGTTTAAAATTTGAGGATATTCATTTAAATTCATTTTGTTAAATACTGCAGTTAATAACTTCCGATACATATTAAAGAGTTTGTAAAAAATCGGATTACTATATAATAGATCTGTCAGATGTCGAAATTTGGAAAGGAGGAATCTTTGGAGCGGCAAAGAAATCTTGCTTTTCCTTTTTACATAGATTTTATCACCTGTTTTGCGTAAAGTGAAAGACTGCAGAAAATGTGTACTAATAAATGTGTATGTAGCTTACTCATATCAATGGAATAACAGTTCCTTTAAGCGCTGGTAATATTACAGCAAACTTATTAAACATATTTGCATGTTATATTTACACACACATATGCATATGTACATATAATAATACTCGAGAAAATTGCAGATGACTGATGCTCTCTCCTCTTCGCTTGTGGTAAGTGTGCAAATATGCAAGGCTTGCAGCTCCACCCACCCTCACAACCACCCAACGACCCACACTCACACCCACACACACACACTTCTATTGAAGGATCTTTGGGTGGAGATGGGAGAGGCACTTGTGCTTAAAATCCTAAAATGCTTAGCGTAGCAAAATCAATTTGATGCCATTTGTTAAAACGCTTAAGTGGGTGTGTGTATGAGTGTGAGTGTGAGGGTGTATAGGTGTATGTATAAGTGTGCATAAAATATGACGGCACATTTGGGGAAAAGTTTACTGAAGTGCATCAGGAGCAGCGATGCTTGCAACGGCGTCAACATTGCCACATGCAGCATTTACTTTTTCTGCCACTTTTTCGTCATCATTTGATGTGAGTTCGTCTGTGAGTGTGTGTTTGCGTTTGTGTGTGTGTGAGAATGTGTTTTTGCCGAATGTGCTTGTATTTGAGTTTGGCGCTGAAATATCGGTCAAGGCTGCCCCAGTTGCAAGTACACATTTAAACGACGTTTTAGAAGCTGCCACTGTTGCAACTGTTCGTTGTGCTGATTCCAAGACAACCGTGCCACTAAATCAACACTTTTCACGATGCCGACGAGCGTGCTATCCCCTTCATATTCCACCCCCCACCCCCCTCTTTGTTGCAATAGTATCAACTGCATACGCGGTGCCATCGTTAATGACATTTACACATTGCTTGCAACCCTCCCTCCCCCTCTATCCCCTAGTCTACCCGTGACTCTTGACTCTTTGCATGACAATGCACGAATGCTTGCCTGTATCCTGGATTAAGGTCAAGGATATTTTTGGCATAGTCTACACGCCATGCTGTGAGAGACTCGCATACATATTTAACTGGAAGGAGCGCACTTCCTGGGGGCATGCCACATGCCCCTGCCGCCTGCCTAGTTGAAAAGTTCGCGTGCTTCATTCTGTTGTTTCTTGTTTCTTACTCCTTGTTGTTGTTGTAGTTGTTGTTGTTGACTGAGGGCGTCGATATTGCATTTATATGGTCACTGCCATCGCTTTGAGCCGGAAGTTCACATGCAACTGTGAAAAAAAAGAATAACAAATTGTGGGCGTGTCCGTGACGTTCTTCATGTGGTTTTTTTTAACAAAATGGGTCAGTTATTAAATTCATTTCATTCACATAAGAATAATATGGGTTAAGCTTTAATTCTTAAGGATTCCCATCAAAAAGCTTTTCTTAAAATAACTTATAACTTCTTCAGCATGAATCCTTCACTTAAAAGCCTTGTCTTGTGGCGCTAGGAATCAAATCATAATAATAAATAGATAAAATATCATTTTACGATTTAGGTTTTGCACTAAACTTTATAGTCTAGAAGTAAGCTATATTTGAGAGTGCTTGACTTTGAGTTATCCATTGTTTAAGCAATTCTAACAATTTCATATAAAAGTCAAAACAAAATTTTTATTTTATAAAGATTTTGTTATAGTATTTTCTCTACAAAATAAATTTCCTTCAAGTCCACATGTTGTCTTTCTTTTCTTTAACTTTTTCTCCACATTTAGGGGGGAGTCACTTATTGTTAATTAATTTCTAAGATAGATATAGAAAGTGTTTTAAATTTTAAAATGGAAAAAAAACAGGAATCTTTAAACTAAATTCTTTAGGAACAGATACTCAAGTCTCAGAAACCGATTTACAGACTGACATGTAGATATATCCTTTAAATTACATTTCTTAGTTGCACTTTTTTATTCTTTAATGATACTTATATTCATTTAAACTTCATAGTCGATTGAAATTGATTGTTCATCGTTGATGCTGTGTGTTTTGACATTTAAATCCTCTTAAAGGTTCTTGTCGAAATATCAAGGACTCATTAAGCTCATTTACGCCTGTTCGTCGCGGTGCTTTAGTGGTTTGCAAATAATGAGCCACGTTGGTAGCACAAATGCAAAATCCCCCAACTAATACAACGTGTTGTTTTCCCTGGCAATAACCACAACTACGCAGGCTGAGCAATTGCAAGAGAAGAAGGAGAAGCAGCAACTCATCACTTTGATTAATTATATGATCCTTGTCTGTTTCAGTTTATAGCCCCTGCCTGTTGGTTTCTTTTTTTGTGAAATTAATTAAGTCTAAAGTTACAAAATGAAGCAAGTTCCCCATTTGAAGGGTTTGAATGTTAAGGAGCGGCCTGTGTACATTTAATAAGCAAATTACGCATACGCCGTGTTAGGCAAAGGAAAATTTACTTTAATGCGACGCGTCGCCCCAAACCATAATTAACTCTAATACAACTGCAGCAAAGTCAGCAAAAGGCAGTTGGACAAGGGAAACGGAGAGAGAGAGAGAGAAAATGAAGGACTGAAAGAGCGAAAAAGTAAGAAAACTTCAGAACTTGTTTGCAAGCGAATGCCATAAAATTCGCTTCGATGCTGCCACCAGGCAAACAAATAGCAATCAGCACCACCATAAGAACTTCTACACTAACAACACCACCTCCAACAACAACAACTACAACTATAAGAACTATCACTGCACCATTGAAAATCGTTCAATGCTGTTCTATCCAGCTTTGGTTGAGAGAAACCGCAAAATTTTGTGTAATCCCATTTAAGGAAGCTGCTTCTTAGCTCGACTACTGCTACCATGGCTTGGAAGCAGCTTCTGCTATCAGCCCGTAAGGCTTGCTCTCAAATCTGTCATCAACACTTGTTTATAAAACGTCGCAGTCTCTTCACCCCACTACTTCACCCTGCACTCTATCCTAGAGTATCCATCTGGTTTGCCAGAGGAGAGAAGCAAACCCAAAACTAACGCATTTGTCGTTTCAGTTGCAAGACGACGTCGACGTATTCTTAATCCATTTGTCGCAGCTAGGCGTTGCCTTGCCACAGCCACGCCCACTCACCCGACGACACGCCCTGTCAATAAAACTTTTGCTTTAGCTACCCCCCTTGTGTTTGTTGTTGTTGTCGTTGTTATTGCCACTTCGACTGTTGCATTTTTTTCTTCTGGCCATGTTGACGACGCTGTCGTCAATGAGCTTTTTTCTTGGCTGTCCCAGCGAAGATGTTGACGTTGACAACAAATGCAGCTGGCATTGCACTATTTTATAACCCTCGAGCTTACCAATTTGATAGCAGACTTTGTAACATACACATCAAAGGAGTCACCTCAGAATCATAGAAATTCATATACAAGTGTAGTTGGAAAATCTTTACAAATTTTAGAAACAAATGCTTATGAAAGAAATCAAACCAATTTTGCTCAGAAATTTGGGAAATTGCATTTTTCGTACCTATTTTAAATTTACATTGGTTAAATTTGCATACTTTATACAATACAAATAATTTTAAGTTTGTATTTAATTAAAGGTGAGCTCAAACAATTAATTTGCAATTAACTAGAAACATTCTTTGAGAACATGCCATTTCAAACTTAAATCTTTTATAAGCTTTTTAATTTAAACAGAAGTGTTTACTATTTTTTTACTAGAGGATTTTTTTATTTATTTATTTTATACCAAACGCAAATTTAAGTTTTATTCACAGTTTTAAAAACAAGATACATTTTAAAAGCTACCTTACTCTTCAATAACTTCAATAAAAATATTTAATTAAATGGGGTTAAGTATTTATGTATGTGTATTTTAATACGTATTAGCTTATTAGGTGGTTGAGTTGAACAGAGGATATCTTGTAGTCGAGCTCTCCCAGCAAGATCCATTCTTACTTGACTTTGCTGTATTTTCATTGATTTTATTTACTTGAATTGGTTTTCTGAAGTTTATTTTCGGACTGACCTACATTGATGGTGTCTTCTTCTTAGCCTTAAGATTTGCGTTTGTTGTTGTCACCTCTTCAGCTGTTGTTGTTGTTGCTGTTGTTGGAGGTTGTCCGAGAACGTCATATGATTTTTGATAATAACGTCAATGACTCGATGGCAACAACAGCAGCTGTCGGTGAGACTCCCTATAGTTTATATTGCCTGTTTGTTTAGCGCCATTTGTCTACGCAGAGACAAACGTAAAATAATTTAAAATGTTTGACAGCTGAGAATGAAAGAGTATATGTATGAAAGGTTGAAAAGCGGAAAAGCTGAAAAGCTGAAAAACTGTCGAACGTCGCAGATTGGGTGACAAAAGTTTGCAATCATGACGCTCACACACACAGTTGTATAGTATGTAAGTATATATAGTAAACTATACTATGCTATACTGTACTACATAATACGCCTGTGAACTCCCGGACAACGTTCCAACTAGACGCCCACTATGCGCCAGCTAATGTCACTCTCTTCCGCCTAGGCAATGGTTTTTTGGCCTTTTGTTCTCTGTTCTGTATTTTCTGTTCCCCTGTTCCTCTATTCCTTCTCGGTCCGTTTTTGTCTCCCTCTGCATTGAACTTCCTGCTGCTCTGCTGCGCCAAAAATATGAAAATTGCTTCGCCTGTTTCTCTGATGGCGTCTCTCTGATCTACCAACAAAGACAGTTTCTAGCAGAACTAACCCCATCAATTTTTGTTTTCAGCTTCTGTTCTGTTTTGTGTACTAAATGTTGTATATTAAGTTGTTGTGTTTGTCTTTATGGTTGTTGAAATAGTTTTATGACATTGTCTGTGCCTTTGATTTGACAATGAGTCGGGTTGGTTCGGGACGGAAAGCCTTTTGCCGATCTGATCTATGCTTTTGAAGCACATTCTTGGTAATTAACATAAATATTTGTGTTTATATCTATCTGTGTGTGTGGAAATATTTTACATTTCATTTTGTCCAACAAGCTCTTTACAATAATAACATCAAGGACATCTTTGCTCTTATAGAAACATTTAAGGGGATGGGCTAAAACTATTGTCATTGCTACTATTGCCGGCTTTGTCAATTTGACTTCATGAAATAACATCACGGAAAGATATTCAAGCAATCCTATTGTGCCAATTTAATAGTACACTGAACAGTTGATTTTTCTAAAAGTTTATACACTCTATTCAAGGTTTAATTACTTTAATTATATATGTATAATACTTACTTTTGTAATGTTTGTATTCTTGTGGCAGACAAAGGCCATATAATTCATTAGAATATCAACAGCTTTTGTCAATTAATTAGTTTGCTAAGATCTACATAATCACAGTGAACATTTAAAGTTATTCTTGTGTTAAAGCTACTTAACAATTAATGGAAATAAAACAAAATTATTAAACTACTCTGTGGGCAATGGGAAATTATTAGCAAATGTATTTGACTTTAATACACATCTCTGCTAATTATTATAGGATAAGTGGATTGTACTAAATTGATAAAAATCGTATTTCAATGTTGCAATTTAGCAGTTTAAACAATAACAATTTTCTTTTGTCCAATTTATAATACAATTAAATTTGTTTAATAATACAATCATAATATCATTAAATTATTGCAATATTTGGTCGAGGTGTATTTTTCTTTAGTTACTTCGAACATTATTAGAATCATTAGTAATAGGGTATCTAAAAATTTACAATTGTGTGTTGCTTTTGTCTCCGATTTCTACCATAGGGTATTGCTTAGTCGAGAAGTATTGCCGCACGAACCTTAAATTGTTTCATTTTCAGCTTGACATCTGGCAACCAGAGTAAATTAATCTGTTAATAAATTCATTCAAAGAGGCTCCATTAAATGCATTCATTATTTATCCCAAAAGCTGCAGCCACAATCCAACCATCCAGTCCTCAACGCAGCTCACACCATATTACAAAATATTTATATACATTCATTTCAATAATTGAACATAAATATGAATATTTGCTATTTATTGATTTCATCTGACCACTAAATAAACAAATAAATAATATAAAGTTATGTTTTAAAATTACATACTTACTTTTATTATTTATAGAACTAACTATTAATATTTGGGTTTCAATGTTAAATATGCTAAATAAATTAAAAAAGAAAAAAAGTGTAGTATTCAGTGACAAGAAAGCGAATAAAGCAAATAGTTTTTACACAACAGTTTGCAGCTTTAGGGAATTTTTGCATACTATGTAAAAGTATTTTGTCAGTCATTCATTTATTTAGTCAACCAGCACAATGAGATTTGTATATGGAAATTGGGAGACGTGTTTTATTTTACGGCTCATTTCGCTTGTTCAAACATAAGGCAAAACATGATTACGTCCATAAACAGAACAAGAACAACAAAAGAAAAATGTAATAAAAAGTAATGTTTTCACTCTCGACGAGGATGGGATTCGAACCCACGCGTGCAGAGCACATTGGATTAGCAGTCCAACGCCTTAACCTCTCGGCCACCTCGTCTTCTTAATCGAGCGGCTCGCAGAACCAAACTTGAAATAAATGTCAAAACTCAACTTGAACGTAATGTTCCTGCTTATTGCTTATCAATTAAAATGTTGTTCATTGAAGTGCAGAGATAGATAACATAATAAGTGGAAGTGCTCTTTGAATTAATAATAATTAATTTATTCTTTTGTTGTAACTATGGGTATTGTTGTTTTGGCCCTTTCTATGGCAGCCATGTTTTATATTTATAATGAAAACCTAAAACCTACAAAGTATTAAATGATATAGTGCAGGGAATGTGGTCTATTGTCTGATATGGTGGGCAAATATTTATGTACATATAAATGGAATCACTGATGGTATCCTTTTGAAGGAGTAACCGTATTTATTTTTGGTGCAATTTCACTGCCACTCATTTGTCGAAATTATTTCTAAAATTGAATTTGTTTCCGCACTTCGAGTTTACATATTCATATTATTGTTGTTGCCATTTTAGTTTCTCATATTCGCTTGACATGCTCGTTGGTTTCTGTATAATTCATTAATAGTTCTTTATTTTCAACAAATTTACAACACATTAAAGCAAACAAAGTGGGTAACTTAACATAAGTACATACAACAAAAGCAATTAAAAGGATATTTAGCTATGAAGCTCAAAGCATGTTTATAATTTACAATGTACCTTAGATAAAAGAGTATTTGTGCCAAAACAATTTATATCATTAAAGATATATCTGCTTTTTCTAATAAAACGTAGAACTTCCAACACATAATTTACTGGATAATAATATGTAAGGCAAGCCAAAGTTTGTAAATTTGAAAAGAAATATCTGTAAAAGTGATATCTTAAATTTATATACTTTTAAACTAATTTTGTATGTTTTTTTGTAAAAAGAACAAGGAGTGATAATTCTGTATAAATGCTAATAGATGAATATCAGCTTAAGATATACAAAAAAATTCTAGCTTATGGTTTTCTAATGCCATGTGCATGACCAGCGCGCATGCAGTTGGCTTATACTACTACAAACCTCATGAAAAGCACTCAACTCTTAACGTTCAGTGTTTTCATTATTTTTGTTGTTTATTTTAAAAAAGGCACTTTGGCATAAAAATAAAAAAAATACAAAAAACTAAACTAAATGGCAACAACAGTTGCAAAACTGCTCGCATTCGTTCCTTAGCTTTTCCTTTCCCTTCAATCCGCCCCTTTCCCCTATCCACATCCACACAATTCCTTCTCTAACGATACACGGCAATGGGCGGCTCTTGAGAACAGCAACAAAACCGCAAAAGCAACTTGAAAATGCATTTTAATTACATGCGTCTCAGTGGCAATATACGCCTCCGTGCCTCGTGTCTGTAAAACTGTGCTCTTTAATTTAATGTGCTTACGAGTAAATCAGCTAAAATACGCAATTAAATGAGCAGCCCACTTTATCGGATAGCGGTCAGTGCGTGGCGTTGAAGGTGCCGCCAGAAAAGTGTGCCAGACCCCCTTCCCTCTCCCCTCTGAAGAGACGACCTTCCCGGACAGACAGACGGAGAAAGAGACAGATGGACACATGGGCTGATAGACAGTTGGTCATTTATCTGTGCGCGTTCACTTAAATGTCGAAATAAATTCGCAGCATAGCATGCAATTTGAATCCAAACGTAAACGTCAAAGGAATATATAACCACAAAGATCGGAATTTGTGCTGTTTCAAATCTTGTCAAACTAATTGACCGCCAGGGCAACTCATCTCAAGTTGTGCCCTCAGAATTAACAAGGTATTTCATCAATGATGCATTGCTGCATGCAAATTCAATCAAAGTTTTTCAATTATCTAGAAATGTTGTCTCTCTTTCTCTTCCTCTCTCTCTGTCCCTTTTTCACTTTTTCTCTAGGTTTTCGCCTTCTTTTTCTCCGTCAGCATTTTGTATTTGCAAGTACGTGGGATGTGGTTGGCAAATGTGAGGCAATGAGCAACATTTTATTGCATCGCAAAATTATACCAATAAAAAAAACCAAAATCAAATGCCGCAACTGCATTTTTTATGGCAAACTTTTAATAAATGTTTTCAGTTTGTTGCGCTTTTGCCGGACTTGGCGCCAAGTCTGCAAAATGTAATTCACGTAAATAAACAAGTTGCTCTCATTTATTGTGCCGTAAATTCAGAGACTCAACCGCTCTACTAAAAGTTTATTTATAAAGAATTTTACTTGCCCACAAATGTCGAGAATGCTTGATTAGAACATCCTGTGTTCAGTTTTAAATTAGTTTCCAGTTACATTCGCAGTGCATTTTGATTGTCAAACTTTGTGAAAAGCAGAATCCAATAAAATGCCGCATATAAATAGGGTAGTTTTAATATAAAATGTAAATAATTGTAGTTGTAATGTAGTATGAAATTGCAATACTTTATACTTTAATAAATTCCTACTTTGGGTTTTTTTATATTTAAATGTTCGCAATAATAAGATATATGTACGAGTATATATAAGATATAAAATATAAACATATTTTGAATTCTTATACAAGTTGAGTTCTTGCGTCATTCTATGTTAAGTGAATTCAATTGATATCCTCGTATATTTATATTTAAAGTTTTCACTTTTGGGGGTTAAAATTTCTATAATTTAGGTCCTGTTTGATTTGTATGTCTTAAGATCTCGCAAGTTAAAGGTTCTTGTGGGGCTGAAGTATTTCCATATAGCAGCCGCTTTTGATTTTTCAATTGGACAACCAGTTAGCCAACTTGCCACCTTGGACGGTGCACAAATGTTGCTGATTAAGTTGTTGCCGCAAGCAATTTGCGTCAAGTGAGGCGCATGACTTTCAGCATGTGTCACAGTAGAGCGAATTACGGTGCTGAAAACAACAACTGCAACAACAACTACGACAAATACAACGAAATAACGAAATAAAGCGGAACACCAAAAGCCAACAACCAACAGCAGCAACAACGTGCGACAATTACAACCGTAAATTATGCCAACAAGAGGCCGCTACGGAGACACTACAATGCCTTGTTCTCCCCTTGCGGCACTTGCAACGCCCCGTTCCGCCCCCCGCCTCTTTCGTTCAAGTGCCAACAAGTTGGACGGACGCACGGACGCCACAACGTGGATACAAAAGAAGAAAACCAAGCGCAACAAAATGGAGCGCGACAACGACTACGACAACTCAATTAAGTAAATGAGTGAAAAGCAGGCGTTAAAGTCGATGTTGATATTGTTGTTGTTGTTGTTGTTGTTGCTGTTGTTGTTGCTGTTGCTCTTGTGGATATTAATTATATTACGATAATTTTTGTTGTTATACCCTTGCCAAGCACTTAATTGAGATAATGAAGAAATGATTAAAATCAGTCAGACACGTATCAGAAGTTAGAATGTTTATTAATACAATCAGCTTGCTTAGATGCAAATAGGGTTCTTGACTTTATAAGGATGAGATTATGAAATGTTATGATAAATTTAATAAATAAATACCATCGGGTTAAAGATATATTAGTAAATGAAACTTAAGGCTTTACTCCATCTCCAACAAATAATTCACTGATTTTGTTGATAAGAACAAATTCTTTCTTTAATCTCCTAAGTGTTGTAAAATTTAAAAATTATGTCACATTTACTCATTAATCTTAAATGCATACCTGAAGATATTTTGTTTGACAATCTCATTTTAAATGGTGTCGAATTTTTAATCGTTTTACTCTAAACAATGCTGTAATTTCAAAGCATGAATAAACTATGTTGTTTGATTTGCTTAATGTATCATGGATAGAGAACAGATTAAAAGAGTAGCTTTAAAAGTGTATGAGAACTATTTCCTTTAACTTTATAAAAATATATTAACAAGAGTGAATTGAATTAAATGTTGAGATATTGATGCTCATTGAGCCAAATGATGAAACTTAATTAGAAAAATTTGTTCTATCGTTATTTTAATATTGTGTTTTATTTAATATTTTAGTACAGTCTGATGACAATATTCATGTAAATGGTAATATTTAAATTACATTATTGTCTTGTATTTTGTTATAGCACCTTTGCCTCTCAAATTTACCTTTTAAAGCAAAAATGTAATTATCGTTCGACAATTAGTTGCGATAAAAAATGTTGTCTGACGACAGGCGACAACATAACTAACACACACACTCTCTCATTGCATCATGCAAAGTCAATTAAGCGAGAAGAGTAAATGGCCAACACACATTACTACACACACACACACACTAACACTCACACACCCGGATTGTGCACCATTTTGTAGTCTGACTTGCCGCCATTCACATAGTTAAAGCAAATTTGCTACATGCAATGAAATGAAATATAAAAAAGGAAAAAAGCATAGAAAAAAATGTCTAAGGGCGAGTAGGGAATGGTTGGATGGATGTGTGGCAAGTGCCAGAGAGAGATAGAGAGAAAATGGGAGGAAGATGAGCCGCCCCGGGCATGAAATGCGGCTCGAGGGACAAAAAAAGTTTTAAAATTCATTAAAGCAGGGCTTTTAATGAACGCGAGTTGGCTTCAGAAGAGCCTGATGGCCCTTGTATGTCAACTATTTATGCATTAAGAGGCAAGCGAAAGCGATTTATGAGCACATACAAAATTCTGTTAGACAGACACAAACATTCACACACGCACACACATACACATACGTACATACATCGAGTATTGAACCAACAACAGAAAGTGAGCAGCGAAACCCAAAATGGCATTTCCGGTTAAAGTTGGCGCAAAATTCCAGCAATGTCGCGTTTATTTTTGGGGCCACTTGCGCCGAGCACATGAGCAGCACAGCACGCCACGCCCATTGAATGATTACGCCCACATATTGTTGTTGTTTTTATGTGTTAGTGTTGTTACTGTAACTGTTGTTGCCAACGCTTTTGTCATGCAATTTGTAAGCTTTCGTTGGATTTTTTCGCCGTTGCATGGACAAGAAGTAGGCGAGGTCTCAAGTAGGTCGATTGGTCTGTGGGTCATTTTTAAAGATACATTACATATGTACTTTCTCCGTGAGTATGTGTCTGTGTGTGTGTGTGTGCTTGTGGGCGTGTGCGTGTGCTTGAATTTGATATAAAGTCTGGCCCGCTGACAGGCAAAAGGCGTGCGGAAATTATATAAGCTCACTATATATGACGTTAAGGTTGACTTAGTGCCCTGGCCCCAATTACGAGTACATATACTATGGAACGTACAGTGGAAAACTAAAGTCTGCATACCTCCCAAATTTCGTTCTCTAAGGAGTGCAAACAGTTAGTGTCGCAGTATTCTTCTTAAGTTAATTTTCTTTTTAATAAACAAAAAACATCTATGTTTAGCATAATCTTGAAATTTACAATAAACCAAATCTGGAAAGAGACAATTGAATTTTTGAATTTTAGATTTAGTAAAACAGATTGCGAGAAGATTTTTGGGATTTATTTTTTAAAGTTTCTCAAGTAAATTAAATTCATGTAAATTTTTTAATTACGCTGGACTTCTGAGAGAGCGAAAATTGGTTCGAGGTATGTAGACTTTAGTGTCCCACTGTACTAGTTTAGTTGGTATAAGCAATGATTCGATTCCGTGCTCCATTTCTTGGCTGCTTCCTGGCAGACGGCTCGGCTCGTCGGTCCCAAACGGAAATGGGCCGCAACTAGTCAGCCAAGTCGGCTGTCTGGCATTTGATAAATAGTCAAAGCCTGCTTCTTGGCAGCCTTCCTAGCAAATATTTGCCCTGGCTTCAACTAAAAGGTGATAAACTTGGCATAATGCAATATTTAGTGTTTGAATAAGCATTTTAAAGGCTATGTATATATGTATATACTTATAATGCCCATCCACCATCTTCATCATCGTCTTATTCATAATCATACAGTGTTTGCCCAGCGATGATAAGCTTTCAAATATATTTTGCACACTTTTGCATATGCAAATTTTAGTGGGCACATCTTGAGAGTCAGAGAGAGAGAACGTTGTAATCATAGAGATAGAGAAACTAACTCATATACAAACTCATTTATCGTAAGGGGCCTTGGGTATATGCAGTACAAGATTGACTCTGTTGATTAATGTTGTTGCCTAGACTAACTCCTTCCTTCCTCGAGGCTGTCCCGAGGTTACCCAGCTGGAGATACTGAGCATTGAGTAATGTGATGTTGTTTTGCCTGATGAATAGCTGGAATTTAGGTGTTTGTTTGCTTACTGCAATAGCCGCTTAAGAATGCTTCTCCATTCTACACTTTGGCATGGAGATTCACTTGCCTGCCAAGTGACCAACTTGTGTGTGAATTGGTATTCGAACTACGAACACTCACAGGAATTTTAGTTACACTTGTCAATTGGTAAACCAATGGAAATGCATTTATTTCTGATTTACGGGACTCATTACTTTTAGATATTTACAAATTAATATCGAAAAGCTTACATATGAGTTTATCCACTTTTTTTGTAGGTTATCAACAGTAAAGCTTAATAAATAAGTGAGCCAACCAATCAATTGATACTTGGATTAAATCACGATCATTCTGTTTAAAATCAATTTCATTTTGTCAAAGATTTGCAAGTTTAAAGTCTGGTAAAATAGTTATTTAATTTGTTTACCCAGAATATCTGCCAAATAATATTTAATTAGGCATCTATTTAAAGTAATTATTTCATTAATCTTTAAAGTACTTCCATCATCTTTCATGTGCATTCACAACTGTCTCTCATTTGTACAAATGAGCTCGGAATGTTTTCGACACACTATAAGAAACATGAATTATTATACTCGTCGGTACATATGTATTTACATACTTACTTATATGCATATATATACTCATAGCACTCTCACTAATCTAGGAAAAATCCACTGCTAGGAAATTTGTATGTAAATAAATCAATTATCTTTTATCTCTCTAATATTGCAACTGTTGCCTGCCTTCATTACGAGCGCCCACTGTCCTTCCCAAATGTTTATACACTGTATATACTTGCATATGTACAATACATATCCGTATGTACTATGTTTGTATGGATATTCCTATATATACCCAACGTACTCGATTATAGACACCCCAAAGCAATTCTCTATATACACGAGCGTGATCTCGACACGATCTCTTTACACATAACGCTATGGCACGCGCCCCGCTCCAAGTTTCAATTCTCCCTGTTGCACGTGAGCAAAACACACGACAAAATAAAGAGACAGAAAACGAAAGAGAGAGAGAGGGAGACTGAGAGCGAGCGATTGGGGAAAATTTTAGAGAGGGAAACTCAAAGAACACAGAGATCATTGCTTGTTGCGAGAGCAATCTTGAGGTTTATTTTTAGGATAACAATGCCGCAAGAGCATTGGATGGAGCAGGAGCATTTTCGGCATTTTCAGCATTTGGGGAAAATCGAGGAAATTTTGTTCAGAGCTGCAGCCAGTCGACCGCATAGAGCAACGCGAACAAGGCGGAAAATAACAGAAAATCGCGGCTAAAGGCGCAGTGCGCGAAATATTTCTACATATACATATATATATGTATATTTAAAAATATATAAAGAGATATATATGCATACGTATGTGTATATATAACTATTCAAATACATATAAAGTGCCCATAATATACATACACAAAAAATATACTATATATATTCGCATATACTCAAGTTTTATACTATATATGGAGCAATATTAAAGTGAAGAATTCTTAATTTGACAAAAAGTGAAATGTGAAAATTGAAATTTGTATTCGCGTGCGTGTGAGTGTTTGTGTGTGTGTGTGTGTGTGTGTGTGTGTGTGTGCGTAAGATCGGGTGTGTGGGTGTGCTGGTCATGAAAATTGCATGCACCTTTGTACAAACAGCGAAAGAAAGAAATCAAAATAAGAAGAATACAAATACAGATACAGATCTGAGGTAAATACACACTTACATAAATGCATACATACATACATTGTACTTATAGTATGTATACTTATCATGCTCAGACAACAGGGACTGGGAACTGACAGCCCGATCGAGCCAAATAACCAAATATTGTCAGTATGTATGTATGGTATATCTTTGTACATATATCGGCGTTATCCCGAGAAATTGCCCCGGTAGTGCCGCTTGCTCTTCGGATTATACAGCTCTACAGTTCTGGTTGTGGTGGTTCTTTTTTTGTATAGGTCTACAGACCGAAGTTGCTTCCTCGTTCTCGTGTGCTATTTAGTTGGGTATGTTTTTGTCGCTGGCTGGCGCTTTTACTTTTCGTTTGCTGGCTCGGTCTCGGGTCTTTTGCTCGAATAAAAATTCCTCTTGCGTGTTAGCTAAAAGTTATTTATAAAAATTTCTTTTAATTTTGTTTCTCATTTACGAGATACGAGATTTTAAATACAGACGACGTCGCTGCTATCGATGCTATTCTATAGGAATTTATTTTCTTTAATTCTTCTTTCTTCTTCCGCCGCTTGCATTTAATACCAACAGTTTTCAGAAAATGTTCGAAAATGCCGAAAATATATACAGACATAAGTAGATAATTTCATGTTACTTATTTATGATTATAATTATATTGCACAATGTTGCAGGATAATAAGGAAACTGCACAATTGCAGATGATACGTGGATGAGTTCGTAACCAAGCTACTTGACCTACCAAAAGTCATTTGTGCGAATAATATATAAAGCCTTTGTCCATATTAAGTATACGCAGCTTTGCATAAATGCTTATAGTTACCTGCAAGAACTACTGGTAGCAGATAGCACTGCTGTTCTCCAAACAGTTCAACTGTATTCCAAAGAATTTATAATAATACTCGCATATTGTGCAATGAACTGCATCATTTTGTAATTTCAATGTGGCTAATGAATCGATGAATCGAATAATTGTGTTATTAATATATCTAATACGGGTATGGTATTTCATAGCAATTGAATATTCGACTATTAGATTCATTGAATGTTAATGCGCATAGTTGTCCTCTACTTCCGCAAATTATCCTTTTGCCTCCTTTCGGCATTCAGATTTAATTCATTTGCAATCTCTTCTCTCAAATATGCTTGCTCCAATAGGCAATTAAGCACAAAATTTATTTGCCTAACGACTGCCAAATGCAATATCCGTGTAAATGGAAAGCAAGAACAATAACAATAACAACGGCAACAAGTGCAGCAAGAACAACAACGACAACAACAATATTGGCAATGATAACAATGTCACAAATCAAGTGTCAGACAAAAGGCGACGTGACAATGTCATAGACAAAAGCCAAGTGAAAGAAAAATATTAATGTTTCAATACAGGGATACTTAGAATAGAATTAGTTGTGCAAGTATCACGCAACTATTTGGTCAACTAGTGTAACCAAAAGTCTTAAGCTATATTTGACTATTGTTATGGGTATTTTATTTATGGACTTCCAGTAAACAGATCATAACTGGCAATAAAAACAACCAACTTGAAACTATAAAACAAGCACATGAAATTTTTAAATTTCTAGCAACAAAACCTGTAAAAAATTATGGCAGTTGAGAGTGCTCGACTACAAGATACTCTGTGGGCTCCTCTAAAAATCTCTAAAAACTAGGGACCTTAATCATACGTTATTTCTAATAAATACTTTCATAAAGTGAAAATCCTTTAAAGTCAAAATCTTTGAAACTATGGCGGAAATGAAAAGTATATTTTTAAAGGATCATTATGGTGTAAATATTTATCTTGAATTTGATTTGACCTTAAGAATATATAAGGGCTATCTTTAGCAACGATACTTTCTATAAACTGTAGGTTTTTTAATAAGAAATAGAATTTTGACAGACTGATGTTACAAAAATTGCCACGGAGCTAATGTATCCACATTTCCTAGTTTTCAGTGTAGTACAGGGTAAAAAAAAATACAAAACACTAACAAGAACAAAACAGTGCCTGAAAAATGAAAACTTTGCTGAGTTGTTTTTGCACCGGCATAAAGAGCGGAGCGTAAAATTCTTGTTTTCCTCTACACGCACAACCTCATACACTTCTCACACACACACTCACACACATACAAAACAGACGGCTGACGGCGTTTTCTCTTGGGTGGAAAAACTTTTTTTCAGCATATGGCGGCCGCTCATTGCATTTCAGCTGTCGGTGTGTTTAAGGCTGTGTGTGTGAGCCAACTTTTAGTGTAAGCAAAGGAAATGCTTGACATGTCTTGTTCCTTTTACTTCCTCGCTTATATTATATTATTTTATTCTGTTTTCTGGCTTTTTTTTGTTTTGTTTTTGATTTTTAGCCCAATAGCGTTTACAAACCACATTCTTTTCTTTTTACTTTTTTTGTTAAACATTTTAATTATTTACTTCTTGGTTGTTATTTACTTTTTCCGCTTGCTTTACTCTCAACTTTTGTGTGGTCTCAGCGGTTTCCTGAGCTTTTATTTCATCTTTAATCTTGTCGTTTTTGAGGACTCCACAATGTACTTTTCCCTCTCGCCATTTGAGTGTTTCGTTTTCTGACAAATTGCATAGATATTTCTTTTTTTCGCGCTGGGAGTGTCAAATAAATAAAAAGAATATATTGTCTGATTTATATAACACAATTAACGTCCATGTTCATTCGGTTTACTTAGTTTATTTGATTTATTTTGCGTTCAATGAACGGGAACTCGAGGCCATGATATTTTGACTTATTGACTCATAAAATTGCCAGTTGTTTGGATTAATTGTCGCAAGATACATTCTATTTATTTAACGAAAACTCTAGAAATTTCCATACGTAAGAGTACTTATCTACATAGTATATGTTTCCAAAACTAACGTCCCATTATTTGCTGTCGTCTAGAACTAATTTTAATTAGGCCCATAAAATAATTAATTTGTACACAATATACTTACGCTGAAGGAGAAAAAGTAATTAAATTATTTTTCTCTCTACCTCTCTCGATTTATATATAAATTTGCTTTTAATTTCAATATTTAAATAAACTATTAAAATAAATGTTGTGCTAACGACAGCTTTAATTGTATTGATTAACTATGAAGAATATTCGTAAATCTATTTTGCCAATGGCACAATATTTATTTAATTCTACAGCAACCAACACTCTGTAGGAAATGAGTATATGTAAATAAATAAATACATTTAACACAGTTGAAATAATTTGTCAGAGCATCCATTCAATTATACGATGGAAGAGATTTATGTTTGTAAACCATTTTTATCGACAGCTTACGGCCATTGATTAATTTATGGGATTATATAGGACATTTCTTGCTTGAATTGATCTGCTGCTTACCAGTGGAAACTCTAAAATATCTTTAAGGATATCTTTAAATTTGTCAGAAAATTATTGGGTTCAATAACAAAATTTTGTTTAAAAACCCCAATAATAGAAATATGAGTGAAATCCCTGGGAAGTCTCAGATTTTTTATCTGTGCATCAATGGCAATTTAAACACTCGAGAATTGGACACGAAACTAAAGAGAGATGAGGAAAAAACTGGTCATAAATACTTGTATATATATATCAGTAAATGTGGGGGGGGGTCGACTTGACCCAGATACTTTTAACGTTTCATTTGCATATTTATTCGAACGCCTGTAATGCCTATCTAGAGTAATTCGTGCTGTTGTTATTGTTAGTGTCTTCTTGTCCCTCATGTCCCTTGTCACAAGGTATCTACTATATAGTATAGTAGCATCTCCGATACCCCTAAAGCAAGGCAAATATTTTCTCTTGACGTAAACGACAACGATGCAAGAAGAAATTCCAAACTGACGGAAAAGCAAGCGCAGATATTTCAGCAACTTTGCCATGTGATGTGGATGAGATTGCATGGTGTTACAAGGGGAAACGGGGATGCAGAAATGGGGGAAAGACGCATGTTTATCTCTGTCTGTCTGTCAGTCCGTCCGTCCAACTGTTTCTCCTCGTGCCAGTGCCCTCCCGTTACTTGGCACATAGTTAGTTGTTACGCTATCTGCTCAATGACATGTGCTGAGTTCTGTGTGCCAAAAAAAAGGAAAGAATGAAAAAAAATAAGAAAAGATAATGGGGGAAAACAGGGGGGAAAAACTGGACGCAACACATTGTTATTGTTTCTCGCCGAGATACACAAATTGAATTGCTCGAACTTCAAATGAACGCAACCGAGAGTTCAGCGCACTTTAAAAACTGTTCGTTGCACCGCAAAGTAAACTCAAACAGAACTCCAGCAACAACTCGAAGATACTCGTAAATGAACGTTAATTCAGTTGCGTGCCGAGATTAATTTATTTATTTCTCTTGAGCACGCATCTCCTTTTTTTTCCCCCTTAGCTCACTTTTGTATTACATGTGCCAGTATCTCAAAGATACTGTGTAGGTGTCTCTATCTGTGTGTGTGTGTGTGAGTGTGTGCATGTGTGAGTTTTGGCTCGTGCCAAGCGCTGCACATGGCTTCTAGTGCATTCCTTAAGTGTTTTCAATGTATCAACTTACATACAGCTTGTACATGTGTGTGTGTCCTTTTTTTATACCCTGCGACCATTCAAAAATTACAAAAGAGAATATAATTGCATTGTGCAATGTTATAAAAAAGATAGAAGGAGAAAGACAAGTGTTGATCAGAGAACTTCATAGAAAATAAATCATTCTAAAATTACATTTAAAAGTTTCGTCTTGTTTCTTAAACTTAAATTAAGAATATATAAAAATCAACTGACAATGAATTAGTATTAAAAAATCAAGTAAAGATGTTTATAACAACTGAATCTGATTTACCTTGGAAACCTAGACTTTCTTTGCTTGGCATCCTAGTGATGGAATCAGAAAATTCTTGCATCTGTTTTCCTTTTGTTTTTTTACAGGGTTTCTCCTAGTCGAGCACTCTCGAGTCGAGCGTTCTTACTTGTTTGCTGAGTTACTCTTACTTTGTTCTGTTTTTTGTATCCGTTTGTTGTGGTTACACTCTAATTTACTAGCCATCAAGTGCACATTTATAATTGGAGCTTTGCCAGCTACAAAGTATGTCGATCTCTTTTTACTCTCTTTCTCCCTCTCTCTTTCTCTGTTCTATAAGTTCCTCTAGCACTTTGTCCCACAGCTGTGCTTCCGACTCATAACTGTCACAGGCAAGCGTTTTAGGGTTTCAAGCTATCTTTTAGGTACACGTACATTACAGTACTTATGTACATATGTACGTAAGCTATACAAAAGTATGTATATGTTTATATCTGGAATATATCTTATAGCTGCACTCATGCACAATGCTGATAGATTAGTTTTCTAATAGTGGCGCCCTCTCAATGACGAAACAAACACAATGGGGGCAATCAGTGGGGCACCAACATCAGTGACCACTGCAAGTCAGACACTTGACTGCACCACCCCCTCCTTACACCCCCTCCTTGCCCATAAGCATGCCTTGGTCGGACCAACTTTGAGCATGACAGGGCACAAAAGTCAGCCAATCTAGTCCAATGGCACAAGTTTGGCAACTGAGGGCTTTTCTCTGCTCATGACATTAAAACTGAATAATCGTTCTTTAAGCGATTCTCAGATTTTTGTACAGTGCAAATATGCAAAGATATATAGTATGTTGAGAGCTTGTGAAAGACGACATTAATAACTACTTTAAGAGTAGCTTGTGACTTAGTTCTTTAGTGTTATTAAATATCATTTCTACTTCAATCAAACATTTAATTATACACATGTAACCATTCTAAGGATATTTGTTGCTCGGATAAACATCACGGGATCTCAACAACCTTTATTAAATAATACTGGAAATTATTACTAAAATTTTAAATAAGCTTGAATTGTGTTTGCTATAAAAGATCCTTTACAATATAAATTATTCTCAATTAATTACAGATTAGTTTTTAGTTTGGCGTTCAGTTACTTCAAAATTTAATATACAGAGCTGATAATATTCTTCCAAAGAGTATTTTAAACATCTCTTAATATTCTAATATAATAATCTACTATTCTTAGAAGTATATTGCAAAATAAAATATGTTTGCCTTACTTTCAAAATCATCTACTTTGTTCCATTTTTAGGTAAAAAATATGCCTGTGGTGTAAATAATTTTGAAACCCTCTCTACATTTTAGTTACGTTGTGCAATAATTTATTGAATATTAATATTTAACTTATATACAGCATTGAATTACGTTTAATATTATTTTTCAATAACTATTATAAAATCAATTTGTGGAATAAGATTCACATAATGGATTGATTTATAAATATTTGCTTGGATATTTGATGGATTTATGTCACACAGTTTTCGGTACTGATTGAAAACATTAACTATAGTTAAATCCGGACTTACTTTGAAGTATGGTAATGGGGATGGAGTTGTGGGGTCGCTGCAAAGTGACGGACAAGTGAATCTCAATAACACCGATAATCCTTCGTAGTCGGAATGCCACTTAAAATGCTTCCAAAAGTTGCAATTCAAGCGTAGTCCTTGTCGTTTTTGTCGTTTGTCCCTTTTTGCTTTGGCATGATTAAAAACTAGGTCGAGTGTGGAATTTGCACGGCCCTGAAAAGCACAGCAGCAGTAGCAGCAGCAGTAACAGCAACAAGAGCAACAACAGCAGTTTAGAGCTGGTTTCCATCTCAAATACTCTTTAGGGCTCTGGTGCTCCAGTGTGTGTGTGTGGGTGTGTGCTTGTGTGCATGTCGCGCTTCGTGGATAATTAATTGATTGCCCATTTGATTGAACGTTTGATGGATGAGTGCAACAGCAGCAATAGCAGTGTGTGTGTGTGTGTGTGTCTATGTTCTCATTTCTGTCGCCGTCAGATTACATATTTGCCTTTGGGTCTAGTGAAATATTTACCAACGGACTCTACCCTCTCTTATCCTTGCAGTAATTTGCCTCGACAACAGACACAGCTACATCTATAGCCATGGTGATAAGCAAACCCGAAACGACGCCAAATGGGGCGGCAACGGGAGCTGGTGGAGCTGCAGCAGCTGCTGGTCTGGATGCTGCCGCGAATAGCATGGCACATAGGTCGGGGATACCACAGGATCAAATAGACAATATTTTGAGTGGCATTGGCAACACGGGTGATGTCAAAATGAACAATAGTCGCAAGAAGCTGCGACAAAGGTAAGTCCCCCCCCCCCCACATATATATTAGAATCTCAACAATCTATTAAATAATTACACTGTGTAAATCTCATCTGTCTCTGTCTCATTACAGATTTGATATTATTAAGAAACTAGGTCAAGGCACGTATGGCAAGGTGCAGCTTGGTGTGAACAAGGAAACAGGCCAAGAGGTTGCCATCAAAACGATAAAGAAATGCAAAATTGAGGCCGAGGCGGATCTGGTCCGCATTAGGCGTGAGGTGCAAATTATGAGCTCAGTACAGCATCCCAATATCATACACATATACGAAGGTATATTTCTTTTTTTCCATGATTAAATGTGTACTCTAATGCTCCGTTCAATTCATTTACAGTATTTGAGAACCGCGAGAAAATGGTGCTAGTCATGGAGTTTGCCGCTGGCGGTGAGCTATATGATTATCTATCTGAACGTAAGGTGCTCAACGAGGAGGAGGCACGTCGCATCTTTCGCCAGGTTGCCACAGCCGTCTACTATTGTCACAAGCACAAGATTTGCCATCGTGATCTAAAGCTGGAAAACATCCTGCTCGATGAACAGGGCAATGCCAAGGTATAGTAAATAATGAATTGCTCTAGCTATTTATTAAATTGAATAAACAAACACTTTAGTACATGTTTAACTCCTTACATTTGTTTATAGTGATATATTTAGTTATTTATTAAGTTAAAATAACAAATGTTTCATTTGAGGATTTAATTATAATTATAGATTATGTTATTAAGTTCAAAATAAGTAGATTCTTATTAGGGTCAAAACAATTTGACTTAAATTTTGATTAAAATAAGATACCATAAATTAACATTTTCGTAACCTATTAACATTTTCGCATTTCAAACAGATTGCCGATTTTGGACTATCAAATGTGTTTGACGATCAACGTCTGTTGGGCACCTTCTGCGGCTCACCTCTGTACGCCTCGCCAGAAATTGTGGAGGGTACACCGTATCAAGGACCCGAGGTGGATTGCTGGTCGCTGGGCGTGTTGCTTTATACTCTAGTCTACGGTTCCATGCCCTTTGACGGGTCCAACTTCAAAAGACTTGTGAAACAGATCAGTCAGGGTGATTACTATGAGCCACGCAAACCTTCGCGGGCATCCACACTCATTCGAGAGATGTTGACGGTGTGTCCAAGGAAGCGAGCAACAATCGAACAGATCTGTTCACATTGGTGGGTCAATGAGAATGATAATGTTTCCTGCCTTGATTTGGCCGAGGATTTGGCTAATCAAACGCCTGTCCGACTCGACGTGTTGCTGTCCTTGACACCGACTGCGATCACAGCTGATCAGTTGGTGGTGCCATCGGCAGAGGGCGCTGCGGCGGCAGCTGCCAATGAGCGGGTTCAACGCTCGCATTCGGTGGGTTCCATACGTGATATTGGGGCGCCCAATACGGAAGCAGAGCGTCGCATTCTGGACATGGTTGCTGGTGAGTTGACAGACGAGAGCATTGTGGATAATATCATGCTTGTAAAGACCATTCAGTACCCAGAGATCCCATGCGCACAATTTTGTATATATTTGATGTATATTGTAAAGTGCTGTGAACTAACTTGGCATACACAACAACACAATGTGTCCCTGGCACACCACCCACTCCCACCACCCACTAACTTGTGTTCATGCCGTCTCCCTGTCCGATCTCCTTTGTACACACCCTGATTTAACAAACATATGAATTGAACCACACTCAAGTGTACTAAACAACTTGAAGACAAATCCATTTAACCATGCTCATTAAACCACGCCTCCCTTTCTCTCTCTCTCTCTCGCTCTCTCTCTTTCTTTCTTTTGGTGTTCATCTTACTTTCCTAGCTGGAGGCGAGGCTGCACTGATGCCATCACCCACTCGGACCATAACGCCTGCTCAAAGTCCTGTGCAAACCAAGAGGAAACTGCAACCCACCGTATCCACTGAAAATGCCGCTGGCACAACCGCCAAAAAGAAGGAAAAACCGGCCAACAGTTCATTTGTCATCAGCGAAGGCCCAACATCATTACTTGCACCACCAACAGCAGCAGCACCTGCACCAGCACCACCAGCAATGACACTTGCACCCCAGGCCATGGAGACTGAGAACGTTGCGACCACCAGCGAGCAGGAGCAGCCAACAACGGGTGGCAACTACTCGTCACAGGATATGCAACAGGTTGGCAATCTGTGTGAACAGCTCATTGCTGAGCCTGTGGTTGCACCACCCACCAATACCATCAGTAATGTGGCACGGCAAGCAACACGCACCAAACTGGATGCTGTGGCAGAGACACCCGAGGAGAAGGACGCCACCAAAGTGATCAAAAAGTTTTTGAACAAACACAAGACCGCCGATCTGGTCAATGCCATCAATGAGAGTGCCACTGGGAAAGTTGCCACCAACAATTCATCAGCATCTTCATCACAACCACAAGCACAAGCACCACCACCAGCGCCTTTTATTCGTAAGTGCAGCTTGCAGGATGAGTCCACGCTCAATAAGTTCAATGCGGAGCGTCGTAAGTCGCGTATACTTGAAACTGCGGAAAAGTTTCAACCGCCACCGCCAACAGCAGCAGCAGCAGTTGCCCCAGAAAAGCCGAAAAAGCTCAGCATACCCGGCGTCAGTGTGGGCAGCTTTAAAAGGAGTTTGAACGAAAGGCCACAAATACAACACCCGTTAGTGGACCCACGGCCGGAGAGCGTCGTGCTCAAGAGCTGGTTGCTGCTGCTGCAGCTGCTGCCCAAGAGGCAGAGACTCAAGAGATTCTGGCCACACCGCCACCATCACCAGTTGTATCCGGTACTTTGGAGGCCAGCGATTCAAAGAACTCGTTGTCGTCAATTTCGCTAGACGAAGCCA
The DNA here is from genome assembly GCA_037043535.1 of Drosophila putrida. NCBI lineage: Eukaryota > Metazoa > Arthropoda > Insecta > Diptera > Drosophilidae > Drosophila > Drosophila putrida. The sequence continues at coordinate 890,307 of JBAMBI010000390.1, read as the reverse complement.
GACGCTCCATGGAGAACTCAATTGCTCTGCTAAGGCAGGCTCAGAACGAGTCCAACAAGGAACTGGATCAGCTCTGTGCCCAAACCGAGACAATCGGTGTCAGCGAATCGACGCCAGAGGAGCGCGAACGTAAGTTGAAGAATGCTCGCGCCATAATCGGAAACGCCATACAACCGGGTGAGTTCCTAATGCAAGTGCATGTCCAAATACTACAATCTATTATTATTACTATTATAACTGGATTATCATAAGTTAAGCTAAGCCCGCAGCGCTTTCGAGTTGACTACCCGCACTTTCTTTATCATTTACCAAGCAATAGCATCTGGCACAAGTCGAGCGGTTAAGCAGTTTGCTCAAATTAAATGTCGTATAAGCAACAATCTCTCTTTCAGTTACTAAAGTTAATGCAGATACATACATTCAGAAACATCAATTAAATTCGTAGAGTTTTTCATATAAATTTACACAGATTTATCCTCAAAAGATAATATAAATTTATGTATGATTAAAACTCAAAAATATCATATTCTGTAATTTCAAAATTATTAAATATTTTCGTTTAATAGTTGAAGGAACAAACTCTTTTACAGATATGTACATATGTTAGAGATTTCTCTTATATATATGTACAACTAGCTAAAAATAATAAAATTAATTATTTACATATTTACTTATGTCTCAGAACTTTCCATTACATTTTAACACATATTTGAACTAGATTTCCCATTTATATATTAAAACTTTCTTTTGAATGAAAATCTTATAGCCATTTGTAATTGATGATCATTCTATTTAAACGCCAAAAATAAGGCGCATACTTATTATAGTTTTCTATTAATTGTTTACACAAATTAAATATAGATTTATTTGCGTCATGATTTGAGAATTAGTTTATACTAACCTTTTGTATTGTTTTAAAAATATTCTTAAAGTCGATCGAGCGAAAGGAAAAGAAAATCGACAATGGCAAAGTGCAATTCAAAGTGAATGGCACAAAAGCACCCAGAGGTTGTTATTTCTATCACATAACTGTCAGCCAAGTTTGGGAGCCATTTAAATTTTGATTAATTAATAAATTAAATGAATCAAATTCGTATTCCTCCTCTTAGGATAGTCTGTCTTCTAATTTGGAATCTAGCAGTTATTATTCGACCATATTATAAGTAAGGAATTCAATATATTACTTTAGAGAGATTGTAGAAAACTAGAAAATTTCACTAGAGGCAGTTTTTCAATAAAAGAAAACTACTTTTAAACTTACGAAGAAGATTGCCTTATTGATTATTTGATTATGCTGTAAACTGCCAACTGATCGAAGACTTGTGCATAGCTTTCAGTTTGTGCGTCTTTTAAAATCCACAAAAGTATTTATTTCTTTCCCTGTTTCGATGTGTGTACGTTAAACTGGAGTGCTGCATGGATTATATTTGGCTTTTTGGAATATAATCTGCATACACAGCAACACCAACCACAACACGAATTGAAAGAATCTCATAAGATCATACAGAGTCCCAAAAAGTAAACAGAGCACGTGCCACACACTCTCATCCATTGTCTCGACAGATTCACCTGTGTATCGCTCAGTCTCTCTCTCTCTTTCTTACTCTCTCTCTCGCTCTCTTTCACTCACTCTCCCACACACACACACACTACACACATACATGCTCATCATATTCATTGAATCATCATCTTAATTTTAGTGATACGAAGGCCAACAACATTATTTGGCATCGGCAATGGTAACGGCTTTGGCGGGTTTGGGGGTGTACTCACAAAAAGCGGCAGCAATTTTATTGCAACCAACAACAACAGCAATAACAACAGCAACAACAACAACAGTAGCAGCAGCAACAGCAACAGAACAACAACAAACGCATTGGCAGCTGCTAAGCAAACGATACAACAACGTTTATTTGCGGGCGGCATGCCTGGATCGATGATGATGCAAAGACCTGCAATGTGGCAGCCACAAGTCGCATATAGCTCTGCCAGCATTTTCCAACCCAGCAGCCCCTTTAGGCAGCTGCAACAACAATATCAGCAAAAGTGTCACGAGGCAACACAACAACAACAGCAGCAACAACGTGCGGTGAACAGTGCGTTGTTTACGCCACCGCCTTCGCCGTTGTACGCCCCCAGTCACGCCTACGTCCAAGCCAACAGCAACTGCAACAACAGCAACATCAACAGCAATAGCAACAGCAACAACAACAACAACACGATGCCTATTGTCAATTACAATGTCAGCTCGCGCACGAGACCATTTCATAATCAAGCTCAAGACACTATCAATACATCTGCCTTGCCTGCGGCTATGTGGCTGAAATGTAAGTCTTGGCAGCGGCTCCACAGTGCCATGCGACGCTCACCTGCCCCACCTGCCGCCCACCTGTCCAACTGTCAACCTGTCCACCTGTTCACCTGCCTGCCTCACTGACTGATTGCCTGCCCTTCGTTGCGTTCCTTAGCGATTGTCATGAGACTGGTTAACTAGTATTGTAATCAGGGATTATTATCGAAACATATAGTGGTTGCGGTACATTTCAAATTTAAGGCAAACTTTTCTAGGCTTATTGTAGGCTGTTGGCCGGGGTATAGATTACATATCTATATCATACAGTTGTAATAAACCTTAGTTTAGCTAATCTCTTTTAATAAGTATACAAGCCAGTTCCGGTTTTCACTTTTGGCCACAATTTTCGGAAGTGAATCTCATTAATTTGCTTTAATTTCAGTTAAAAAGTAATGTTGCGATTAAAATTCACTTTGAACTAAGTTTAGACCCAAAATTAATATGTACAGAAACAACAATTTTATTATAATATTTATCAGAATTCATGCTTTCGATTTTCGGCAAAATAAAAAAATATTTTCAGATATAAGACATCTTACATAATATATTTGAAAAACACTTTAAATAAAATAGTTCAATGCGTTCACTTTTAAGTAATTTATCCAAATGAAAACATTTGCAGAGATTGAACTAAATTAGTTTAACCAGCCTCTTGACAGTCAGTGTTCTCTGTGTAATTTCCTTTCCATCACTTTATCACCATATCACCAAATTTGTAGCTTTAATCATTCCCGTTGTTGTTGTTCTCGTTGTCGTTGTCGTTTTCGCTGTCGTTGCTCTGCATTCCTTTAGACCATAAATGACACTCACAGCAAACCAAAAAAAAAATTGCCTTGTACATACTAGATATCTTCAGCTGCTTGTAGAATTTGTTCTTTCTTGTTGTTATACATTTAATGTCGTTTTTCTCGTTGTTGTTGCTGTTGTTGATGTTGTTGTTCGTTGTTCGTTGCTCGTTGTTATTGTTAGTTTAAATTCGTATTTCGTAGCTGCCTTAGCCGCTGCTAGTCGCTGAAGCTGCATTTTAACTTTATTCTATTTCCACCTACACACACACTCTCACTCACTCACACACACACACAGTCACAGTCACATACGCTTAACACCTGACATTGTTTTGGCCCTTAACGAATTGCAAGCAACCAAAACCAAACCAAAGTTGCCAAGTTTCTATGCTTCTTGCCTAATTGTTCTTGTCTTATTCCCTTGTCTTAAAATAAACTGCATTAACTAAATGCTACAACTATTTCCCTTCCCTCCCAATTTGTGTACAGCTTCACCTGGTGCCGATGCCTCACCTGGCGGTGCTGTTAAAACTTCAACCGCCTCCATTACGCTCAAATCGGCAACGTTGCCACGCCGAAAAATCAATGCCAAATCGGAGGTTCAACTGGAAATTAAGCCACGCATTGCAGAGCAGCCGCCACAACCATCGATGCGATTTAGCACCGAGATGCAACATCCTGTGGCTGATTTGCGTAGTGCACCACCTCGCGAAGGACCCATACCATACAGTCCCATCAAGACCTCGTTACAGGCGCGAGCCACTAGCCTGGAGCCCAAGGAGCACATCATCACCATACAAAGGCCGCCAACGCAACAATCCTATGGACGCACCAACTCCAACACCACAACACGGTGAGTTAAAAAGAATTATAAATACTTATACCTATTTTCTTGTTTAGCACCACATTACCTGCTTATAACTAGACTTCAGGTATTGCTTAATTAATTAAAATGAGTTAAAGCTGGTTTTTTTCTAGAAAATTCCAGTCAAGTTCTTTACTATCTAATAAAAGTTATGTTAAAATATATATGCAATGAACTTAAACCATTTTCTTTTAGAAGTTACAAACAAACACACACGAAAATTAAAGGATGCATTTCTTGTAATGTTTCTTTAAAAATGATTTTAAAGTTAATCAAATCATATATAGTTCGATTGAAGCTCCCGTTTTCCCAGACTTTTACCAAAAAGCCATGAATTAAAGTTTCCATCTGAAGAAATAGAAATTGTTTTATTTTGTCCAAATTAAATAAGACAGTGATAAATGCATTTCTGACATAAAACTTTTAAACTGAGTTTGCAATCTTTAACAAGGCTATTTTCGACTACTATAAGAAAAGGTAGTTACCCAACTCTAAACGATGAGCTGTGTGTTGATAGCTCATTCACCATTTATATACTTGTGTATTTAGTAGATATACCTCTGAATATTTATTAAATATGGTACTTGGATTTCTCTTTGCAGTTCCGGTTCACTGTCACGACAATCTACAGCTGACTCTGAGACGGAAACGGCGACCACGATGTCACAATCAACAGTTACGGGCGGACCGGGCACACCGGGCACCTCGCAGCCCATCAAGAAGAGTCCACGTGAATTTATCATACCAATTGCCGTTGAGGGTGGAGGTTTCATAACGCCACGTGAACGTAGCATTGAACCATCCGAGTCAAGTCACACAACCGCCTCTAGTCGGACCACGTTCAGTCGACTGCGTCCTTCACATCGCATTGGGTACGTTTCGAGTGGGGGGTTGAAATAAAACTTAATCTGGATTTTAATGTTAAATCTTTAAAACTTTCAGCTCACTGCTTAGCGAAAGCGGTTTCGATGAGAGTTCGCCATTCCAGAAGATGCGCACAACCTCTATAAATCGTGATGGCGGCGACGAGGAGTCGCTTTTCACTCCGCACAGATTAAGGTTTGTATCTCACGTAATGAATAGTTAACTCAAAACTCAATTTTCTGATGTCCACATCCACAGGAGCTCAAGGCCCGTCAAGAAAATTAGCCAGGACAACGATTCACAAAGCTCTGGCGAAGAGGATGATGATGATGGCTTTGAGATTCTCACAGCGGGAGATTTATTCTCGACTTTGCTGCAGCGTGTAAGTTTAATAATTTCTTTGTGGCTTTCCACTTTCAGTTGCATTAATACTATCTCGTTCTCAGGTGCGTGCGGTCACAAATCGGATGAACGTGAACAGTGACCTCACAGCCGGTTTTCCCAGTCATTCTAGTCGTCTGTTAACGGACATTTCACGACAGGCTCAAAGTCACAGGCCATTCTGGAGTCATAACGTTCCCTTTGGCAGGTGAGTCCCCCAAATTATGTATATGTAAAATCAGCTAATACTTAAAAGCATATATTTTTAACATTGACATTCATTTTATTAAAAATCTTTACATGCTGCATTCCAAACACATTATAACCTAATAATTTACCAATCTGCTTAAACAATTAAACAAAATAAAGTGCGCTTAGATCAAGTCAAGTCAGTTATAGCTATACAGAAACGGTTGAGAAAAAGCAAGTGTAAGTAAATAAAAAGAGACTTTTAAAGCAGCACATTCTCGTCATTTTCGTGCAAAGTGGTGCAAAAGTAATCCTACCTATCGAATAGATTTATAACTATAATAAATGCTGTTGAATTTCCTTTCTAAATGATAGAAGATGCTCAACTTAATGATGGAAAGGACGGAAAGAATGAAATACTGGGTTAACTTCTCTTGAATCAAAATCTGATGAGAAATTATAGTCGAAAATAATAAAAAAGATCCGGGAATCAAACCTTGGAAGTTTTTATTAAATATGTATATTGAAAGTTAGTTATATCGGTTTAAGCATTTTCGTGTTTCCGATGCCTTTCAGTTTGATACACTTGAATCCAAGATATTGGTTTTAAAACATCGTGCGATTACTTTTGCGCCACACTGTAACTATTTCAACAACTTATTGTCTATCAACTGTCTATTTATTATCTGTAACAATAACTATCATAACTATTAAATGCTAAAGTTTTAACCAAAGATTCTCCCATTGCACTTGCATATTGAAAAGCAACTATAATCGTGATCCGACCATGTCCAAAAAGTGCAGACAAAGTTTGCTAAGGGGCTTAAGCATTACGGCCAAAGTTCGCCATTGGCTGATCGATTGGCCTGGTATCAAGTGCTGTCTGTAAGTTGGCCTGTGTAATGTGCAAGTCCTTTAGCTAAACACTGCCTGAACGATATGAATAATAAATATGTATATACAAAAGTACTTATCAAAAAATATGCAATTGTTTGTGTTTTCTATGTTGGCAGTCGCCTGAGCAACAGCAGCAACAGCAGCGGTATTAACAGCGGTATCGGTGCACCTTGGCGTCATAGTATGTCCCGGGATTTGGGCAGCGATATGGAGTCGATGTTCTCACGCACAGGCGCCACGTTGCCAAGAGGTGAATATCACAGATTAAAGAGTAAATATTTAGATCAGTAGGCAGACTACAAATATCAAGCGATGTCCGCGATGTGAAGAGATGTGAAGCAACTGCAATTCTCAAAATGCGAACACACACAATGTAACAGAACAGCTGCAAATGTATGCTACGTAAATAAGAATTTTCAATTTCGATATATACGTATTTGTATACACATTTCTAGTAGTTGTTGATGTATGCTAAAAACAAAAACAAAACAAAAACAAAAAAACAGAGAAAAACAAAACAAAAACAGAGAAAAACAAAACAAAATCAAGTGAATACCTATATATCTACTATATCTACTTATTTAGTCTAAACATGTTTGTGCAGCCTAAATACACACACACCCTTAAACAAACAAGCAACTCAACAAACAAACAAACAAACATTAAAAAAAAACCAACCAAATTAAGCAATTAATTAAGTGTCTAATGTAATTATCAAGTGAAAATGCCAATTACTTCTCTTTGATAAACCCTTTTCTGTTTTATTCTATTTATTTCAATTTTTATTTAACATTTTTCTTTTTTTTTTCTGGCTATTAGCATATCCTTCTTAATAAATCGAGAAACTATCGTCTCTATTGTTCTATCTATTTATCTATCTTTATATCTCTCTATATCTATCTACATATCTATTGCTATCTGTCCTAGAGCACAATAATTTTTGTTGTTAACAATAAATACTGCTGTCGCTTTTCAAATTACCAAGTATATAAAGTATATACATACAAAGGATATCTTATGTACTATATGTATGTTATTATACTTTGCTTTATACCCCTCTTATTTAGAGACATATTCTAGCTCTCGTAGCCCAAAGAACCCAACCGACTCAATTAAATGTGCCTCTAATTGTTTTCTTTGTAATTCTTGCACAATTTATTATTTATTTATTTATTTATCAATCTTTTTATTTCAATTTTAATATATACAATACAATATTATTCTATTTTTCTTCATAATTCGCTTAACAAGTTATTATTTATTTAGCACTAAAATGTTATGTAATATTGCAATGATGATAGAAAAATTGTTAATTGAAGGTCAAATGAAATCAAATCAAATCGTATTCAAAGTTTTGAATATCTGCGCAATTACTTATATAGTTGATTTATATACATACATATAAATATATAGAATTTTAGCTTGGCCACGACAACAAACTCAAACAAAGAAAATGATCCACATCAACAATAAATAAAACGTGAAATTAACTAAAATAAGGAACAGTTGAAGTTGGCGAACACACATGAAACATTATTTACATTGACTCGTATGTTATTAAAAATTGTTAAACAAATGGAAAACAACAAATTCTAATTCAAGAAAAACAATAATGAAATAAACAAGAAAATGTACTTAATCTTAATAACAATGCAATAAATCCAAGCGGCTAAATGAACAAATTTAATCCATAAATTATTTTATTACATTTTTACAGTGAGAACAATTTTGATGACAATAAAGCGAACCACTTTTGTTTTAGTAATTTCAAAAAAAGAAAAACGCTAAAAAGATGGCAAAATAAATGCAAAAGAAAAAAGGCTATTTTATTTTGAACTACAAATTGTTTGGCAACCAAAAGAGTTTTGTTAAATATATACATATATAATATTTCAATTATTGTTGTACAGTTTGCAAATGGCCCCGCTACCTTAAATTTGTTTTAGTTTTTACATAAACATTTTTTACCATAAAAAAACCAAAAAAAAATATATATATAAAAATAAAACAATAATTATAATAATGGAAAAAGCTAACCAAGCAAGTTGTTTGAGTTTTAAAGTTCTTGTTCATGTTTTTTTATTAGTTTAATAATTTATTAAACCAAATTTGTGTTGTACACGAAATTAATTTATAACACCCACTAAGCACACAAACAAACACACACACACAAACATAATATACATAAGCACACACATGCATTTGAAGCTTATCGATGTAGTTTATTTTGTCCATGCTGTTTTAATGCTGTGTTTAAGCTGATCAATCACAGCCACAAAAACAATAACTAACTTGGCACAAACAAACCAAAATCAAAATATCAAAACCAAAAACAAGTTTCTGAGTTCTGGGCTATTTTTAATCAAAAATGAATACATAAATTGTATTAAATATGAATTTGTACATTACAATAATTACAATAATAATAATGATAATAACAACTGTGAGTTTACTCTCATCGATAAACCGAAAAATGATGTCTAAAATAATAATAGCAAAGCTAAGAAGAAACTAAAATACAAAAAATAAAAATGTCCAAAACTTTGAATACGATAATGTACAAAAATGTTCAGCTACTAATTGTTGTCATTCTAAAGCGCAAAAACATTGTTTTTTTTCTCGTTTATATATATCATCATTAGCAACAAACACAACACAAACCTAAAGCTGTTCTTCTCTTGACCTTAACACATTGCAATTTTCATTCTCACTTACAAAACTGTCTACCCGATTGCCATTAAATTGGCTGGATTTAATAATACTTACGTTTATTTTTGTTAAATTGTTGATTTTGTAATTTTTGAATTTCGTAACTTGTGAGTTTTTTGGCCGTTTACACATTTCATGCTTATTTCGTTTACAGTTGGTTTAACATTAACAACTACCACGCCCACTAAGCATGTTATAACCATTAACAAGAGTCCGTTCCATTCCAATTTGCAACTGCAACCGGGCATCAAGAACATCAACATCAAGAAAAGTCGCCGTTGCCACAGAGCCACAGAAATTAACCCAGACAAAACTCGAAGTGAGTGCCACCGCCAGAGCCGCAGCCCCAGCACCACTTAAGACAGCCAAAGCTATTAGCACCACCACAGCCACAATCACAACCTCAAGAAACCTCAAGAAGTCATAAGTCAAGCGATGCAAATATACAGATGCAGATTCAAATACAGTTGCAGTTAACGAAGGATGCAGTGCAAGATGCAGGAGATGCAAGGTTGCAACTTGCAAATGTTGCAACAAGCTGTTGGTGTTTTTGTGTGGCAACAAATTGACAGAATTAATTAACGCTTATGTTTCCAAATTCAATTACATATCTGTTTATTGTTCATTTGAATTCAATTTGGCAAAACTGCATTTAAAGTAGAACCTGCTGTTAACTAAACACTATACATAAATGTTGAATTCAGAAACAGTCCAACAAATTTATTTGTTAAACTCTTACCATACTGTAATTAATAAAAAACAAACAAATATCCTTAAAATCTTATAGCTTTCAATATGTAGTGATCGTTTCTGCACCACTTTCAAAGTAGAGTCGTTTAAGAGATGATTGTTACCACACACTTACACTTACACACACACACACATACTTGACATAATTATTGTGATTTTAAATTAATTTAAATAATTTAAACAATCTTAATTATTTATGTACTTGCTCAATTTGAGTTTGATTTAAGCTAATGAAACATTGATTGATAACAAATTTCAAGTCATTTACAGAAACCCTCTTTAAGCGCAAAGCTTATGCTTCAAGCATTAAAATTAAGCAATATTTTTTATACCTAAACATACATTTTAATACTAACTACTTTATGAAAACCAATTGAAAAATAAACAAAAATCGTTAAACATTGAAAACAAAAAATGCATTAAAAAAGAACAACTTAAATTTGTTATTTACTTATTTAATAATATAATATATTTCTCATGCACGTGAGCTAATCATTATTATTGATATTGATATTGATTGCAACGATTTTGTTGTTATTGTCGTTTGTTGTATGTTGATTTATTGACTCTATAATTCTTTTAACGAGTTAACCCCCCGTTACACCCCCGCTATGTTACTCTAGATCGATCCAAGTGTGCAAAGTTCTTTTGGTTGCAAACAACATACAAAATGTTTACAGGTTCCTCTGGTCGGCGATCTCATCTGGATTACAGGTACAGAGTAAGATGTAAGAAATTATAACTCGGTCCAAGTAAGTAGCTTGCAAATTGGCTCCACAGCATTTTATTCATCAAGGAAGCGTGACGCAAGGAAGAAAGTTACTCATTGTCAAACTATTGCCTCTATTTATTTCATTCCCAGGTCACCACTCCAAAAGCAGGCCCAAATCATCACAGTGCAACGAGGATAATGGAGGAGAAGGCCAGAAAACAACGACTGCCAATGCAACAACAGATACCGCTGGTGAGGAGCCACTGGATCTTGCTGACTTGGATTTGTCCCGGCTGCGTCTCAGCAAAAAAGATCTCGAAACATTGTCTAGCATTACTCCAGGATTGCCCAAGTCCTTTCAGGAACAGTTGCTGGCCAAATTGCCGCCTACACAGGCCCGTAAATTATCCCGAACGTTGAGTGTTCAAAGTGGAGCTGCCAGCAACACACCTGCCATCAAAGTTTACAAGCGCAGTCAGAGCAGTGGACGTGGCTATCTGCCGGAGCAGCCAGAGGAGGAATTGAAGCCCAAATCTTTAACAGATGCTCCAAAAACAACATCGGCCAGCACGGCCATCTATCGACGCAGTCTGAGTCGAGCACCTAGCCAGGGGCCAGCAACTGGACCAGAACCGACTACCAGCAAGGTGACCAGCAAAAGTCGCAGCAGCAGCGTGTGTCGTGATGATTACGGGAAATCCTCATTGTGCAATAGCAACTACACCAGCGACATTAATGACAAGTATAAATATTATTCTCCCTATTTGAGCAAGTCGAGCAATGGGAATGGGATTGGAATTGGAAGTGGGATTGGGAAAGAGTTGGCAGAGAAACGTTATAGCGCTGCATTGGGTCGTCCACCAAGTGGCTACCTGTCGCCACCGCCAACACAACCACTGCCAGCAGCAGCACCACCAACAGTTGCAAGTGTGGCGGCTGTAACCGACAGCAGCAGCTCCTTGCGTAGACGATCCTCGCAGCGCCGAATCTCACGTTTTCTCCGGCCCGATTTCTTCGACGATCCCAGAGATCGTGACGCTCAAAGTGTTCTCCGTGAAATACGGGAAAAGTCTAGCGATCGATTGGAACAACGCAAACACAGTCTGCCCAATGTGGAGGCAGGAACAGAGACGAGTCAGACTACAAAAAGACATGCTCGTAATAAAAGCATGGAACAGTTTACGGAACCAACCACATCAGAGCAAATTGAGAAGGAGAAGAGACGCAGTCAGTCACGTTCACGTGAGGTGGACACCGAATTGGACAAACATGACTTGGCTAATAAAATATTGCAGGAGTTGCAACTGCTGTCTGCGGTTCGCACTAAAACCGAGGAGTTGGCAGCTGAGGAAAAGTCTGAGGAAACATCTACAATCAAAAAATTAAAGAAGATAAAGTCCAAGGAGAAGGGCAACGAGTTAAACAATGATGCAGAGGCCATTAAACCAATGACAACGACAACAACAACGACAACACTTGTGCGAAAGGTCAAGAAGGTGGTTAAGAAAACATCAGATGAAGCCACAACACTTTCAGGGGAAGCACAGTCCAACGAACTGCCAGCGCCCAAGGAGACCAAGTTGAAACGACCTAAATCCTATCCCATGAAAGATCTGGGACTAAGCCTCAAGTCTCAAGATTTGCCTTTGCCCGAGACAACAACGTCAATACCGCCCAGCAATTTACCCAGTAAATTACCCACAGCTACGGCAGAGACATCTGTGGAATCAGCACCTCGCGAGAGTCGTCTAATGCGTCCAAAGAGCTATCCGGCCACTAAGCTGGCCATGCCCAAGGATCTCAGAAAGATAACTCGCAGCGGCGTGGCAATTCCTAGCATAGCTGAGACTGCACCAACCTCTAATACCACAACAACCACTGCGTCCAGCTCTAAATCAACATCGGAAGAGAAATCATTTTCAGGCACAATTACGGACAAGGAAATTGGCTCCTCGCCGACAGAATCACGTCCGACAACCTTGAAAAAAGTGATTAAAGTTTCCAAAAAATCCAAGTTGGTGCCACCTACACCAGTGACCCCGCCCACAACTACGCCCACAACAACAACAGCGACAACGACGCCAGCCGAGAGTTCCAAGGAGTCAAGTCCAGTAATCAAATCAAAGGAGAAATCTCCTGAAAAAAAGACAAGCAAGGGATTACTCTATGCCATTGGCCAGAAGTTTGAGAAGTTACGTGACTCTGCGATGAGTAAAGAGAAGAAACTAAGCACGACGAGTCCCGCTCTGGTCTGTACTCAAAAGCAAGGCTCTCCGGAGGAGCGCAGTTCACCAGAGAAGTCAACGGGAACACTGGTTATGCGCAAAAAGAAAACTGTGGAAGCGGAAAAGTCCCTAGAGACTGGAGTTGTCAGCGAGGACAAGCGGGTGGATAAGAGATCCCGCTTTGACAGCATGTTGCGATCTCTTCGAGAAAGATCCGTGCCACGCAGCACACAGCCTGCCACAAGTGTGAGTCCCAAGCGATCGGCTAGCGTGGAAGAGTTGCATGCAGCTGATAGTAGTAGCAACAGTGGGAGTGCCAAACAAAGTGGTACAGTCAACAAGATGTTTGGTGGTCTGCTGAGACGCTTCGATCGAGAGAGCAGCGAGCAGAGACGTGTGCGCAACACGCGTTCCACCAGCAACATAGAGCGGGATGTGCGGGAGGAGCAGGAGAATGTCCTGGCCACATCGCCCATCTATCAAAATGTGAGCAAAGCTAAACCCATGGTCGAGGTGAACTGCAACTGCGAGACTGTCTGTCCGGAGTGTAAGCAAAATCAAGGAGCAACAGCCACCACAATAGCAACAGCAACTGCAACCATGGCAGCAGCAGCTACATCTACGAGCAACAAGGAGAAGCGCAAGGGTCTTATGCTGGATCTGAGCAATGTAACCACTGGAAATGTATCTGGTGCAACCACAACAACAACGACAACCAACACAAGTGGCAGCTACCGTGGTGCAAAAACAAATCCGGTGCTATTGAATGGCAATGGATTGTACTCGAATCTGCCACCGTATCCAGGCGCCGTGAAGAGTGCCTCTTCCAATAATAGCTCCAGTCAGCAGTCCATGGATAATGCCACCAACAACAATTCAATCAACACCAACAACAATTGCAGCTCCCAGACATCGGGATATCGAACTTCGTCAGCACATGAGATTAATCGCAACAATCTATTGACGCCATCATTTGAGAACATTGCCAACTATTCATCGGATTCACGGAGTTATCAGGATGATTGTGCCTCGACATCGACATTTATGTCGCCCACCGAGGAACCGGAATTGTACTTTGACAACTGGTCGATATGTTCCGAGGACAACTACATGTTGCATGCCACACCCTCACCGACAGTGTCGCGTCTATCACGCGCCTCTCAACTGTCATCGCCCACACGTTGTTCCGAGAGCTCCGATCCCAATGAGAGTGTCATCGATCGCATTAAACGTCGTAGTTTCTATAGCCGTTTTAACGAACAGAAACCGAGACGTACCAGCAGCATTGTGGGTCCATCGGCGGTACGTGATTATTACCGGGAACAACATGCGGCAGTGAAGGCACGCTCCAGCCAGAAGTTGCATGCACCAGAGCCAGAGGCACGCGGCCATTCACCGGACATTGCCCAGCAATTTTTCAGGCCATTGAAATTGAGTCCTGTGGGCACGGAGCTCAAACCGCCAGTCTACCGTTCGGCACTGGATTATTCCACCTCATCGACATCGGCTGGAGCCACAAGTAAGCCTCGCAAGAGTCTTAATGACATTCGCAATACATCGCCATCGTTTCTGAGCAAACGGTATGAGACACATGATTACAGCTCTGTTCCCATGCGGTACAAGAGCTCCTCCAGCTCCAGTCCTAGCACTGGCACCATTGGTGCCAGCACCACCAATGGCTACTACAACACCTACAATCCAAAGCGTCGTTCCTCGTACACATTGAACGGCACATTGGCCTCTGGAAGTGGCAGCATTGCCACGGGTAGCAGTCATTTGGATGGATATGCGACACTTGGACGTCGCTCGATACGACCGTATGATCATCGGACCATGTCGCTGCTGGAACCACCAACTACTGGTACCACCAGCAGCAGTAGCGCAGGAGGCAGCTATCATAGACGTGAAGCTCGCACTCCTGTCCGGGACTACACCTCAAGCATCTCGCGGTGAGAACAACTGAACATAATTAATATTTAAATCTTTATCCAATTACAACTGTTTCAGCTCGGGATCTCGTTATCGTACCTCGTCGGCCACACGCAGTCCCACAAATATTTGATGTTCCACACCGCAGAATGGTTTCTGCATCTTCTGTTATTACTCCAAACGCAAGAAGGCAATCCATGCGTCAGTCATAAGTACGCCACCAAACACGACTGCCTCCTCATCGGCCTCGGCCTCATCCTCGCGCGCCAGCAGTGGTGGCATCAAGAAGTTGCTGCAACCCGCACAGACACCCCATCATCATAATCAGCATAGGTTCTAGACAGACAGCCTGCCAAAGAGAATATGAGAATACGAGAATAGAGCCTCGCTTCCCGCTCCCCTACCCCTACCCATTTAGACATAACTTATTTCTGATATTTTTTATATAGCCAAAGTTAATTCATAGTGCAGGCAGCTATTGAGCCCTGATCGTAGTTGTAGTTGTACCATTACCAAAAAGAATCTGATATAGTAAAGTTTCAGTAAAAAATAAATAAAAACCGTAGTTCAATGATCCTATGATGGTTCATGGATGATGGACCATTATATTGATCGATTATACGATTTTCAAATGATTGTGCCTTGGTTCCTTCGGCGTTTTTAGATTTAGTCCTAGTCATAAAGTTGATTTATTTTGTAAGCAGGTTAAAGCAATGGATGAACGATAGATAGAGAGAAAAAGAAACATAGAAATGATAGGTGTCGAAAATGTTAGTTTTTTAACAGATGTTTCAGAGATATTTTGTATGATATTTTTAAGAACCTCGCGCCGAAAAATGCGTTAAAATTTTATCAATAATTTTAACTACATTTTTTACAATACAGAACTGAACGATTCTTTGAGATTTTCAAGTTTTCGATATACAAATATGATGGAATTTTTTCTTTCGTTTACTAGAACTATTGATGTTATTGCAAAATAATAGATAATATGCGTAATGTGAACGAAAGATTCGGATATAGCAAAGTTAATAAGCGAATTTACAGTCTAGTGGGTAGAAAATTCAAAGTTCGAAAATGTAATAATAAAATAAAAAAGATGTCAATAAACAACACTTATGAATTGAATCATTAAATTAACAATATTTTATTTCTAATGGAAGAAACTTTCTCTTTTTGTTATATGTTATGTATTAATTAGCAGCCAAATTTAAAATTTATTAAGTACAACACAAACATGGAAACTATGTACAAGTTAATGCAGCCAACAATAGATGTAATCAACAAAGATTAAAATAGTAGTATTTAAATTTTTAGTTTCGGAATTTAATCCCGACAACCTATGGAATGCTACTAATCCTAATTGAGACATTTAGTTCTGTTTCTTAAGCTTGTAGGTGGGCATAAATGGCACATAGTATGTCCATTTCCATCTTCTTATGGCATTCATGCCATATGGAAAATCAAAATCTGTTGCGGTCCCATCATTAACATTATCATCGCCCAGTGGCATTTCATTTGCCCACTCGATAAGACCTCGTTCAGCGGGAGTGCCTATTTTAATTAAATAATATAATATATATAGTTAATTTAGCTATTGACCAACTAACCTGGTATTATATTGTCCAAAAAGCAGCCCAGGAAACCACCAACCAAAATGGTTGTGCCTAAGAGCACCGTCAATGTGGAGTCAACAGTTTCATTTCCCGTATTGATGGCACCTGGATGTTGTTGCATCCAGGGACACAAAACCATAGGAAAGAATATGGATAGACCGAGAATATATAGGTTTCTTGCAGATCGCAGGTCCACATACTGCAGTGTAGACAGGCCAAACGCAATAATCATGCCAAACATGACACAGAATATGCCACCGACTACCGAATCGGGAATTAGAATAAAAATAGCTCCAAACTTTCCAATAACTCCCTGTAGCACCATTATGACGGCAGCCCACTGAATCACTCGCCTGGAGCCGATCTGTTATAATAAAACATATTACATTGTGGTAATTCGGTGATTTTGAATATTAGACTACTTACCTTGGTCACGCCTATGGCTCCGACATTCTCGCCAAAAGTATTTGTGCCATTTCCAGCACCCCAGAGACCAGCCAGAACTGTGCCAAGCCCCTCAGTACCGATTCCTCGATTAATGGCATGTAGAGGAGGAGCTTGTGCGCCCGACATTTGCGAAACTGTAGGATAGTAGCTCAAGGACTCAACCGTGCATGCCAACACTCCGGCAAGCATGCCCAGCACACCGGACAATGTAACTGAAGGCCATCCAAATTGAAACGGATATGGAACATAGAACCACTTGGCACTGGTAAGCACATTGAGGCGCACATCTGTGCGAGATGGATGTGATGGCGGGAACACATCGGTGGCAGTAAGAATTCCACACAGACCCCACATAATAATGATGGTCAGCAGCACGGGGAACAAACGAAACAATTGAAACTGACGTACTTCCAACCCGTGACCTTTTCGGTAGGCAATTACTGGAATAGTTACATCGCACATGATTTGGGAGAAAAGGGTCAACATGCCGGTAGTCCTGTAAATACAACATATGAATACCAATGAGAATAATATTCCTTGCACACTGGTTCGAATTATAGTATATTTCATTCCTCTGGAGTGTTTTCGATTGCAAGATTAGTAAAGCTTCTTTTAAATTAAAAAAAAAATATTTTGTGGTAATGAAAAGTAGATTTGGAACCAGTGTATATCGTTTTGGCAAATATGGGAAGGAAAACTCACCCCACGGCAATGCCCCAGTGCTTCGAAGCCGTGTCCGCAGCATGTTCAAAAAGTGTAAGTCCCACCAATGAGACTGTAGGTACAATTGTTAGGGGTGTGACGTATTTTAAAATCTTTCCCACAAGTCCAGTGTAACCCAAGACGACCTGCACCATGGCTGACACTGCTATTGCTCCGGAAAGCTCTCGCATCCGGATTTGCCACAACTCTTCGCGATCCGTCTCATTCATTGCATCAAGATCAGCTTGTGCTGGACATTTCCATTGAGGCAATGCTAGAATGGCCAGTGTGGGCACCAGAAAGGATATAGTTCCACCCTGAACAATGGGCAAACGTACGCCCCACGTGGCTTGAAAGTAAGTCACAATGCCGGTAACAAAAATCATTGTGGATATGATAATACCACGATTTGGATCCTCATCGGACATACACAGAGCAGGCGTCAATATAAATGGTATCGAGACAATCGCTCCAATCATAGTCAGATAATGTTGGAAAGCAAGAAATATACTCAGGTACCAAACTGAAATATAAGAATATTCAGAGTTGTGATTATCCATTCCAAAATAGGACTGTTGTTGGTTCGCTTACCAGGATTCTCGTTGATGGCATAGAGTAACTGGGGCTTACTTCTTTCAGTTTTAGGTGGAGGCTCAGCTCCCAAAGGCGTTTGTCGGCTGTTCGGCTCATTTTGTTTCTGTGAATCAGCCTAAAATTGTAGATTACATAGTGGTAAAAAGCTAATTTAATATTTTCAAGAGTAAACTCGACTCCAATCTACCCTGTGTCCAGCTTGTAACCAGTCCTGACATAACTCGTACTTAAAAAACTTCTCTTCTTGTTATCTAATCTTATTATAATTTTTTTTGTTGGCAGCTTTAGCTGTTAAATTATTGTTTTTTTTTTCGAAAGGTATTATAATAATTTTAGAAATCTAGGTATTTAAATGAATATAATGATAAACAGACAGACAGGGACAGCTCAAAGTAACTATACTCTTACTGGCTTTTAGGTACCGGGTATAAAAACAATCGCATAATTAAATTTTCTATTTACTTATGCTAATTTAAAATGATTTTCATGTGAATAAGACACGCGCCGTAGAGACGGGAGTGCATTTTCTTATTTGAAGCTATAATATTTAATACCTGCATTAATTAGCATCAATCAATGGACAAACTATTACACAGAAATGCCAGCTTTTTTTTACGAAACTTCCCACAAACTTGCTAGCTCGTGTCGGCATTCTGATTAATTGGGCGTGAGTATCAGACTAGTAACTATTTATATAATGCAGCGGACTCAGCTTGATAGATTGTATTATTAATTAAGAAATAAATTATAAACGTAAGTACTATGCTGACAATGAGTGGAGATAATAAATCATTGGCATAAATTGTTTGTTGAAATATGTGACAAATGGCTATTTATACTGGACCAGTAAAGCACCCCTTGAGCAATATACAGTTACTACACAGTTAATTAATTGAATCTGTGTTTATTCTCAAAAAGGGAATTAAGAATTACCCTAAGTACAAAATGAATTGGGAAAGGCCAGAATATTGAACAAAACCCAAACAATGCAGCTGATTGAAAACAAGAGAATTTCAATTGACTGCAATTGGCAGATGATTATCTGCGAAAATTCATCACTTACATAAACCACTTTAAGGAATTGCTCGCATTTTAAACGTATTGCTTAAGAAGATAAATTAACTCACTGTTTGTCCATCGCCAATAGCCACATTGTTTAGCTCCATAATAACTAAATATTTTGTTGGTTTATGATTGGCATTAAACAATTAAAGCACAATTTTATCCTCACAGTTTCAGTTTCAGTTTCAATTGCCCGTGAACTGCTGTTGTCGACTGTTCGGAAGAGACTGATCAAAGAGAAAAGAAACATGCCGAAGTAAATAGCAAAGACTGCAGTGGAAAGATTTTACTGAAAGCCTGTCGAAATGGCTTTAATTAAATATATACAGTTAGAGTGCGAGCGCACTTCTCAGAGCTATCGACAGAATCGATGAGAGGGTGATCTGATTGAGAGAATCATAAAGAAACAATAGAAATAATTACTCGTGATCGGCATCGAGTTTTAGTCTTTTACTCTTACTAGAAATCTTCTTAATCAAAGTAGCCTATGATGAACATGCTTCAAGGTAGTCAGTTGCTACTCTGTAAATGTGTCGAAAAGATCGCCATATAGATACCGCTTGATGTACAACACCAACTATCAAGGGCGTAGGCAGGGGGTGCGCCATTGTCCACCTCTGCATTCTTAATTTCCTGACTTTGTTACCTAATATAAAAAATGTTGTTCTAAAACTTTTATGAAACTAAGTAGTATCTGAACAGCAAGTTTTATGACCTCGTAAAAGAATCAAATAGTGAATTTGGCTGATTGCAAACGGACTAGACCTAGGCAAACTAGTATCTCAGTAGGTATCTTTATACCTTACAAGTATTTGAAATGAGATGGGCATGAAACAAGTTGCTAAGGCATAAGTAACAACAAATTTTGGCCCCCTTATTGAAAAGCTGTCTACGCCCTTGTCTACTATATCTTTTTCTTTATTGGTAATGTTTTTTGGGAAAGGTAAACAGTCATAAAATAATAACTTTGATATGTATATGCTTATCAAGTATGGGTATATGCTTATTATTAAAAAAAAACAAATTAAAAATGAAATATTTAGGTACCAATGCCAGAACTACAAATTTAATTCATTAATATGAAATAAATTACCCATTGAAATATGGAAATTATAAAAATGCTGAAGCAAATTAAATATATGCATTTAGATAACTTAATTATGTAAAATCCAGTGTTGGAGCAATTACATTTTTTATTCGGGATTGCATTTTTTGGCTTTAATTGATCTAACATGAAATGGGATTTAAATTTTAGTAATATATTAAAATCAGGAAATAAGACCGGAACCACTATTCACCACCTAGTAAAAAAGTAGAGCATAATTTTAGGGATGATAAATTAATCATAAAATATGGATTTAAGAAAAAACACACGTTTGGAGAAACAAAATTTATTTTTGCGTTGCGTATTTAATTGTAAAAGTAACTCTGCACATTTGTAAATATTTAACTAAATCTCTACATACATTGTTTAATACACATTAATTTAGTTTTGGTGGTGTTGTTGTTAAAGTTCTGATATTTATGCTATACACACATGGTTATTTTCATTATACCGATAGATCCATTCGATGAAGCATTTATAAAAATTGCGATACAATAATAGATTTTTATAAAGTCGGGTATGTTTGCTTAGTGAAAAGTTTGCTTTTCAACACGCATTGGTATGGATGGGAGTGTATATTGGTGATTTTGATTAATATGTATTTCATATATATTTATATATTATTATTTAACTCATTTTTCAAAAGGATCATTACGTTTCTTTTTTGTTATCGATAACATTAAATATTACGTTTTCTTTATGTAAAGCACACCAAGTTCTGTTGCAGTTGCAGTCTCTCTTACAAAAATTAAACAAAACAAAAGAGCATAAAACAAAACTTATAAAGATAAATAAAACTGTCTAGTGCGTGAAAGCGGCATCAAAGAGCAATTTATGGTGTATCCTCCTCCTTATCCTGCCATACGCTGCTCTCATTCTCCGTATCACTAAGAATTTCCACCACATCCTCGTCGCCAGTTAGCAACGCTTCAGACTTTTCCATATTCTTATAGAAATCCGCTGACAGAGGCAAGTCGCTATCACCGTTATCAACCATCAGATTCAGCTCCGGCACCAATGTGTCATCGGTGCCCACCTGTGCATTTGACGTTGCAGTGGTTCCCGCTGTTGTGGACACATCCATAGGGGGCAAAGTGGCCACTGGATTAAAAGGAGCGTCCAGATCCTCTAGACCACGAGGAGGCTTCAGCTTGGCCAGCTCCTCGCGCAGATGCCGATAATGTCGACGCAACACCATCGAGTTAAAGGATATAGTGCGACTTGCACGCTCCGTATACTGTGGCTTACTCAGTTCCTCAATCCATCCCTCAATTTGTGTGCAAATCTCCTCTCGCTTTAGCCAAAAGTGCTTATGTATGACCTGGAAACAAAAAAAAACTATTAGTAGAGCTTCAGCAATTTTAAAATGGAAGCTTACATCTGTAAAGCAGGGACTAGGATTGCGAATTTGCTCCAACATCGCCCAACGCACACACGCCTGATAGATGTTGCTATTGTATTCGCGAGATGAGTTGGTCCCACTTGGTGTGCCACGACTGCGCTCAAAACCTGGCTCATTAAAGTACGGCTCAGGCACCAATATTAAGGACTGTATGGAGACGAGAACCTGCAGAAAACTGGATGTTTGCGCATTCCATTTCTCTTCAGGTCTTCCGTGCCAAGTGTTAAGCACTGACAGACACACTTTTCCATCATTATAAAGGTTTGGATTAAAGCGAACCGAATGACGACCTGTGGTCTCTAAATTGATAAGCATCGGCAAGTTGGGATAGTCGGGTGGAAAGAAGACATCGAATTCGAAACAACC
Organism: Drosophila putrida; assembly: GCA_037043535.1. Lineage (NCBI taxonomy): Eukaryota > Metazoa > Arthropoda > Insecta > Diptera > Drosophilidae > Drosophila > Drosophila putrida. The sequence goes on along the minus strand of JBAMBI010000390.1, from coordinate 868,354 downwards.
ATTGGCATATGGCGTATCCGCCGGACCAGTGATGAGCACCTGAAAGGACATTTAATAATTTAACATTAGTACAGTTTTGAATCATTTGAAACACTTTACAAAATATTGGTATACACCAGTTATACACACCTTCATTATGTCCAATCTATCCGTATCACAGCGCACAAATACAGAACTACTAAAACTCAGTGGCAAACTCGTGGAGAGTGTGACTGCTTCCTGTGCCAATCGTTTGACCCGAGACGGATGATAACGATCGCCAGCCAGGCGTACCATTTTTTCAAAATGATGCGAGACGACAAACCGAAAGCTGTTGTTATCCGACTCCACAATCATGTCGTATGTATCAAACTGACGCTTTTTCATCAACTCCAGATAACGCTGCTCAACTGATTTGTTCAGCGGGCGCTCCAATGAACCCATACCATCTTCATGTGTATGCAGCATATTAATCAGAGCGTCTGCATCGGTGGTTTTCTGAACCAAAACACAGGTCTCGTGTATATCCGGTATGAGCAGAGCAAGACCTTCGTCATCGCCATCATCTATATTGAAAGTCAATTGATGGGTTTGTCCTTTAATGTTTGACTTCTTGTTGACTCTGCGAATAAAGACATGAAACGTTAGCAGCTGAAATTATTGGAAATCCAGTAAAACTTACTTTAGCCGTTTGGCATAGGTGTCCACGCAGGTCTTCATGTTTTGTAGCAGCTCTGCAATTGGTGGTGTACACTCCCCATTGGGACTCGCTGTCGGCTGAAGAAGGGAAACCAAATTCTTGGACAGCGATAGCGCCCGCAGCAGCTTTAGTATGGCACGATAGAGAGGAATGTGTCGTGTTATGTCTAAAACTGAATCATTACGCAGGTATGAGCTCAAAGCTGGTATGAGACACGATTGTTGTAGAAACGACTGGAAAATGGGCGGGAGTTCACCAGACACATCGCGCACATCATGGAAGGCAAGTATATCCTCTCCCCGCATTTCGCTGGGTATGCAATCACCAGGATTGATATAACTGGATAATACCAGCAGCAACACCGTCACATGCTCCTCTTCACTCTTTTGACGCAATAGCGCTTGCTCTACATTCCATGACTGGGTCGTGGATCCAGTCCCAAAGCCAGTACCCTTTGCCCAGTATATATGACTTTTGTCATCCGATGTGGTCGCACTCGCCAAGGGTTCTTCTGCTGAATTGCTCTTCGCGCCTTCCGCGCTACTGATTCCATTTCCATTGCCATTACCAATGCCATTTCCATTTCCATTGCTGTTGCCGGCGATGTTGCTACTGTTACTACTGGAACTCGGCTCATTGAAAACTGCTCCAATTTGACTATTATGCGACTGGTGTGAAAAAATTCCCAGACAATTAAGCACAAGGTGCATGGCCCCAACTTCAATGACAACGCGACGCAAAAGAACACCGTCATCAGTGGATAGCGATACACTGTCCAGCAGTTGACGGAATACCTCAAACGGCAGCGTGGGCAACGAAGGGGCCAGCGATAGGCTGTAGATGTCATCTGTGGAAAAACAAGGTGGAAATGTAAATAAATAATTGGGTTACATCGTAAATTTACTTACTGCCATCACCATCTCCGGTTACGCCCAGAACAAGGCGTAGAAGACACTGAGCACGCTGTTTATCCCTGAGCAGGACATCCGAATAGGCGGGCAAGCGTAGGAATAGACCAAATGCGGCCAACGAGTGTTGAGGCACAGAGCTAACAGTAACCTGCTTGGCCGCTGGCTCACAAATAGTATCCTCCAGATCTTCATAGATATCATCATGCGGCTCTAGTTTAACCCAATCGGAGAGTGGTGGACTCTTCTCCTTCTCAGTGGCTACGGCTGTGGCCTTACGACCCATGTGTTCAGGATACACAGTAGGCAAATAGTGAGCTAGCAACGATAGACCTCCACTGCTCGAGAATCGCTGCAATGGCGATGGCAGCGGCTCTGTGCAAGCAGCCTTTATTTTCTTTGACTCGGCTGCTTCATCACCCAGCGCACATTGCGGCACTAGATTTAGTGTAAGGCAGGGTGCGGATAGTGAGTGTCCTGCATCCTTCAGTGTGGCCAACACCTGTGAGATGGTGGCATCACCTGCCAGCAGTATATCCGGATACTCAGCTATAATCAACTGACTTCCATTGCCAGCATGCGCTGCTTGCAACAGAAATTCCTCAATATTAAAAGTATCTGTAAACCGAATTGATTAATTAATAGTTCTAAATGTTCATTGGATAGTTGTACACTCACTGATGGGTAGCAGTTGCGTTGCCGTTGTCTGTGTCTCCTTGTCCTTGTTCATAGCGGCCTGGTTCTTGGCATCCTTGATGCGTTTATCCTTGGCCGCCACCGCAGCGCCAACGGTGAGAAACTCCATGCTACCTGCTTCCATATTGTTAAAGTTAATGAAGCACGATTTATCAAACTTGCACTCGCTTGACTTCGTTGCAGCTGGAACACTGCCTGAAGCATCGCCAGTACGTTGATCTGTTGGTTGTTGATACACTAAGTTACTATACACTATGGTATCAAGAATAAAATTAACAAAATAAAATTGCAAAATTAATCAAATATACAACAAAAAGGATATGTTTGTAATAAATAATGGGAACAAAGGTATTCGAATTATTTTAAAAAATATTACAAATTTAAGGGAGTTTTTAAAATCGTTATCTCTTTTGAATTAAAAATGTAAGGGAATATAATAAATATTTTTAAATATGTTTGTCTAATTCAAAAGATGGTTGCGGGCTGCTCAATATGGAACTATATTCTCTTATTATATATAAAATATATGTCAAATATTCCAGGCCAGTTGGCAACAAGTGTATATTTTTAAAATAAAAACGAAAACATTCTGAAACTCTTGAAAATATTTATAAACTTTTAAAAGTTGCTATTTAAAGAAATAAATTCACTGGCTCAACTGGAACTCACAGTTCAACAAGACTTAACAATAGATATTTTCTAAATAAAAAGTTGAATTTGGAATCACTTACCACTGACACAGTTTTGCATGATCTCCTGACACGTTGTGTTTGTGGTCACATTAAAGAGCATTTGATGGGCGCTGCTTCGCTTAGCCGGATGATGATTGACTGAGGCGACAGGCAAACTATTGCTGGCACCTCCTACACAAGTGCCACCCATAATGGCAGACAAGGTGTCCCGACGTTGCAAGGGCTGCTGACTGCGGACAGAGACCGTAATGTGTTCGTTTTCCAATAGCAGCTGCAGCACCAACTGTCTTGTAAAGCCCGAAATAGTTGGTCGATTGCCAGCAGCAGATCGTAGAGGCTTACAAATGATGGCCCCAATGAGCAGAGAGGTGAGCACTTCCTGGTTGGCTGGATGGCATGCGCTTACACGGGTAAAGAAGTTGATTGTAGCCCGTTCAAGACGTATGAATGACTGTTGCATGGGCAAAGTTTTGCTAAACTGTGCCAAGTGTGTGTTGCACAGCAGCTGCAAAAGTGGCTTCCAAAACATCGAGCCTTGTTGTGTGCCCAGCCAATCTCGCATGGGACCCTCGGCACAGCATTCCGAGAAGAAATCCAAGACCTTAGGCACATTTGCGCAGCTCAAAAGCGGCAAACTACCACTTCCGGCACTAGCTTCGGCCTTATCAAAGTCCGTGAGCAAGGAATCCCCGGCAGCAGCTGCTTGGCTACTACAACAGGCTGTGGCCGGTGCATCTCCAGATCCAGAACCCTCTGTGGTGGACAACATATATGTGCAGTACTCGAAGATGGCATGTGCAAGTAGTTTGGGCAGACCCGAGTCCAGCATCTGATAAACGGCCACCGGCGATTGGCAAACCAAGGCGAGCGTCTTTAGGAAGGCCGGATATTGCAGCAGCTGTGTGAGATTTTCACTGCCCTCGCGACGGAACCAAGCACTGCCACTTTGCACCTTACTATCATCTGTTTTGCCACGCGTCTGTTGCTCCAGCTTTACACCCAGCTTCATCAGCAACTGGTTGAAAAGCTCGGATTTGATATAACAAAGAGCACAGAGTAACGCATCAAAGCTGCTCTTCAGTGGCTCATCGTGCTCCAATTCGGCAATCCATTGATAACAAGTCTCAAACAATGCCGGCGTGATTAGATGCGACAAATCGGGCACCTGTTGTTGCAGCTGAACTTGCCACAATATGGATGCAATCACTTTAACAAATCCGCTTTGTGGATTATTGCAGCGAGCCTGTTTGCTGTAGTTGTCATGCAATTGCATGATCCAATCCAGCAGAACACGCAGCTTGTCCAGCATGTGCTCCGTGGAGCCGGTAACCACTTGGTAAATGAGATCACAGACCGCATCGCTGGAAAGCTTAAACACTGCAAATAACAGTTAAGATTATTAGTTGAATTAAATCACCAAATAAAGTGTCGATGTGTAACTTACCCTGTGGTGTTGTATGCCACAGCAGAGTGCGCAACAGTTGCAAACTGAGCTCATGATTGTAGGCACCCAGCTTGATAAGTATCGTCTCAAGATGCTGTTGTGCCAGACTAGGTATCATCGGCATTATGTTTAGTAGGGAGCAACAGGCTTCCAAAAATCCAGGATATTCGGCTGGATACGAAGCGATTAAATCCGATAATTTGCTATCTGGCTGCAAAGCAGCCACATGGAAGCAACGCGAGAGTATTCGCACCCAGCCTATGCTTGTCTTGGCAAAGGCATCGTCCTCGGGCATTGCATCGACATCCATGGCCGACAGCGCAGCCGTAGGCAACGGTGTAGAGCAGGCAATGAATGAATCACCAAAGGCTCCCTGGCCGCGTAGACCCTGCATGCGATTTCCAAAGATGGTCTGACCCAACACGGCAATCTGCACGAGTCCCACATTGCCGCAGTCTTTGGGCCTAAAAGAAACAACGATTATTACAACTTGAATCGACACAATGTCACCCACAATTGTTACTTACTTGTACAGCCTCAACACAATGCTGGTGGCCACCTCCGCTTTGGCTAACTTCAGACGTATGCAGGTGAGACCCGTTGTGGCCATAGGAGCACCTACAGGTATAGAGCCAACCCCATAATCTCTAGACAATTCCAGCGCTACGGCCGAGGGACAAGAAGCCAGACTTGAAGTGTGCGGCACTAGCTGCACCTCCTTAAGCAATATTGCAGTGGGCAACGTAATGGTTAAATCGACGTGCGTCTCATTTGGATAGAACATATAACTCCAGGCTGGCGATCGTGGTCGTCTGTGTGTGGCATTCGGATTTGATATTAGCATCTCAGCACTTTGCGCTGCATCATTTTCCGATACAATGTGCGAGAAGGGAGCAAAATTGATCAGTCCATCATATTGAGCACTACTGTTTCTTGATGGTTGCGCAGCTGTTGTTGTACCTGGCGCACCTGTGCTTGTTGTTGTCTTTTTACAGGCATTAGCATTGCTCACATGACTATTGAGCTTGAGGCGTGTATTTCGCGTCATATGTTGCATAATCATTGAAATCTGAACATAAAGGAAAACAGTCATAGTTAAATAAATAAATTTAACATTAATTATAAAAAGTTCTTCTTACCAATCCCGGCTGCATGTTAATAATTGTCTTGTTGAGTCGCACCAAATTATGGCAGATTATTTGTATGCCTCCCAGTTGAGTAAATATCTGCACTGCAGCTGTAACCTCCAACACCTTGGAAATGTACCAGAGAAATGGTTCTGATAACTGGAGACGCGGCAATGTGGCATTGCGTTGTATAGTGGCTGCAGAAAAGGAATAAACTTATATATTGTTATACAGTTCAGCTTAAATCTTTCAAAACATACTCTCTTCAAGATATTGGCAAATGGGTGCCACGACCAGGCGTGGATTAGAGGCCCTCTCACTTAAAGTGATCATCAAACTGAAAACGGCATCTGCAATAGTCTGCGGTTCATCCAATACCATGTTCGTTTTGAGGGAAAAGAAACAGCTCGAGGACATCATAGTAAACGTATTTGTTGAGCATTGAGATAGTGCTCCAAACAGACGCTTCATTGTAGGAAAATGTCGCAGCACTACATTGGAAAATTATTAGAAGGTCGAATTTAACAAGAAAAATGAGCATAAGTACGAACCCCAATCGGCAATGCAGGGAACCTTGCTGCGATGTCCGTCTGTGTTTAGTTGCTCTGCTTTGGTTTCATCCGTTTGGCTTTGATTTGACAGCTCCTCCTCCTCGGGTATAGTTACCTCCTGCACAAAAGAAGAGTCATTAAAAAACGAAGAACATTATTGCAATAATATAACTTACGCTAGGTTGCCTGGGCATTTCGGTTAGAACCATATGTGAGGACAATTTAAGTAAATTTATAATTAACGAATTGTCACATATATTGGCATTCTGTTTGCTTGGATTCTCGGAACCCAAAACGTTGGCAAATAAGTTGCTAAAGTTATTCCCAGCATTGCTATTCTCATTACCACGCTGGCATTGCAGCTTCTCGCCATTGGAAATGTTGTTGAAGACTAGAAAAGCTAAAATACCAAAGAATAACAAGATTAATATATGTTCTCCCTAGGAAAGTTGAACTACTTACAAACACTCTCGATAATCTTAAGAGCAATATTCAAATCACCCTTGTCGTTGGGCATTAAAAGCAGATCGCGTACCAGCTGATTCTGAGCATCGATTGGACCTTGTTGGTTGCTAATGGCACCGCCTGGCTGTACCAATTGCAAGACAACATGTAATAGAATGTCCTTTAGCCGACGCTTGCAGGGAATGATACCACCGCTACTCTCGCTTTTGCTATGAAGCCAAATCATAAGCTCGTGCAGATGCTTGCAGATGGTGGGTCCAGCCTGTGAAAATATTCAATTAACATAAGCAAAGTGAATCAGTATGCATTAAGCAAGATTAACTTACACAACGATTTGTAATAATAGATGAGCTCATGCCGTAGCCGGAGAAGAAACGTAGCAGCATCTTCTCAAAGTTTTCATCATTTACAATCACTTCATTGATCCGTGAACAGTCGGTAACATCATCGCCAATGGGCAACGAATTGCAAGCAAGGAATAGACACTGAAAGCCCAAACACCAAGTGCGCAACTTAATGTCATTGTGCCAGGCGAGAGCCAACAGAAGACCTTGCACAGCATTGGCACCAAATGGAATTTTGGGAATATCCGTTTGTGTAATTCCCGTTGTGTATGGTTTATCGGCCAGCTCACAGTTAAGGGTCAGCCACATTTGTAGCACCTGCTCCAGATGGACCCACGTGTCCTCATAGTGCAGATCAGCCAGTATGGAATCGAAAACATTCTTAAGCATTATGTAAGTATTGCGACCACTGTAATCTGGGCCAGACCATAACTGTGTGAGATACTCTGGCCAAGGGGCAGCTTCTGGTGGTGCAGACACAAACTCATTGGTGAGCACCTGTGGCAACGATGAGTATAAGTCCAGAGATGTGCGATTAGTGAGACGTCGCAACTGTGCTTCCACGTGCAGTTCCAATCCAGTATCCAGACGTGTATCCATCGCAATCGATATGGACTTACAAAAGAAGTTGAATGTATTTTTGCAAAGGGCATTGCTTTCCTTTTTAGTAATTGGTTTGGTGCGCTCGATCATATCGATGTCGTTAAGCATCTCGTCGAATTCGGTATCCTCACACTCGATCAGAGAGGGCAGGTAGTTATATTTGACAGCTGCAAGGATTAGGAAAAGATTAGAAAACAAATAATTCCAAAGGGTTAAAGGACACATAGTTAAATGCAAAAGCATCGGCTCAGGCTCAGATCTCAGCTGATGTCAATAATCAACTAGTTTTTAAGCCAAGATCGATCTGAAGAACCGATACCCATGCCAAAAAGGGCGTTATTTATGTATATCTGTTTACCCTCCTGATAAAATTCACTTGCGGTCGGCATATATAACACAGCCTGTGCGGCAGATGTTGAGGAGTTTGCTAAAAAGATGAGAAATTGTTTTTGTTTTTGTTTTCATAAACTAGCAGCAAACAAAGGTAAAAAGTGCATGCTTCAAGGCAATTCACCAAAATAATCCTTGCATTTGTTCAGACTTATGTTTTAAGTTAATTTTTAATGAATAAATTTCTCTCTTTTTTCAAAATATTTCTTTGTTTAAAACAGAATCAAATTCAACAATTCAAAGAAGGCGAAACTAATGCACAGTTTAAAGACAATCGGAGCATGTAGCTTGAGATAAATACATATAGTATATAGACTTTATTTCTAATTGTGGTTTTTTGAAATAAACTTCATTTTTGCCAAAAAAAAAAAATAAATAAATAAAATAAAAGCAATATTTTAAGATACTTACAAGTATAATCACTGAAGAGATCGCGAGTCTCCTGCACAGCTGTTGTAACCATGGAACGAGCTCCATCATTTGTAGGTGTGGCATCATTATCCCTATACTGTTTGTCCGCATCCAACAAGTCCTGCATGAATACAATTATATTGACTTATTCACAATGTCAATCTTAATTTGCTCGTTATAATCACCTGCAACAGACAAGTAATTGCATGCACCGCCCAAGGCTGCTGCTGATCGTTCCACACGGCCAAACGTATAAGTTGCTCGAGTTGTGCTGTTGTCACAATTTTGCACAATCTCACGGAGGGTCGACATGCAGCTACCAAGCGAGCTATCACCTTGCACGTTAATAGAAACTGATCCATGTTGCAATCAAAATCCATTTCCAGTAGCAGAGCAAACAATCCGCGAATAACAACCTTAATGTTAGCCATGCTTAATGCCTTCAAACCCTTGTCAAAGTTACTATCCCCATCTCCACTAGTTCCCAAGCCATCCAAGTGCTTAGGTGATGTCGTGGACGTACTTGTGGCTTTGACTGTGCTGCCACTAGGACCAACACTTGGCGTACATTGTATGGTATTAGTTACCATATTGATTTTTCCACTGGTTGAAGTGGCTTTGCTCGTACCGCTAGCCTTGGATTTAGTCGACAGCTCCATGAAAATGCCAGGATGCTAAAGACACGAATTTGTCAATTATCTTGTTTATAAGTTAACTTCAAGTAGCTTCACCTCATTTTGTATCATGTAGATTTTCTTGCCCCAATCCGTGTAGGGTTGAACCGAATATTTATTCTGTTGAATTATACGCTTTTTAAAGCAACGTAGCTGCTTACTATTAGGCGTATTGTTGGGCCTTGTTTTTGTAAAGTCACTTTCACAGCTCATGAAATCCCAACGTGCCGCCGCTGTAAATATAGACAAGATCATTAATTTGATGCATTTGCATTTGACGTGGCAAGTTCACTCACATTTATCCTTGCGGTCATTGTTGTCGTCCAGACAAACAGAGAGGAACAATAGTAACCATGTAATCAGCTGAAGATCGGAAGTGCTTCCCATAGCAGCACTCCGTTCAGCTGCGCTAGCCGATGTGCTCGGCTGTTCCGACTGGAATTTATAGTGGGGTGAAATAGGCGCCAGCAACTTGACAAGTGTCTTGAGTACAGCATCAATGACAATTGAACGACAAGCGCCCATTGCAATACTACGACGTCCCAAATATGTGAGCAAAAAGAAGATGCTGTAAAACAGTATACAATAAACAATTTTTAATATTAAAATAATTTTCCATTCAGTTTTTTATGATGTGCGTATGGTATTAAAATCAATAATTGAAATAAATTAAGTATACTATTTTATATTTTGAATTAAATATTGATTTTAATTTTAATAATATAAAAGAAACTCATTTCAAAATCATAAAAATGTTAAATCAAACAAAGTTAATTTTTAAGTCTTGATCCTATTAAAAATGTAAAAAATGGTATCTGTTTGCTTTTGTCTTTTAAATTTTTAATTGTCTGTGTTTAGTTGGCATTAAATATATAATTATACATACCGATCTTGTGGAAATGCTTTACAATTTTGAGCAGAGAACAAACTGCAGAATGTGTCGGCCAGAAAATCTCCCCACCATGGCTGAAAGCAACACATGCGAACCAAAAGAGAGCATGTGGCCAACTGCAACTGTGCATCGCCATATACAACTAGAGAATTGAATAGCGCCTTTGCAGTAACCACATTGAAGCGTTGATGCACTGGCAATATATTCTTGATACCGTACTCAATGGAGAAATGCAACAGCACCTCGACTAAACTGAGACTCAACACACGCAACTTATCCCTCGATGCACTGCGCAAAGACTTCTCGATGAGCACTGGAGTTGGTGGTGCAGGCGTGCGATGTGCTTTTGGTGATAATGCTCTCTCTAAGCGCAGCACCACATTTCGTATGACATTGATTTGGTATTGCAAGAGCATGCATTCGTCGTAAAGGGAAACAACCTTGTTATTGTTGTCCAGTCCACAGCTAAGCTCCTCATCACGTTGCTTGTTAATAAAGGCCTGGAGATGAGCTACATTGGATAGCTCACTGTTTCGCATTGGCGATAACAGTTCCATCAATTTGCTACTGGCCAAACTGTAGCGACAATGAACATCCTCGTAAAGTGCATTAAGTGACTTGAGGTGTGCCTGGAGCGATTGGGCTGGCTGCTTGATAAATCGCACCAACTGATCCCCATAGCCATCGTGCTCAAGCACAACTGGATGTCCAAAGAAGCTGCCCAAAGGCACCTTACATTTCGTGGATGACATGCCATTACGACCGACGATTGTTAGCTTCAAATAGCGACAAATGGGTGGCGGTTGCATGTCGCTAAGCACCAACGTTTTGGTCTGAATGTCCGAGACTTGCACAAGACGCGTGCAGTCAGTTTCCTCGTCAAAGCACCAAATGTCAATGTTTAGCGATGTTAGCTCATCGCAGGCTGGTATCACCAGATCCGTTAGTAGTACGTGCTGACCAAAGTCAAGCACAACGAAGCGACGGGCCCCCGAATGCATGCGATCAACGACAATCATTAGCTTGGGCGGAGGCGTTAGCAACTTGTGCCAAGCAATTGGTGGGCAAGGATTGGCGCTTAAATTTTCGGTGATCTTCTCTCGCTCCATTTCGTCGTCTACAATATTCTGTGGACTTTCATTGAGCCCCGTTTGTGAGGTTGGTTGGGATTGCTGGGATTGCTCCGATGATTGCGAGGGTGAGGCCTCTTCAGGGAGTACATCGAGACAAGACTTCAATTCGGACTTCTCCCACTTGTCCATAAAAGCATCATACGAGTTTTCTGCATTTATACCAAACTTATTTTGTATGTAGCTGTTCCATTGTGTTAGCTGTGGCAGATACTTTGTAATGTTCAGCTTTTCAATAATCGCTTCCTTCTCGACTTTTTCCTGCTCTTTCAGCGATTGTTCAAGATCAGCTAGAGAGGTGCCCGCTGGAAGAAAAACAATAACACAAGTTGTTAGCAAATGATAAACACTAACAAATTTCGTAATAGAACTTACAAGTCTTATCCTTAAAACCATTGACCATGGCTAAGGAATTAAAAGCTGTCACAACATCTTTTCCTTCATCTCCTCCACCAGACACTCTACATCGTTGACCAGATCGCCCAGCTGAAAATAGTTTAATTAGTCGGATTTCCAATATGAAGCATGTTTTCACAAAAGAAGAAACTGTGGTGGACAACTTTACAGCATATTTACTCACCATTTCATCATCCTTCCCTTTGGTTGCAACCATCTTTGGCATCATCATCACGTCGTCAATAACCACACTGGCAGCTCCATTGACAACGCTATCAATATTATCAATGCGCGTCGCCTCAGAGGTTTGAACGCAATTGAAATGTAGCTGTACCACCTCCAAAAGACCACGCAATTGATTGCTTATACTCTTGCCACGAATTAAATAGGGGAATGTGCGAAAATCGACTCCATCTGGGTAAAAACGAGTATTTAGTAGAGCTTTCTAACAGCTGAGAAGATCACTTACCTATTGAGCTAAGACGCTTAATATCAAGTCCAGTCACTGGCAAAATTGTGGCACTGCTGCGTATCACATTTGTGAGCGCCACGGATGAGCTGGAACTGTGACGATTGGTATTGGGGAAATCATAGTCAAATATTTCCGGCTCAAATGGAAAGCCATAGAGTCCAAATCGTGTGCTCAAAAGAGCACAGTGTGGATCCCAACGTTTATCAATTTCGCTAGATATGTCTTTAAGCAGATTGATGGCATATTCAGATATGCTATTATGTGACTCCGCAGTGGATGTGGCACAGGCAAGCATCGTATACCACCGAACCGCACTGCCACATCGTGCTTGCGGCAGCTCGAAGAAAGTGTTGGTAACTGCCGTTTTTATAGTCGTATCCAGTGTAGCATGCTTCTGCAACTCAGCGGGTAGATTTGCTACGCCCCTGCAAATACAATTTCAAGTTAGAAAGTACTTCATTAAGTTATTGTTACAGATTCTTACTCTGTTAGCATAATCATCAATTTGACGCATTTATGCGCCGTGCTACGTTCACTATAGATGATGCAGTTGCGGATTAGCTGCTCGATGTGCTTCTCAGCCAGGCAAATGCACTCAAATTGCTGGGCCAGCAGATCATTGATATTGGCTGCCGTTTGCTTGTTTATCTGATCCTTGATACGTTCCGATTTGGGCGAACGGAAGCGATTGAGGCGTATGAAACATATCCAGTTAAGCACATCTAGAGCCAGATTTTTGGTCAGTGGCGTGGATTCAACATCACTAGCAATACGAAATAGCTGTTCCAACAGTCCATTGCTATCCAACATGGCAATACGTTGAATGCGTCCATTACTGATGCGACTTTGTGACTTGACAGCACGCACACTAATCGAGATCTCGTGCAGCCAATCACACCCTTTAGTAAATAAATAAATTATTAAGAATTTGAATAGATGCGACAAAGAGAAAATTACAGCAGCAGCAACATGGAAACTACCTAATTTTTGACCAGTTACTTGACTATCTTCAGCGTTCTTCGATGTCAACCTTGAACGCTTTAATGGCTTGAAATGGTACATATTTATTTTTAAACAAGAAGGAGCATCTTCCAATATTTTCGATTTAAAAAACTCCGTCAAGTTTCTAGACTCTTGGTCCTCCGGACTGAAGGTTACTTGCGGTTCTGGGGTTTTTATAAGACAATTTTCTACTCGATGCGGACTCTTGTGTCGCGCAAAAGATGCTGTAAATGGTGAATGTTACAATATTATTCGAAAATTATTGGTAAGCAAACTTAGTATTAGGGCTCATTTGGACCCACTGACCGTCAAAATAATCGAGACAAAGTTTTAAAAACACTACTATTATCCAAAAATAAAACATTCATAAGAACTATGTATGTTTTATTTTGAAAATATTATTATAAGGTTATTAAAAAAGAGATTAATCTATAAAATTTAAGCCTTACCTCTCGTTTTGTTTTGCCCTTCTTTGGATGGATCCGATACGGTCTTAATGTGCAAAAGAAAGTTGCGAGTCCGTGTCTTGAAGAGCTTTGGCGAGGTAAGAGTAGCAGTACCGCCCTGATCACACAAATCAATGCAGGAGGAGAGCTCTATAGGTCCGGCCAACACCTCGGCATTGTGAGCCGACAAATATTCCTCACTGAGCACAGGATTTTCATTGGCCACTAATTGAAATATTGCAAGGATTCATTAATAATTCAAATGATTGCTATTCCATTTCCTTACTGTAGGAGAGATCAATGTTATCGTCAATCACGTTGGGTTTGTAGCTGGTGTGAGGTCCCTTCATGCGATAACCAAAGCCATTTGTGTTCTGCTTAAGCAGGGTTACCTGTATAGCAGCTGGATTGGAGCATTGCTGGTATACAGTGAACTTTAAATCGATATGTCCCAGCGAGACTGGCTGTGCCAGATTCAACTCGATAATGTGCTCGTCCCAGGTGGTTCTACATAGATGAATATAATTATTAATGTTAGATTTAGCAAGTTCTTCTATCAAGAGAGACTTACGCATCGTTGTGAAGTCGCCAAGTGCGTGTAAAGTCGCGTTCATCACCGCCATGACGCATATTTTGCGATTGCTTTCGCTGCTTCTGAACCTGACCCAAATCATTCCAGCAACTGGGCACCTCAGCTGAGTAAACCGTTAGTTTGTCATCAAAGTGTGTTAGTGCATAGAAAACACGCAGATCTTCGAGGCTCAAATCCGCCGTTTTATATGCCAGCAGATTAGCATTGTTGGCCATTAGGGATATTGTTGACGGTGAAGTCTGCACATGTGCAGTTTGACTTGAAGTTCCGGCTGCCGCTTCATTGCCCACATCGATGGATATTGTTCCATCGGCCATGACAGAATCAGTGCCAGCCACATTGCGAACACCATCAGTAACGCTGAAATCCATTCCATGCGTCAACGTGGTATTGCAGTCTTCCTCCATCTCCAGCATTTCATCGCCAGAATCATTTTCACCATCGTTAAGCGAATAGAACAACATGCCGCCCTGTCGCGAGCAACAGCATAGTCTGTCCAAGTTACGACAATAAACGACGGCCTCAAAGTGTTCTCCCTCTTCCTCGATGACAGACGACACTTGGAAATCGGCTAGCGAGTAAATTTCAATTGAACCATCTGCACACACCACGCAAATGGAGCCCGCCTCCTTAGCATCTGCTGATGATGCTGATGTCATATACGGTGGCAGGATACACAGCTGTTTAGGACACTTGGCACGGCTGAAGGTCATGGCAAGCGTGTAATCATTGGAGATTTGCGTGTCATCATAGTCAAAGAGCAGCATTTGTGCAGCCACGTTGCATTCTGCATTGTTTTCGTCTGTTAAATGTGAAAAGATACAGTCTTGGTTAAGTGGTGAATACTATGTTTCATCTTAAACTCACCTATATCCATGCCCGCATTGTGCTGTTCTTCTTCCTCTTTGGACACCGTTGCCATTATGATCTTGGCGGATTCAGTTTCTGGAGCCTTGGTGCGTTGCAGTTTAACCAACAACTGATTACATTTGGGACTGGTGGGTAAAATTTCAGCAATCTCCACAATCTCCTGCACTTCTAACGGTACTCCATCTGCACTATGGGCACCATCCAAGGCATTCATACGTTTAACACTCGTCCAACTCTCTACCAGACAATCAATTTCCTCACTGGCGGTCAATTTATCGCTACTACTATTGCTGCCGCCATTGATGATGATGTTGTTGTTATTGTTTGTTGAACCCAAGCCCAATGAGTTGGTGTCATTGTTGTTATTGTTGTTTTGATGTGATAACTCGGCCTGGTCTATAAGTTTATCCATTTCATTGCCCATGCCCAACAAACTGTTGCTTACATTCACCGTATTGGAGGAGACCATTAGACCAGACGATGAATCATCCAGATTACTATCCAATATTTGTGACAACGTAGATAAATCAAAATCGTACAACACGGAAGGATTGTTGCCACTCTGACTACCGTTGTTCTTATTATATGTCATCAATGCGGACACAAAACCGTTGCTATCAAAACCATCGGCAAACTTTTCATACGGTGTTAGCATTTTGTTGTCATCGTCCTTTGAGGATTCCAGACTCGCTTGGCTGGCAACCACATTCGAATCACTGGAAGCTGTGTAAAGAAATTATGGAATAAATTATTAAAATTTTATTTGATATACTTACTTTAGTATTTTAAATTACAAAATTTTGAATACTCAATCTAATTGTACAATTTTAGTACAATTTGCTAATTTAATTTTAATCTCTGAATATGTTTTTATCGCATAGTTGCCTTTTTTATTTCAATATATAACTTAAGAGCGGAATCAATAGATTTAACTTTTTTGGCCTCTATACTTTTTTGTAAATTTAAAAAATATATATTCAACCGTTGAATGTAAAATTAAAGCCGAACGCCAAATGTATTGTTAAAGAATTTAGAAAGGCTTGAAGATCAACTTATTATTAATTTACAGCTTTTATCTATAGATCAAATCAGATCAACGCTCCTACTTTTACCAATTTGATATACTAAATAAATATATGATAGAGTGCCTATAATGTAACTCTTGTTCCTATCAAACTTAACAATTTAATTGATAGTTTGTAGTTGTTTTCAAATGATCAAAGTACTTACTGGTGCCCAGGTGAGAAGATGACTTTTTCAGCTGACTTGCAATGCTTGAAACACTGCCACTATCATTGCTAATGATGGCCGAATTCTCGCTGTGTCTATCCAACTCCACAATGTTGAGCACCACCATACGCAGTGCCATCTCTCCGCTACTCTGTCGTACACTCACACCGAGCACTATTTTGGAGCCCACGACGCCGGCTCGCAACGTCGATGTTGATGTTATATGTTGAGCATTAACACTACCAAACTTACTACTGCTGTGCATACTGGCAGCGTGAGCAGCGCTGCTGCTGTTACCACTACCACTATAGTTAGCCGAGTAGACGTAGTTGACTTTGGTGCGTGCACGTGCATTTGGTAGCACACAGATGGCCGTAACGCGCGCCCATTCAAAGTTCTCCTCGAAGACCTCTTTGAGCAGAGTGGGTACATGGAAAGTATGCATTAGCTTTAAATGACGCTCAATGCTCCAAACGCTCAGCTCGCCAGTTTGAGTGCAGCTGGTGCAAAGAACATTAGCATAGTCACTATTCGAGATGACATCAAAGCCTAGACCCGGTGCGGTTAACGCTGGATTGGTGGCATAACTGATGGACAGTGGCACATTCTGCGTGTATTCGCCCTTGACAAATGGACATAGTGGTGAGTGACGTTCATGCTCGCTCCAAGGCTCGTCGGTTTTCTCCCAGCAGACCAAGCACACGTTGCACGTAAAGCACATGGCACGATCCTCTCCCGACGATGATGGCTGATGATAGAAACCAGCCTGTGCCATTTGATCCGGCAAGGCCCATTTATAGTCCATGTGTGGCCATTTCTCAAATGTCTGGCGACGAACAGCTTCTGAGTGCATAAGTACACGTTGAAAATTGCTAAATTTCCAGCCAAAATCTGGCAATCGGGATCCCATTAGCATGTCAGTGAGTCGCTCATTGATAGCTGATGCTATGGCCAATACAGGAATGTGTCGTTCCAAACGTTTTAGCAATATGACTACATTATTTGCCACCAATTTCAGGCTGGAATAGGGTACCTCCAGGCAAATGGTGTTCCACTGTAAGGCACAAGAGTTGGGCATTATGTTAATAAAAAGAGGGTTTCTCTTATATTCTTATATATTTGTTTAAATTTATACTGGGTTCTCACTGGATCAGCTGATTTTGTTCAAGTAGCTAATGCAGCAACTTGGTTTTCCTGCCATACATAAATCTCTCTAAGAATTTATAACGCTCTCTTACAAGTTACAAGTGTCTACATTGAAAATGCCGTGGTGCATAATTTATGCGGCACACTTTTAACTTGGTCAAACAGTTTCAAATTGTGACCCAGTGAGAACTCAGCCCAACACTTTCTTGTATAACTTACGCGTTGCGCTTTTATGCCTTTCTTGGCACTTAATTGAGCCTGATTAATCTTCTGTGTCAGCTCATTGCTAATGTCACACGGACACTCGAGACCTTCACTCTCCAGCTCATTTATACAGTTTTGAAATATGATCGCCTCGGATAGTATGAGCTCCAGTTTGATGTAATCATCATTCTGTCCAATCGGCGACTGCAGTATTGTGTCCAACAACAATACGCCATTGTAATCCCCTCGCAGACCAATATTGTGACCATCCCAGAACAAGATTTTATCTTGCAATGGCATGTACCGTCCTTGTATTAAGTTCTCAGCTGCAATATATATAATAAAGATGATTAAATTGTTAAACTTAATTTCGTCATAGTTTGCCTTAGTAATCTTAAACTGTTCTCGGAATCCCATTACAAATACATACATACACAACTAAAAACAATGCGTAACTGCGTAATAGTTGAATTGAAAAACCACAACAAACAAACAAACTATAATCGCAAAAGATAAATAAAAGTAAACAAACCATCAAGTAAGAACCATTTCCTACAATATTCATATTATTCAAAAGAATCCTTTTTGCAATCGCAAAACTTGCACAAACACAAACACAAACAAAAATACATACAAACATAAAAATGTACACACGGAAATGTATGTATGCATGTGTTCATAGAAATCTGACGAATACAGACGAAATTACAAAATACATTGCAATAAATTGACATTTGAGTGTGTGTGTGTGTGTGTGTTTGTATTTGTGCGTCGCGCCTGTGTATCAATTTTTTTTTTTTTGCCTTTTGCCTTTTTCTTACCATTTGTACTCAATTGATAGGTCTGCAGTGTAACGCCGGAATTGACATCTAGAACTTTTACTAGATTATTGACGCCAAACGCTAGCAGGACATTAAGTTGCGGATGATAAGCGATGTTGCGTATTTCAAACAGTGGTGCTCCGCCAGGCAAAACAGCATCGTTGCTACTATCATCGCCCACATCTAAGTAGCCGTCGTGCTTTAGAATACGCTGCTCCATGCTGTCACATGCATTGGGCGTCAATTGTTTAACAACACGAACTTTGCCTATTCTCTTATTGTATTATTGATTTCACAATTTAATCAAGAAATTTTTCACAATTGAAATCACTTTTGTCGGGACTTGCTGCTGCTGTGCTGCAGTTTTTCTATATGTGCCCCCCTTTTCTTTTGCTTCTGACAGATGAGTATTTGACGTTTGCCAATTGTCAAAAACTTCAATTTAGAGTTGCGCTTAATTAAAGATTTTATGTTTAGATCTTAGTACAACGATGATTGTTAATAATCAGCAACATTGATTTGAAACAAATAGTTTATTATTTTTCTTTTTTGTTCAATAATTATCAGATAGATTTAATTTTGCACTACAACGAGCTGTGTTTACCCAACACTAAATAGAGCACAATCGATTCACAGCACTGCGTTTTCGTTTTGTTTACCATTGCCAAACTAGTTTTACAGCACTGTGCAGGCCAGATGAATATTTTACCCAAAAAACGGTAAATACGCAAATTAATAACAAATCAAGAGTTGCTTGTGCATTTTAACAGAATTTATTTAATAGCTGGCATGTCCGTACCAAAGATAATATTGCCCGAGTGCGACGGGACGAAGCAGCCGCACAGGAGGAAGAACAAAAACGTTTGGGCAAGCTAGAGTTAGCCGTAAGTAGAGTCGAAAACTGAATATAATATAGAAAACCTTAATAATGTTGCTGCCTGCTTTTAAAGGAGAGCGAAGCGCGCATTAACTTTCTGCGACGTCAATCAGGTTTGCCAGAAAAGACCACAGAGTCTTCTGGTTCTAGAGCTGCCCCCGCAAAAGAAGAAGAAGCACAACAAAGTGCGGTGGATCTCTTTGCAGACTACAAAAGCCACGTGAAGAAGACGAATAAGGATTTGGAAAAGGAGAAAAAAGAGGAGCAAGAGAAGTACGAAAAACAAATCGGTTACCTAACCTATCTGGGACAGGATACCAATGAAGCGCTCAAAGTGCGCAGTTGGTATGAAGTGGCCCCAAAACGTACCCAAATTGAAGATCGGGATGCCACAGAAACTCATTTAAAGCAAAAGTTATCAGAAGATCCACTTACATTAATAAACGCCCTGATTCCGGGAGATAAGAAGCCCGTTCAAACGACAATTAAACGGCGTAAACCCGAATCCTCACCGGAGCCAGAATCCAAAACTAAAAAACCCAGAAAGGAAAAGAAACATAAAAAACACAAGAAGCACAAGCATAAACATCACAAAACTGATGAGTTAGCCAAGGAGCTGTCCGCAAACGCTAAGCGTGATAAATTAAATAGGCTGCGAAAAGAACGTCTTTTACGGGAAGCAGCCGAACAACGTCGCCAGGACCTACTATTCGCCCCAAAAGAACCCGAGCTGCCAGTCAATGCAACAAGTACGCCGGCACCCACTCCACGTATTGTTCAAAAGTATAATAGTCAATTTAATCCAGAAATAGCTAAACAAAACATGATTTAAAACTAAAATGTCTCACTACATCTAAAGCATTGGCAAAAAGTAATTAAAGTTAACCAGCTTCGTAGTCAATTTATAATTCTATTCGTTTGTTTTAAATCACTTATAATTGGCGGCAATTGCGACAGTGCTGTAAAATGTTGAAGGTCTATCAGAGATGAGCTACTTTAATGTAACTGTGACAAAAGCAGGGAGCACAGTCGATATATCGATACTTTAATATATATTTTGACAGCCCTGTAACTAACACATGCACATGTTAATTTTGGCGCTCCGGACTTGTGCTTGGGTTATTATTTCATTTCTAACTTTAGCGTCGTCCGCATTGTTTCCTATTGTTGAATTTTTGTAAATTGAATTCTTTTTTTTGTGTTAAGATAAGTGAAATTTTGTAAAATTTAAAATGGAAGAAGATAGCGATGTTCCTCGTGGTAAGTTGGCAATTGAAATTTGTAGTTGATCCAATCAATTGGCTTGTGGATTCTTTATGGCTGCGTTGCGGCAGCCGTTTCAATTCAAAAGAGACGCGCTGAAAAAAAGTGGAAAATGGAGCATGTAGTTAGGCGATGATACAAAACAATGTTTATTGATTTTGCAAATGTTTCCTTTTAACTTCTAGTAACACGTGCACGAACACGCCGCATGTCAACTCTCGAAACTGATAGTCGGGCTTTGACGCCGCTGCTCGATGCAACTGCAGAGAGGGGTAAGAATGTTTTACAGTTGCACGAATGATGGAGCACGCTGCATCATGCCACTCTGTTGTGCTGCAATGTAAACTTAACATTATTTATACAGCAATATGACTAAGAATCCCTTTTTGTAGCATCGCCACGCCCCTTGCGCAAAACTCGCTTGAACTCAACGTCAACACTGGACTTAAGGACTCCCACACGTTCCACTCGAGCATCGTTGGCACGTGGAGAGACGCCGGAACCCATTACGCCATCAGCTGTTAAGCGTGCAACACGCACTCCGGCAAAATCTGTGCGCAAGCAGCTTCCATTAAAAGAAGACGTAGTATTCGAAGAGGTGAACGAGGAGCCAAAGCATGTGGTCAGTAAAGTCACTGAACGTGGCAAAGCCGACTCCACACGTAATACTCCAACGCCTTCGTTTGATTCTGTAGCAAGTCCAAGTGTAACGCCCACAGATCAAAGGCGGGTAACGCGCTCCATGTCAAAAACTCCACCAGTGTCTGGCCAGAAACAAACATACAATATTTCACAGCCGCAATTTGATATCAATAATTCGCTGGAAGAGAAACAAAAACAAACAAAAGACACTTTGATGGAAAATGTTGATAAGCCTGTTGTGGAACAGCAGCAATTGCAACAGTCCGATGATGTTTTAGAGAAGCCATCTTCACTAAATTCTAGTTTGAACAAAAAAACAGCTCGGCTACAAGTCAAACTAAAATCCACCAGCCTGGATACTTTAGTCAAAAAAGAGATGAACAAGAGTGTAGAGTCAGTAGAGATTAAAAATAAAGATGTATGGCTAGTTGATGAAGACAACAGTTTGGAGAAAACAAACTCTCCGGCAGAGATTCCAAAATCAACCCAAGAAATCAAAACTAATGTTGTCGGAAAAACCGATGTCAGTAAAGATAAAGATGTTTTGCAAGATGATAAAGAAAACTTGGAGGAACCAGACTCTCAGGTAGAGGTCAAAACCAATGTAAACCAGAATAACGAGCCAGCTCTTAAGAATCCCGAAGAGAGTTCCAATAAGGATATATACCAAGTTCAGGAGGAGGAACCAGACTCTCAGGCAGAGTACAAAAGTCCAGAGCCAATTCAAGATGTTGAAACTAATCCAAACAGCAAGAATGAGCCAGTTGTTGAAAAAGCCGAGGAAAGTAACGTTAAAGATGTGTTGCAAGATGATATAGACAGCAGCTTGGATGAATCCGACTCTCAGTATCAAACTCCAAAATCAACCCAAAATGAAGATGCAAATAAGAATAAGAAGGTAGATCCAGCTGTCTTGCAAACCGAGCAGATTGATCTTAAAAATCAAGTATTACAAGATGATAAAAATATCAGTACAAAGTCTCCAAAAGAAGACAAAACCCCAAAGTCTATCCAAAAGGTAGAAAGTAAAGTAAACAATAATGAAGAAACCGAGCAGAGTAAGGATAAAGATGAAGTCCCCGCTGATGAGCCCATGGATGTTGACATAGATGAATCCATGGAACAGCTGATTATAGAACCACCGAGCAATCGGAATGCTGTCGCCAAGATAATAGAAGACGTTCGCCTACCAGACCTAACACCAAACACTTTGTCCCGCATGATGGATGGAAAAACCGAAGTCGATTCCAAGAAAAAGGTTGTTTTCCCTGGCAATGGTAAATCTGAGAATGAAGAAAAGGTAAAATATCCAAAAACTCCAGCACGTCAATATACACCACCGATAAGCGGTGTTAAGAGCAACCAAACTCCAATAAAGCCGATGATATTGAAGAACCGCAACAGCTCAACGCCTTTAGCAAAGCCAGAGTCCGAGTTGATTGCAGATGAGTCTATTGTCAAGAATGTACCACCACAACAGATTGATGTCATCAAACCTCTGTCAGATTTGGAAAGCAAAGCTGCTCCAGAGGTTTCGTTAAACAAGGAGAAGATGCTCGCACGTCGTCTAGTCAGCGATGATGAAGATGATGATGATGAAGATGACGACGAGGAAGAAGCTGGTGTGTGCGAGTATTTTGATAATGAAGTGGAGGTTGTCGATAATTATGAATCTGGCGATTCAATGGATAGCTCTGAACGTCGTGAGATTGAGGAGAATGAAGTTCCGCATGATGGTGAATCCGTGGGCAGCCAGGACACAATTGAAGATCCCTCGGAAGAAAGCGAATTTGGAAGTTTGTCATCGTTCATAGTGTCCGACGATAAAGAAGATGGAGACAATGATGATGATGCATTTGAAGATTTGTGCTTCTCATCCGATGAAGAGTCTGCTGACGATGCCAAGAGCGATATCAAGAAACGTCGTCGTATTGTGGTCCATGACTCCAGTGATGAAGAGGATCAGAAAGAGGAGACTGTTGATAAGGCAAATCAGTCAACAGACAAGGATAAAAATGCCAACAACATCAGTGGAAAAGGAGCAATGAAACTTAAACAATCCACAGAGAATGATCCGAAAGCCGTTCTCAACAAAACTGAGTCTGCATCTCCACATGATACTTTGGAGAAGATAGAGGTTCAATCTAGCTCCGACGAAGAGGAGGACCATGAAATTGTAAGGAGTGACAAACTTAGCAAGAGTATTTATGAAGTGCCAGATTCTAGTGATGAATCCAGTAATTCAGCAGCAGAGGATGATGCAGATAAGTCTTCACCCACCATTTCAAGTAAACAGCTCTCACAAGACAGTGACGAACACAACCAAATTAAAGATAAATCTATTTTGAAAGAAGGCGCTCCAACTCCAATGGACAAGGACTCCTCCTCCTCTGAAGCAAAGATATCCATTCCGGATCCAGTTGATGAGGAAACAGTAAAAACTACCTCTAAATCATCATCGTTTCATAAGAAACAAAAACGCGAGGACGAAGCAGCTCTCTTGGCTGATCTTCAATCTTGTGATTTATCGCATCTGCAGCAAATGTTTAATCCTCTCCAGAAATCGCGCCGCCAAACACTTTATATGAACGGTCCTGTAATTTCTGATACGACACCAAAACCTAAATTGAAGCGTCGCAGTGAACAATTAAATAGCGATGTCAAGCCATCTCAATCATTCATCGAATCCCTGGCCGAGGAAAAGAGTCAACGCTTAAAGAGAAAGAAGTCCAAGAGCTTCTGTGCCACATCCGATGATCTGGACGCCAGTGCTGTGCAGGACGTTCCAAGTAAGAAGGTTAAGAAAACCACCGATGATGCCGAAAAGCCGCTGGAGGAAGTTCCAAATAAAAACACCAGTGATGAGGCCGAAAAGCCGGTGGAGGAAGTTCCAAATAAGAAGGCTAACAAATCCAGTGAAGACATCGAAATGCCGATGCAGGACGTTCCAAGTAAGAAGGCTAACAAATCCATTGAGGAGACCGAAAATCCTTTGCATGAAGCTCAAAGTAAGAAGGCTATTAGGCAGGACATTCCAATTAAGAAGGCTAACAAATCCAGTGATGACATCGAAAAATCTATGAAGGACGTTCCAAGTAAGAAGGCTAACAAATCCAGTGAGGAGACCGAAAAAGCTATGACTGATAAAACTGTCAAAAAGAAATCATCTACAACCGTTGTTGCCAAATTGGAAGAGCAATCCAAAGCTCATGATCACGGCAAAAAGCCAACAGATCCGCCAAAGGATTCTGCCTACTATGTAAATTACTGTGACAACATTCTACAAGCAGCCAATGAAGCCATGTTGGAGCAGAAGAAACAAGTGAGTAAAGTAAACTAACTTATTATTTAATTTGTTTGTTTATAAATTCATGGGGTAGTAATAAAAAAAATATATTTAAATTTGCCACAGTTTCTACTAAAATATCATTTAACCTTTAATTTTTAATTATTTTGAATTTCTAATTCATTTAAAAAGTTTTTTTTAACAGAAGTAAATGTTTATGAAGCGCGTATATCTAAGTACTATATACAGACTATTTTAAATTATTATTATTTTAAAATTATAGTATACCATAGCACTTTTATAACTTCCTATATATAAGTACGAATAACGCAGAATCTAATGAATTGACTTATCTTGTTAATTTTTTAGCGAATCGCTCTGGGCAAGAAATCAAAGAATGCCTTACGCAATGCATCTAAGCCTACGAGCGAAGCCGTGGAATTACCGACTGCAATTGCACCAGTTAGCCTTCCAGTTGCTGCCAAATCGGTTTCAGAGAAGTCGGTTAAACTGAAAAAGGATGTAAAACGTCTGCAGGCCACGAAGCAGGCTGTCAAGCATGCCATGCATCTTCTTGATCCTGAATCTGGAAACAAAGAGGTGCGTTGTACATATAAAACATTTCTAACTCAATCTAATCTATATTTCCCTTTATTTTAGCCCCAGTCATTGGCCCGCAAACTGTCGCCTCAACCGCAGATTAATGCTAAGAACAAAAAAGAAGTCAAGCAGATCGCAAAGAGGAAGAATCCCAAAGCAGTCGAAGTTTCGCCAATTAAAAGCTCGGACGAGGAGAATCATCATGCCATGAAAAGGATTAAGACTAGTGCTGGATATGTTGTAGTATCCGAAGTAGATAAAGATCGCATTGAACTGATCAAGACACGTTCGGGGATCATGAAAGTCGAGCCTTGCACACCAACCCAAAAGTATTTCAAAGAAGTTCCACAAACACCACAAAGTCGCTCCGGTTTCGTAGAACTTCCTGCCACATCGAAAGCCGCCAAGAAGAAAGTGGTAACTGGAGCTGGAGGAAACAACAATGTCATTCGAAATTCAGCTTTGGAGGCGGCATTGCGGTTTAAAAAAGAGATATATGGTAGACCTTCAAAATGAACACACATTAATTAGGTATTTAGTCGTTAGTTTGAAAAATGCGATATCTTCAATATTTTCTTATATTTTTTGTCCTTTGAATTTTTTTTTATGTTAAATTTTCTTTATTTCTGAATTGCATTTAGTTTTTGGTCAATTGAAGTTAGGCCGCTTGTCACTGTGACGAAAGCAACATTATTTGATATTATTCTTGTTATTTGTATTTTCTTTCAAACCTACATTTCTATAAAAGTAAGAAAAAAATTATAATCCAAAAGTCGAAATCAAACATGATTTATTCCTTTTGAAATTCCCCAACAGTATAAAAGATTTTTTGAATTTAACTGCCTAAATCGCAGTCCATTATTTTAAGCA
Source organism: Drosophila putrida (assembly GCA_037043535.1). NCBI lineage: Eukaryota > Metazoa > Arthropoda > Insecta > Diptera > Drosophilidae > Drosophila > Drosophila putrida. The sequence continues at coordinate 842,631 of JBAMBI010000390.1, read as the reverse complement.
TTTTATAAAGACATTATTGTGATAGCTTAAAATGTGCCAGCACAAAACAAGTTATTCAATTTAATTTTGAAAATATATTGTTTCATTAGATTATTATTATACTTAAATTGTTTATTTAATTTTAGTCCGTTTAACAGTATGATTAGCATTGAACCAAACATGTTAACACTAACTAAATGTCGTCGTGTAAACTGTGTTTATTACTTACTCAAACAATCCTTTAATCAAACTTGAATTTAATTTATTCTTTTGCTTTAAAAATACTTTTTTTAAACTGTGCGCCAAAGAAAACAAGTTAAAGTTCTAGGCTTGCCAGACCCTTTCAAGAATCTAGTTCTAAAAGTAAACAACATGATAGGTGGCAGCGCTAACAAACAAAAGATAATTGCTATTGTGAATGTAAAAAAATCGATAAGTATCGAAGCGAAAAAATTTTCTGGTAATAAATATAAAAATTGCATACAACCCACAATGAAGCAATACAACATTTTTCATTTAAAACAATTTTATATAAGTCTACAATTTTTCCTGTGCATTACTCACAGTTAACGTTCGAAGATGGTTATTTTTGAAAATAACGGAAACGGAAAAATAGTATCGATAAAATTAGAGCATTTCGACTACAACTCACAGATAATCTTTCTTTTTAGGTATCGAGCTATTTCGATATTAACATCCCCAGTCAAATGCAACAACAAAGCCGAACGAAGCAGACGTGTTTTTCGCGGTTCGCGCACTTGTGATTTGGTTGTAAATATTATTGCCGTTTAAGAAAAGCAATTTAAAATATAAAACGAGAAAATGTGCCCATGAAAAAATATAAAATAGTCCAACACTTTAATAATTGTATGCGCATTTGTTTTTATGTATTTTGAAAAGTGGAAGTGTATATAATCCCATAATATAGAGTGCGGACCAAAGAACGGTTGTTTTTTTTTGTTCTGCATTAGGCGCGCAACGGTTTTTTGTTCACACACACACTCACACATACACATCAAAAGGGAATAAGAAAGGTGGGGAAGGAAAATTGATCAAAACAAAGCTCATATGCAACAGTAAATTGAAAATTAAAAAGGCTGCAATATGTTCGAATTGGAGGATTATTCAAGTAGTATACATGAGGGTTTCTTCAGTAAATATGCGGTAAGTACATACACAACTAACTTCCGCACTATCTTATGGACTATAAATGTACATACATGTGTTTGTGTATTTGTTTAACAAAACAGAACAAAACACAATTGACAGCGACATACTTATTTTTTTTGCAAGTTTCTGCTGTGCCGGCCGGTCACACGCACACAGAAGCACATTGCCTATACTCAACGTGTATTTCAAATTCGTAACGTTCGTTTGCTCGCCGAACTCGCCGCAGTCGACAAAGCAGCGTTGTTGTCAGCTCTCTCCACAATGTATGTTTTTTCCTAGTATTTCTGCACCTGCATTCCCCCTCCACTGTTAAACGGCCACAACGGCCCCAAGAACAGTTTCTGCTGCGAACCCCTCTCTCATTGTGAGTGAAGTCGCTCACTTTGTTTTCGTCGCCAATTTGCTTTTGCTCGCACTCAACGTACAATTTTTAAATTTGAATTCGCCAGTTCGCCGCAAAAGTAATTTGCACACTGTGTGTATGTGAGTGTTTGTATATATGCGAGTGTGCTTAAAAATTGCTCTTAAGTCATTGGAATCGCTGATTAATGAGAAACTGGCGAGCGGTCATAACCGGAACAAATTCGCTGGGTATAGAAATAACGATAATACGATTCTATTAAATTCTTTAGATCGTACGTATATAATACATAATTTAATAAATGTACTTCCTTAACTTCTGGCATGCTTTGTGTTTATCTTTGGGTTATTAACTCGGCTACAATCTCATGTGTGGAGACCGAGCTTATGTTAAGTTTATGTTAATGCGCTGTTGTGTGTACTAAAAAGTTTGGAGCACAACAGTGTCGAAAATGTTGGTCGTTGAAATCAGGAAGGGGGGGGCTTACAGTGCTGCCATCATTTATCAGCACAGTTTTCTGTTAATTTACACATACAAGAGTAACTATTTAACCTTATTTATTTATTGCTAAGCTATACACAGAAACGCTGTGTGTATGCATGTACATATGTATAGTATTTTTTTTTTTGCCAGTTTGCTGTGATCTGCTGCTTTGTTGGTTGTATCTCTTTTGGAGTATCTTCTGCTTGTGCGATTTAAACTTTTTGAAGGCCAAACGTTCACCTCGCTTTGTTTTATGTACATAGCTTAAAACGCAAATACTTTTATGTATGAAATTATGTTTGTACGCTTGTTCCTTTCCTTTTTATTAATAATAGTCCTGACCTCCTACAAAGTTGTATGCCTCGTCTGTTGCACTTAATGTTTTGATTGACAGTTATCAAGCATGTGCGCCTGTTAAATGCAACATGTACAAACTCGCAAATACACATACGCAGCCACAAGTGTGTTTGTGTGGGTGGGTGGGGCAAAACAAAGAAACGCAAAACACAACGAAACGCTTTTATCTTGTACGGCGATTTCAAACGCCACAAGTTGTGAGGGGAAGAGGAAGAGAGCCAAAGCTGAAGGCAGGCAGAACAGCCAAAGCCACTGCTCTCAATAGTCATACATCAAAAGCTTTACTTCACTCACTCTCTCTCTCATTCTCAAAAAAGAAAAAGAAGCAAACTTCAAAGTTCAACGTGCCGCGCCGACAAGCAACTTTGACTTTGAGTGAATGAGACACCCACAAGTACACACTCACACACACCCACATTTATGGGAGGCACAACATATCGTTGTTCGCAGTTCGTCTGTTGCTTAAATATGAGCGCCCAGCTGTATGCCGCATAGATTTTCTCACGGCTCACACATACACCCGGCGAAAGAGAGAGAGAGAGAGAGAGAGAGAGAGGAGCCTTTACCCTTGGGATCCCATTCGCAGATGTAACAATTTTAGGCAAAGCTTTATATGCCGTTAAAAGCCCAAAAATAACTCAACAAGAAATCTACAAAAAATGTTAACATTTATATATGTGAGGATTGTCCCGGGCCATAAAGTAATTTAAAAATAGGAGCTCAACTTACAACAGTCCAGTTGTAAGTCCCTAAAATGAGAACGTTGAATGCTGTTAGTCGTCTACCTGGTCTACCTGGTCCTGGATTTCTGTGTGTCAGAGTGTTGGTTTCATTACGATTTTAAGGTGAAAGCGGCATGGCACTGAAGAAATGTTACAGCCTGAGGTTGAGGTAATATTCCAGCTACACACAAAGGAAGGATAGCATGGATGACAGATGGTAAGATGATGGTAGGCAGATCCACCAAAAAGGAATTACCGTCGACACACAACAGAAAATGAAGAAGAAGAAAAGAAATGAAGGACAGAAGATGAAGAAACAACTGAACTGAACTGCACCCCAGGCGCAGTGTCTAGGCCATGAATTCTGTCAAGGGTGCTGCTGCAACATGCTGCTTCTTCAATTGCATGCATGTGTACATGTATATATGTGTGTGTGTGTGTTTCCATGCCTTGCTGCACAACTTAAAAAGGTCAACAGAGAGCAGCAGCTGCTTTAAGTAGCTTTGGCAATTCCTTTTCCTCCTTTTTCACATACCCTGTAATCATAAATTTTATGACGGCTACAATCATACGACAAAATGTGGAGACCTGGATTCAACTTTGATATTGTATTCCGATTTTATACAAATAACAAGAATTAAACTCTACAAGTTTGTCTCAGATATCTTAAGAAACAAAAAAAAAAGTAAACCCTTATGTAGAAATATTCTTTTTATAAGAATATCACTATAGGGTATCTGTAAGTCTAACAAAGTCAGCTAATACAATGATTTCGTTTCTTTTTCGTATGCTTGCTGCCAATTTTGCAAGCCTGTTCAATGTATTTTTATTTCGTCACATTTTTTCGAAAGAAATTTTTATTTTCATTGAATCCCCTCCCCCTTCTCCACTTCCAACAACAATTCCAAATTGCTGAGCTCCGCATCAGTGTGAGAGTGTAAGAGAGGAGGGAGAGAGAGGAGGAAATAGTAAGAGAAGTTACTCAAACTCAGGATAAACTCTTTGCTTTGCATACTTACTATCTATGTATGTATGTATGTATGCAGGTGTTAGGTATGCTAAATTACTTGCCACACACAACAAGAACAAAAACAAGCAAACCAATTAGATACAGGAAGTTTCCTTTCCGTCGGAAAATGCACCTCACAACAACACTTACAGAGAGAAGCAAATAGTTTTTTTTTTCGTATGAATGTATGTACATATGTAAGTGTATGTCTACATGTTCATATTGATGTGTCTGTATGTATTATACATATATTTTTACGAGTACAGCAACAACCCCCGAGTTTCCGAATTGCAGCTGCCTTTGGTCTATTTGCCTGGTATGTCTGCCGCCTGGCAAAAGGTTATCAGAGCACACACACACACATACAGGAGATGGAGTTGGAATTAAAACCCTTAATCATTTTATTACCAGTCTGGATCAATATGAGTAATGTGTATATTATATTAATTTGTCATTAAATGTTTATGTTTGGTACAATATTTATAAAATATATCTATAAATATTAAGATATGTGTATAAAAATATGACTTTAAGTACGTTTCAGATAAATGTCAAGACATTAGTATTTGAATGGCTTTAATAACATTTAATTGTTAAGCTCTTATTCCATTGGGGGTGATAAATACCATAGTATAAGAATAACATTTAATTTATAAAATATGTTATTTTTTATCAAACAGTATGTCAAGTAATTGTTTTGATAAACAAATTCATTTACAAAGAAACAAAAACTATTATAAATTTAATAAAAGAAAGAGAACAAATACAGAATAACTACTTTTAAATGCCAAATAAAATATGAGAAATTTTTATCTTTGTAAAAATAACTTCATGACATACTGTATTATTTATTGAGTATGCCGCAAGAATATTAATGAAGTGGCATTTGAAAATACAACTTTATCTCGGCAATTGGCTGAAAACTGTATATACTTAATCTTGATCCATTAAAACTCAAGTCGATCTCTGCTGCATACGAGTTCTTAGAGGGGAAACGGAAATAAATAATTAAGAGAAAAAAGGTATAGTTAAGTAAAGAGAACTAGAGTGAATTTAGAGAAAAATTAAGATTTGAAAAAATATAATTTATATTCCTTAAGATATTTTATCGTATTTAATATATTTTTATATTTTCGTATATTTTAATATGAATAATTTTAACATAATAATTGGTATTCAACAGATGTAGATTGTCAAATTGATTGTCCGAAGAAATTTAATGAATTTGAAATAGTGGATAGAGATTTATTGCTTAGTTCGATTTTTTAAGCCTAGACCAAATAAATGGCTAAGGACATTATTGGCGCACTGTATTTGAAATAAAAATGCAAGTCTATTTGATTTTTAGGATATAAACATGCCCATATACAATTTTCCTTTATTCGAATTTATTGGTTTTATTCCAGTACAAGATAAATAATCAAAAGTCTGTCGAAGATCAGAGGCAGCTGCCTCAATGTGCAACACCTGCTGCTGTGCCGTGTGGCAGCAACACAGCAAATGCAGCACAGAAAGAGAAGCAACAGAATGGAATGAAATTTAAAGTGAATGGGGACTGCAGTAAAGGATTTAATGCTTTGGACAGGAATATCTAACAAATCTGTCTGGCCAGACGTGCACCAGACACACTCTGTGTGTGGGTGTGTTCGTGTGTGTGTGTGAGTGGGTGTGGTGAAAGTGGATCCAACCACATTTTGGGGCTCTGATAAAAAGAAACCAGCGAGCGAGAGAGAGAGAGAGAGGCCTGCAAATATTTATGATATCCTGCTAAATTATGTAACTTATCATCATTTATGCGGCATTTGGGATTTGTGTATGCCTCCGTCTATCGATTTTTCAGCAAGCACAGCACAGACATGACCCAGGGGCGGGTCAATGAGTTGGAGTGTGTCCAAGGACACGCTAACATTTTACACCAATTCCTCTTTTGCTTTTCTCACCCGCCCGCCACCCATTTTCAAGTAACAGGCGCTCGCGCGCCTTTTTCTTTTATCGTTTCCTTTTCGTTTAATTTTTTTATTTTTAGTACTGTTTCCATATGTAAAACTGCGCCTAATACACAAAATACATACAAAAAAAAAGGTAGTGGCAAGGTTTCAACATGTGCTACTGCTAAAACACAGCACCTACTACCCTTTTTTCGTAGCAGAATTCAAGTTTCGCAACAGCACAAAAAGTACTCGTACTCAGTCCCAGACAGACCAGACGGTGAGCACTCAGTTTCAGCTCTGCTCTGCTCTGTTGATGTTTCAATTTGCAGAATGTTTTGTTGCCAACTGTACTGTGAGCGCTCAACAACAGAGAACACCACACACTGTTGTTGCTCCAGTATCGATGTTCTATGTTTCCACCACAAAGAGTAGCAGAGTTTTTCTGTATGGTTTCTTCTCTCTTCTCAGTCGTTTTTAACATGAAACAGACGTTTACGTTAACGCCGCTGCTCGCTGTTCGCTGTTCACAGTTTGCTGCTATGAAAACACACACACAAACACACGCAACTTTACTGGATTTGTATTGCTTCCCTGTTCGTGCCTTTGTAGCTGTTGTTGCTGTTGCTGCCTGCTTCGTTCGTTGTTTATTGTACGGCTTTAATTCCTTTTCGTTTTTCAATGGACATGGCAACATACATACATATCTACTTATTTCTGTATGTGTATGTATGTAGGTATATTTTTCCCCCTTTTTGTATCGTAAATTCGCTGTTAACCGGCAACGAAGTCTGAGATTCTTGTACGCTCTCTGTATGTACCATGTAAATGTTGCTGAAACATTTTTAGCACAGCAACATTTGCATCGGTGGTTGGTTTTTAGAGCTGCGATTTTTAGTTCATTTGTTCTTTGTTGACTCATTAACTTAAGTCAATCACTAGAAGTCTGATATAGCTTATTTATTCGTTCAGGGAATATTCCAGTTAATTTAAAAATTAATTTTTATTTTTAAAACTCGAAAGAACACACCAGAAGTTTTTTTAATGCTGTAATTTTATAATTTTTCATATCTTTTCTTTTTGAATTAAATGTATGTTTTCATTAGACATAAGCATGAATTTTTAAGAAAATATATTAATTGTGTAAAAAGATAAAAATATAAAGAAAATAAATTGGCTAATTAAGCGAAGTGAACAATTATGTTTATATATTAATTTGATTCTTTAAATGAACCGTTCTTTTGAACTTAACGGTTCAACTCTATTGTTTTTAGCGCGCAATCTGTCGTAAATATGAGAATTATGTTTATGCCGCATGATATATATTACATGTACATAACTACATACATTTGATATGTGCACATAGTGTACATTTCATAGATATTTACTTATACATATATAGATCGTACAGTTATGTATCTTGCGCATATAAACTGTAATAAAAATGTAAATTTGATATGTGAATCATCTCACCAGGAATTTAGTTTATTTATGTATGTGTGTATGCATGTGTATAAATATGCATTCAGCCTGTAGCCTGTGATTGCATAAAACTTTCAATTTTGCTGATATCCGGTTTAAGATGGTGGCCTTCTCCTCATTGTTCCTCAGACTCCCCAATACCAATGTAAATGCGAACATGCATCTGCATATGTTCAGGTCCCATGTCCAGCAAAAATTATATCTTTGTAACATATTATTACATATATGTACATATACATAATATAATATAATATAGTATTATAATAATTAAAAATTATGATAAATTATAAATTCTCATTAGTTTCCAAACTATTTACTAAAATTGTAACCAAGTAAAAAAACTGTGCATATCTTAAATTTAACTACATTATATATTTTTTTAAATTAAAGGTTTTTAACTTGAAATACTTGTTTCTACAAGTTATTTACAAAACCAAATATTTGATATTTTCTGTTGTTTACACTTAAAATTAGTAACTAGCGTTGCTAATATTTTGAGCGTAGCTGTACATTGACATACATACATACAAATATCTGTGCTATATGCAGCCTGTGTCTGCCTGTAGTTTCCCCTCCCCCTGCCCCTGCTCTGCAACGTAAAAACTGGTTTTGAACATTGCTCCTGCTTGTTGCCCCATTATCATCATGATCATCGTCATCATCATCATAAAAATTATCATGTTGTAGCACATAGAAGAAAAAGGAAAAGTATCTGGTTACATATGTATATGTAAAAGAACGATGACGTATATGATTACATGCATATACACATACAAACATACACATATCCTACATCAACAAGTTGCTGTTGGAGGAAATATGAGATAACTTTGTTATCTGAGTTATATTTTGTGATTGATTTGCAGAAACCAAAGAAGGTTTAAAGGGAAAAACATAGAGTTTCAAAAATTGGGAAAAATCCAGTTCACTAATATGAATAATTTTATTTCGATTAAAACTGAAATAAAACCTCTTTATGAAAGTATTCTTTTTTAGAAGAGAATTTCTGGTGTTATTTAAATTTTGAAATATTTCAATTTGTAGAAAAAATATATGGATACTTGGAGCGGTTTTCTTTATACTTTTAATAGCCATTTTATGTTTTTATTTAAAATTAATATTTACATTATTTATCATTCTTGTTTCATCGTTTTGTGCTGCTAATTTGATTTTAATATTAAAAATTTGATATGTTATATTGTTATTACAAAATGAGACTATAAAAGAATTAATTATGCAACATTTGTATAAGTAATATTAATTGTATTATTTGTCAAAACTTAATGATTAATTGTTTTTTGTCTTTGACAGGATGCCGCAGGACCCTCACTGGATTTCTATGTGTCGGACTCGATGCAGGATATGCTGGATGTGGATATCCGTGCTGAGATTGCCAATGTTGTGGGCTGCTCCAGTGACATGAGCTCTTTGGATCATGCCCTGGAAGCCATTTCGGCCATTAACAACAGCAGCAGCAATAACAATAATAATAACAACAACAACAGTCTCTTTCCATCGACACACAATGCGAGTGCCAATCTGCTTGCCACAAGCGCGTTGCATGCCTCACCGACAGCCAAATGGATGGGATCATGTGCTAATTTCTGGTCAACAGCTGATTATTATGCCGATATTGGCGCCTGTGTGAATCCCATATCCGTGATGCCGTTAATCAATTCGAATTCTGGTTCCACATCATTGCTAGGCGGATCATCTTGCGGATCAGGATCGCCACAGAAGACAAGAGGAGGAGTTGGTGGTGGTGGTAATGGGGCGACACAGGGAGGCAGAGCGGGCTCTGCTGCTGCACAGTCGCTGGTGGTGCCTCCAGCCTCGCCATGTGATCAGCATAAATCGCATTTGACCTTCTCGCCGGCCCAGATGAAAGTCAGTGCTGGATCGATGCGACGGGAACAGGTGATGGCACATATTCCCAAGCAGATCTCCACACTGCCGATTTCATCATCGGCTGGAACGGGCGGAGGAACCACAGCACCGGCAACAATGGCAACAAATTCGGCATTGCAACGACGCAATTCACCGGCCGTGGATGCTGTGCGCAAGGATTTGGGCACGGAACTGCGTAAGGTGCAGACGAATCTGGATCAGGAGACAACAACCAGGAACAACAACGCCAAAAATAATAATAATAACAGCCTGCTGACATCGAATGGTGCCACAAGTACTATTAAACTGGGACCTGGCATTGGAGGATTGACCTTTGCCAACAGTGCCACGTACAACAAGCTGAAGCAACAGACGTCCGTCAAGTCCCCGAATGGTGCTCCACTCACCTCCAATGGCAATATACTGCTTAAGCGCGATCGTGAGGCGAGTCCACTGCATGCCACAAAACGAGGCAGTGCCCCAAAGAGCATTGCCTCGGCGGCACATTCACCACATCATCAGATGCAGATGCAGACCAGCATTGGATCACCATCATCACTGTCAAACTCATCTTCCTCGACAAATGGACGTCCTGCCACCTCCTCGTCCCCCTTGTCCCACAGCAACAACAGCAACAACAACAATAATAATATTAATAATAATGTAAAGTCGTTGCAACAGAAACAGGTGAAGGTGGCAGCAGCTGCGATGAGCAGTGCGTTCCCAAAACCCGCATATTCCTATTCCTGTCTCATTGCATTGGCGCTGAAGAATTCACGTGCAGGATCTTTGCCCGTCTCGGAGATCTATAGTTTCCTGTGTCAGCATTTTCCATATTTTGAGAATGCTCCCAGTGGTTGGAAGAACAGTGTCCGTCACAATTTGTCGCTTAACAAATGCTTTGAGAAGATTGAGCGTCCGGCAACGAACAGCAATCAGCGTAAAGGTTGCCGTTGGGCCATGAATCCAGAACGCATCTGTAAGATGGATGAGGAGGTGCAGAAATGGTCACGTAAGGATCCTGCTGCAATCCGTGGTGCCATGGTTTATCCAGAGCATCTGGAGGCCTTGGAACGTGGCGAAATGAAGCATGGATCTGCGGATTCTGATGTCGAATTGGATTCACAATCAGAGATTGAGGAATCCTCTGATTTGGAAGAGCACGACTTTGATGATACTCTAATCGATGCAATGCTCGTCGAAGAGGAGGAGAATGATGATGTTGAGTAAGTTTCAACAAATACAATTCATATTGAGACCATTTGTTAAATTAGTATTTCACATTTGTAGCTGGGCAAATAGCGATGATGAGGATCAAATGCGGCAAGAGTATGAGCCAAGTAATCAATCCACAAGTCACCTGCCAACAAATCATCAGCTGCTGATCGCCCAAAAGAATGCCGACTTTGACATCGAGGTGAGTTAAATTTGTTAAATATTTGTTGAAATCATTATTAATTGTGTTTATATATCCCTTTTCCAGGTTGACGAACTGTACGATGCCATCGAGATTGAGGATGACAAGCAGGCGGTGCGTCATGCCATTGTCAATGGACAGACAACAAACAGCATCATTGAGCTTAATCCAGCCGATCTGAATGTCAACGATGGTTATCAGTCACCGAAGCGTGCTCGTCTCGATATCAACTATGCCATCGGTCCAGCCGGTGAGTTGGAACAGCAATATGGCCAGAAGGTGAAGGTGCAGCAGGTGCCACAGTTGCAACAGGTGCAGCAGGTGATACAGCAACAGCAGCCGCCCACATATAATCGTCGCAAAATGCCGTTGGTTAATCGAATCATATAAGCGATCAAAGTATAGTAACCTCTTGCTCTATATATATATATATACGTTAGTATACACAATTTAAATACATGTATATGTAGTATGTATATTAAATACACTTAGTGTTAGGTTTACATTTACAGTTAGGGAATTCCCGTCAGTTACGCTTAATACTTTAATCCTAAGTGGATTTTTGTGTGTGTACACTGTACACTCTATATATGTATATCCAAATAATATATATATATATATATACACACTCAAATACGATTCTATATGTACATATATGGCTCGATTCTGTTTATTTCCAATAAGTTTGTTATGCAATTTAAATCGTATCGCAATGCATATTTTCTATCAAATAAATGTTTATGTCTTTAAGCATTAAAACAACAAAAACAAAAACTCCGATAATGAATTCTAAAGTTCGGTAATCAGTTTTGACGCTTGAGCAGAAACTCAATTGATAGTACTTATTAGGATTTGTAATTGTTTAAATTCTTAATGTCTAGTGTACTTATTGTTTTCCAAATTCTTGACATTGAAGATACATTTTAAACTGATCTCTGAAGAAAACAAAAATGTTTACTAATCTATGTTGAATGTAATCCCAATTGACAATTTGTTTTCAGTTCGATCAACTTTTTGACTAAAATAATAATGAAGTAAAATGTTTAATTTGAGTAAATGTAAAAAACAAAAACCAAATAATTATTATGATTAAGTGTAACATAACAATTTTTGACAACGAAATATGGAACACAACGGTTATATTTCCACACTTGTTAACTGTATGTAAAAATTGCATTTAATATAATAGATTTAAAAAAAAAATACTTATATTTGTGTAGGTTATGTTGGAATAAAAAACCACCCAAAACTTGCCGGTCCAGTATTCATACGACAAAAGTTGGTAGAATTTTACCAAGATAAACATAAATACTTATAAAAAACTAAAACTAAAACAAACGAAATCTCCAATTATCAATTGAAAGTACAGTCAATTAAATTTTTGATATATATTATATAATACATATGTAAATATTTTTTACGTCAAATTTGTATACTATTTTCTAGCTGTTAGTTAAATATATGTCAAAATAATATACAATAAAAAGTTATTATAATAACTACCAAAACAAGCAACTTTGCAGAATTGCAAAAAAAAAAACAACAATTCCAAAAGCATTATCAAAATTCCAAAAACAGAAAACTGAAAAGACTTAAAATCAATGTATACAGAAAAGCATTCAGGAATCAGTTTACAAGTACGTAAACAGGACCTCAGATTTTTAAATACCAAGTACAAACAGTTTTTAAGTGAATTGAAATAGGATTAAAGATTAAACACAAGTATTGTGAATAATTATTACATTGCTCAATTTTTGAATACAATACATTTTTTGTTTGTTTTTTATTTTCAATTTGAATTTTGATATTTGATTTTATGTGTAATCATAAAAAAGAAGAATTTATTCAATATTTATGAATCCATCTTTTGTTCTAAAACTAAATATTAAATAGCATTTAACAAATTAAATTTTAGAAGTACTAATTATGTAAATTCTTTAAGCAAAATAAACAATTTTTGTATAGAGTTGTTAGAAAATCAATATGTACAACACAATTGAAACCAAAAAAAAACTTTAATAAAAAAAATTAAAATTACATGTAACATTTTTGGGAATGTAAATTGGGATATAGAGGGTTACTTTCTTTATTTGCATCAGAAGAAAGAAAAACGATCGTTTTATTTGGTTTAAAGACATCTTTATTTCACATTTATAAGTAGGTAGTTCTGATTTGAATTAAAATCTCATTTGATTTCGATTTCTATTCTCTTTTCTCAATTGTTTTCTGTTTGTTTACAACCAATAAAGCTCAAGTTTTCCATTTAGTATTTGTATATTTTTTGAGCAAACGGATTTTTGTTCTAAAGGAATAAAGCCTTGGGATTCCCGATGAAATAAACAGTTTGAGTAACTCGTAAACGTGATGATGTTGTTAAGCTTGTTGTTATTGCGCAGGTTTATCATAAAACTCAGTTCTTAAAGTAAGGTCATACAACAATAGTATTGGGAAAACATTTATATTACCATAAATGTTAAGAGGACAGTAGTACAAAAGGAATAATATACATAATGAGTTTTATATCGAATTATCCACCGAGAATATCCACTGTCGTCTGTCAAGCTGTTAAAAACTTTTCTTCAAAATTCATTCAATGTTGATATTCTCGTGATATTTCCATTTCCGTATTGCATTTCTATATGCCTTTTAAGACTAGAGTTCTTTGCATTTGTTATGTTTAGATTTCTTAAATGACTTACAAAAGGTTTTTGTTGCTTTTGAGTAAATGTAAATACCTAAAATGGCATAAAATACATTGATAAGCGCCTCTGTTAAAATATTATTTATATCTGTTTCTTCTTTTCTCATTTTGTTTCTTTGTATATATGCTTCAGGAATAACCATATAATTAGTCGTCACATGCACTTTAAATATATACTTAACGTAATACGCACGTACATACTTAGTTGTGTGTGTATGCATGGAGGGTATTCCATAATTTGTAATTTATCTTTTAGTTTTTAAATTGAGTGTTGATATTTGCACATTTAAGGCCTGTTGTTTACTTAATTTAGTTATTAGTTTATAAATTTGAGCAAGCTGATTGGATGAGCTTTTAAATCGTTCTCTTTTTTAATTTCTTATCAGATCTATACAGTTTTGCAATTAGTGAGTGTGCATATTTGTGTGTGCGTTTATATGTATGTGCGTTGATGTGTGCTGGTGTTAGTGTGCGTGTATGTGTGTGTGTTTGCTCTATGCTGTACATTTTGTCCATTTTCTTTTTCATTGAAACCAGATAAAACTGTTGCGATAAATAGGTCTCTCTTAAGAATTAAACACAAATATCATAGTTTAGTTTAGACGCGAATTTCACAAATACAAATACAAATACAGATACAAATACAAATACTAATGCACATGTACTTAAACTAAAGTGTATCCCATGAATACATATTCAGATCAGACAAGGCCAACGCTGCATTTGAGGCGTGACTAGCTTGCTGCTTGGACGGTTCTTCACTTTAATGCGGGGGCAATTCTATAAATTATTTCTTCTTCTCTTTGTTTTTGTATATGCGCATCTCTCTTTCTCTCTCTCTTTGTCTCTCCCTCGATTCCTATAATATATACTTATGTAACATTGCCTAAAAGCTAAACGATTATATGTTTACAGTTGACAAGAACCTAATACACAAATACAAACATCTTTGACTTATTAAATGCACAGGTGACAGATTGGTGAAGTGATTTAGTGGTAAAGTGTTTTTTTGTGAGAATAAGGTGCACATCAAATGGTTATTTGAATAATTTCAGTTTTACATAAACTCTATTAAGATTCGCAGAGCTACTCATTCTTGCTTCAGACGCTTAGCATCGTTGCCATCGTTGTTACCAATCGTTGCTACACTTGCCACAGCAGCAACCACAGAAGTTGCACCACTGGCAACGGAGCTGGCTGTTGATTGTTGTTCCCCCTCGCTGGTTATGTAGGCGAACTGGCATTCGAACTCAAAGTCCATCTCCTTCTTCTGAGCAAAGGGTAGTTGATAGTTAGTGTCCACACGAACTTTAGCAGATGCTTTAAGTGCTTAGTGCTTACCATGCGCTCGCAAATGACCGCAATGGCCGTTTTCTGCTGCGCCTCGGCAATCTTGTGCTCCACCAGATAGAACATATACTCATCGAACAGCAGGCGTATGAGATGAAAGCTACCAAAGCTAGACGCTGATCGCAGTGTCAAATCCCTTATTATCATCGAACTGTAGAAGCTCCATTTAAGCAGAAATTGACGTGCAGCTCGAGCATAACTTGGCTTTCCAGTGTACTCCTCCATGGCGGACTCAACCACAAGCTGTAACCAGCTAGCCCATTGCTCCAATGAGCTCTGCTGCTGCAGTGCAGCCTTGAAATCATTCTCCAGACGCTGCACCACCGCCGGTGCGCATTGACTAACCCAAGCGGCTTGTTCCTGAAATGTACACAAACAAGAAGTTATTAATTCAATTCGGGAAGGAATAGCTAATTAATTATCAACTCACCTGGACATTATGAAAATCGACTCGATTTAGATCATTTAGCATTTGGGATATTTGTGCACCATTCTGCAACACAGCCCGAGCTGCCTGTGCCAAATGATTTAGGGATGTATATCGACGTAACGTCTGACAGAAGGCCGAAACAGCGCTGGTCTTGATCTGAGCCAACTGCTCCGGCACGCCCAGCATGCTCTCACAGAGCCAGAGTTCCAGATTCTTGGCAAAATTGCGAATCGCCTGGGTCAAGGCATTCGGTATAGAGCGGAGTACGTCTGGTATGATAACGTCCACTGTATTCTGATAGAACTGATAGTCCACCTGAAAATCAAATTGCAAATGAATTGATTAACATATTTTTTATTGCAAAAAATATTAAAAGAGACAAAAAAAAATGAGATTTCTTAAGTTGTCTTCTTAAAGCCCAAGGATCAATGGACTTCGCATAACTTAATTAGAATCAGACAAATTTTTATGTGGAATGTCCTTTTGATGTGATCATGATTTGGTTTATAAATCGTTTCTCAATTGAAAAGATCGTATTCAAAAACTATTATTTTTGGCAATATTTTTGGGATATAAATGAGGCTGGACGCTTTAAATTTCTTTAATAAAAAATATATTTTGTTTCTAATTTCACTCTTAAATATTCTCTGACAACAGCAAAATTTCCAATGTTGCTATGCCTTTTAATATACGATTATAGACACCGTCGTATCTTTTAATTCAATTGTGTATTTTAATTCAAGAGTTGTTTAAAATAAATTAGTAGAAATCATAGATTTGTTCACTATATCCTTAAAGGCTTTTCTTAGCAATTTGAAGAACATTTTCTCAATAACTTATCTTTGTACTTTAAATTGGACTGTTCATTTTGTTTTCTTTAATTGTAAGCAGCTTAACACAAACATATGTATGTTATTTTTATTGAATGGCTTACACTTAATTTGAAATCAGTTAGGTGTTCATTTCGTACTCACCTCTCGCACAAACTTTTGCACTTCTGCGCAATGGCACAACAGATACAGCTTCGTTTTGCTCAAGTATTTCTCCTCCTCGCACTCATCCAGATTGTTGTTATCCGTGGTGCGCCAAAAGTCGCGCAATAAAAACTCAACGGTGCCAAATTCCAGATTGAGCACAGCATCCAGAAATGATTCGCAGTGTTCACGGTACAGAGCACGGAATGTGTCCACATCATCCAAAGTGAGTTCACTGTGAAAACTGTGGCTCAATTCAATGGCCGGAAACACAGGCATTGCACCAGCGCCATCTCCAATATACTAAAGAAAAGAATCATATTATAATGCGATGAAGGATTTGGATTGAGATATGGTATGTCCAACCTGTATGCAAGCCTCGTAGGTTTCCGGTTTAAAGTTATGTTTTTTTGCGCCAGCTGTGCGTTGAGCATTGGATGCAGTTGACATGCCATTGCTACCATTTGTGTTGACCAACTGGTTGCTGCTGTTGGTGCTTGTGACATTGACTAGGGTACCATTGGATGGCGGTGTGCCATATCCTTGCAGAGACTTATCCTCCATGGATTGATGAATTAATAAAGAGCCCGGTTTGATTCGAATGCCATAATAATGATATTTGGAGTTGCCGCGTGTGCCCAAGCGACGTGTGCGCAGGCCGGAGAACACCGAGCGTATCAACTTGCCGAAGCTGGCTGCATTCACCGGCTCCAGCTTCTGTTCGTTGCAATGTTGCATGTAATGGTTGTACAATGTCGAGCGTGGCAAACTGACGCCATCGGCCGTTTCGTAGTTCCGCGACAACCATTTAATCTGCAAATGTGCGAGCGAGATGTTAGCAACGCTGCTCCAATGGAGAAGAAGACACAAGAGCCCGCCCCCAAATCCCCTTTTCATCTTCTTCTCACTTCTCTACATCTCTACTCTCTCTACTCACCGTTGCCGAGGCAATTTTGTTGCTAGTGCCCATGGCACTTTGGTCACTGTCGGGTGACGCCCCATCGGCGCCATTGCCGATGCTGCCACCGCTGGCCGAATTTGTGGTCGTAGTCGAGGTGGGAGTTTGTGGTGTACTCTGCGCCTCCTGGATATAGGCAACCTCATGCTGCATATCCCAATTCGAATTCGAATCATGAAAATGAGAATGTTTAGTCAATGTCATCGGCTCACTGACCTCTAGCTTCTTCCTACTGGTATAACTCTCACTCACACTCACCGTCAAGCTGTGCGGAGAATCTCGACTGTGCGATTGCGAGGAACCATTCAACAGCAAACTCTCATCCACGGGCACCAGGTACGGCAGCGTTGTGGAATGGGCATTGCCTGTACTGCCCACAGTTGTTGTTGTATAGTTGCCAGTTGCCGCCGTTGTCGAGTAGTATGTCTGGCCATTGCTCTGATAATCGCCCACCGGACAGAATGGATACGTCCTGCATATATGTACATATACAACATGTTATTAAATTGTATCTCAACCCTCGATTGTACAATCGGAGGACATTAATGATAATGGTACTTACATTTGCGTCTGACTGGAATTGCTGTGGTAAAGTTCCGAGTCTACATATTGCACTTGATAGTTTTGCTCCTGACCGGAAACTGAAAGTTAACAAAATAAACATAATTATTTTATTGTGATTTAAATAAAAGTGATATTGAAAATGTTTATGCTTTATATTGTAATAGTGCTTAACTTAAACTAATACTGTATCGATAATCTTAATTACCTAAATTACAAAGAATTTCTGTTACAAACAATAATAATAATAATATATTAATTATTTCACTTCGTTAAATTTTTAAGAAAAAAAACCCATCAGAGCTAAATTTATCTTATTCAGAATTGAATATATTAAAACTGATTTGCTAACCATATTAAGTAAACGCAAAAGTGATTGGGTAAAAAAGCTAACCAAGATTTTATCTATAATGGAAGCTTTAATAAAGCAGCAGTTCTAATTAAACTCAAGTGAATTATTAAAATTGTTGTTTCCATTGTCAACAATCAAGTTTTTGAAGTACTTTTTCAAAAATTGTTGCGCCGTCGGGTTTTGGTTTGGTAAGCTAAAAGAATAGTTACATCTTCAAAGATCAAATAAAAGCAGTGAGATTTTGGCAGAAAATATTTCTAGTAATTGTATATAAACATTATTCCCAAATGCTTGAATATATTTTTGGAATTTATAGTATGTATATCAGTTCTATTTCATAATGTAACAAAAACCATATATCAAAAATAATCTTTCAGATACATTAGTTGAAGTATATGACAGAATGAGAAAATACAACTTAATGAAGCACAGGAACAACATTATTTAAGCTTCTATAAGTTTTTTGAAACTGAGCCAAAATTTAATATAAGAAATCATTTTGTTATTATTTATTCTGGTTAAAAAAACTACTTTTAAAAGTACATTTAAAAACATTATAAACTTCTAGTCTCCAAAAAGGTAAAAAAAAAACTTTAAATTTGTTATCACGACATTTTTATTTTAGTTAAAGTTATGAGAGTCATTATTTCCCCAATTCCCCAAAACATAAGTCAATATTATCAATATAGTATAAAGATAATATTAATGATAAATGATAAATAAAATGTACTTGAGCTTTAGCAGTAATCTCAAATTAATTATTATCCTTTATTTTAAGTCCTTGACA
This sequence comes from Drosophila putrida, assembly GCA_037043535.1. Classification (NCBI taxonomy): domain Eukaryota; kingdom Metazoa; phylum Arthropoda; class Insecta; order Diptera; family Drosophilidae; genus Drosophila; species Drosophila putrida. The sequence goes on along the minus strand of JBAMBI010000390.1, from coordinate 823,723 downwards.
CATTATAGTGCTTGTATGTAATTGAAATTTAAGCGTAGATAATAACTGTTGGTTTTTGAGATTTGATTGTTTTTAGTTCAGAATAAAATGTACTTGGAATTCTAAAGTTTTACTCTAAAAGAAAATACATTTAATTGGGTTCACATTAAATTCCATCTGAATATATAAACTAAAGATATGATTGATTGAATGTTCTTTCACTTCAATTGTCTCATTGAGTATAAAGTTTTGATTCGCTTCCACTTCTGATGGTTCGGTAAGACTTTAATTTGCAGATACATTTCGTACACTTGAAAGTTTACAATGTTGGACACTGATGCATGACGAAGACACTTGACACTTTCATTGACTTGCCCGAGTTCAACACAAACACACACACACACACACAGGACACACAAACACAGGACACTGGACTGAGCAACACTCGAAGTGAGGAGTGTAAACAGAACGTCAATTAAAAGCCATTGATACAATTCGTAGTGAAATTGTTGGTAATGCAAAATATTTACCACCACAATAGGACAAATTGTTGTGACGTCGATGGTGATGATGATGATACATTGCTGCTGTGGTTGCTGCTGCTGCTGCTGTGCTTGAGGATGTTGTTGAGGAGGTGTTATAGTTAACGGCACTGGCGGTGGCCACAAACGTCTGATGGTGATGGTGATGATGATGATGGTGTAGTTGCAATTGCAATTGGGCAGCTGGTAGTGGCGCTAGTGTTGTTGTTGCTGTCGCCGCCACTGGCAACTGTTGCTGATGCTGCGGCAGCAATTGATGTTGATGCTGCACTAGTTGCTGCTGTTGTTGCAGTGGCAGTTGCAGTTGCGGCTGATGATGTTGCTGATGTTGTGACTGCAGCTTACAGCGACACTTTTCCAAGATGTTTGTGTACGCGACGGCAGCTGTTGGTGGCGGCGGCGGCGGCAACAGCAACGGCGTTGTCGTGATATCCAACTCAGGTTGCTGCTGTTGCTGATGCTGATGATGGTGCTGTAGTTGCTGGTACTGTTGTTGCTGTTGTTGTTGCTGCTGTTGCTGCTGCTGGTGCTGATGTTGTTGCTGTTGGTGACGCGTCTGACAGTTGAAACCGAATCGCGAATGCATTCGTTTTGTTTTATTTCAATTGGTCAGTTTGCAAATAAATAAATAAATTCGGCGTTTCCCAAAAACAAAACAGCTGATACAAAAGTCACATGTCCGGAAGCATAAACATGCTCTGTCTTCTTATATGTAGAATAGATGGATAGATGGATAGATGCTTGCTCCTGAATTTCTGTAAGATGAGATGTTTTTTGTCGACCGGTTGCTTTGGGCAACTGTTTCACATCGAAGCAGCAGATGGCGAAAAGTAAAAGTGAAAATCGACAAAAGCTGGAACGTTCAACTGATGCTGGGTGATGCTGGGTGAGGTGTAAGGTTAGCTGTGGGTGGGTGGTGGCACCTGGCAGCTAGCACCTGGCAGCTGATTCAATAGCGGAAATAGGACGTAGCAACGCTGTGACGTAGCAACGGAGCAAGAGCAACCAGAACGTATGCACGGTAGAATTACAACTGAACTCAAAATCAAATGTTATCCTAGCAATATGCCTCCGAAAAATAATGATGACGATGACGATGGCGATGGCAAATGACGGTGACGGCGACGCAGCAACGAATTAAATTACAGCGGCGGTGGTGGTGTTCGTTGGTGGATCCGTGGGTGGTTGGGCAGTTGGGTGGGTGGGTGTTTCGTTGGTTTTGGCCAGGCACAAATCATAACAACGCAGCATGAAACCAAAGCAAACCAACAACCACCCCTGGCAGCAGCAACACAGCTACAGCTCTCATCCACTCCACACAGCATCCTTGTTGTCGTCGTAGCAAATAATCCAGCCCAAACCATAACTCTTAGGTTGGATTGCACCTAAGGATGGGACAGAGGTAGCAGCAGGAGCAGCAGCAGCAATAGTAGTAGCATGGCAGCGATTTATATTTTTCAAGCGGCGCCAGCTAATTCCGGGCTCAAAGTCGCATTTTCTGGGATCTGAACAAGTGTCGAACGAAGCCTCAAGGTTGAGCGAGATAGCAACTGGCGTAGAGTAAAGAGCACGGCATGTGGCAACGTTGGCGTCAAGGCAACGCAGCCAATCATCCGGGCGCAGTGATGCCACCCTGTCGCAGCCTCACTGCCTGGTGGTTGCTAGGGCATACAACACGCTCTGTCATTCTCACTCTCGCACACTCACACAGACACAAGAAGAGAGCATTACACACACACATCTACATATTCAACCCCCAAGCGGATGCTGCGTGGCCTGGCGCTGGCCAACCAAATCGTTTGCTGCCGGCACGCGTTTTCCTCGGGCACAGTGAGGGGTAGGAGAGTAGGGGGAGGGGTGGGTGTTAGTATGGGGATGGGTGGGGCTGTTGATAACGCCACACACATATGCCTGCCACATTGTCAATCCGTATGACCGTCTGTCTGTCCATACGCGTGCTATTTCTCCGTACTTTTCCTTTGCTCCGAAAAATTCATGCAAATATTTCACATATTAATTTTCCAACTGCGAGTACATGAAATACACGTGCGTCCAGTTCTTGTCCGTTGTGTTTGTTGTGTGTTGCAAATATTTCTTTGACTTTGTGGACTCTCTTGTGGACCTTGCAACTGCAACGGCAACAGCTACAGCGACTGTGAATCCCCAAGTACACAATTTTCCAGCTAAAACCTTATTATAAAATTCTTGGGAATTTTGCAGCAAAACTCGTATGACAAGTAACTTTTCAGATTTTTCATTAAGCGGTTTTGGTATTCATATTGTGGCTGGCATTGTTTAGAAATTGAATAAAGCTGGTCAAAAACCTGACGTTGACAACTTTAAGGCATGTTTCAAACGACAAAAGGATTTATTTACTGTATAAATACCATCTTATTGTCTACCTTATAGTCTACGACACTTATTATAAAATTTATTACATATTTATTGAAAACGAAGCTTAAAAAAATCTTATTTTATATCTCACATATCAAAAATAAAAAATATTTTATTTGATTTTTAAGAAATTATCACAAAAAAATAATAACTAAATTAAATAAAATACCCGTAACTGCGATTAGAGCTTGTTAATTCAAAAATAAACGAATAATGTGCATCATATCATGGAAGGTACTTAAAGGGAAACTTTAGATATATCTGTCATCTAAATAGATAAATTATATTATTGTATGCCATATGCAGAACGATATTAACGCAGCTCTATCATTATTAAATCGACAAAAATATACGCACCTAATGTTATATTTTGAGATTTTTATATAATAAATATTTCACTTCCTCTTTTATCTCCCAAATGTCATAAAAACTACTACCATGTTGTTCAGTATTAGTTGGAAAGAATTTTACAAAGAAAAATGCTTTTCTTTACCTTTACCTAGAAGCCTTTTCATGTATTTACAATAAAAATAACACTCAATTGCCGATAAGTTTACCAACAACACTTAAAAAACTTTGAAAATACTTTTCTATGAATTTTCATTTTGTCTAAACAGCTTTGTACTGTCAGTATTAGAGGGATGAATAAAAGATTTCCAATAGTTAGATTATTAAAATTCATATCAAAATTCATAATTATGTTGAATTATGTTGAGATCTCAGAAGCATTTGTGCTTGTTCCCAAGCCATTATTCATGTTCCATAAAGCAAACCCAGCATTATGTCTGTTCCTTAGATATTCAACTCTTTTGTCAAATGTTAGCAAATAAAAAATATATCATTCAGTCGAGAGATCCCGACAGTAGAATACCCTGAGGTAGTAGAGAACGCCACTCAAATTTTATATTAATTATATTTGTGTTTTGTATTTGTGCTGTCTGTTTTGTACTTAAAAGTCTAAGCAACAATGAGTATGTTATTTTCAAAATAACTAAATAAAAACATAAAAAAAACATTCTAAATGTATAACAAAAATTAAAAAAAAAATTAAAGAATTTAAGCATGCTTTTACTGGGATTCGAACCCAGGTACCCCGTTTAATAACGTGACAGCTCTATTACTTGATAACTTGAAAGAGAGAAAGAGAGAGGGCGAAAACTCACAACAACAACAGCAACAACACATTAAATTAAAGAATAAAATAATTGCGGATATCTTTCGTGTTTATTATCCGATCTTGATCAAATTTTCACAATGCATCCTTATGAACTTAAGTATTGTTCCTGCCGAAGCTCATGTCTCTTGCTTGATAATTACCAAAATGGGCGAAGGGGGCGTGGCATCCAAAATTTGAAATAAACTTGATCTGCGTGCAAGTACAAGGAGTCTTCATACCAAATTTGGTGCTTCTAGGTCTTACCATCTCTGAGATCTCGTTGTTCACACGAACAGACAGACGGACAGACGGACATGGCTATATCGACTCAGCTTGTCGCCCTGATCAAGAATATATATACTTTATGGGGTCTGCCACGCCTCCTTCTGCCTGTTACATACTTTTTTTTGAACAAACTTAATATACCCCCTCTCAGGGTATAATAAATTGTCAGGATAACCGACAAGTGCAGGGAGTATTCGACAATCTCATTCCCATTCAGAATTCTAGCTTACCCATAAGCTTATCCTTGCATCTGCAGCATTTGAATCAACAACAACAGCAACAACAACAACGATAACAACAAACAATTAACCTTTTGAAAACAAACTGCACCTTGCTTAAAGCAAAGGGTCGTAGTTCATTGATTTTAGAACTCGATTTTGTACAGCTTCAAATGTTGCCTGCGATTTGTCCTTACAGATAGCAAAACGCTTCGAAATATGAATTGCGACTTGACCCTCAAGTGATTGCAATCTCGAAATTTTGTCTATTTACCCAATTAAAAGAAGCCCAGCATATGCTGATTTTCCCTGACCGTGTATTGGTTTAGGTTCACATTTACGTTTAAGCAACAACCACTTGGTCGTCTTAGTTAAGCTTCTCCGTAGTCGACTGGTATGGATTTCTTTGCTACATTTCTATTAGTTGTTACTTTTATTAAATTTTTAAGCTTTTCCACATCGCTGAGTCGTTGAGCACTTCACTAAACCGTATCAATTGAAATACCTTTCATTTAGTCGGACCACGCAGAACGGGGGCGGTTAAATAGTGTTCCCTCTAGGTAAGGACTTTGAGTATTGTTATAGATGAGTATGAGTTCACCAAAGGTTGTCAAATATGCTTGACGTGTAGTCAACAAAAAAATTGTGAATAACGAACTTGAAATACTCTTTTTGCAGTATTCTCAGTTAGTTAATAGTCAAGTAGTTTTCTATGTAAATAAAATTTAGTTTTGTTCATTTAAAAAGTTAAAAAAATTACATAAATGAATCATAAACAGTAAACATTGAAACTGTATAACTGATCTAGGTATATCGGATAACCTGAATATATATATGCACTGATCTTATAGCTGCATAATGAAGTCGTAATACCCTATTTACAGGCCTTAACATAAGTAGTATTAATGCGCAGCGGGTGGTTATTAATGAAGGGTGTTCTATGGTCCTGCTTTGTGCCCCTCTCACTTCAATTTGTTGTGATTATTTGCCGTGTTTATTGGTGTTGTTGTTGTTGTTGTTGGCATTGACTGGTGGTGGTAATTTACGCTAATAAAATCAAGTATCATGGCTAAACATTTCAAGTTCTCGACCACCTTTACTTCCTTTTCTATCTATATGTTACCTTTTGTTGTCTAGAGCGGCGGCAGTGTGTGATCATGTTCTATAGATAGTGCCCACCAAGTGTAATCTCGATTAATCCATTGTGCAGCGCTGAAGTGGAATATAATAATTATGTGTACATGTCGTGTGTAGGGTATCATTCTCAATTCTCCCCTCAATGTGAAACACAGCTGCACTTTGCTACACTTCTTGTTGTTTGTTACTTTTTGTCCTGCACGTGCCGTAACTGGTGCCATATCCTGTTGATGTTGATGATGCTGTTGATGCTTTTGCACAGGTAGGACTATCATTCGCAAACGGGGTGAGTGTATGTCTGTCTTTCTGTCTGTCTGTCTATCAATCTGGCGAGGGGGGTTTTTGTTACCAGCTCATCTCAGCTCGTTTCAGTTTTCAAATTAATTCGCTTTAATTGTGATATCAAGCAAGCGTTTAAAATGTACATTGTTGGTTCTCGCTCCTGTCCTTTCCCCTTCCCCTTCCCCTTTCCATCCGCACCCAGGGACGACACGCTGATCCTGTGATTATGTTTGTTTACAAAGGCGCGACTTTTGCCGTTTGCTGTTTGTTGTTTATTTGCTGGTTTCCACTTTGATTTCCCAGCTCTGTGCAAGTGCAGGTATTAAAACCGCTAGCGAATGCAAACCATTTTTTTTACCGCGCGAAGAGCAAAAGCCATAGCAAAGCTCAATTTTTTTTTTTTATTTTCCTGCTAATTAACAGCTTGCCAAATGAAAGCTGTGACATTTTTTCATAACGTACTATTTAATTGGCACAAGTTTGCAACATAGTTATGACTATTTTTACAGTTGTCAAACTTTTTAATATTTTAATATCACGCAATCCGCATTCAGACAAAAAAAAAAACACAAGGTTTGTCGCGGTGTTAATACAGATATCTGTTGAACAACTTCTAGTTGATCGTATTATGATGAAAAAGAGATTAAAACCACTAAAATCCTTGGCATTCCCGCAAAAATAATTTTGAGATTGATTTTGATGTTGCTTTGTAGAAAGCTTAAGTAAAATATGTTTTCTGATGAGGAAAAAATTGGTAAAAAAAAGAACAAAGGTATAAAGATAGATCTACTTTCAATTTAAATACTGTATAGTAAATGTTTTAGACTTTAGACTATTTTAATAACAATTATTAGTATAGCTTTGTCTTGTTTAGTTAAACAATTGAAAATAAACTATTATATTATTTGATACACGAAGAGTTCAGAAATTGGATTTAAATGTGCGCAGATAAATTTCTATGAATTCTGTTTGTTATTCATTCGTGGGAATCTCAGCATGAAATAATTCTTTTCCGGGAGATACATATGGAGTGCGAAATCACAGCTCGTTGCTATTTAAAGGTCTACATTATAATTCAAGGTCTTTCAGAAAGTACATAGATAATGTCTAACACAAATGTATCATTATTGATTATTTGTATGAGCAAAACTTATATTTAATATTACTCACAATCAAACGAAAGATTCGTTATTTATATAGAATACAAAATTACATATTTAGATTTAATGTTGACTCACCCGTCACTGTGATAAACGGTGTGCCCTCATCATCCTCACTGGTTTGCACCACAGTCAATTGGCCATTTGCCACTTGTTGCGCCAGATCGACATCACCTTTGATTGCACTTAGGCCGGGCAAGGTGTGTATGGTTGCTGTGTTATTTGTTGTGACTGTGGCGCCGGCATCGCTGCTGCTCACACTATTCACAGCGTGTACGTGGGCATGAAGATGAGCTTCCTGGCTGGAGTCGCTGGTATCCATTGGAAGCACCACACGAATCACCTCAAGTTGTTCGGTGGTCGCTGTGGTGTCATCGTCTATGCCGTCGGTTAGCTTCTTCTGCAACAGCTGGCAGTTCTGCAATAAAAACAGCAACATTAGCTAAGATATCCTCAAATGTGTGTATGTGATAACAAAGATAACAACCTGTGTCATAACATCCTCCAGAGTGGCTGCCACAACGACACCATCCTCAGTGCAAAACTCAAACTCTTCAGCATGAGTTGCTGTTGGCGGCGACGGAGTTCTCTGCTCTACAACGGTCAACAATTCTCCAGTTGTTTTTGCCACAAGTTGCTGATGCTGCTGTTGTTCTTCTTTGGATTCAATTTGGCTGGCATCGACTGAAGCCGTCTCAACGGCGGCACTCGTCGAGATGATAAACTGACGCTGGGTTGCCAGACGTGTGCTCATTTCATTTGTTTAGCTCTCTACAATCTAGGCTTTAATTGTAAGTGATTATGTAGATATCTACAATTCGGTTGCGGTTTAAAGGCTCGATGTATTTGCACTTTTGATGCGAAATTCGTTGACTTTCTCTTCTCTCTCTCACTGTCTTTGTCTCCCTTTCCTTCTCTCTCTCTTTCTTTGTGACTTTTTAGGTTTAAGGCAATTGTGGTGTTTAAATGTAGTTCAGTTGCTTAAGTTTATAGTAGCTGAAATGAAAAAGAAGAATTCTTGATTATGATATAAATATCAACCGGTTAAAATTATTTGCACCTCAAACTTGACTCTCAATAATAGTAAAATAAGAACAATAATGACAATTTAATTCTTTAAAAGCAAACAAATATCAGTATCCTAATTAGTTGTAAGTGAAATTCTCTATACAGCTAAATTAGTTGGATATTAAGCTATATTTAAAAGCATAAAATATGGAGAACAATTTAGAAATTAAAATCGTTATGTTGAGTTAAATTTGATTGGGATTATCTTTGGATTTTAAATTTTTTATTAACTTTTCATTTATTTAACTTAAAAATACAAACTTTTGTTTGTTTGAGTTCATATCTTTCACTTTTTAAATTATATTATCTATATGTTAAATAATTTCTGATTGTCATCAACTTTAAGTTGACTTTAAATAACAAATAATTCAATTTCCTTGTAAGCAATCAATATTCAAAAATACAAATACGTCGCACAAAAAGTGCTTAAAATATGTATGTAGTAAGGAATTGCTTCTTGTTCTTCTTCATGTTGTTGCTGTTATTGTTGTTGCTCCCACTTGATACCTTTGTTGCCTGCCTACCTACTTGAGGGTTGACTACTTTCTTCCGTTATGGGGCGTTGCTATGAAATTAAACATTTCACAGGTATTTTCTTCATGCTTTGATTTGTTCCTCACTTTTGTTCTATACAGCTCCATACGCAGCAGCAGCAACAACAACAACGACAACAGCATCGACAATAAGAATAAAGACAACTAACAAAAAAATTCCCGTTAGATCTTCTAGTATTAATATACGACGCCATCTTGATTTGCGTTTTCTCATTTACTATGGCATCTTTTAGGCGCTAGTTAACGCTTCTCCGCATATTTATATAGAAATTGGAGTTTGAATGTACACAGTTCTTATAGGTGTAGGTGTGTGTGTGTGAGAAATTGGCATAAGCAAATTAAATTGTGATTTGAATAGCACTTGAAACTTGAATTGAGTTGAAGAGAGTGTATTCAATCCAATTAACTGTATTAATATCACATCTTCCATTCTCAGTTGACAAGTTGACATTATCTGCTTGGCTTTAATTACAAACACCATTTCAATTAATTTATTGACTTTCACAAACTGCATTTATGATTTCCATATTCTCACTCATTTTCACACTCCTATTTGGCACATCTTTGCGCTTTCCCTTTAGGACAGACTATTTTCTGCAACTGTTCACTGGGCAACCGGTTCAATGTAAATAATATTTGTTGTAACGCCGCTGGCAGTGTCAAGTCTAGCCAGAAGGGTATCCAGACAGGAACGGGAATGGGAATCAGAACTGGGAGTGAGACTGAGTCGATAGGGAAATGGATGCCGGCGATAACGACGACCCGGCATACGTCATGTAGTTCGAACTTGTAGTGCAAGTTGTTGTTTATAAACAATAAACGAACTCAGCGAAGACTGCACGTCGTTTAACCTGTAAGGGTGTTACAAAAGGGGCAAATTGGGGAACTTTTAGTTGAGCTAGGGGGTGAATGCGTTAGGTTTCCCAACCGGAAGTTCTAAGTTCTTGGGTATTAGTGAACAAATCAAATATTAAAACGACGCGGACAAGTTCATAAATTTGACGCGTGAAAATGCAACGCGAAACTCTCACACTCTCTCACACACAAACACACACACAGACTTATGCTATCACTAAGGACGCGCCTCGGCAAAATATTGATCAAATAAGTTTGGCATTTTTTCTTGCCTTGTTTTTTTTTGGTTGGTTCCTAGTGTTTTTTTGTCGTAGTTTACCATGCAATTGCAATTGAATTGAAAAAGCGTTGCGCGGGATCTTTAAATTCTCGTTATTTGCCGTTAGCTGCGCTTGCCACGACCGTAAATGTGCAACTACAACACGAATAATATATTCCCGCTGCTATTATTGTCGGGACAGGTGGTCGGCCAGCCAAGTGGCGGGGCTTAGGGGGTAGTAAATTGGTTACAGAGTTGGTCAACAGCGAGCGTCGCTGTTGCAGGAGCGAGATAGATATGCATTAAGCACTGACCCAAAATACGGTATGCAACGGGCCAGCGAGCAACTCCTGCAGTTCCAGGACATTATCTACTATTGAGTTCCTTCTATCCCTTTTCTGGAAATGCATTTGTATGGAGATCCTAGCGGCAGCTGTGTTGGCATAGGAATAGCCAGTTTTACAGCTCAGCCAGCGTGACGCTTTAGCCAAGTAGCCGAAATTTTGTTGGGCTCAGTTTAGTTTTGTCTGCTTTGCGGAAAGTGCATTGATCTGCATGAAAAATGCTTTGCATTAATCAAGTTACAATGCATAAAATAAAACTTTAATATGGAAAAATAACAATTGTTCTATTAGTTGCCTTTTAAGTTATCAAAAACGTAAATGACACAGAAACAATTCATTTAACAGCTAACATCATACTCCTATATTTAATTTTAAAATTTTCCGAACCAAAAATAACAATAGTTTAATTATGTACTTGCATTTCAAATTGTCGTGTATGACTTTTCTTTACTTTTCTTACTATGAATTTAACTCAAAATAACACCGTATATAAGGAAAAGCTAAATTAAAGTATCAGTAACAGTAAAACTAAATAGAATTATTATTAAGCTCCTATTTTATATAGATTTAGATAATTAGCAACTAAAATATTCCATTCATAATATTTGCGAACTTCAGATACATTTTATTTTAATAAAATAAACAAATCTTTTATTTAAAATGGTTTGTATGAAATCTTAAATTTTTCAAGGATTTAATATATTAACTAATCCAGCTTTTGCTTAAAACATAAAAACAATGTGTTCGTCTCATTCTCATCTATAATCATCTCTTTTACCAAATAAAGTAATAAAGTTAATTCAATCAAGTAACTTTTAAAGAATAGCGAGATTTCGTCTTTCTGTATTTATATTGGAATTTAGATTTTTTAGGTACGACAGTTTTCTACAATACTTGACATATTGGTACCTTTGTTAACGTATTAAAAACACAAGCTTTATTAAAAATCTTTAGTAAAGATTTTTGCATAAGCATGTTTCGTAAATTTGTAAAAAAGTTTCTAAAATTGCTTCTCTTCTTATATAAGATCAAACATTTAACATAGTGAACTGAAATTCGTGATATACTTCTGATATCAAATATTGTAGATTTACATTTCAGCCAAATGATGGAGAACAACTAAAATCCAAAAAGTATGCTATGTTAAAACGTTCGCAATATTTGTTAACGTAATTCAGTTACAATAATTATTGTTTCAATAATAATTTAAATTAAAGTATTTGAGCATTCTTTAATATTACCATAATATTAGAAGTGAATAAAGAAAATCTCTGCTTATGTAGTTAACGCTTAAAACGCTTTTTACCATTCTGTGAACTTTAAAGATATTGTTGGTTTCTCAGAAACTTATAATGTTACAGAATACTAAGTTACGGGATTTTTATAAAAAATGGAAAGAAACATGTCTAACCAATAATGATGATGCGCATATTGACGTTGACAGTCATTACAATGAACATCACAGTCATCAAGTTCTCTGACAGTTATGCGAGCGTTCGCCTGCCATGTGCTATCCCCCCTCTTTACCCCTCTTCGTTCCATCCACGGGTCTCCTTTGACGGACGCAGTCAAGCAAAACGTGGCGCGAGGCAGCAAAGCGGAAATATGCAACGAGATGGTTGTATTACACCTGGCGGCAGCTCGGCTCTCGGGATCACGAACATTGTAATGTTCAACCGGCCATGGCTCTGGCCGAACACGTGGATGCTAAGGTAGACGCGGGTGGATGTGGCATGTGGCATATGCGCTGTTACCTGGTCGAGGGGGTTGGTTGGTCGGTGTGTGTGTGTGTGTACGGGTGTGCGACCGCGGAAAGGACTCGTCTTAATTGCCTCTAAATGTTGAGCCTGTGAAACTGTGACTTGAGCTGGGAAAAACTGGCTAAAGGAAAGTCCACGTAATTTTCTCATTTTCCCGTTCAATGAAAACTCATTTAATGTGGCGCTCAAAATATACATTTACTTGTAATCGTAATACGCTAACAAAATGAGAAAAGTTGTCTCCTTTTGATCTTTGATTACAGCACTTGAAAGTTTTTTATTTCACATTTTAATATAACTGTGGCATTTGTAATCCTCGGAATGGGGGTCACAGGGCGGACCGTTGGTCACTTTAATTGCCCAAATGGATTTTTCTAGCACTTACCATATCAAATGCGTAGTATCAGCAGTTAGTAACCAGCGCTCTTCTTGGTCAATCAAATGTATTTTTAAAAATTAATTAATTGCACTTTTTTGAGCATTTTTTCCAGTTAATTTCGATGGTTAAAATAACAATTGTCGAGGTACAGCTTTATGTGCAATACCTTTTATTTGATATAAAAAATAGACCGGAAGGAAGTATGGCACACACACACACATATGCAAAAGATCGACCGAGCTCCGACGTAACTTGTTGTGTTTGCGTTTTTCGTTTCCTTGGCAACAACAGGGGACAACAACAAACAAAGTGATGGCATTTTATTGGCCAAAAAGCCAAATTGCGGAATGTAGCACAATTGTTGCTGCTGCTTCTCTTGTTACTTATATGTAATTATTGCACGTAATTCAGGAATATATTGCTTAAAAGTATTGCACAATTGATTGATTATTATTTGTAAATTTTAAGGAAAAAGTGCTGCACTGAAATGCGAGCAGCTGACTCGGCATTGTGCAGTGTTGAAAAGCGACTACATTCCATTTACCTAACCTGATGTTTTTTGTGTTATCGATATCTGTGCGTGAGTACTAAATCTTAGAGATGGACTTATTTGTCACAAGTCACGGGGCACTTTTCTCGAATACTGTGCACTGAAAACCCGTTCTAATATAAGGCGCACAACTGAAGATGAAATTGAAACCATCGATATGAACAAGGACACAATAAAGTCTGTATTTAAATATTAAGTCTAAATAAGTATGTACTCGAGAATGCGCATTAAGAACGTGACAGCTAAAATTCTACTAGCAGTCACAGTCACTGATATATTTTGTAGCTGTCACAGTTGCCACTATTATACAAATATCGCCATGACGTTCATCCCTGCTCGACATGGCAGTGTTTTGCAGCACTGTTCATGGCGGTTGATTTAAAATTAAAGAAAACACGTAAATGGAGTTTATGGAATCAATTTATAGATTGTCGACGCACTTTATTATTAAAAATAAAGTTCAACTATATGTAAAATGCTTGCAAAAATCATTAACCTGTTCTTATTGTAGTTCGTGTTGTTAGTTGCCACCATTTATTTTCTATATTTGTTTTTACGACCACCCGTAAAAACGTGATCATTTTTCTGCACATTACAAACATACTTGTTAATTAATTTGTCGCGAATTGCAATTTTAACACTCGACTGGCACAAAAACAAAAGCAATTAACGCTGAAATGAAGCAATAATGTCTCCCTCGTCTTACGTGCATTTGAAATGTGTGTGCAATAATAACATATACATACATATACATATGAATACAAAGGAATGTAGATACATATATACTAGACGTTGCTGGTGTATTTTTGCACAATTAGCCAGCTGGTGAGTTTCCGACAATCCGCACACGTGTTGCACATTAGCAGACTCACGGACTCATTGTCCGTGTGTATTTGCAATATGCATATTTGTGCTTTCGTCGATTGTTTTCAAACTTGGTCTTTGCACACACCACTCGTTCAGTTTAGAAGGTGAGCGTGTTTCGTTGGAATACGGCTAACACTTGTGTAATTTACCACGTTCAGTGTGTGGGACATTTTATGACATTTTTCTTATTTTTGTTATTTTGTTTAGTTTTAGAATTTGTCATCTGCAGGCGCACACCCTTTTGTCAATTACAGTTATCCAGCACGTTGTAGAATTTCCATTACGATACGTCAAAGAACTGCGTCAATAGGCATTATTCTATAGCTTCTAGAAGTACCACAGTTAGGTGGAAAAATACATATGTACATATAACAAGCCAAAATGATATAACATTGTCATTTCTTCTCGGTTTTGCAGTACTCGGAATAAAGCGAACACAACCCTCACGGCGTATGCGTAACGTATAGTCGAATCTTCGGCGATTACATTACCTTACTTACAGCTGCAGACAGTCTGTCGAGGCAAATTTTCCATTTACCATACATATATGCAAGTATGTACATTTGTTTTACCCCTGGTCATGGTCAGGGCAACTGGCCCTAAAAGTCACATACAAATTCAATTAGATGATATTACTAGCAAATGTGTGAATATAATTAAATCGATTTCCTTTACGAACGAGGTTGTCTTACAACGAGAATATAAATATACATATATGTATACATATATATATTGTATATATCATATATTTATTCTGTGTCTGTATGTATGTCTTAACTTAACTTATAAAAAAAACATCAAAACAAAAGTCCAAAGCTGCGGCGTCACCTTGTCGCCTTGTCGTCTTAAAGCTAATAGGAAATTCAAAACCCGCTTTGTCAGATTTATCAAGCGGTATTTGAATGCAAAACGTGTAACACAGCTTGTAACTTTTACATAAGTTGACGTGAAGCGAAAATAGAACTCGAAAGCGTAAACAAATACGAAATACTTTGAAATCAAATGAAATGCAAATACTAATAAAAGAAATAAAAATGAAAAGCAAAATCAAGAAAGCTCTAGTCGATTGTACTAGACAAATAGATACCCTATGAAAATCCATATCTCTTGACTTTATTTGGAGTTTCAATAAAAAAATGTAAGATTCCTTAAATCATATAAAAACTAACAGTACAAATAAATAAGTTTAATTTGTACTTAATTTTTCCATTAGCAGAAAATTAAAGCCGACTCAAATAAGTGGTATTCACAAAAAAAATATATATGCATACATTGTTTAACAAATTTAAAAATGCAACCTATATAACATAAATATATATCTAAAGTTCTTAAACAGATGTAAAGACATCTGTCAAAAAACGAAAACATATATTCGTGGAAGCAATGGAAATTACCAAGAATTGTTAATGTAGTTTAATTGCAAGCTTAACTGATATGAAATAACACCGAAATTGTGGCTATCCAGAAACTATATAATATTATTATCATTGTCATTCATACAGCTAGTACACCCGACTGTAGCTGGTCCAGTGAAGTCTTAAAAGGCGCACAAGGCAAACGTGCATTCTGTGTCGGTATGGATAAAAGATCCAATCCATATACATATAGATTTCTATGCATATATGTAGATATACATATAGTATAAGTAGTACTTATAGTAGTACTCTGCTGCATACAATTAATAAACGCAGCAAAATTAATTTATTTTTTTGCGATACAATATCTTCCTCTTGGAGAGTGTTAGCTTTGTCTGTTCATGTTGGATTGTTGTTGTTTTTATTGTTATTTTTTGTGGTCGGTTGTTGTTGTGCATGTGTAAGGGGTTTTCTATTCTATTCTTTATTTGTTCAGCCGCAATGACACGTGTTGGGGGTCCACGACTCCCGCCTGCGCTGCGCCATTTTCTAAATATTTCTCGAAAACACAATTGAACAGTGTGCTTACACTTGTGTCTATCTACAAGCATACATTTAGAAATATACATACATACAAATATTCGTATCTCCCTCTACTCATATTGTTTGTACTTTTATCGGCCAACCAGTACTTTTTTTTATAAATATTCATACATACATATACGTATATAAGTACTTACGAGTATATACATTTACTTTTTATTGGATTTACCTCGACTTTGAAATTGAAGTTTTGGCAAATTGATAAGAAATTTACGTTATCGTTATAAATTTATATGAGGCAAAAGCGTGCACGAAATCGATTTATATTGAACCGAATACATACATAAATTGAGTGTAAATTAAGTATGATGCTAATAGAATGTGCATACTATATAATGTATGTATTATACATATGCAGTGCATATATGGTAAATTTATGAAGCAAACTGATTAGCACACACCCATTTTATTTGTCCCGTTCCGGGGCCTTTCTAGGCCTGGCCAATGGCCAAAGCTCTGTCCCGCCTCCGGCTCAAGTCATAAAAGTCAACCAGTTTGTGCTAATAAAAGGTGAGAATTATTGATATACATATATGTATGTATGTAAGTAATTATGCACACATAAATAAACAATAAATGCTTAAATTTAAATACACTAATGCATTTCAGAGAATTGTTAAAATCAATTCAGATCTTAAAGAAATCTAAGATCTAGACTTAATATGTACACATATGTATATGTATATCCCAATTCAAAAAATTGACAATAAATATTTATTTATCTTCAAATTTGGATAATTTCTTAAACGTTTTTAATATTTTGAGTAATGGAACTTATTATGAGACTGTGCAATTCTGAAAAAAAGATTTTTTATAATGAAAAGAGTATATAATACTTATAACATCTTGTACAAAAACTAGAGATTAAAGATATTTCTTATCACTCTACAGAGTATTCTCTACTTAATCGTTTTACTCATTCTAAGTGTTTTTTTTTAAGAATTTGTTATGAATTTTGTAATTTCTATTGCTTATCAAAACTGTTTACAACTTTTTGCTTATATTGCATCTTTGATATAGTCGCTCTATCTTTTTTTATTGCTCTGTCTGAATTTTAGATGCTACTATTATTGCTTATCATTTGCACATGCGTTAAGCAGCTTCAACAGAAAAAAAGCGTAATCAGCTTGTGATTAAATAGTACACACCCAAGTATGCATATACATATGTATGTAAATGTAAGCTTAGTAAACACAAACAAACCAATAAAGATACGCAAGGCAACAACCATAGAAATAGAGATACTAACATGTATATATGGATGTATATATCTATTAACATTCATACTAACAAATGTGTGAATATGTATGTCTATCAGTTTGTAGCTAGCTCAGCGCTGGGGGCCATGTCCACATAAAAAATCCACAAGTGTTTATTTTTTATCACACCGTTGGCTTGTTTATAAAAAAAAACAACTTTGTACATTTTTTCTGAAGTCGTTGTAGTTGTTGTATCGCTTGATTGCATTTTATTTCTATGGAAATTCACAGGCCACGTAACGCATTCCGATTACCGACACGTGACCATAACAATAGCCAACTGTTTAAATAAATACATACGTAAAAATACGAAAATAACTTTTCCGACTATTAAGCAATTGAACCAATTTGAAGTTTTGATAAGGTTGTGGAGAAAGGCGTGTGAGTAATTTAAACCATTTTTCTTCAACTACAAATTACGCGTACAGACAAAAATACATATATCATTGACTGTGCACGTGCCCCTCGGGGCGTATGTGTAATGTGCTTGGGCTCGTTTTTCAAATAGGTTCCAGATACGTCTTCATGAGTGTGTGCGCACATATATACGTAATAACATGTGATTTGCCATTAGCTGTGTTTGCTGAGTTACACGTGCCACCCTCGATTCACACTATACTAGTTAGTTATGTATTTAAACGCTAAAAAAAACTGACTGAGTGTAAGATCAGCAACAGTCGTAAACAATAATACTAATAAATAAAGGAATGTTACTTAGGCAAATCGACCGGACAGCGCCCATTTTTCATTGCGCATTGGACTTGGACACGTTTGTGACATTACTCGATCGTGCTGGGTAAGTGACTTGTTGCTTTGATTTGTTTTGACCTTTGGCAGCGCTATAAATAGATTGCATGCCTCTGTGACTGGCGACCATTTGCCATTTAAATTTAATTAAAATGCTGGAAAATAAAACCAAATAAGCTCAAATATATGTGCATATATACATATTCACATATGTAGATATGTAATTATAAACAGTGCTGATAGTCAAAACAAGCCCATACACAGACACACAGTTAAAACATTTGCACAACACGTGACCAACAACAAACTGGCATGTGTGTTATTTTATACGAGTACATATGTATATGCGTATACACATAAGTACATATGTACCTCAAATATATACAATTGATGTGTGTCTGTGTGTCCGTGTGTGTGAAATGAGTGACACGCTCGCCTCGCGTGAGATATTACGTCATGCGCTATGAATTTTTTGCGCTGGCTGTGGCCGCTTTCAACGTTTCGTGATTAAAAAGCTGCTCACGCGTACAACAGAGAGGGAATCACGAAGAGAGACAGCAGAAAAGAGATAGCCACAAAGAGAGAGTGAGAGGGAAAGAGAGCAAAAATTCGGTGCGCCAGCCGCTCATGCTTATGATGAGCCAACGCAGCGTATGATTATTATTTCGATTAATAATATGAAAGCGACGGGTATAATAAAAACAAAATGTCGGCCGACTATGAGAGTTTGCGCTTTTCTACATGTGTATGTATGTGCATATTTATATATCTGTGTGTGTGTGTGTATGTGTCGTTGAGATAATCATTTTGTTGCCAAGCAATTCTCTCTCCGTCGCAATTCGCCGCCAAACGTCAACGTTGACGGCGCCACCTCCCAATGTAACAGCTGCGAATCGCTTTGGAATTTGTCACGTTCACGTGTTTTATTATGTGCTGCTGCTGTTATTGTGTTGTTGACTGTTCACTGTTGTTATTGTTATTGTTTTGGTTTTTGTTTCACTTTGCCTTGGGTTTCTACGTCGTTTTCTTTTTCTGTTTTTTTCTTTTCGGATTTGCGTTTGCCTTTCAACTTGAAAGCTGGCAGACAAAAAGCAACAACCGCAAAGGTGACAAAAAGGCACGCAACGCACGCCCCAATGACCACTAAGCGTCGTAACGGTAAACTGTTTGTGTGTAGGCGAGCTTTTATCACTAATAAAAAATCGCATATGTTTATCTTGTATGATGTATGTACAATTGTTAGGCTATATATAGTATATTCACACGCAATTAATAATAACAAGTGCACTTTTTTATTACAAGTGACGAAACGACATAAAGAACATAGAATAAATACAAGCATATAATCATATTATATACATTTCTTCATATCTTTCAAATAGGCCTATGAACCGCAGTGCTCTGCAGTTCTCTGCTATGGCTGGTACTGGTTGCCTGTAAACTCGCGAAGTCTAGTCTTCGAAAAATGCACCGTTGTCTGAAGATGCTAAAAACACGATGAACTTTCTTTACCGTGTATAATGCATATACTATACACTCAAAGGTTTTTATTTGTTTTCAATATTCTAAATAAATAACAACAAATTATATTGTATACAAGATTCGCTATGCTTGATATATGTATAATACTAAGAATACGAGCATTTTAGTTTAGTAAACAAACTTTCTATCAGAAAATAAAATGGGAGGTGGGGGATAGGAAAGCGGAAAACTTAAATATCGTTAAATTTTTTCTAATTTTAACGAACATTTTTTTTTCAAATTGTTTATAATTTTATTTTCAGTATTTTTCTATGGAGAATTGTTTAATTTATGATCTCTATTATTTGATTCTAATTTTGGAGCCCTAAAGCTTTATGCGTTTTCTTTTTTCTTTGAATTAAAATATTCGAAATTCGTGACAGGTACCGTGCATGCATAATATCAATAAAATTTTCAACATTATTGATTTGCTAAATTCGTATGAGTTTAATAAAAATATGTTAGTTTTCGACCCACTGTGGCAATCACGTTTGCCGCGCACGAAATGCGATAACATCAACGCATGTACAAACACACTCACAAAGATCCAAAAGCCAACGCATACCAACACTTTGACATATACATACAGTCATACATAACACCATCAGCCGCAGCCCAGCATGACTTGACAAAGAGCGAGTCAGCCGGGCGGTTTCTCTCTCGCTCTCTCACGTTTTGTAGCTCTTTTGCCATTTACATTGTCATGCAACATTCTCTCATACACCAAGCACGTCATCAACTCTCTCAATTTGCTCACAGTGTTTGGTCTCGTGTTGTGAATTTGTATACCCTATTAGCCAGATATTCCAGCTATTGTAGTTTAGATTGCAACGGCTACACAGAAGCATCTACGAGGGCACTACTTATACAAAATAAATTTGTTTTTAGGCTTACTTAATTGTTTATTTTGGACAATTAATTAAATTATAAAAGTTGTACATAGTTAAACTAAAATTAATCGAGAGAGCAGAGATTAAATGTTCTTGCAGAGTATTCAAAGTGCGTTGCGTCAATTTTGAGCTTGCTTCCTTGGTTTTAATTTTAGCCCGTTCGTCGTGTATTTTTCATTCATTTCAATTCAGCCGTTCGAAGTGAGCAGTTGATGTTAACAACGTTTCGGACAGAGCAAGTGTTTTGTTTAACAAAAAAATAAAGAAAAAAATTATATATAGCAACAGCCGAGCAAGCAGCAACAACAAATTGTGTGCATACATACATATAAAAATACAAATACATATACAAATATAAAAGTGCTGTGTAGTGAAACGTACAAATACACGCATATTGTGTGCACACGAGTGCTCGGCTGCTAGTAAAATTCCACTGTGAAACGAAGGAAGTTGTGTATTAATAAAATAAATATTAAATACAAATTTAATAAAAGTGCAAAACGTGTAAATCGCTGTGCCGTGTGACAAAAAAACCAAATCACGTTTTTCGACAATCATTCTCATTGTGGTGCTGTGTGTGCGTGAGCGACTAAAAAACACGGAGGACGGGAGTGTAAAGAAATTTCAAGGTTTCCAGCATCAGTAGAAAAGTATAGTAAAAAAATAAAGAATATCGTGTGGGCTAAAAGTTGACACGGACTAGTCTAATATAATTATACTTTAAGCCCGAGGTTAAGCAGTGCTCTTACAAGTGTGGTTAAATTGCCCCATAGATAAACGTACCGAACACGGCTAACGTATGTACATATAAATGTGTATATAAGTGTATGTAGATATTTACATACATCCATATAGGAGTATAGTGAGTATAGGCCTTATCGCACCCGTTGCTGTCGTTGTTCGTTGTTCGTTGTTATCGGCACACTGTCACAAAAACAAAAGACAAACGTTGCTGATAAGCGTATGACAGTCATCAGCAAAACCGTCAACAGATAACTGATGCAATAAAAAATTCACTTTTTACAAGAATTTAAACATAAATAAATAAGTTATGTTATGCTACATATAAATCAAATAAAAGTGACGCAGGGGTGCAAAGAGTATTGGATATTTTAGTGTGATACCAAATTGTACATAAACATATTAACAATCAAAAACAATCAATAACAAGTTTACATTATTCAAATCTTAGAATACTTGTGTAATACACAAAAAAATACAAAAAAAAACTGAAACCCACCAGAAACTACCAACAAGCAACACAATAATTGTAATTCGCCGCAACTGAATTCGCCGTAGCCGACAACCTGTTTGCTGTCATAAATTCGTGCGCTCGTTCGGCGTCCGGCGTTTCTCTCTCTCAGACTTTTTTTCTGCACTGACGTAGGAGAGCAACACCAGCTTCCACCATTCCACCGCAACTGCAAGCAACGACGAGGAAAGAGCTGCAGGAGAGAAAAGAGCTCAGCAAAGCAGACATCTCAATATTGCCCAGGATCAGCGTCTCTCACAGCCAAAGCAGCGGCAGCAACAGCAGCGGACCTCTCAGCAACAACAATATGGAACCCTATTGGAATGAGGCAAATGGACATGCCGCACATCCGGTTAAGTATGAGAGGTAGGTATAGACGGAAAGGAAACCCTTTCGCCTTTTGAAGAGCTCCTTTTGAAGCACACTACACACTCAAAAACAAACAACAACACAGTCACTTTCACCTCTGCGCGTTTAAGTTTATGCATAATTTATTATTGTTAGCCTAGTCTACATATATAATGTCATCTTTAAGTTTTAGTTTAAGTCTTTTTTTTACCCTGACGACATTGTAACGGTTTCGAGTGTGTGTGTGTATCTGTGTGTGCTGAACATTAAGATTGGTATTGGGCGTGGATCGTGGGTCTATTTTTGGTAGCTGAGCAAGTGAAATAAGAAAATCAAGCAACCAGCGAAAATTCGGCAAAATGAAAACGTGGGCAGGCAGACATTCGACTCTATTTATAAAATGGATTTTTAGTTTATGTATTTATTTATGCAAACATTTTGCAAAACAACACAAACAAACTACAAAATACAAAACACGATTGGGCAAACGTGACGTTCAGCTTTGGGTTTTTTCCCCTCCCCTCCCCTTCCTCACTCTTAATTTTGTATTTTTATTTTGAACTTGAATTTCATTTACCGCGTCAATCTATTCATTTTTATTTGTTTCTCTTGTTTGTTTGTTTTTTATTGTTTTTTTTTTGTTACTAACAATTTGTCGATATATAAATGGAAGTGTAGTATATACTTATGATTCAGTTTGTGTGTATAAATAAGATGTTGGGAGACCGGACTGATTGCTTTTTATAAAGCCAGCTTATTCCTACTAAATGTCAACGGCCAAAACGTGGCTATAAATAGCAACAAAAACAACACTAACAACACTAACAACCAATTGGGCCCCTTCTCATTTGATTGGCTTTTGTGGGCGTGTTGGCGTGTGCTCGCTTCACACACAGACAATCAAAATCCCACACGCACGTGTGTGTGTGTGTGTGTCAGTCGGTGTCCTTTTGAAGGTCAGCATGTTTTGTTGTTAATTGTTATACATCTATTTCAGTATTTGCTGTCCACTGTGTGGCGCCTTAAACTGATTCCTTATAAATACATATATACCCACTTATCTAATCAAATATTCAAGACTCATAGCTTTATTTGTCTGAAAGCAAACAAATAAAAATCCAGTTCATAAATATAAAATAACAAATTCAATGAATGTATCTCATTGTTTTTGTAGAGTTTCTCTTAAAAATGTCGAGCCATTTTGATCGATGAACATATATGAACAATATAAACAGTTGTATATGTATGTGAAACTAGTGACAAACAGTCTCATGAAATAATATTACTTATGCGTCACGTGAGCCACTAATTGAGGCTGTCTAGCCATGCATAAAGTGGATGTAATTAGCTTCGGAAGCTTCGGTTAAGCTACAGCTTCGTGTTTCGAATAACTAACATATATTGTTGTTGTCTATTTGAAAATAACACTGATTAGTTCAGCAAAGTATTACAATAACAGCAGTGCTAATCGGAGCTCTGAAATCTTAGAATTTTGGGAGTAGAATCTAATTGTAATTGTGTGTACTCTATTAATTATTTCTGTTTCTGTTTAAACTAATCACATCTCATTTTTTATCATCACTGTCGTCATAGCTGTCTTTATCGTTTTTTAATCTTAATTGTACCGTTCCTGTTAAAATGATTCTTAACTTGATAGCTTGGCACTTGCTGAAGCAAATACAAACACGCGTATGACATGGTCGTCATATATTTAAAATGTTTATAATTTGCACTACGCGATGCTTAAAAAATAAAAATCAAAAACTAAAAAACAACCGAACTGCAAACAAGTCATCCATAAACGAGATAAGCGCACGCGATAAAAGCGAAAGAGTCGTGACGCACATGCCAGATAACCAGATACTTAGTATTGTAAATAAATAAGTTAGTTTGTGTATTTTTACTATAACATACATCTGTACATATGTTTAAGCTGGAAAGTTGGTGTGAGATCTCAAGTTTATTCAACGACTAGGCAGCTGCTGATGCTATAAAGACAAAAGAAAAATTTAAATATGCAGTTGTCTGTCGTTGTTTTTGATTATGGGATCTTGACGACATCTTGATGACCCCAACTATACCGTCCGTGACCCAGTGATAACCCAGAGTGTCAAATACATTGTGATTTATTTGTACTGATAAATATATACTACGAGAGAAGTCTAAGAAAGTGTGTTTGTTTGCTGGATACGTTTGTGTTACATGACAAAATCTGAACAAATCTCAGAGTTTAGTCATGTAGGTTAAGTAACTCACAAATGTTCAGCAAGACAACACGTCAAAGCAAGCCGCAAATGATCAGGAAATCTAAATACATATATACGTACGTGTTTCTATATGTTTTTGCGTGACATCAATAAAACTACGACGCGCATTAAATTATATCTACCAGACTATAAATATATACATAGTATATTCTATTCATTAATAGCTATCCTGGGATCTTTTAATTTGGACAGGCTCTGATTCCGATTTCATTCGATTCCCAATCATATGCCATATTGCCATTCGTGTTATCGTGTCATCGTCATCGGTTCGTCCATTGGCATCTTAAACGAAGGCACGTAGACACGATCGTCGTTTCCATGCAGTTATTCCTACATCTGTATTTGTGTATAAGTATTATACATATGTATGTCTCCACTCTCCACTCTCCATAGGGGTCTTTCAATTCCTCGTGCCGTTTGACAAACGTGCTGCAAATATTGAGAAATTTACACAACTTGCCATATACATTTGTACATTTGTAAGTATGTCTATTGTGTGTGTACATATATTTTGTGTGTGTGTTTTCCTCCTGTTGTGATTAATGCACTGCCGAGTCTCTGGCCCTGGGGCTTCTGCTGGCTTCTGTTGGGGCATGTGAGTCACGCATTGCATTTGATTGCCGTTAAATGATTTAAATAGATGGATTTTGATGTCTTTTGACCTAGTTATTAAATGTATTCCGTTTGGGTCAGATTTTTTAAAATTCCGACTGCCAAATCTGCAAGGAATTGAGAAATGGTCGATTGAAGATTATTTCAAAAATATTTTCAACATTGATACACTTAACTCCAAATCTATAGATATAGATTTGATTTTGCTTACAATTCAATCAAATCGTTATGGGTATTTTTCAAGTCTCAATATATGTTCAGCAGGTGAGCATATTCAAAAACTTATTTATAAAATTTGTACATTAAGTGCCTGATTTATAAATAGAAATTTTGTTTTGCAATTTACTTTAATTGTAATAGCTTACGTTCCATTGGAAATATGAAAATTTCGTTGATTTTCTCAATTCATTTGGCTGTGAAAATATTTATGCCCGCATTGCATTCGGCACTAGTCATTTTACACGTGAATGAATAAAATAGTATTCACTTCCGCTACTTTGCCATGATTCAATCGTAAATGGTACTGTGTACTGTGTGTACTCTGTGTGTACCATGCGGCGAATGTGAAATGTACCAAATTGTGGCAGTGTGTGTGTGAATTGTACAACACTTGATGTTGCTGTTGCTGCTGTGCTCAATTGAGCTTATTGCTGTTGTTTCTGATGTTTATTGAATTGTTTTTGCTTAGACAAGTATTTTTCTGGTCATGGCCAAAGAGGGGCAAACATTGACGGGGTTTTCCAGTCTTTGTATTTCCGTTCACTATTCATTTGTTGCTAAGCAGTCCATTCACACGTGCACACGTCTTGCTAACACATCAGTTTTTAGTTTTGTTTTTTTTATTGTGTTGCCCAACACTAAAGCTTT
Source organism: Drosophila putrida (assembly GCA_037043535.1). Lineage (NCBI taxonomy): Eukaryota > Metazoa > Arthropoda > Insecta > Diptera > Drosophilidae > Drosophila > Drosophila putrida. The sequence continues at coordinate 798,213 of JBAMBI010000390.1, read as the reverse complement.
GATGTCATTGCCTTGATAGCTAAGCACTTTACTCTACACACTCTGCTGTGCTTCGTTAGCTTTTTTTTGGGCATTATATCACGTGTTCAGTTATATATATTTGAAGCGAGATCAACTGCAACCGGTCGTCATCAAATCCAGTTTTATGAATGCATAACAAAAAACCCTCTCACGTGATCGTCAGCTCGCTTTGTGATTATACAGTTGCTTGTTGCTCGTGGCAAATGTTTATGACTATTTAACTAACACAGGTATTTGTTTATATGACATTTATCTTATCAACAGCAAAGTCGCAGACTGCAGTTGCAGTCAAGGTCATTGGGGGCTCCCAATTCCCATGTTTCCATTGCACTTTACGCTTGCCAAAGGAAAACACTTTTGTTTTTTTTTCAACAAAACAAGACTATAATGTATTATAATTAATTATAAATGGTGTTGTTTACTTTTCGTGGTAGACATTGCCTTTCTTAACTGCGTCATCGTTTTAGTCTCGATATTTATTTGTTTTACAGTTTTCTACAGACTTATTTTTCCATTGCCTAATGTCAAGTCAAGTGTGGCAATAAATGAAAATTCTTTGAAGGTCTCTTTCATTTGACACATATTTTGTAACGGAAATGCTTGGCATTGAAACTGCTTAGTTTATGTGATGAAAAATCGACAGCATAGTTGAGTCACAGCATGAGTCACCTGATTAGAAGCAATCTCAATATGAGATGTAAATATAAAATGTTAACAAAGTAATAATTGTTTATTTGAAGAGTTTATTGAATGACAATCAATTTGGACTGTTTATGATGTGAGTGACCAGGCAAATCAAGTCCGATAAGATTGGTATATGTACAAGCTGTTAGAGTTTAAAGCGTTTGTCTATCACGTGTGAATTTCTATCAGACAGGGCTCTTATCTATAGGGTCGAATAACAACAGGAAACCATAAAGCTGACTAAATATCAATGAAATATATGTATATTATTTTTTTTTAGGTTAATGCACGATATCGTCAACAGCATTAATGAGAGTGTACATATGTACTTATTTATTTATCAATAATACAACTAAATGCGTTCTCAAACGTGCGTCCAATAAATGTCGTTGTCCGTCCGTTCATGCTTTTGGCAAACGAAATACGGCTGATCAACAGTTGGCGTCATTTGGCTTACAAAGTGACTACCTGTAGCAATTGCGAGTACTCAAAAAACACTTTTATGTAAATACTAACACACGACTATGTACATATATATATATATAGATATACTGTATGTATGTGATTAGCTGGCTCATCTCTAAATTTATACGAGCGGCGCTATTTGCCAATTACTTAATAGCTCAAAAGTGCGCCAACGGGCTTCGGGCTACGACATCTCCCAATGTTTTGGCCCTCAAATTAAAAAAAACATATATATAAATACACGCCAAAAGTATTTGCCTGTAGAAGACGGTAGCAGGGGGCGTGTCCGTTGGGTTCAATGTTCAGCGCAACGCGTCGATATTTCATGAATCAAGCGAGTGATTTGGTATCTGACGCCTTTCGTTTGGGTACAAGGATTAATTCAATGCAAATTCAATATTTCTAGGATAATCTGAAATAAAAACTGAGGTTTTTTTTGGAAAGTTAAAGCTGAAATATGTTTAGGTACAAGTTAATCCAAATAACAAAGAAAACTAGACGGACTTTAGGTGCACTTTAATGTAAATATATCTAAACTCAGAGTAAATAGCGTGAATAAACACTTGTAGTAAATATGCTGAAGTACAGGAAAATAACAAAAGGGAAAGAAAACTGGACTGGTTTTAGGTGCATTTTAATATATAGTACGATTATGACTGAGATTGAAGGTGGAAATAAATAACAAAGAAATAATTGGACTTGTTTTGAGGTGCACTTTAATACATACATATGTATATACCTTATATATATTTATCTATGTGTCACATAAGAAACGTTGTATCTACGTCAATTGCCAAGGTTTCGTAAGCAAAATGCGCATTACCCATACGCAACGTAAACCGAGATCTGTGCGTGACATTTATAAGTCTGCGTGGCTTACAAATAAACCAAACAGAGTGGTGCTAAACAACTTGAGATGAAACAAGTCTCAACGCACAGACAGGTGAAGCGTGTGTGGAGTGGGTGGGGCGGGGGAGGTGTTGTTAATATTAAAAGTAGTAGCTGACTTCTTCGTTTCGTGGATTTCACAAGAGTTTGCTGACGTTGCTGGGGGGAGGCGATAAACAAGTTCTAAGCGCCATGCGCTGCTGCATACTAGTATATACGACATATAGACATCTATGTATGTATATGTATTTGTTTATGAGATGAAAATACATATGTATATTTTACTACAGGCATCGCTCACATATTCGACCAATCGTTGCTTGTTGTTTCTTATCGCGTTGCTCGAAGTCGCAACAAGTATTCTAGCGTTTTCTGACGCTGACGCGCCTTTCTCGAAATATATATACACATATATTTTTTTCCTTTATTCTTTCGTTAGCGCAATGTTTGTTTTGGTCACAGATTGCAGTGCATTGAAATTGATTAAATGTTTTGTATATATTTTTACTATTTTTTTCTTCTTTTGTGTACTTATTTATTTACTGGCCGCACTTTGCAACGTATTCTTATGTTTGTGTGTCAGAATTCTGTATGTCTGCTGTTGATTTTGACCCAGTGAATTACACAAATTTATTTCGGGGCTAAGCATGATTATTTCTTTATTTTCTTGATTTTTGACAAATGCTCATAACCGTGTAGACTCTAATTTTAGATGCCATGACAGTCGCTGAAAACGTGTTGCAGAATTATGCTTAAGAATACTTTATAATTTTAATCAGGAATGGATTTCGATATTGTAACATTCTTTTATGACAAAGACCCCGACAAAGAGTTTCAATTCTAAATAGGTTAAAAAAGAGAAAAGATTCTAAGTGAATTATGAACCTAAAAAGATCGTACTTTTCTGATTAAAGTTTCTTTCTAAATATCGAAAGAATATGAAAAAAAATTTATAAAATGTTGGATTTATTATAATAGTTCATTTTAAATCTCAATCTCCATTTTGTACCTTTTTACAATTGAATTCAACGTTGAAAACACACAAAATTATAAAATATAAAATATCGATACCCATTTTTAAATACTATTAATCAGGTGTTTAAGTTATTAGTCAAATAGTCCACGACCAAGCCCAAGAACTTTTCTAAAGAAATAAGTTTAAAATGTGATAGTGTAAGTATTGTTGTGTTCGTGTGTGTAATTTTACCGGTCAATACGCGTAGTTGCTGTATTAGCTAGGTATGTTTAAAAAGAAAATATACTATTTTATTTTTTTTATTCCTTTTTTACTACAAGTCAAAACAAAACAAAACGCTCGTTTGATTTTAGCCAAGCGACAACTTGGGGAGCAATAATTACTGGCTCTTTTCTTGGGGATCAACTCTTGGAAAACCAACTGAAATGTAAGACAGTGACAGTGAGAGGGAGTGAGTGAGTGAAAGGGAAGAGCGACAGACTGATTTTATTAATTCTTTCATTTTATTTTCATTATTACAGCTAAGGTTTATTCTATTGTTTTATAATTTTTTAAATTAATCGAAATAAAGCATTGTCCACCAAAAAAAGAAATAAAATAAAACACATACATATAACTACATAATAATAATAAATAGTTTAATTAGTTTAAAGTATTGTTTTTAAGACAGTTTAAGTTATGCGCCTAATAAATGCATTACTAAAACAATGATTGATATGAAAGAAAAAAAAGAACAAACAAACAAAAAACTTGAAAAACTCTTGAACAAGATTTGGACTTATTTGTGTTTCTTATCCTTCCCACTTCTTTTTGCATATGAATACGAATACGCATACGAATTATAGCGAAGCAGCTGTCTCCAGTTTTCCTTATTGCACAGAATCTAGCTTAAATTTTTCAACATCGGCAACGGCATACAGCGAGGACGATGCTGAATATGCCACAGGAAGACGTAATAAAACATCGAGGGTAAATATTACAATTTTAGAGCGACAACAATTCGCCAGAAAAAAAAAACAAAACAAAAACAAAAACCAAACAAAAACAAAACAAAAACAAATACACAACTAATCGAATTCGAAAACAAGATCAAAGGATCAAAAGAGAGAGCGCCCGAGTTGATAACTGATTCGGTTACCAATTACCAGTTTCTGGGAATGGGAATGGGAACGGGAACGGTTTCTGGCAAAATGGCAATGCGATGTCGATGACCACGCCCACGTTCACACGCCCACATGCCTACACACAGAACGCCCAACGCCCACGGCCACCTGCGCGAGATGTCGCCGCTTTTGACCCTTTTTTATTGTACGCAACGAAGAGCATCCAATCGAAAAGTACTTAAAAAAAGTAATAAATAAAAAAACAAATGCGAAATTAAATAAAGAGAAAAAAAGAAAAGCAAATCACTGGCCAGAATCATTATTTAGCATAATGGTCCAAGGACACCATAATCTTTTACTTAATTAGTTAGTTGCAAATCACGATTCACTCTAATCGAAACTCTTTAATTTATCTGATTTTGATCCTATAGCAAGATCCATTGTCGCATCGCATTATTGAGAAACGTCGCCGTGATCGCATGAACTCCTGCCTGGCAGATTTATCCCGCCTTATACCACCGCAGTATCAGCGCAAGGGGCGTGGTCGGATCGAGAAGACCGAAATCATTGAGATGGCCATACGACACCTGAAGCACCTGCAGAGTGAATGCCTGCAAAAGGAGAGTGAATATCGCACCGGCTACATGGACTGCATGAAGGAGGCGGCCAAGTTTCTCTATGATAGCCAAATGCAAGAGTTTTGTTATCGCCTCTTGGCCCGTCTGCAGGAGCACATTGACGAAGTCTTTAAAGGTGAGTAGCATTACTTTATCCATTGGTTCCTGAGACTTAATATTTATATCTTCTTTTAGCTGACTGTTACAAGTCCACACGCAGCTGCCACATGCCGGACAATGTGAGCGCTTCGAGTGGCAGCCCCCACCAGGCCTATCATCCGCCATTGTGCCACCTACGTGATATGCTGGGCGCCTCTGATGTGGAGCATAGCAACGATCACAATGATGTCAAGGATCTGAGTTTTCGCAATCATCTCAATCAGTTGCAACGTAGTCAGCAGGCTGCCGCAGCGGCCGCAGTTGCAGCTGTTGCAGGGAACAACGTTAATGGCAATTCCAATGCCAGCATTGATCGCCAGAGTCCAAATAAACATGTGGTCGCCAATGGGAATGTAAATGGCATTGCTGGTGATAATGTGCCCACAAATTCAACGGGCTCCAACACTGCCAGCAGCAATGCGGCAAGCTCAACAACATCAACATCCACATGCCATACGTTGGCCAAGACGCCGTCGTCTGTAGCTGCCGCCGCCGCCGTTTCCGTTGCCGTTGCTGCGCATCAACAGCCACATCAGGCACCAGTGATAACATCGACAGCTCCGCATCATCACACGGATAGCAGCCAGCATGATTTTGATTCATCTCGCGAGCCGATTCTGCACACCGATACCTCCAACATGCACTCGCCCCCGCCACGGGATGCGCTCTTGCATCACCATTCGCATCTGGCCCATAACCCACATACTACGGATAGTTTGTTGTCGCTGCGCATGCGCAACTATTCGGAATCCTCGCATGAGATTGAACACAACAATAATTACAAGTACAAGAACCACATTAAGGAGCGTTTTGTGCATGAACTACATGACGAGGAAACGAGTAGCGAGCACGCACCACATCTGCAAAATGATCACTCGCATTTGCATGCATTGTCCGAGCACTCCAAGGATGGCACCGAACCGGAAATAGCACCCATCATGGCAAAGAAACGTAAATTGGCCGAGGCGGCGGCAGCAGCAGCTTGCAATGGCAATTTACCGCTGGATGTGCACAGCGAGGCCAGCAACACGAATCCGCCACGATCCATGGTGTTGGTGCGTGACGACAAGCCCTCCTTCAGTTTCAGTGACATCAAGGACATCAAGTCGGAGATGCACAACAACAGCTCCAACTCCAGTTCGCTGCTGGCTAAACTGAGTGTTGCCGGCGCCCAATTGAGCACTCCCAGCAGCACGACGGCTCCGCTTCCACCCCGTCACTCGTTTACAGTGCCCATATTTGCGTTGCATTGTCAAGGCAACTATTATGTGCCACTTAATGTGGATTATAATGCACTGGTGCCATATCTCAACGGTGTCGATCTGCTCGAGAAAAGCTACACGAGCATGCCCGTGGTCCATCCCATCAACATTAATGTCAACTTCATGGCCAGTTCAACGTCAGCTTCACTTTTGGCGGCAGCTGCTGCTGCAGCCGCTGTTGCTGCAGGAAAGCAACAGAGCGTAGTTGCCACAACTTCCGCAACTCTGGGTGATCTTAGATCTGCTGCTGCTGCCGTAACTAAGGCCAAGCTGGAGCAGGCCATCAGCAACAGCTGGTAAAGATCACAAAATACAAATACAAAACAGATGATAACAATTCTACCTCACTACTTCTGTGAATGATCATCAAATGATTGATTCCAAATACTGTGCAAAATGCGAGTGAGTTACTTGGCTGCAGCATATACATAAATATATATAAATATATTGATATATATATCTATATACATATATGTAGATGTATTTGTGTAAGAATTAGACAGTTTAACTGATGGACAGTAGGAACTTGGCGTTGTCTTTAAGGTGCGCCTTTTTATTAATGATTGTTATTGAACAAAGATGGTCTACATACAAATACGAGTATATCTACTTTATTTATAATGTTCATATTTCAATTAGGGATTGAGTTATTGTTTTTGAGAAGTGAATTAAATAGTGTTTTGTGTTCTTTGCGAATGTTAAGCAGTTAAACATGTAAATAATTACAAATCTGATATAAATGTCTATGTGAAATATACACTTTCATGTATGTTGCCAAGAATCCAGCCCACGTTAACAAATCAAATGTATAACAATTTTAAGTAATTGTGAATTTAATGTATTTTTAGATGTGTAACACTTTTTTTTGCTACTAAAATAAGAGTTGTGGTTTCAAATTCGACTCCAAGTGCGTGTTTTAAATATACATTTATACATAAACCGCTAGTCAACTAAAAATTAAATGATTAAATATGAATAACAGTTGTAAGCGAACGGAAATTGAACAACAACAAAGTTATGTGTACATATATATTTTGTAATGAAAATGAGAAAATAACAATTAAATCATATTATTTGTTTAGTCCTTAAAAATGTAATGACAAATTATGTTAAGTTCTTAGGGCTCGAGAATTTTTTAAATTCCTTGGGCAAAATACAATATAATATGTAGGAATATTCAATTAATTTTTGTTAATGTTTATACCAAATTTTCATTTTCGAAATATGGTTTTTTATGAATACGTAAACTGATGCATGTTATTTTGTTCTGAAGTTTGAACGTTGTGACAATTTTTTTCGATATTTAACTAATTAAAAAGTATAAAAGAACATAACAAATTGTTTTCTTTTTAAGTGTCTGTTGTTATAAACTTAAAGTTTACTGCACAAAATATTCATGTTTTTTGGATTTAAATATGATGATTACGTTTACTACAGTACAATTAATATAATATAACTACGTTACTGTTTAATATATTTTATATAAATAAAGTAAAATATATATATATATGTATGTATACATATGTATATATCTATTCTTATCTATTGTAATAAAGTTGATAAAATAAAACACATCGAAATGCTGTCGTTGGGTGGTTAATGCATGTGTACTGGGTATGTGGAAATAACTGCTATAAATACATCTATAAACATTAAAAATGCAAGATCGAGATTTAAAAATGTTCAATTTAACGCGCCAAAGATAGTCTTTAATTTATTTTTTTGGGTTGAATCTCAGTGGAATTATCATTCGATTAGGGAAGATCTAGTGATCACGTTTCAACGATATACAAATTTCTTGTAGTATTAGTCCTTGGCTAGAAGATCCTTATATTCCAAATGGAAGATACATTTGGCATACAAACGGAAGTAATTGAAAGTAGAAACTCTGCCTCTCAACTTAATAATTGAAATATAATACATTTTTCTCCAAGTATTTTGCATTTATACATATTAAAGCAGGCACCAAATATATACCAAAAATATACAGCGCACTGCTTGTGATTCATTTCACTAAACCATTACGTTATTCATTCTAACAATGCAACCCTGCATTAAAAATCGTTTTTAAAGTTCCAATCGTGTTCAGTTTACTTTGAAACGCGTAGTAAAGCGAACCACTTTCCGAAAATAATCTCAAATCGCAGTGTACGTACATTAAATCGGATTAAAATAACACAGTTATGATAGCAAATACAATTACGTTATAACTAAAGGATATATTTAAATAAGTGAAGAATTGGATGTCAATGTTAATGTATAAACGAATTGAATTTAAGGATATAGTGCAGTATTTTATAATGTGCCCAAAAGATATGTGATAATAATTTTAGTATTCCCATGTTTCTAAGCAGAAATTCAAATTAAAGTGGAAGCATCGCGTTCTACAAGCGTTACATACGATTATTTTAAATTATTTTTTCCCATTATGGGGAAAGTAGCACATGTCTTGGTTATTATTAGTGTAATAATAGTTGATATAACAGGCGATATTCCTGGATGTGATTATTTTGATACTGTCGATCTTACGAACAGTATGAAATTGAAAGATGGAAGTTATCAATATGAAAATGTTTTGATTCCAAAAGATAAAATTGGGAAATATAACTACGCAAAGTTATGGAAGAGTGAAGAGAAAGCGGTAGCTGAGCATACAAGAGGATGTATCTGTCAATTAAAGTCCTGTGTTCGATTTTGCTGTGATCCTCAAAAGTTGCTTGTTCATGATGAGGATAAATGCCATGAGGAACTTAACAATTACAATCTGCTTTTGAACGTTACTCTAAACAATGGTGTTCAGGTTGAGGTAAATCCCCTCGAAGAGTTCATATTACAACAACACTTTGAAGTGCCTTGTCGTAACCATTTTCATCTTGATGCTGAAAACAATGCTGAGGAGAGTTGGACCCTATATGAGGTTTGATAAGACTATATATTATCATTCCTATTTACAATACATAATTTTCTAGAATGGAATACTGTACCGACATTACGATAAGAAGAGTTTTGGCAAAATGGATTATTGCCTACAACCACATAAATTGGAGAATGGAATGTATAAAGTTGTGCCTCATCAATGTAATTTGCCACAAGAAATGACCTTCATTTACAGTAAATAAATCCAACACTTTATTTTAGTTAATTACTTTTTTTATAAACTGCGCTGAGAAGGCCTCCCGGTATTTATCTTTATCTGTCTGTATGAAAACGCCAATTACAGAAACTTTACGGGTTATGGGCTCAAGATTATTTTAAAAGCAAACTTGTCCTGAAAATTATATGATGGTCGGATAATTAGCCCAATAGTCATTCAAGTCATAAAATCAGGTCAAAAAAGGACAAAGAAAATATCGGCTTTTAAAGAATGTTACTAAAGTAATGCATTCTTACAGACGGACACGAAGATGGCCAGTCCCAGCGCAGTTTATAAAGTAGAGAATTAACTTAACTTATAGCTCATAATGTACATTAGTATTACTATATTTGTAACAATTTTATTTAATTTAAGTTCAAGGTGTGTCTGGTATTTTCATGATTCTTACCATTGCCCTGTTTCTGTACTTGCCGGAGCTTCGACATACCCATTACAAATGTTGCACATTATATTTTACTTGCTTGACTTTGAGCTTCTTCTTGCTTAGGATAGAGAATATTCCTCTATTACGACCCTTAACGGAATCAAGTAAAACGTGCTATGCAATTGGTAATAAAATTCATTTTCGTTTAGCTTTCAAAAAATTAATACAGAAATATTTTCTTAAGCTTACATAGGTTATTATGCTGTCATGGGCTCGTTTTTATGGCTTTTGATTATCAATTATAATGCATGGAAAAACTTTAGAAGCTCTGGAACAAAGAAAGTCAGTTTTATGAAGAGCAATATATTCGTTTGGACCGTTGCTGGCGTCCTTCTGTCAATTACGACGTTGATCGACTATCTTATTGGATTTATTGATATGGACCCTTTATTGTCCTCGATTTGGAAACCAAGTTTTGGTGTTTATTCCTGTTGGATCGATAGTATGAGTAGCATAATATTATTTGTAATGGAACATTTACTTAAAATCAAATTTATATAGCGGACAATTGGTCGGCAATGATATATTACCATGGACCCTTGTTGATTTTATTACTTTTCAATATAACGTTTTTTACTTTAACGGCAAGGCACCTTTATGTGACAAGCAGAAAAATTTTTAAAATATGGAAAGCAGCTGAGACTCGACAAAAAATACAATCTCGTGCTAAGTGGGTTCAATTAATTTAATTGTATAATGTCAAAAAAAAACTTTATGGTAATTTATTATTTAAATATTTCAGTTTTAAGATGTTTTTCCAGTTTTTTATTATTGCTGGTCTGATTTGGATTCTTGAAATACTAGCATATCTTATGCCACGAACTTTTAATCTAAACTGGATTGATTGCATAACTTCATCTCAGGGCATCATAATATTTATGGCGACAATTTTAAAAAAGGATATACGAAAATCGGTCTATTTTCGGTGATTAACTTTTTTGCATCTAAGTTTACACAGTTGTTGATTAACTTAACCATTCTCTTCCCAATAGGCTCACTCGACGAAGAAGATTGCACTGTCATAATGGAAAATCAACTAAGTTAACCCAAACATAAGACTGCGTAGAAGTGGGATTTTTAACATTTACATTAAATATAACGCGTACATTGATATCATTGTGATAGGTATAATAAATATTTCTAATGTAACTAGAATTACAAATATATAAAAAAATTTTTAAAGGAAGATAACTCTACAAAACAATTTAAAGAAATTTTGTTTTAAAATTCATTCGACTTCAAACAAGTTTGTAATAAATTACAAAAATACGAAAACTGTGATCGTTAAAATGTTAAGTATGTTCAAACAATAATGGTTTTTCTTTCATATAATTACAAAATATGAGTAATAACATAACAGATCTTTTGAATAGATTTATAGTATGTAAAGTATTTAAAAATATTCTTAGACGTCTTGAATTTAATTAAGTAAGGACTTTTCACGATAGAAAGTTCTGAGTTAAATAGAGCTTGTTTATTCTATAAATATTAAAAGAATGACTGATTAATAAAAACATAAATATACGTATCAGAATTTAGATCTCTTTGTATAATCGCTTAGTACTCATTGTTACTTTTATAATAAAGTATTTGCATGAGCTGATTAATAACATTGAACCATATTATTCTTTGGTTCAACACTACAGTAAATCCCTAAAGCCTTGTGGTATGTACATATATGTATGGTATGTATATATACATGTATGTTTAGAAACTATATAAATAAATTTTCTGAGTAATCACCTCCTAATGGTTTTTTATGGGTTGTTAATAAAGAAGTCGAGAAGTTCATTTCAGTTTGTGTTGATGTTTCAAAGATTGTGCACCCAAACGGAATATTTAAATGAAATTTAAATTTTCATTATTTTTTTAGTTTCGGTAAGTAAAATTATACTTATATTATATACAATTAATATTTGTTTAGATAGGATTACGAGATGGGAGTTGCTAGTAGGTTTTACATATAAGTAAGCAATGAAATGTTTTTAGAAAACAAAGAACATTATTAAATACAAATCAAATTGTTTCTACAGTTATACCTAAACGAAGAAAGTAACTAAAAAAAAATTATTAAAATTTTATTCAAATTAATAAATCTTTATTTCAGTAATAAATTTCAATTCTTACCTTATAGAAAATGAGGAATCTGTTACTCTTCCTTCCCATATTCAGTCTACTTTTAACTGCAATATTAGCGGATATTCCAGGATGTGATTATTTTGATACTGTTGATCTTACAAATAGTAATAAATACGAAAATGGATCCTATCAATACGAGGATGTTTTGATAACAACTGAAGAGGTCGGAGAGTACGATTACCAGATCCTGTTTAACGGTGAAAAGGAAACGGTTCCTAAGCATACTAGGGGATGCGTCTGTAAAGTGAAGACCTGTGTTCGATTTTGTTGTAATCCGCAAAAGTTGCTCTTAAATGGAGAACGCAACTGTGAAACTGTCGACGAAAACTTAGACTACAGTAAGGTCTTGAATATAACATTGAATAATGGCACACAAATTGAAAGAAATGTCATGGAATTTATGATACAACAACATCTACCTGTACCGTGTAAAAATCATTGGTACCTTGACGCCGAGGCGTATGAAGACCATGAGTGGACATTGTTTGAGGTTTGAGGCCCATAATTAATATAAGTACAAATTTGATTAAGAAATTTAATCATCAGAACGGCAGTCTGTTACGTCATTTCGATAGTAAGGAGCTTTCTAAGCGAGATTATTGCCTTCAACCTCAGAGCATCAACGAGAGTGTGTACAAGCTAGTGCCGCATCATTGTCCTGAACCTCCAAATGTAACCACTTCCTATAGTAAGACAAACAATAAGTAAAATTGGAATTTATCATCAGATATGAATCTTAAGCTTATCCTGAAAAATTAATCTAAATCTAAATGATCAAGAATATTTATCTTAAATTTTCAGTTCAAATGGTCTCGATATTTTTCATGATATTGATTATTCTTGCGTATCTGATATTACCGAATTTTAAAGGCGTCCATGGAAAATGTTGCACTTGCTACTTTGTCTGTTTGACTTTAAGTTTCATAATGCTGATTAATGTAAGTTTTGAAATGGTTGAGTCAACTCAACCTGTGCTGTGCCGTTTGGTAGGTATGTTTTATGGCCTAATTTTCACTGTTCTTTTAATTTTAATATTCTTATTGTTTGCAGGGTATACCGGTTACTATACCATGATTTCTACATTTTTGTGGCTTTTGATAATTAATTACAATTTATGGAAAACATTTAATAACATTGGTGTTGGTCGAAAGTCGAGATTTTTTCATTACAATATTTTCGTTTGGAGCGTTGCAGCTGTCCTACTTGCAATCACAGGTTTGGTTGATTTCATATTTAAGGACGATGATATTGAAAACTCAGCGCTTATAAACTGGATACCAGGTGTTGGAATTTATGGATGTTGGATTAACAGTATGACCATTAATTGAATACTTACAAGAATGCAATAATTGAATTTGATTTTATGTGTCAATATCTAGCACAGGATTGGTCGGCAATGATATATTATTATGGTCCAATTTTAATGTTACTTGTATTTAACATAACACTCTTTGTATTAACTGCAATGCGGATATTAGTCCAAAACCGGCAAAATAGACGACAACTACAGAAATCCGACGGTCAACGCAATCTGAGAAACCTGACTAAGTAAGACCTTTCATTTACTTGACTAAAATATCAAAGTGTTTTAAACAAAGTGTAATTTTCTTAGTTTTGGCATGTTCTTCCGTTTGTTTGTTATTGTGGGCGTTATCTGGATTCTTGAAATCGTATCTTATATTTGGTCATTCATCGATGAAAAATCAACTGGTCTTATCTTTGCTGATGTACTTACCTCTGGACAAGGAGTCGTTCTATTTGCAGTGACAATCATTAAGAGGGACGTCTTGAAATCTTTAGCTAATCGGTGAATACCTACCACATTACTTGTAAAGTAAAAATAAATTTAATTTTATACATCTTTTCAGATTCCGAAAAAGCAAGCCTCAGGTTGATACATCCATTACAATCACCAGTCATGTACCAATGACTGAAGTCAGTTTAATTCCAAAAGCTCCCAAAACTTAGACAGAATGAACGTTAGAAAAATTGTATCCATTTCGATATTTAATTTTTCCAAATATGCAACTGTTTAGGATTTATAAAACTGCATCATCTGTTTGTCAGTTAAATATTAGTTGACGATATATCAGAAAATTCGCAAAAAAGACAACAAATTATACATAAGTTGTCCCGCTCTAAAATATTAAGAATAAATATTTATGTAGATAAAAGAAAATAACGAAATCAAAATTACGGCAATTTGCATGGCTTGAAAATATTTTATACATATGTGTATTTAGGTAAGTATTTTTACATTTATATGTTGGTTGTCATGTTCTTGACTATATTATCATACTTTCTCAAAATGTGACTCACTCAAGTTGAAATATATGTATATGTTTGATTATATTTGTATATTTAAGCTTACCCATCAGACAGGCGAAACTAGCTACTTAAGTGATACAAGTAGTGTTCATGTAGTGTTACTAACTAATTTTTTAAGTAGAAGGTAGTAATTTGAGAAATATCAAAAGTATATTATGCGTTATTTGTATCCATGTAATAGAACTACATACGAATTGTAGTTTACTTAAACGACTTCAGTCAAAATTGGGACGCATTTCAACCTCATTCAAAAGCGTTTCGTTGCACTAAAAGATGTAAAATTAATTAAAAACTAAATACAGCGCAATGTATTGTGTTTGAAACTGAACTAGATTCACTTGTACGTTGCGAGGATAAGAGCAAAATTAGGCCACAAGCCGTAGTATTTTGCCTTTTTTGCTCAGGGCAATTCATTGTTCGTGCGCTTCAGATGAAACTCCACCATATTGTCCAAATCGCAAATGAATGACTTGGACTTTTTCATATCTGAGTTGAGCACACGCAAATTGCTGGTATAATCAGGCAGACTATTTAGACTGGCCGCCATTTCTTGAGCCGTCTGGCGGGCAAGCTGTGCAAATGTGAGACGAGATTTTCCCAGCCGTTTAAGAGGACTGAAAAGCTCGTGCATTTCCTTAAGTTCACCATAATCAAGGACTTGCCATTGCCCACTCTCCATGTTCCAGGTAAATAGAATGCGACATTCATACTGTCGATTGTGAAATACGCATCCCATGCGCCCTGTGCAGTATAAGCAATTTGTGGGAGTTGTTGGCATCTGATCTCGAGCCGAGAATTGTGCCATTAGCAAACAACTAATTGTTTGACTTATCGGACACACATTGATGAATTCATACGCCCAGTCGTAAAATACGTTGTAAATCTTTTGATGCTTTTGACACAGCATGCTAATGACGTAATATGTGAAGGTCTCCAGATCAAATGAATGCTGTGTTATTATGACACTGCTACACCGCAATCGTTGATAGGATGCCTGTGATATCATTTGCATTTCCGAGTAACAAGAGCCGTGCACCTCCATGGGCAGCGATGTGTGATATCCCGGCGAGATGCAATCGTCTGTGAACGAATAAGAATGTAATCTCTTGAAAAACGATAAGGAAAAGGACTTACCTTCTTCGCTGGTAATAACTGAGGTGGCGTCATCCTCATCTACATAGCGACGTCGCAGTTTTTTAGTGCATACGGGTTTCTCTGGCATAACACCGCCTTGTACTGGCATCTCGACAATGCGCTGCTCATCACGACGTGGCGACAGAAATGAGAGGCCTGCATTTGGTGACATAGAACCGCCAATCTCAAAGCGTTTGGCCATAGACACTTGCAACGGGGATAATGCACCCAATGGTCCAACAGGTTTATAGCTTAGCATCTGTTGTGTGGCTTGTGACAACGGTGGCGACTTCTGATTGTAGATTTGAGCAGCTACAGTGGCTGCATTTGCATTACGACTTGGCGATCGCATCAGATTCGAGCTAGATGGCGGTGAGCGAAATCCAAGGTGGGGAGCTGGAGGCGGTGTATGGGCAGGCTGTGCTGGGTGTGGCGATGAAGAGGGCGAGGCACATGGCGAGTTGTGAAAGAAGTGTGCCGTAGGTGAAAATCGATGCAAACTGCGCTGAGCTGTTGAACTGGCAGTCGATGGACTAAACGTGGTACGTCCAGCTGATCGTATTTTGGTAAAGGGTATTATGTTTTCAGAGTTATCCTCGGAGAACTCGTACTTCTTGTCTGCCAAGCGACGCTTGCGAAATGTGGAAATCTTTTCACATTTCTCGTTGTCTTCGGAAAACTCATAGGCATTCGATTTGTCAGTCATGGAGCTAGAAGTCGACGAGTTCTGTGAAGTAGAAGTTGTTTAATATATTGATAATTACAGTGGGGAAGAACAAACTTACTTGCATATCAATTGTTGTGATACCGTTGCGATAAGACTTGGTCACAATGCGTTGATTTCGCTTTCTCGATTGCATGGACTCATTGGAACCTACTGCAACTGGTAAAGTGGTTTCCATTAATGTCATGCTGGACGCAGCTATTCCGCTGCTGCAGTTGGATGACAAGATTAGCTTCTCGTAGCAGACACTGTTTTGTTCTGAATTGTTGCGCGATTGAATGTCGCTGTTTCGCTGAGTATGCTCCGTTTCTATATCACTAAAATCGGCAATAATGCGGGCCACAACACTGTGCTCACTGTCTGCCTCAGATCCAGTAAATGGTACTGAGCAGCGATCTTCCTCGCTGGCTATTGGTGTCCGTGGCAGTAGCAAGGACTGTTGTGTGCTGGGCAGGTGATAGTTATGCTGTGGCAAGCAGCTGTTGCTGCTGCTGGATACGGCCGGCGTGTCCACATCGATGCGCAGCATGTGCATGAAGCCATTCGAGATAATGAGAATGCGTTCGGGACAAAGAAGATTTATGTTCGGCTCGAAACGGGGATCTGTTTCGGTCGAGGAATACTTCGTGTGCACCGTTAAATGGCAATTAAGACAATGTGCGTGGTAAGAATCTGAAATTACATATCGGCTTAGTTAATTTGTGATTAACACAAATAATAATATTTATCTTCGGAAAGCCATAGTTTTAAAACCCTTGCAAAGATGTCTTTAACACTAAGAGACTACTTTACATGGAAAATCTATATACTTTACGGGGTTTGTTTAACACATTTCGTACCAAATCCACAATACTGTCTGGAATCATAATTGGCTGTGTATTCTTGATAAAAACATGGACCATCGTCGTTTAGTTTTTTGCACTCCAAGCAACCAAGTTTAGGAACTTTGACATATGTTATGTAGCTTTCTTCACTCTCTTCTGTAGCGGCGCCATGTACAACTAAAATTTGCTTATCTGCATTCTTCCACTGAGTCATGGTGACCGTTTTAAGATTGTCGACCACATGATCATCGAACAGTCGGCGAGAGAAAAAATATCGCAGTCTTTTGTGTGGTTGAAAAAGCCAAAAGTAAAGACTACAAGTAGAAATTACATATGTTAAGTTAAAGTTGGCATGGAACTGTATTTGATACCTACGTGTATTTGTAGCCCACATTAAAGGAGTAATGATTAAGTGACGTATTGTCGTTGCACACAACGCGATGACTGATCATATACTGTCCACAAGCAGTTAAGCCCATGAATATGTGCCTGTAAAATATGTTTAGGGCAAGTGCTATAAATGGCCTCCCGCAAGCTGCTTACCCTTCCACTGCATTGCTGGCCAATACATCCTTGAGATACAATTTTAATCTATTTGGCACTCTTTCATATGGAAGTTTCTGTCTTTGGCCCCCACGTGATAGGCCTGAAAAGTATCCTGTTCGCTACACGGATGTTGGAAGTTGGATCAAACATATTAGTGAGAGTGACCTTGTGTGTGTGTGTTTTTCTACCCACCTCCCTGTCGAACAACATTTGCACCAAGTTTCGCTGTAATGGATGATTGTGCGAGTTGGAGATTGTCGCCTCCTCAGCCTCATCGGAACTATCCACCATGGAGAAATCATCTTCATCGGAAGATACTCCCGACAATGACTCGACGTAATTTTGGTAATCAGTCTCCATTGCCTCACAGACTCGAAAATCAGACTTAAGATTATACCGACGACATCGGTAATAACGGGGGCTGACAATATGAAAATCAACTAACTGTTTAACAGCAAGCCTAAGCGACGGCAGTTCAAGACCGCCGCACACATTGGAGTCCCGTTTACTTTTCTTGCAGTCTTTTTATTTAGTTTTTTAACTTTTACAGTAAAAGCGAAAATTTCTTCGTTTATTCAGTTTGTTCAGTTTACGGGTTATCAACTGTGGTGGTCGACCGACAAGCGACCGATAAGAGCGTGAGTAGCCGAAGTCAGCTAGGATTATCGATATATCGATAGCCCATTCTAAATTCAGATATATGGCCACGCTGCTTTTTCATTTAAAATAAAAAACGAATTTAAAAAAGGTGTTGTTTTAAATATTCATTAAATAAATAAGTTTCAACTAGTTGTGTCATGCGCTTATGCACTAGTAATGATTGCATTAAATACGTAAAATAATATTAGGCTAATTTGGCATTTCTAGTGCTCTCTTTCTGTGGTGCTGTTGTAGTTGCTTTTACCACCGTTTTAACGGCTTCTGCGACTCGTGCTTCTTGTTTGCCTCTCCCACTGTGGAATGGCTTGGGTATCTCTGCAGTAGGCTCGGCTCCCATTCCCGTGCTAACTGGTGGAGGTTGTGGTAACAAAGGCTCCTCGCTGGCTTTGTTATAAATCACCCAATTATCTGGTCTGAAAACCAAAGAAAATTAAAGTTTTGTTGAAGGATTCCTGAACTTTGATAGAAACTCACCTATCTGGCTTTGTAAGCACGGTGATTGGCGCAAAGGCTACATTTTTAAGTTGCTTAAGCTGAGGTGCCTCGGCACTTTCGTCATAGTCAACGGTTTCGGCCAAAATGTTGTTGCCCAACTGTTTGCCTACACTGTCCGGAAAAACTGTTACTTTACTGTTAATTGTGTTGCGGGTGGAGGTGGAAAGTATTGGCTTGGGCATTTCAGTCACGTACATTGTTTGGGTAGTGTTCAGTAACATGGGAAGCACGTAATTGTCGTCCAAGTAAGTGTCGTTCGATCTGTTAGCAGTAGAATTCTTTCCTAAACTATCCGGCATCAGTTCCGGACGGAGGTAGCCGTCTTTGTCGTAATTCTTTGTCTGGTTCTCCGTCTGTTTGGCTAACTTCGTAAAGTCTATAACTTTGTTTGGTTCGTCTTCGTCATAAACGTAATCTTCGTTGTTGTCCAGTACGCTATCGTCTTCGGTCACGTTGGCCAGAGTCCGGCTCAAATAGTCATAGTCACGTATGTCGAGTTTGTGATCCGTACTAGGAAGTTCATTGCTAGCACCGCCTGCCTCCTTCAGTTCCGGCTTACGGGAATAATACGTTTGTGTCAATGGTCTCTGTCCTGTACTTGCACTGGAGAACGGACTAGGATTACTGCTTTGGGTCAGTTCGCGATCATAATAGAGTTCACTTTGGCTTTGCGAATAGTCTGTTTTATAAGGAGATGGCGAGGCAAAGCCATAGCTGCCGCCTTGATTTTGTGGCCGTGGATATGAACTGAATGCAGGATTAGGATTGGAATCAGGACGTGGACGTATATTAAAACTGAATGTGCTATCTGCGCCATTTGCGCTTGCCACTCCAGAAATGGTGCCAGAACTAACAGAGGCATGTAGATAACTCGAGGGAGGACTCACACCTATCTGAGAGCTGGTAGAAACGGGATATGATTGCGGAAACGTAGGCCGTGGTGCATACGCTGAACTGGATGTTATATGCGAACTGCCTCCACTCAAAGGACTA
Organism: Drosophila putrida; assembly: GCA_037043535.1. NCBI lineage: Eukaryota > Metazoa > Arthropoda > Insecta > Diptera > Drosophilidae > Drosophila > Drosophila putrida. The sequence goes on along the minus strand of JBAMBI010000390.1, from coordinate 778,617 downwards.
TTTACCACAGAGGTCTCATGATATGGACGCTCCACATGTCCCGATGAAATCGGGCTTAAGTCCGGGGGCTGAGTGGGACGTCGGCTCGGATTAAACCCATTAGTGGCAAAGCTCAAAAAGTTCTGAAATATGTTCGGTGGTCGTGTCGTGGTACGTCGGTCATCGTTGTCGTTATTGTCGTTATTGAGGTATATAATAGTCGGTGGCTTTGTCTTTTGTGATTGAGTTGGATAGTAGGAGTAAATGGGCGTGGTGCCAGTGTAGTCTGAATAGTGTGGAGCATAGCTATTTTCATAGTTATTGTAGGGTCTGTATACCGTCGATGTAGTGTATTCGGAATAGTCTGTTCCAAAGGGTCTGGTCACAGGGCTTTTGTTAGTCTGTCGTATATTAATTTCAATTTCGTATTGATCATTTGTATTGGGTCCGTTTAGAACGACTTTCTGTGGGTACAGCGGTCGACCTTGATGCTGACTACGCAGCTCCACTCCCCGTTTTGTTGTCCTAGGTAGTTTGGATGTTCTGGTAGTACGAATAGTGCGTCCAAGACTCGCGGTTGTTGTCGTATCTGTATTTGTATTTAAAGTCCTTTGAGTTGTTGTACGGTTGTGTTGTCTGTTCTGTTGTTCTGTTGATTGTACTGGTCCAGTTGCTATGTCCGGGGTCTTTACTTTCGTCGGTTTCTTTCTGTCGGAGTCTGTAACTCGACGTTGTCCTCTTGTTTTCTTGGTAAAATCGTCGGAAGTTTGTCTCGGTGGATCAATTGTATCGTCAGAGTCTGTGTTTTCTAGAGATCTGTCAGTTGTAATTGGGTCAATGTTATCGTCACTTCGAGATTCGGCTAAGTCTGTATCGTTTAATTGTGATTCAAGGTCAGTATTCAAAAGAACTTCGTTGTCAGGAGTCGTCGTCTTATTGCCATCTACAGCGCTACGTAACTCAATCGGAACATTATTAATGATCACTGTCCGTTTTGGGTTTGTACTTCCTGATTTTCTAGTAACTACGTTCTTTAAGTTTATGGTAATTTTTGGGGATTTGTCCAATTTGTTATTAACCGATGACTTGCGAGTAGGAGTCACATTCCGATTGTTTGTCTTTGTCGTGGTTTGTGTCTTCCGTTTTAGGTCGAGTTTGTCGTTGATTTTGGTAATGTTACCAAAGTTGGGAGGTCGCTGAAAACCCGATGATGAGTTAGGACTAAAGTCAACTTGAGGCCTGGCCGGCTTCACACGGTTGGAAAATCCCGCTTTGTCCTCCTTGATGATTGGATTCCCCGTCATATCGTTTGGCGAGACAATGTTAAAAATGTGATCAGGATGGTTATTTGGCGCCAGGAAAGGATCCTGCTCAAGCCAGGGACTTAAATCAATAGAACTGAGAATGCCAGTGCCACAAGTTTGACGTTCATTGTCTGTGAACTCGGCAGGTATGAAAATATGCGGCTGGAAGGTGCCACCACCCACTGCTCTACACAAGACTTGTGACAACGATACCCTCCTGAGGGAATGCAGCTGTGCCGGAGTAAAGGAACTCTCAAAGCCACTGTTCTCATACCAGAAGCGATCGCCACGCCGTGAGTTACTAAACTGCTGGGCTATGATGCAGGCAAAGGTGGGTCCAACAAGTCCACCTACTACCGGTCTTTCGGCAATGCCGCCGACAAAGAGATCTATGTCGTGGACACTACGATAGGCATGACCAATACGCTTGGCTGACTCTGGCCCGACGACGTTGGCTAAAAGAAAGTAAGATAAAGTAAGATAAATACAAGTGTACTGTGAAGTATAATGCATGCTAAGTCTTACCAAATTCATCCCAGCTTTGAATGGGACTCAGTCCACAAGGCACACGCCATGATGTGTAAGGAGGCAGGCCATGATCGCGTCCACGCTGTATATTAATGGCAGCCAAGTCCAAACCAAAGGGAAAACCTGGCGTCTGGAACAAATGATTAGTCAGCTCAGGTGTAATGAACTCGTCACGTTTTAGGGCACGTTGGGAAGCCATTCCCCGCAGTAGACGATGCAGGGAACCTGCAGTGCCAATGTCTCCGGTCTGGAACTCCTCATGTAGACTGACATCTGTATAGAAAAGGGATCAGTTGTTGATCTGTGGATTGGTTTGTCAATTCAACTAACTGTTGTTGATCACATTGTGATGTCGATCGCATCTCATATAGGAATTTTGCACCAGAGAGTGTCCGAAACGAAAGGCGGCCGAGGAGAAGGCATTCGCCACAGTGGGATTAGCCTTTGGCTCATAGCCTTCATAGTAACCGGTGCTGAGGAGCTCCAAGTCAAATAATTTGCACACCTCCTGGCCAAGTATCACGGGCAGAAACTCTCGATAGGTAATGTGCTGGAACATGGCGCCCACAATTCGTCGGGTTTCCTGATAGACTTTCTCGTCGCTCCAGTGGGGATTCAGTTCACTCAACTCCATTGCAATGCGATTATGTTCGCCAACCCATACATGATGCATGGCCAACAGACCCGGCTGCTCACCACTGCGTCCATCTCCAGCTCTAATGCATTGCGTAGCAATCGCTCCACGTTGGCAGACATCATCTGCGGGATTGCCACGGCCATAGACCAGCAGGCCATTGCGAAAGACACGTGCATTGTCCGAGGACTTGGCACTGTTGGAATAAATGGGCGAGGCATCAATGTAGGACGTTGCCTGATTCGTTTGCTCACGCCAGGATAACACGCAGTCGCGACGTTGAGCCGGCGCAGAACGAAGAAACTCAAGGCAGCGGACCTTGAGAGGCGACAGCCAAGGATCGTCCAGTGGGACTTTGATGGGAAAGCACGATGGATGAAAGTCCTTACCACCGCAGCAGCTAGGTATGGAACCGTTGATGGACCTGGATACCAAATACAAAAATTTAATCGAAAGTATAGAATACATTTCTCCTGTTCAACTTACCGTGGCTGTGCCGTCGATGTCATATCATGATCCAATAGCTGTCCCCACTGGGCTATCATGAGGGTCAGTGGTGCATCGCCCTCACGAGCTCCATGCACCAGCAGGCTGACAAAACGAGACGAGGACAATGGGCTGCCATCTGTAGAGCTTCGCACACTGTCTACGCCATCGCCATATTCCGGAGGAAGAAAGCGATTGAAGGGCATCTGAGCTGCTCCCCAGCGTGGTCTGCGCTTATTGTTGCAGGTACCGTCGTGGGTTCGATACCGATCCGATGCTGGCATACAGGGAGGTGGATCTCGAACCGGGCAAAGAGCCTCCAGCGCCGTACGGCGCAATGAAATCTTTTGGGCATGTGATTGCCGTGCGAGTTCATCGATGTGCTGGAAGCTAAAAGCAAACAATATGTGTATCTTTGGTTAGCACATCCTCATCCTCAGCCTGGCATCGTCGATGTCACCGACATGGCTGCGTTCAAACTTTGTTTTCGAGTGCTCTCTTCGAACGTTGACGGCTTCTATTTATAAAACGTTCAAATTGTACGAAGTTGGAAGTCGCATGGCCAACACAGAGGCAAACAAGTTCGTCACATGGCTGCCGGCGGCGTTAAGATGCGAGATTCACCAACAAATTAAAGCAAGTTGCGTTTTTTGTAAAAATGTGTGTGTGTATATGTGTGTCTGTGTGTGTATGGTGGGAAAACGCATAAGAAATCACAGCCCCAGCAGATGACTTTAATTTAGCCACTTTGGCTTTCCATTTACTGCATTTATTAGCAAGTTATCTTACTCTCTCGCTTTGGGTATAATTAACCGCTCATGAAAACTGCGTTGATACAAAAAAGTGTACTAACTAATCATGGCATTGTAATTATAAATGATATAACAGAAAGTTCATTTCAGAATTATTTTTAATAAAATTTTCTTTTTGCTTAACTTGTTTCGAAATGTTTTACTTTTCAAAATCAGATATTGATGGCTTTGGATTATTGTGTAAGAAACGTTAAAAAAAACAGATCTTAATCCTTCCTTTAAATCTAACAAAACCAAAGAGCAAACTAATTTTAAAATGATATATTTGGAATGATACATCAAGTTACAAAAAAGCAAAATTTGACTTTTAAGTTATGAATTATTTACTACTTAGCTGGCTCTAACTATGTATGCATGTATTTATTTTTTTAACTAAACTGAAATATGTAAGGACATTTTTTATTTTATTGTCTCTTTTAATATATTATAAATTTGAAGAATACGTGTATTTCACTTGGTATATTTTTCTGATACAGTTTTCCTACTTTTTTGGAAAGGGCATTAGACAGTCAGCTTTAGTTGGTCGTGTTTTTAGCGGTGAAAGTGGAAAATGCCTGCTCAAACTTTAGAGCTTATCAAATTTCTGTTTTCTTTGCTTTTCTGGGTTTTTATTTAATTATTCATTTTAATAGCTATAAAAAAAGGCCTAAGCGCCCTTTACCTTAGACAACATGGCGTATGCGCAATCGCTAACCTACACGTTTACAAAAATAATACCAGGCGCAGCCGCAGCTGCGTTCAATGAACTCAAAAACGTCGCCACAAATAAATACAACAAAAAAAAAAAACAAAACAACAATATATAAGTATATATAATAAATATATACATGTATATGTATATATGTATATGTATAAATATATAAAGTTTCGTAGTGTTGGGAGCTTGAGGCCGAATTCGTGCTGAAGCTTGGCGCTTGTAGAAAACGAAAGTCGCGTCTTGTTGCTTGTTTTTTTTGTTTTTTTTTTATTTTTGTATTATTTGTATTTGTATCTTTCTTTGGCATATCAGTCGAAGCCATTGAAGCTTGTTGTTTGTTGTTTGTTATGCCTTTTGTTGTCGTTGTTGCTGTTTGATGTAATCAAATTGCGAATGCTGACTCTGTGACTTTTCGATAGACTGAGGAGGGGAATGAATAACAGAGCGCCATGCGTTTTTCTTTATATTTTTCTAACGTCTGTTGTCGCTGTCCATATTTATAAGTAGGTGTTTGTTTGTATATACACAAACTTATAATTACAATCCCTCACATTCACTCGCTTTCTTCTAATTTGGCTAAATGCTGCTTTTGGCAACATTAACGAGCTCTTACACTCGGTCACATCATCGATGATGATGACAGCTTATTTTTAATTAAATCAACCAAATTGTATATTTCGTAAGTTGATTTTAAGCAATCAGCAAGTCAAGTAGGCTAAGAAAGGAGATAAATTTAATACGAGTATTCGAGCAAATTCATTCTCCAAGAGTTTTTCTTTGTACAAGCATTCGTTCACAAATACTCATATTTATTCAACAATTATTACTCCATTTATTCCATTTATTATTGTACTTTTTTAATAAAAAAATTGAAATGCAATTAAAACGTAGATATTGGAGACTGTAATTGAAACGTAAAACAATTGTATCAAAATATGGTACTATTTTAGTTCGTAATTGCACTGATTTTTTTTTTTAATATGATAAACAGAAGACAAATGAAAATGGTCTATGATTAAAGTAATGGAAAAATATTTAAAATCATTTTTTTTGCATTAATAAATAAGAAAATGCATATTTTAACACAAAATAAATGTATTACTCAAACTTTATATATTTTGAAACATATTATTTCAAGAATTTGCTAGTATTTTGGTAAAATGTAATACAAAATATATTTTTCTTAGAATGCTGGGTTACCAAAGAAATCGGGAACGCAGCTATTGATAACACTTATTCATTTACAAGGCTATTTTCTTTTATGTACATCTGTGTGATGTAAGGATGTCTGTTATATCCATATAAAAAATCGAAGAGTCGTCTTTTGAATACGATTGCAACGTCTTCGCCATGGATTTTTATTGTTGTCAGCTCATTGAGCGACGCAGTTGATTGTAATTACATAAAAGTATTTGAGCAGCTTTGGCTCATTGCACCTGCCTTTCGGGTATAAGTGGTTTTTTTTTGTTTTGTCGATTGTCTATATGGGAATTCAAACGTTTGCTTTTTGTGTGTATCACCTTTAAGTGAAAGTTCTGGCTATGCATTGCTTAATGCGTATGTGGAAAATTGCACAGAGGCAAAACCAAATTTAAACCCAAACTCAAACTCAAACTCAAATTCAAACTTCAATTCCATTTGGAGCCCCTGCCGAACCCGTTGTGAAAAGTGAAAACTTGCAAACTGGAAAAACTACAAGAGCTTGTTGGTTGCCCACTTGACTGGCATTTCCGTTGCCTGACCAAAGAGGTCATTTACTTTTGCACTGGGCAGCCGGGCGGGCACCTTTAATTTACCTTCACCTATCATACAATTTGGCTTAACTTGAATGGTCTGTTATGGTCCAAGCCATGACGATTGTTGATGCTGGTGCTGGTGCTTGCAATTATGTGGCATTTCAATGTCAAAGTGAAAGTTGACTCTCAACAATCGTTGACTCTCGTTTTAGCTACAATTTTTGCCGTTTGCTGGTCACATTTTGAAGCACTTTTGTCAGCGCACTTCAACTTCAACTCATTAGCCAGCAATGGGTGCCATGGAGCCGTAGAACTCGTTAATCAAGCGAGAAAGTTACCGCTGTTGTATCCCGTGGGGTGTGTTTGGGGGGATCGGGGGTGGAAATATTGTTATGGGACGTCCTCATCTCATTTGGATATATTATTGTTATATTGTGGTGTATTTTTTTGCATGAGATTGCTTGCGGGCGGATCACTCGAGTACGCCAACTTTGCCATTCCCATTCACGAGGGCAATTTAATGAGTTTGTAAAGTCATAACCCTAACCAATTACTATTAACATTGAACGAATGAATCTATGGGTCCATGAATATATTTATTGAATGCAGGTATCCATTGATATTTTACTTGGTAAAATCTGAAAATAACATTCGCAGTTTGACATAATTGCAACATCTAAATTTAGGAAAATCGCTTTTAAACGTTTTTCCTTTTCGTCTACTATTACACATTTTTTGGGAGGACAGAAACCCTTCTTAAACAGCCAACTTTAATAGCATTGCTCCAAACTCAATCCGTTACAAGGATAATATCTTCCTGATGAGGGTTTGATATCTAGATAAATTTGGCAGCCAAGTTGCAGAAAGTTATTTTTTGATATCTTCACAATTTTTTACTTTTAAGAAAAAAAAAGAAACAAGATTTCCAACTTCCTAAACTTTGTGCAGAAATAAATTGATTTTCCATATTTTTTCTTTTTTTTCCGGACCACCATTATAAATATTTTTGGAGAATGTACAGTCTATTAAAGTGTTATTAATTTTAATGGGCTTAATAAAGAAGCGAAATTTTCAAAGTAACATACTCGTGATATAAAAATTTGATTAGAAACTTCTTGAGTTACCCTTGCATATGGAAATACTCTTTGATTTTTTATTATGCGTCATTGGCAATAACTTTGTTCATATGCCACATGTTCGTAGGAGGATATTTGTGGTTTATGAACTGACTCGCCCACCCAAACGAGTCCATTGTTGACCCCAGAACTTACTTTTGGCGAAAGGCTTTGGTGGCTTCAATGGTCGCATAGGCGGCCATCTCCCGTTGCTCGGATTCCGTGTTGGGAGCATTAAAGCGTGAGAGGAGAGCGGCTGGATGATTGTCCTGCAGCGTTTGACCTTAAAAATGGCAGAAAAGAAAAAAATAACGTTCTGCAAATACGGTTGACAGTAGTGAAATATCAAGTTCCACACCATTCAAAATCATTTGTGGTTGTATTCTGCCATAAAGGTCGGCCATGGCATTGAGTCCTTGCTGCACACTCTGCTGCAATGCCACATCCATCAGCGTAGGACGGCGGGAGCGGGAGTTTCTCTTGTTCAAATCCTGGCTAACTGTCAGTTCTCTAGGCACTGTTAATGGCCGTGGCAATTCCTGAGTGGGCGGCTTGCTATTTGCCCCAAGCTCCTCTATATGCCCCACCACGACGCCTGACGTCAGCATCAGTATAAACAAGAACAATTGCAACATTCCAAGTTTGTCCCTCATGTGAATGCGGCTACTAAAACTATAAGAGCACGTCACACCTTATTAGTCATCCGGTTGGGTCAAAAAGCTTCTGCTAATGATACATTTTTATTCCATCTACTTGTTATAAGTTATAAAAAATTCTGGCAGAGCTTGAAAACTTCGATTTGTCTATATTTGTATTATAAAATAGGTGCTTTTATCAATATTAAAATACAAAATAAAGCATTTTTATAAAGTATCCTGAAAATCTAATTATCGCAATTGGTTTATTGAAAGTTTTAGCGTAAAATGAATAGTTTAAGGATAAAGTTCTGTTGATATCTGTTTTAAGTTATTAAATTTTATCGGTTACAAGACAGAGAAGTTTGATTTCAAAATAATCAAAAATCATCAGCAGTTTGCAATCTATTTGGATGTATCTATTTTATCTTTTTTTCTCTCGAAATTTAGCCTACGTTTATGATAAATGTTCAAGAATTATGTAAAGTGATTTATTATATTTATATACTTTTTATAAAACAAACAAAGCCTGTGGGAAAAAAATTAAATATATTTATAATTCGATTGCGTAGTTGTTATTACATATATTTATATCCGCCAGTCATGGCAAATTATTGGACTCTATTTGAATTCATCTGTGGGCAAATGTGATGAAAAGAGAAAAAATATGAACAAACTAACTGGAATCAATAAACGCGCAAATTAACTTTAATTATGGATGGAGTTACGATTTCGCGACGACAATGTAATGCCAATTGTTGTTTTATTGTAGTTGTTGTTATTTGTATTATGATTGACCACAATTATTACATCAACAACTGTTTTTCTTAATGCTTAATTTATGGTTATTTATTTAACAATTACGGAACGCTGTCCATGGTAAAGTACATTAATAAAAGGTGTCATAAGTAATTTTGTGATAATTATACTCTGCCATTTTATATATTTTTTCCTTTATTTATTAGTTTTCATTATTTGCTTTCTCTGTATTTTACATTTTCTGAATTTACATTAAACAATTCTGCACTTTTTGCCAGCTCTGGCCAAGTGATTTTTAGTTAAGTAGTTTCCTGTTTGGTTTACAACTTTGTTTTGATGTAATATGTATTCGTACACATTAAATGCTTCAGTGGACGCACAACAGGAGTCAAGAGTTTATGTTCTTCATATAATATACAAAGCATATTAACTGCTACTCATACAATTTGTGTTCGGTTATTGAGTTTGTAATGTTTATAGTTGCAGCTGCTTCTGTTCATTTGCTTAACACAGTGGTGTCGTTCAAAGCAGTTAAAGATTATAATTATTTTAAATTTTCATTTGAAAAATGCAAGGGACTTTGGTGCGTTCCGGCCCGAGCTAAAGTTAAAGGCCCGAGCCCGACTTGGCTTGTCCCTAAATGAGATTTTTAGGCCTGAGCTCAATTATTTTGTAAAAGGCTCATGGGACAAGAGTCCGGAACGTCCCGTGCCCACCTCTACTCCATATATGTACAAGTATTTTATTTTTTTCTGGCACACCTTTTTGTGACAGATGTTTCAGCTTAGAGTGGGGTAAGCTTTAATTACATGTTTTTAATTTAGATGAATTCATATATGGATAGATTAAAAATATCATTACGCATTATGATTAAAAGAGTTTTTCATATGACAATTGATTAATATTGAATCTAGATTACATTAAAATAGAAGCCAATTTTGAAACCCCATTTCTTATAAAAATTACGCCCATGTCATTACATTTAAGACGCTCATAATAATACAAATTTTGAAAAGTTTTTAAAAACAAATTATGCAATTTGGTTTGCTGTCTGAGCAATCGGTTATTCTTGCATAAGGCCCTTACTTGGTTCCTCTAAGCCGCCCACCCTCTCCGTCTGCACCACCCAAATGCGGCCTTCAGTTACAGCCAGGAAGTGGTTGGCATAGAGAAATTATCCAGGCCAGCGTCAAAACGTTTTGTTCGAAGGTGCGCAAAAATTGTAAATGCTTTAGGACACGCTCACTTAACCACGAGTTAACTATGGCAAGCTGGCCATTAATGGAAATCAATTTTCATCATATTTTCAGCAAAACGGAAATTGATTTACCTAAAATGCAGGCTGATTGCAGCCAAAATGATTAACACCTGCCGCAATTAGTTTGAAATTTTCTTAAACACTTTTGTTGGTTTGATTGATCAGGTATTGGGAGTCAACGAATGCTCTGCAATTTATATGGCTTAGGTTTGTTCCTGTTTCTATTTCCTGTTCCTGGCACTGTGTCACTTTTTTTGAATACCGTGCGCCGCACAAAATAGAAACTTTTTCGCGTTTGTATCTTTGATCGCCGTAAACCGAACTAAATCGATTCTCACCTTACAGCTGGCATTAGAAGCCAAAAGACAAACTGAAGCCAGCCAGAAACAGCGCTTTAGATCGAGCTTGAGCCATGGAGACATGCCACAGCCTCCAAGACTCGCGGCGTCGCTCACCGAAAAAAAAATGTAAGAAAAAAATAAAATAATCAACGTCAAGAGTTCCAGGCGAGCGACCAGTTCTCGCTGTCCAATGGGGCTAAGACAGCTGCCGCTGTTGGCATCTGGTAGTAACAGTTGTTTTTTCCACTCTTCCATATGTTTATTATTTATTTTCAGTTTGGCGGTTATCGCCACCGCCTTCTTACCGCCAATAAGCTGTGACTTTTTTATTCAGTTTCTAAATTGGGAGATAAAATAGCCTGAGGCTGCAAAAAAAAAATGTCTTACTACATGGGGGCCAACTTCATCGATCGTCATTCATCCGCCGGCCACTCACCACCAGCAACTCGCATCAAAAGATGCCCAGCTGAATACTATACTCCCAGCTCCAGCCCCCTTCTCAGACTCAGACTCAGCCCCTGTCCCTGCCCCGTCCCCGGCCTCGGCCACAGCTTCGACAAGCCACACTCGCTTATCGATCGCCTCATCGAACTGCTTTCAATTAGAAGAGAAAGTTCTTGCCACAAGAAAAAGTGAAAAAAAAAACTGAACACACAAACAGCACACAAAGAAATATTTCACCAGGGGGCAAAGATGCTTTTACTCTCAAAGCTGAAGGGAACGGAGAACAGCGAAAAGATCTTAAAAATTGCACCTCATAAATTAAGCAGTTGATGTATCATCAAGATGCTGAAAAAAGTGACTCGCTTAAAGCTGACTCTGTCTGTAATTGACAGTAACTTAGTAAGCGAGATTCCATGATTAACGGAGGGGAAGTCCCACTTACTAAGTAAAGGGGAGGAGTCAGTTCAAATATGCAGCAGAAAAGACAACGACAATGGTAATGAGTCTGTCATTCTCTATATATTCAATAATTATACCACAGATCTGAGAAGTGTTCAGGTATTCAATTCAAACAAGAATTCTCGATAATTGCCCAAGATTATATATAAAAATAATATCTATATCATGAAAAAATTTCTTTCTTTTTTCCTTTATTTTAAATATGTCACGTTTATTTCTAGTTACATTTACAATATTTATGGCTGATGACCATAAAGCTGGTATTTTAAAACAAAGTTTCATCGATTAAATGAACTTATAGATTAGATGAAAATAGCAAGTTCGATAAGCCAATTGATAGTTGTCGCTTGGACGTTTGATCATTTCAATTGACTTGCAACAACGGGCAAGGCTGCTTCATCAACAAGTTCCCATCGTCAATAGAAATGCCTCGATCAAACGATCTAAACATACGCCTTCTGCCTTACGTAAATTAAGTATACGTAAGCAAATAACTTTGCCTGACATGAGCCACGCACTTGGGTAATTGAATTCAATTGAACTGAGTGTGCACTTAATAAACCAGCAGGAAGGGAGAGAAAAAAGAACAATGAGAGCAAACAACTAGCGCTGACTTTGATCCACCAAAAAGCATTGTGAGAGGAGAGCGCAGAGAGAATGCGAGAGGAAATAAAAATGAAATGAAACGTTGCAGACGCGACTGCGACTGTGACTGAGACTGCGACTTCTGTCTCTGCTTCTTCTGATGACGATTGCAAAGTGCTACTCACAGGGAGACGCAGAGGCAGAGTGTAAAACTGAGACTGGGTCACTGTTACGAGCGTAAGAATCAGTGAGCGCTAAGCACACAAACAAAACATACATACATACATGCTCTCACTAGCGACTATGGATGGACACAGAGTCGCTGTCAGAATCGAGTCACAATTAGAAGAGAGCCCAGACGAAGAAACAGAAACAGAGTGAGAGCGAGAGCGTTTGGATAAAGAACCGTTTGCTTTTGAGTTTGAGTTTACTTTTGAGACTCAGACTTCGCTTTCATTTGGCATCTTTTACTTTTCTATTGCTGTTGTATTGTAGTTCATAATTTATGCCGTTTTTTATTTATATATATTTTTTACTTTCACAGTCGGGCAAAAAGGTCTTGAGCGTTGAACAATGACAATAGGAACCGACATCGACATCGACTTTGACGTGGACAACGCCCACGCTTTATTTGCCTCTAACTTGTAGCTGATAAGTTGTTTTTTCGATTTTATTTTTCAGCCTTTACCCTTTTCTTGTGTATATGTTTAATTAAAAATAAATTGAATATCTCAAAGAGTTTTGCTGTATATAAAATTTGTTGATTAAAAAGTTGGGACTTTATTTGCATTTCTTGTGTGTTTTGTTAAGTTTAAGGTTATAAATAGATAGTACATACATATCGTAAAATTACTATTAAGTATAATAAATATAATGTACATATGTATACATATATGCAGACACTTTCCCAGTTCCTGTTATTGTTTTGCTCATTTCAAAAAGTTTACGGTCATTGTAGAAGCATTATTTCGATTATTTTTCAGTTAGCCAATTAAGATACGTTTCCATTTTTAGTAAAAATCACTTGAGCAAGCTAAAAACAGCTCTTTCTTTGTTTTTTATATTATTTTTCAAATTTTTGCATTTATTGTGATGTATTCCTATTTAATTGCATTCCAAGTGGTTCATAAAGAGGAACGATATCAGCTGTAGTCAAAGTAGAGTATAATTACCAAATAATCAGTTTTACAAGTATAATATTTATGTGTGTGCTTTGTACTTAGTGGAAATCTCCAGAAAGTGACGAAGCACATTCGAAATTTTGTTGTAAAGTGTATATGTGTGTATGCTTGTATGTGAGAGTCGCACTTAAATGTAAAACAAACTTAAAGCTATGCATATCTGCATGTGTATATGTATGTGTACGTGTATATAGCTAAAGTATTGCACTATCAAATATTGTGTATATGTATGTATAAATATCAAAAGCAATTTACAAATATTTCATTTCAAATATAATTTTATCCTCAATTAAATGAGATTTGAAACCCAAAAGCCTTTGCAAATTTCCATTCCGACAAAGTTTAGGAAATTGAGCGGAGCTTAAAGAAAGAAAACCCGTGGAAAAATTATTTGTAACTAGCAACGAAATGTGGTGGAAAATAGAAAAGCTCAGTGTTAAAGAGATGCAGTTTACTGCGGAGAAACTTCAATTTAGAGACAGATAGATAAAGATGCAAAAGATAGATATCGATACAGATACAGAAGCAACGCAAAAAATTTTGTGGCTGTTCAGAAAAGTTGTATGTGATGTGATTTGGAATACGTTTACGGTTTTTTAATGGTTTTGTTTTGTTTTTTTCTTTTGTGAATTGGAAAAACCATTTTACAGCACGGAATGTGATTTCTGCTTTGTTGTAATTTATTTCAAACTCTTTCTGCACACTTGCCTAACAATTGCGTTGCTCCTAAAAAAAAACACTTTGAAGCCTCTAACATTAGCCCCCGGGCTGGGCCCGAATCCGCGGCAGGCAGGCAAATTACATATTTCAAACATAGTCCAAAATGTTGTATTGCGCCTGTTTTGAATTTCTGCACAGCACTCTCGGATTACACAGCTCGACAACTCTGGCGGACACCACTAACTGCCACGCCCAATCCTCTGTCCACTGTTCACTGTCCTCTGTCCGCCCACTATTAGTTGCGTCGTTCACCGGCACGCGTCGCCGCATGCCGTGACTGTTGTTGCTCCTTGTCGCGTAGTTCCTTAATAGCGCCCACTGTACCGAACATCACCTTGGCAGTCAGCTGTGTGTGGTGCGAGGTGTTGCTGTTGTTTTTGCTGCTAGAATTCGCGTTGGCGTCCCGATCCAGGCCCGCATTCGCATTGGCATAGGCACTCGTATAGGACACGTAATTGTTGTTGAGATCGCGACCGCAGCTGCATTGATGCGACATGTTGCACGTGTGTAGTTGTTGGTGTTGTTCCAGTTATAGAATCGACAATCGATCGATCGATCAATTGGTGACAATGACAATGACGTGCGATCTGTATCTGTATCTGGATGTGAATATATTTTTTTTGTTCGCAGTGCCAATTGCTCTGAATTCAATAAAAACAGTTGGACTTAAAAGCCGTTCAGTTGTGGTGTGTGATGTGTGGGTTGCTCGGTAAACGCGCGTGTGCACGAAACAAAACTTAAAGTAAAGTCGTATTTGCTCCTCGTTGTTGTGATCGTGATCGTCGCCGTCGTCGTCGTCCGATAGTCGCTCACACTTTCACAGACTCACTAGAACTAATTTCGAAAAACTGTGGTGTTGTTTTTGTGGCGTTACCACAGTCAGAGCCACAGTCGGCGTCGTCATCGTCGTCGTCGTCGTCGCTGTCGACGATGAGCATTGAGTATCAAAGAGAGCGGACGAGAGAACCTGCTGAGCACAAACGTCAGCTGAGCGCGTGTGAGCCACATGGGAGCCAACAACTGAGCGCTAAAATACAAATACAACAAAATGAGAAAAACAACAACAACAACAAAAATAAATAAAGCTGGCTGTTGCTGCTGTTGCTGCTGCTGCGATCATTGCTGACGTTTGTTATTGTTGTTGCTGCGCTGTTGCTGCCGCTGCCGATGCCTCTGGTAAAACGTTGCAGTGAAATGATAAATTTCTCTACACTTTGCAGTCGATCAACACTGGGCTGCATATACACGAAACTTTAATGAAATATTTATTGCAGTTATAAATTTTTAAATTAATTTTATCGATCCAATATACTTTAAACTTTATTTATATAGTTTTCAAACGTATAATTTAAAACCAACTTTCCTAACCAAGTAATATAAGCTTAATAATATATTTATTTTATTTAAATAAAATTGTGCTCTTACTGTGCTCCAAATTCCATTCCCATTTGGGAAGAAATTAGACGAACTTCTAGACAATGATACTATTATTGAAATAAACAGGTGATCTAAGAAAAAATATTAATTTTAAGTATATTTCATAAACGAAATATTGTTAAATCTTAGGAGCTTTTACAGAATGTATATTAAATATTTATTTCTGTTGAGTTAAATTTTTTACTTACAAATTTGCTTTATATCTCTTTCTCAAATCAAGAGTATTTGATTATATGAAACTGACAATTTTATGACCAAACTAAGAAAATATTAGTATAACAAATCGTAAACTTTTCATTTACGCTAAGCATTAAATAAAAAACTTCATGTAATTTAAAGTTTTCGGTTTTTTTGTAGGAAGTTTTGCATCTAATTTTATAGTCTCATTTTGTAGTCAAAAATTTTAACTTTTTAACCTTAATTCTTAAGAGTGTACTTATTTCGTTGAGGTAGAACGCGGTAAATGGGTTGAACTGATAAATCGTGTGAGTTAATAAAGACAGTTTGAGAGGCATGTGAATTATTTGCTTATTGCTTTAAATTTCATGATAATACTATAATACACAAGTCAACAACCAATATGTTTAGAACAAAATAAATAATAGATATGTGTAGTGTTTTGACAATGTAATTTGTAATTTGTTTTCTAATGTCACAAGTGTAGTTACTTGCAACTTACGCAATACACATATTATCTTGTTTCTTACTTATATATTAAGTCTATTTATTTAGTTACATTTGTTTATTAGTCTTTTTTTATCCGCTTATCTGATTTCGTTGCAGAAAAACCATATAGAGTCAGTGTGCCAAGTTGGAGATCGCGGACTTGGATGCTGCTGCGCTCATGACGTCGACATCGGTGAGAGCAGAGGCTTGGCGAGCTTCAACTGTAAGCTGCGAGAGCTTTCTTGATTGCAGCGTAGTTTCTAATGAACGGTTCCCGCAGACGCTTGCCCCCGGCACCCACAAGCTCTCAGCTTGTAATTTGTGCTGCCTGCGTCGCTTGTGTAATTTTTTCGCCTTCGTCGTGATTTTATTTATTCGTTTTTGTTTATAACAATTTGCGAATTCCAAGCGCACACTCACAACAAAAACAACAAAGAGGTACAAGAGAAACAAGAGAGAAAAAAAACAACGAAAGCACAACAGCAAACTATAAATGCACGCGCTTAAGTCTTGAATAGCGACTCGACGCCAGGTGAAAATCTCTAAATACTGCAGCGACTCACCTGTTGCCACTCTGATACGAAGCTGTTGCTGTTGTTGTTTTTAATGGCATTCATCAGGTTTCATTCACCTTTTGGCCACAACAACAGAAGCAGCCATAATATTGTGTACATAAATTTATGTATGGTATATAGTATATTATTTTTGGAAGACAAAAACTATTGTCTATGTGGCGGGGTTTATTTCATTTACATAATTGAAATACAAATAGGCAAACAACAACAAGTGCATGTCTGAAAACACGTTTGCTGTCTGCCAGTTTTTTGTTGTTTGGACAGCTGCACCTTGCGATTATGATTGTGACTGTGATTGTGATTGCGCATACGCAATGTTGTGCGGTCGGAACCCTAAAACGGAAATGCCTGCATTCAAACAACATCATCAGCATACCAATGTTGAACCTGACCTCATTCTTGATTCTAGTGAACAACAAAGATTCTCTATGATCGCAAGTCACATTACGAATGCATGACATAAACGTGGCTAACGATGAAGACGCAGACAGAGACAGAGAGAGTCGTTAACAACAGCGCATTCGCTTTCGATCAAGTGGCCATATCACTTTCGTCCATTTGCAAGCCATAGAGTGGCACTACCAGTTTTCTCCAAGAACTTCAAGTTGACCCATATACTGAAACACATACACATATGCAGACACTCTCTCTCTCTCTCTCTCTCTCTTTGCCTTCAGTGGGTGGCAAGAATGTCGAGTGAGAGAGAAAGAGAGACAGCACACAGCAGTTAAGGAAATAGAGAGCGAGAGAGGAGGAAAGAGTCAAGATTAGAGAAGAGAGTTAGAGCAAGTGAGAGAGAGTGAGCGAGTGTAAGTGTAGAGTTCGAAAAGAAAGCGAAAAAGAAATTTCAATGCAGCGAAGCGTAGAATGGATAACGCATTAATATGTCTCTGCACATGTATGTATGTATGTATGTGCATACATATACACATTACTGTGACGCTGACGTCGAAGTCGATGCCGATGTCGACGCTGACGCCGACGTCGACGCCGATGCCGACTTCTCACCTACTTCTGACGGTGGCAGAGCGAGCGTTCCGAAAAAAGTGTGTCACTGAGAAGAAACCGGCAGCATGGAAGAGAGCGCCAGCAGCATTCTTTGCTGACTTTCTGCCTCACATTCAAGATTACAATTACACAGATACAAAATGTACATACAAGTTTGTAAATGTGTGTACTGTGTGCACTTACTTACTTATGTAAATATCGCCAGTTCTTATATTTAGTTCTAATTATAATTCTACACTCTACTACTATAATCGATGCTTAGATGAGTATGAAATGTACATACAGTTAGTCAAGTAAGTGTTTTGACAAAATGTAATATGCATTTTTCAAGCAAAATAGATCTTTACGTTTTTTTGCTTTCCTTTATTTGTTTATGGTTTATAGAACCTGTTAAAATTACTAAAATGTCTATTCTTAGAAACAGTAAAAAATAATGATAAAATTATTTTTGCAGAGCCTGTTAAAAACATTAATAAAATTATTTTTGAGGAACAACAATTTTTTATTACCTGTTAGACATCTTGGTTAAAAAATACTTTTCTTTGATATTTATTTATATTTTTTGTTTGTTTACGTTTCATAGAGCACGCTAAAAATAATGATACAATTATTTTGAATAAATAAAGGATTCCTTCGATCTTTACTTACCTTTTTATCATTCTTATGCTATAATAAAAATGATGATAAAATAAGAACTATAAAAAAATAGTGACTTCTTTGAGCTTAGACTACTTTTAAACATAGAAAACCCATTTGTAGATTCTTCATTTTGTTAAAACAATTATTTGACGAAGTGTATGTTTGCATGTGCGATCTTATGCTGAGTTTTAGTTGTTGTTGCAGATATCTAACGGCCACATAAGTTCATCTGGATCTCAAGTGCATTTTGCATTGCGCTATGAGTTTTTCTCATGCGCCGAATCAATTAAAATCCAGCTGAAAACTTGTTGTGGGAAAAATCGCCGAAAGCCTGCATAAAAATCGTGATTACAAATTTTTTTCTTGTTGTATTTTTTTGGTCATCTAACAACTACAAAAAATGTTTTCTTTGACGTTTATTTTTCTGCTTATGCATTTTTTTGGTGGGAAGTTTACTGTCTGATTCTGCGGATGTGTGTGTGTGTTTGAGTGTGTGTGTGTGTGTTGGAGTAGGTGTGGGCTAAACTGGTTGGACGCTTGGTGGCTTGTTCACTGCCTGTGGTTTGGTATGGTGCAGGTTTGTTGCCCCCGTAGCCGTAGCCGGTGCTGCAAATGATGATTTATGGCTGAACTTGTCTTATGAAACACTAAATTGAAATTACTTGAGTGCCGGCCGAAGCCTGCAGTTGTTTTGGCCAACTGCCACAACTGCCACGAGACAGCTACACTTGATATCCTCGAATCGCAGTGACAATGACAGGCGCAAAAAGTGAACCATATGCCACGAGACCGGGTGGCTAATGAATTGAACGCAAACAGTCGCACAGGCATTGGCCAACTGGGAAATTTATTAACCTGTTCCGGTGTGCTACACCGCGACCTTTGAGATTAGCTTGCACGCCTCGAAAGTTTGGTCAGGCTATATTCTGGATATGGATTTGGATACGTATTTTGATAGCATGTTCGTCATAACCAGTTGCTATCAGTGCCAAGATTTATGACCGATTAGCCGTGGTGAATAAGCCGAAAAGCACCTGGCCAGCTTTGGACTGATTGTTGTTGGGATTCAAGCCAATTCTATCAATGGCCTGACTTTACTTGACGTCATTAGCATTGCATTTGTTGTTGTCATTATTAGTTTTCCTTCAAACTCATATATATGTCACACGACCCGCAAATCTCAATGCAATTTCAAAGTTCATCATGATTTGTCCTCATAATTTCACGCTGTGTGCTCTACCATTAAATGGTGTTACGTATACGCACAAGGGGCAATTAGCACAACATACAACTTTATGTCCACTGTCCTATTTCCCATTTCCCATTTCCCAGCTCGGTCCCTTTCCAAACTTCTAGCAATATTTTGCAATTAGCGAATGATTTTTGTATTGCTCTGTTAAACTATTTACTATTAAGCGCTCAGCGGGTGGTAAATTCCTGATGGCTGATGGCTACTTAGTTGGCAATTTGCCTTCGGTGAATTGCTCTCCGGAATTAACAGGATACTTTCTAACGTATGGCAGGCCAGAAGGAACAAATAAGTGTTTTGCTCTTAAGTGGTTGGTACCTTGGAGTTAAGTGTAAAGCCAACAAAAAATATCATCACTGATACGGTTGCTTATATAAATAGGGATTTCTTGTTAAATATATATAAATAGAAATTATTAATAGTCCTTTAGAGACGGAAAGTGAAATATTTAAGGACTCTGAATCATAACTATAAATATATAGAAATGTACTCTAAGATGTCACACACGTTTGTGAGACAAGAAAAGTTAAAATAGTAGTAGTAATTATTAATTTAACCTTCCTATGTTTAATAAATATAATAAATTGAATTGAATTGAAATTGAAGTTTAAAATAACTTTCCATTTTTCTACTGAAATTTGAATAAGGCTGCAATAATTTTTGGCAAAACATAGAGTATTTTAATTCGGAGTCTGCAATATTTACTAATATTTAATTTTGGCCAGTTTTTCTACCTTGAATGAAAAATCCTTTAAATTGACGACAGTTGATTCGGTTCTTTGTACTATAAATAAAACAAATAGATTACTTGTAGTTTAAGAAGGAGCCTTGCATACATTTGTCATACATTAATTTTAAATTTGGACATAGCTGTTTTCTTAGAGGTTAAGAACCAACAATATGTGACACTTTCAAAAACATAAACGGCAGCGATGTTTCGCTTTCGGGCTGATTGTCTTGAATGGAGTTCTGAGAAGTTAACATGGCATTTGTAAAACGTTCGAGCCGAGTGCAAAGCCAAAGGCAGTCGCAGGACGAGCTCTCCAGAAATAAATAAATAAAGGCATGCCGCATAAAATTCCATAGCGTTCCATGGCTTTTGAAATGTTACAGCTAAGGAAAGCATATGCAGACATACAAATAGCATGCATGTCATTTAAACTGTCAGCTGGTTGCCTGCCACAAAGCAAAGCAATAGAAAAAGAACACAAAATGATATAAAAAAAAAACATGCGAAAAGAAAAAGCCAAAGGAAAAGTCGCTGGCAGGCAAATGGAAAGTTCTCAGCATTTGACTAATGCGCAGCTCGGCTAGTTGACAATTTTTCAATGAAATTGAGAAATAGTTGGTCACATACATACTTGCATGCATAATGTATGCATACATACGTATGTATGTGTCGCCCACACATACGGTTCTCCTGTAGTAGAGTGTTTTGTGATGAAGTGAGGGCGGCTTAAAGCAAACTAATGAGTCACATCATATGGACATTGTTTCACCACATAAAACTCCAATTTCCGTCATCAAACAATGTTAACGTGGCTAACTGGCAGGTGAGTGCAACTTGACTTCAAGGCCAAGATACCGCAAAATCACTACATGGCCATGGCCACTTGTTACACCCTGTTCTTTCTTGAGCGATGTGAACCACAGTAGGGTCGTTTAACAAGGATTCTGTGTGGTGAAAAAGACCACAAACTCACCGCACTACATTACACCACATCACACAAAACATTGTCGTCATTCGTCGTTGACTGTTGCTTTTGCCGTGGGCACCGAGCACTGATAACAAACCCGCGAAAAGTCCTCGGCTGGCTCATATAAGAACGAACGTTTTAGCCACTGAGGATTCAAAAGTTAACCGACATTTGATCTGTTAACGTGCAGCAGCTGCAAAAAGCAAGTTTTCTGCCAAAGGACAATTTACTGAAACCTCAGATTAAGAACGTGTTTGTGTCGAATTCTGTGTTTAATATTCATCAAAACTTTCTCAGTAATTTGAGTGTTCTTATTGTTAATATTCGTGAGACGCTGAAAAAAATTTTCTGCATTTAAATGTAAGTTACTTTTCTATCAATGGAATATAAAGTTCGCAAGCAATTCTCCTTTTTATGTTAATCAAATAAGTACATTGTTAAATAAATTTTTATAATTTTGGGATTTTTAAAGCATTTCCGGGATTCCTTTTCCTTTTACTTTAAATCACATTTGTAAATTGAAAGTTTAACAGCTTAAAAATTGGCAGTATTAAAACCGAAATAAATAGGCATTAACATATTCCCAATATGACATTTACAAATACCTGTGTGTATGTGCAATGACAAATTTTAATAAAAATAATTTTTATGTAGATTTAAGTGCATTAAGAGCGCACGAACAGTTTCAGATCTCATACATAAGTAATTTTGCCATGTAATGCATAATATTAGTCTCTTTATATGCAAATCAGTTTCAGATTTAAAACTGTTTCTCTTAGCTGAACAGAATATGTATGCAGAAATAATCCAATCCAAACAAATTTTTGGAATTTAGTATTTTATTAATTAAAAACTTGATTATTAATACATTATTGAACCATTTCATGAAATTCAATTCAATTCAATTCAAATAGAAAAAGTGGTAAGGATTATGCGAGTAAATATTTTTTTTTAATTAAACTTAGATTCAATTTATAAATTTTTAAGTTAAACCTTAGAAATAGGAAAAAATGTAATCTAATTCACATTCTTAAAGCTTTATTTTCTTTTAAGAAACATAATAGACTTTTTGGGGAGTTGAATCTTCTGCAAGTTGATCCAATGTTTTGTTTCATTGTTTCTAGCCTTGTTTTTATGTATACTTTTTGCTTAGTTAAATATATAGATTTAGTGCAGAGAGTTATTTTAGCTTTTGACAGATTGATTGCATTTGGTCGATCATAACTAGATTCAGTTTCAATCTAACGTCAGAGCTGAGAGCTGATTGAGCTAGCCCTCATAAGTATGCAATATATATTTATTTCAATTTAAATTTTTGACGCATAAAGATCTAAAGAAAACGGCCAAATCCAATACAATTTCAACTGTAAGGCATAGGAAAATAAATTTGATTATAGGAATCGCCCGCAGCGTCAAATGACATCAATGAGACAAAGAGGCAAAAAATCCGAAGGGCAACGTTGCGTATGAGGGACATGTCATGTGAAGGCGTTCGCAAGACACAAACAAAACAGGCCTAAAGACAAAAGACAAGCCTCAATCAAATTGCAATTAAGTAAATACCAGACAAAAACCCAAAAGCCAGATACAAAATATTAAATAAACAAATCAAAGAACAATTCTTGATTGATGACAATACTCTTATATTAAGACACAAGGATGAGGATATGAAGATGAAGTGCGCTGCCGCAGGCAGAATGTATAGTAAACATATTGTTTGTTTAGAAAATATAAAAATAAATAAGTTATTTTATATATAAATGAAAAGAAAGCACAAAGCATTGCCCCAAGTGTGCAATGAGTAGAAAGCTGTAGCCTTTTCATTTGAGGTCCAATGTCTAACCGCTATAACTTGACGTAAAGAAGTTAGCCACTTCATTACCTGAGCGTAACTTAATTAAGTAGCTTAGCGAGCAAAGGTGGAATAACCTTTTGCCGCTTTCAATTTAAAAAGAGACTATGTACAAATTGCGTGCCGTTCAATTGTGCTCAGCTAATTTTTACCTCATTTGTAAAGCTTTACCTGCGGCTAAAAAGTGTATGTGTGGGTGCAGCATACGTAGATACTTTTCAATCTACGATGCCAGCTGAAATTGCCTGGTGGCTTCTGTTTTTAAACAGCCAAAGCTGCTCATATCCTTTTTGCTTGCCATGTACCTTTTTTAACGTCTTGGCATCTTGGCCAATTTGCCAGGGATTGCAATTTTTGTAGCCGTGGCAGCAAAGTTTTCCAACTTAATTAGAAAACAGCAAAGACCCTTTTGAATTTCCGCTGCATTTTTGCTTGCGGACAATCTAATCGCCGCGGCGGATATGAGAAAGCCAGAACAGAGCAGAGCAGAACAGGAGAGAAGAGAACAAGCCATTGGGCCATGGTCACAAAAGTTATGACCATAAATTCATAAACAGATAATGCCGCCGGCGTCATCAGCGCTGCTAAAGTCTCATTTGCACTGGACGAAAGGTTTATTGTTTTCAATATTGTGGCGACAAACAAGGTTTTATTGTTAGATGAAGCGATGAAAGAAGTTTCGCTTTGCAGATTTACGATTGTGCTGCAAATGTCAACATTCACATTTACATCCATTTCAACACGTACATGATGCCTTCGTCGATTTCGCTTGATAAAGTCCCAACGAATGTGACGATTTTCCGCCTATTATCAACAGGGCTCATAACCCATCGCCCATTCATTGTGCGGCGGAAAATGTGGAAAGTGCGCAGCTGTTGCCTGCCACGATTGTAAATCATTGCAAGAAGGGCCACATCTGGCCTTGAATGCCTTGTGGTGGGCTGGCTATGTAACCTGTTGCATGATTTGTTGATGTCGCTGTTGCACATGCAATCTACAATTTATGACAGCCAACGTTGCGTATGTGCAATTTATGAAATGTAGAAGCCCACACTAAAATTAACAACTTGCAAATCTTTTGTTTGCACATCATTATGTAGGACAGCGCGAACTGGGGACTTAATGTGGCATCAATTGGCGCTAAGAACAAGTCTCGTTAAGCTTTTCGTCAGCCTTGAGCTAATGGAAAATTATATAGTCCTGCCTTGTCCGGTTTTAAGCGGCGACTTCATTTGCCTGTGCAAACAACAAGTGGTGTGTCAAAGAAAACGATAACTACTTACAATAACACTTTGGCTGGTCAACAGTTGGCTGCTACGTGCTCTGAGTGTCAAGAGCTTGCATTTGATGTTACAAGGAAGTGCGAATGCAGTCAGATATTGTAAAAACGCAATAATAAAATGGCGGCTTGTTCACTACTATTTTGTACTTTCAATTAAAGAGAGTCACATTGACGCCAATGACAAAAGTTGTTGAATGTGAAATGTCAGTCCTCCTTTATAAGCAACTAAAAGTCAGCCACTAACATTGGCTTCAATTTAAAGCTGGAAAATGTGGCCAACTTAATTGCCACATCATTCGCGGATTAAGCTCTGCACAGAGCACAAACTCAGCAAACCTCAATGACACAGGTCCGGGCACGGCCACCGTAAAGGTGACAGTCAAACATCAACGGCCAAGAAGCAAACTCATTTCACGGAGCAAAACTCTATTTTAATGGGTTCAAGCTTCAAGATTGCAAGGACAGCAGAAAACTCGTCTACTGCATTTGAAGTTTGTAATCTTACCCTTCTCCCCCTACTACTACTTACGTTCTTGAAACCGAAAAGCTAGACCACATTTTTAAGCATTCCATTGCGTGTGTTTTCCATTTCTGTTTCTGTTTTTGTATTTTTGTATTTTTCTATTTTTTGCTTGTCGCTAGCCTGTCAAAGCTCTTAAATTTGTTGTCATTTGACATGTGTAGTACTTCTGCGTGTGTGTGTGTGTGTATATATATTTCGTGTATGTGAATGCGAAATTCCTGCATATTTCCGTGTTGAACAAGAACCCAAAGTAGGGTATGCCGTTCTAACTACTTGACAATATTTTAATTTAGATATGATCTTAAAATTCTCAAGACTAAATCAAACTTGAATATCTAATCTCTAAATATACAGATACTTATATACTTTGCTGTTATTTAAATATTTATTTTTGATGAAATTTTTCTTGTAATTTTTTCGATTGTATTTACAATTTTATTATTGCCGATGTTACGAGTTTTAGTTTAGTTTTAACATTTCAATGGAATTGATGTTTTTGCAATATGTCGAGGCAAATCTTTAACTTTTCTTAGTCAATCATTTTCCTTGTTTTTTTTGGTTTGGTTTTTTTAATTGAAGACTAACTTTGTAGACATACGAACTATTTTGTTCTTTACACCTATAATTTTTCCAATTTGTTAGATGAACAAACATCTTTTGGTCAGCTTTTCATTAAAGGCTGATGAGAAGTTAAAACTAATGTCACCAATTATATGGATTATCTTTGTGACAAGAGGAATATGTTAATACTCTCCTATTTATATTTCTTAATTTTTTAGAACAGGATATCTACTATCCGAACATTATCTTTTCTGTTTCCATTTTGTGTTTTAAATATATTTTTTTTTAAGCAAATAAATATGGTCCGCCAGTTGACAGCTGGCCGAAACGTAAAAACTGTACTAATGTTTGAGCCACCGTTTGTTCAACTTACAGACAAGTCGAGGAACGCAGGAGGCACGTGCCCGAGACACGTCGAAGACAATGAATATGCTCAATGCCCAACTTCTGCTTCTGGCGCTCTTCTGCTTAGGGTACGTCTGCTGTTCACCAGTAATCGGCGGACAGGAGCCACGTAGTCAAGTTGGAAACGATGTCGATGGCGATAATGATATGCTAATTAGTCCTGGCGAAGATGTGCAGGATAATGGAGGCGATATCGACAAACGGATGGAACGCTACGCCTTTGGATTAGGACGACGCGCCTATATGTACACGAACGGAGGAGCCGGTATGAAGCGTTTGCCGGTATACAACTTTGGACTTGGAAAGCGTTCCCGTCCCTACTCCTTTGGGCTGGGAAAGCGCAGTGATTATGAATACGATCAGGATAATGAGATTGATTATAGGGCGCTACCGCCGGGCTTCATGGCATCTGCTGGTGAGTAGCTAAAAATATAAGTGCAGTCTTTTGGACATTATACACTTCTGTCCATTTTGTAGGA
This sequence comes from Drosophila putrida, assembly GCA_037043535.1. Classification (NCBI taxonomy): domain Eukaryota; kingdom Metazoa; phylum Arthropoda; class Insecta; order Diptera; family Drosophilidae; genus Drosophila; species Drosophila putrida. Next base: position 752,571 of record JBAMBI010000390.1, on the reverse strand, counting down.
AGGGGCGGACGACAGAATAAGCGAACGACGCGACCTCAACCATTCAACTTTGGTTTGGGTAGGCGTTAAAGTTTCTCGCCTCCAACAGCACACAGATGACATACAGATCCAAGTTCCAGCCGTGTGCCATTTGTGACAGGCCAAAAAAAAACTTTGACTATTACTTGAAACTGTTGTTACTTGGCTCAGACTTGCACAAAAGTCAAACATTAATTATATTCCAAAGCTTATCTAAAATTTGAAAACTTACAAAATAAAAGGATAACATTCTAATTTAAGTTCTTCAATCGAGGCATGAACTGCAGCAACATTTTAGTTTTAAAAGCAAGAAGAAATGGCAACCAACAAAAAAAGAGACAAAATTCTACAAAAATACAAAAAAAAAAATATAATAAAAACTGGCGTGTGCAATTAAATATTAACAGAAGAATAAACGTACATAAATATTCAATTATACATACATATTCGATCTAATCAAATTTTAATAAATATATTAAATATATACATATGTACATTTTAATGGGGCATTATTATATTTATAAATGAATATAAAAGTATATGTAAATGTATTTTGGGTCTCTCTGTCTCCCACATCACACGCAGCAGTCAGATTAATTCGTTGTAACCGAAATTAAACGCGTAAATATTGATGTAACTTATTGTTTAAACAAAGTGATTATTTAAATTTAAATATATGTAATTGTTTTGTGAATATATTTCAATAAACATTAAAATGTGCACTGCAAAACTGTGCAAGCAAAATGAAAAATATTTCAATTATAAAAAAACGTATCGTTTATTTTCATTTAATTTAAAAAACATTTAGAATCAATCAGTACATATAAAACATAAAGCAAACACGCTTATAACATTCACATATAGATTTAAAATAAGAGCTCTCTAGCCCGCTTAACTAAGTAGTATTACTATTAAACTAAATTAGATCAACCTTCAGCTTGCAGAGTATCGTGTCGAATGCAAACACCGATGATATGAATGTATAAGGATTACTTCGTATGATGCCAAAATCTGGCTCCAGGCTAGGCAAGGCACGTGGCAAAAAAGTCTGAGTTGGTTGGCCATAACGACTCTGACTAACGACAGAGACAAGAGGCTTGCGCACATTTTGCTTCATCTTTTCCTTGCGAGCAACAAGTTTCTTTGTCTCGCGGACCATATAAATTGCCTCCGTATTGGTCATGTAATTGTGAATGATCTGGAAAGTGAAGAAATAAATGAGACTACTTAAAAAGATCACAATTTTATATGTTAAAGCAGACTTACTCTTCGCTTCTTTGGACAGTGAGCAAAGACCCAGATAAGCGTGCATAATGTGTTAAAGATTTCGCTGTCTTTATCACACCAACGAAGAAGCATTTGGGCAATGGTTACGAGACCACCCTCCTGGAAAGTGGTGGCGCTGTTAAACCGTGCTAGATTCAGAATAATCCGACTGCATCGTTCGATTAGCTGTTTGTCAACCTCCGAGCGAATTGCCTGTGCCATGATACCATAACAGAAGGTGGACATGAACTCAGAGCACCACATTAGCAGGTGGGGTACAGTACGGGAGAGACGGTCTGAAAACAGAAATTAAATTTCGAAAGAAGTTTTAAAAATGATTTAGATAGAAGAAAAAGAATACTAGTTGAATAAATCGTACATTTAAATCTAATTAAAGTAAACAGTCTTGACAGCATCAAAAGTTAAAAAACAGAAAAAAAATTCAAGTTAGACAATTTAGAGATAATTTTAATAGATATATTAACAAAAAAATGCTCATAGTAGTTGCTACCTATGGCTTTCTTGGCCTAATTTATTAGTCAAGACTAAGGACTGTCAGATTAAATACATTCTACAGCTATTGACTTGCTTACCTAGTTGATTAAGGACTGTTAATGCATCCGAGGCAATAAAACGACCACGCAAGATACGCACAGAGTCCTGCACCTTGGAGCGTACCGAATTCATAGCTGTAGCCTCCTGACGAAGTTGTAGTAGACGCCGCCGTATGGCCAGAAGACCAGCATGTTTTAGACGCCGTCGAGTGCAATAACCGCGCCAATAACGTTGTATAACTTTAGATGCCCGCTTTTGACGCAGAAGTTCCACCATCTCGGGAGTCATTAGTGCCTGAAAACGCTTGCGTGCAAGATAACCACGCAAATGGGCTTGGAAATCCACAGTGTGTTGACTCAAAAGCTGGAATCGTTTCTGCTGCACCCGCATCAAATGCTTACCACGAAACTTTTGCTGCAGATGAATTGTGATCTTACGGAGCAGCAGGAATTGTCCTCGCTTCTGAATCATACTCTGTTTGGCACGGAATTTTTGTTGCATCCAAATAGTTATCGATTGCAGACGTTGATACTGCGCCATTGCAGTGATCATAGATTGTCGAGCTCGATAGCGACGCTGAAGAACAATGGCTGCATCTCGTTCACGTAGGAACTGACGACGCTGCTGTCTCATGAGCAACATGGAGCGCACACAACGTTGCAGTAAGCTAACTTTCTGGATAGTTGAAAGAAAGATCTGGCGCTGTTGTCGTGCGTGCAATGTGGCTCGCCATTTACGTTGCAATGTTATGCAACACAAACGAACACGTTGATAGCCTTGTCGAGCTAATCGCATCTTCTGCAGACCTCGCCACCACAACTGGATGCAAGAGGCAGACTGACGTTGCCGCTGGTAATTATTGCGTGCTGATCTCATGGCCAGCTGAGCGCGATAACGTTGTTGCAGTTTCACAATGAGTCCTCTCTGGTATTGATAGGTTGCAAGTTGCATTCGCATGGACAACTTGGCACGATAGCGACGTTGCATTTGGATTGTCATCAGTCTCAGCTGCTGGTAGCTGTCCCTTTGTCGACGCATCGCAAGTCGAGCACGATATTGGATCTGCAATGTTATAGCTGCCTGTCGCAATCGAAGATAATTCTGACGCTGTCTTTTCCCAAGCAGATAGCATCTCCAATGCATTTGCAAACAAGAAACTGCGGTTTTGGTGCCACGATATTTCGCATTTAGGTAACGCATTGCTTTAAAGGCACGGAAACTCCGTTGGATAATAACAGTCGCATTCCGAAGATGCTGGAATTGTTCACGTTGCATTCGCATCAATTGTCGTCCTCGCCATTGTCTTTGCAACACGACAGCGGACTTCTTTAGCTGGTTGAATTCTTGTCTCTGCTGTCGCATCTGCAATCGAGCACGCTGTTTACTTTGCAGCAATGTTGTGTACATTTTCAACTGTTGATAATAATGATATTGACGACGCATCTCTCGAGTTGCTCTCCAACGTCTTTGCAGATCTATGATACATTGACGATCCTTTACATAACTGCGCCGTGCTTTAATCATTTGCAGACGTGCTCGATAATGTTGTTGCAGCACTATTGTGGCATTCTTTAGCTGTATAAAATCTTGTCGGTGTTGTCGCATTTGCAATCGAGCTCTATACTTGGTCTGAATTAGTATGACACTTTTCTTAACCATACAATATTCTTGACGTTGTCTACGCATTTTAAGAGTTGCTCTCAAATGACTTTGCAAGATTAAGACACTTTGACGCTTAGTTGTATAGCTTTGACGAGTCTTAAGCATCTCCAGACGTGCACGGTAGCGTCGCTGTAATATCACCGTAGATTGCCGAAGCAACAGGAACTCATTACGGGTTTGTTTTGTCACCAACTTGTTCCTTACACTTCGCTGTACAAAGATGATGAGTTGTCGTTGACGCAAATACTTTTCACGTTGTCCCTTGCCACAGCGAAGAGCTCGCCAACGCATTTGGATGCAGGAGGCAGCAGCTTGATGCATTTGATCACGTTGCAGTCGCACTGTGGCTGCATATTCCAATAGCTTCCTGGAGAACATGCGACGTCGCCAAATCCTTTGCAGAAATATTGTCGATTCACGCAAATGCAAAAACTGTTGACGACACAATCGACCCAGACGATGAGCACGCCACCAGACCTGAATATTGACAATCTTCTGATACATTTCATACAAATGTTTCTGGGCCAAATAACGACGTGTGTACTTCTGCAGAACAATGGTAGCTTGAAGTCGTTCCACTCTATACAACTTGACAAATTTCCGCATCTGGTAGCCACGGAAAAAGGATTGAATACGAATGGCAGCACGATCCCGGATACGCCTTCGAATAACAACGTGCAACCAGCGGCGACGCCACCACATCTGCAGGACACGGGCCGCAGCATTGAATTTGGGTGATCGGAATTTGTAGCAAAGCTGCCAGAGAAGGGAAAGGGTCTTCTCGCGATAACCATCCACAATGTCTGCAGCCGTGATGTCGCCACTGAGCTGAAAGTCGGCTTTTTGCAAGGCTCCCAAAGCGAGCTTAACATTAAAGATGCGTTGCAAGCGGGAAATGGCTGGAACACGCAATTGCTGGGTAAGATCATCCCGCAACAGGATGACCTCCATCACACGTGTAAGGCGGACACCATCGCGTAAATCCACGGCCAGATTGCTGAAGGCATAATCAAACTCATCCAGGAAGGTCTGCTTGTGCTGGAGCACATATCCCATGCGTCGAAGTTCACGTGTAATGTCACCAAGATTAGCTATCAATTCAGAGGAGAAGCGCAGCAGAATATCCTTGGTTTCCTTGTGAGGCGACTTCTTGACAAATAGACATGGATTGTGCTTGATGATGCGTCTCTGCTTGGCCTGGTCGAGAAACAGCAGCAGGAATAGAGTTTTTTGTAGAGTGTGCTTCTTAATGGTCTCCGCATATTCCTCTGTTAAAGTGTAGGCTTTGCTGAACTTTTGCTCCTCGGATCTGTTGCGAAACAGACGATTCAGTATAAATGTGCTTAGGCCGACAATGTCGCGGTTCGAATTAAGATGCAGCTTCTCGCCAAATACCACCTCCAAGCCCAGTCGCAGCCAAAGAGGATTAAAGCATAGAAGCAACTCTAATATTGTGCGCTGCATGACAACATCTAAGTGTAAATTACGATCACTGCGAATACGTAGCGCCTGCTTTTGGACATAGACAGCTACCTTGGAGCAGGGGAGGCGCATCTCCTCGCTAAAGAATAATTCAACAGCAGCGCGTCGCAATGTCTCCAGTCGAAATGTGGTTAAATAATTCATTGATTGCACTTCCTTGGTGGGAGCCAGCGATAATTCCTTGTTGCGCACCTCATTAAATAGCTTGCCTACGTCAATTTTGCTATTGGTATCCGCATCGAGATCAGCGGGAATGCTCACAAGTGCATTTAACCATTTCTTAAAGTCCGCTTGATGCCGTTCCACGGCTTGTTCATCCAGATACATGGTGGATGCCAAAAATGGATCTACAGTTGTGCTGGCAGCAAAGGGATCTGGATTAATGTGAAATTGCATATACAAATCCGAATCATAGAGTTTAATGGAATTTGGTTCTCGTCCCGTCCTCAGCGGAGTTGTTGGTTTCCTCATTGACAGCGACATCGTTTGGGCCAACTTAAACTTCTTTGGTTGGGCACGTGGCCACGCCTTAACGCCCCGCGCTGAGGCATTGACCGGTGAAATGCTGCTGACATCAAATCTTTGCTTCTTAGGCGGTGAGACGGATATTGTTTCATTGCGATGAAGGGATTCATTGCTGGGTGCATCTGAGAAACTCAGTTCATGTGAGCGACGTTTCTGAGCATTCATAGCTATATCAGTTAGCTTTATGTCCTTTCCATTCTTGTGGTGAATTTTTATTGTTTTCTTGCCTAGCTCATGTAAATTGCAGCGACTAGATTGAGCCAGTATCTCACATTGATTGAACAACACATCATGCTGGGACACAATGCTTGTTTCGCTAGAGCAGGAGTTATCCAGAAGTTGCTGGGTTTGCTTGGATTCCAACGGCATTTGTTGTTGCTGTTGCTGCTGCTGATAGTAACGATTCTGTTCAATAGAACTAAGCGGCTGCACTTCATTAAGATTTGGCATGGATCCTTGTATAGCAATCTTAGATTGCGGCGATAATAGCGATAGATTCTTCATAGATTCCGAGTATTTGCGCAGTGGAGATCCCACAACATTGATGTCACGCTTTAGATCGTGGAATTTGCTTTTCGGTGGTGATTGAGTTACCAAATTGGGTGGACTGCTATCCTCCTCATGGATGCAGGCCAAGGCACGTGTGTGTGTTGCCGGCACAATGGTTGTTGTCCTGTTCAGAGCAATTGCAGAGCAATCTAAGCTATCTGTGGACATGTTCATTGTCTCCGAGTGCTTCACATCGAATGTTTTGTTCGTGAGAGTCTGATCCTCGTCCAGTGCAGAGTTGAGACGACGTGGACGCAACTCGTTGGTGTTAACTATATGAGTTACATTTATGTTAAGCGTAGGAGTTGGCCAGGCAGCCAGATTATCTGGCAAAGGAGTTACTCCAGATGCACAGGACATATCGGCCAATGGCGTAAATTGCATTTTGTCAATCAAATTAAATACATTGCCCGGTGTCATGGGACTGACATTCTCCTTGCTATGGCGAGGCTGTGGTGAAGCAGGAACATCCCGACTGGGTGGTGCTGATCTATAGATATTACGTTCGCCTAGCGGCGCTTGTGATGCAGATGCTCGACGTGCAGCAGGTCCACTTCGCCATGATGGTTTTGAAGTTGCTGGTTTGACCACTGGGGCAGTAGACAAACGCCTCTTTTGTTGAGCAGCTGCAATGACCTTGCTGCTGCTGTTTGTTGGCGATTTAAGTTGCAGCGTCTTACCCACTGTGGGAAATTTGCGTGTAGTCTTTAAGTAGCAAGAAAAGAATAAAATAGGGGATGAATATAGGTATTGACGATATCATAGTCTAGTGCATCTCACCCTTGCTGGTTGGTTGCTTTTGGACTTGAGTATTATCATAACTTCCTTGCGAAAGTTACGATTGTCCAGCAGCTGCAGCGTTTCCTTGCATGCAACTTCAATAAGGGGATTCCACACCAATTCCATGGTCACCTCATCACGAGCAGGCACAACATGTTGCGTCCACTCAAGGCTCAGATTAAGCTCCTCTTTTATAGGTTTAGTTACTTTAACCTAAGCAAGCAAGCAAATTAAGTTAGTGTCAATGCCGCGACATTGATAAAATAAACAAGTTGCCAAGCCGACAACCAACTAACCTCAATATCCTCGTCACTGGGATTAATGACACGCACAATGCGCCTTGCAGTTTTGCTAATCGGCACATCTTCGAATTGCACAATTGCCTTGGCTGAAAATGGCGCCATTACCACCACGGCGGGTTCGCGGCCTTCAATGCGCTTCTTTTGTTTAATTCGCGATGGTGTCACAGTAATCTACATATAAAGAGTACAATAAATATGAGCCTATTAATTCTAGGTTAAAATTGCGCCCAGAGCCCGAGGGGTGCATCTGGGTATCAGATTTCTGTGCCAAGCTATGTGGAGCAATCTGAACCATCTTAACTATGATTCCTTGGTATTAATTTTGCAAACAAACCTCAAAGGCGCTCATCTTGATGCTTGATGTTGAAATTAGCGACTTTGCAAACAACAATAAGTAAACTGCACAACAAATAAAACACTAACACAAAACGAACAAAATTATATCAGTAATGGTACAATTAACACTATTAACAACATTTAGCGCCAGACACGATTATTAAACTGTAAACTCGAAACGAAGCGCCGCTGACGCCGTTGCCATTTTGAAAATAGCTTGCTAGGGTTGCTTTTTTAATTGAGGCGGTTTGGTATTTTTTAGTACTTGCTAGCAAGTGGCAGCACTACTGCAGACGCGCTCTGAATGGCAATAGATAAAGAAAGAGCGGGAAAACTCAAAACAAGTATATTTCAATTTATTTATTTATAAATCCAACAAACAAAACTTAAAAGTATAATTAAAATTTATAATATAATAAAGGCAATATCTTTCCTGAATTTTCCAACATTTTTTGGGACTCATTTGAAAAAATCGTTTTCTTACTTAAAATAGAATTTTTATTTAATTTTAAACAAACGCGCCATTGGGTCGCCACCTGCAAAGTACGCACGTACCAAAATGACCAAATTATTGTTACCTCTCGTCACTTTGTCATGAAATTTCATTTCTTGATTCTTGATTATACGTTTTTAACGTTGATTTTTTTTACAAATCTTTACCTCATCTGAGGAAACGGATGACGAACCAATATCATACATATTTAAAACAGGCGTTCTAAGAATTAAAAATATAAATGGTAAGCCTCAATTTCAAAGCAATGTACAATCATGATACTATTAAATACAGTTAATGAGCTCTAAGTTAACACTTTCATACTTCGCCAGCCGCGTCCTCAGCGTACATATTCTTGAGGTAGCCAGGAAACGGGGTGACTGCATCAATATCTTCACCAAGAACTTCATCTGGTGGATCGACGGCCACAAAGGATATGGCAAATCCGCGCAGCGAATTACTTTCATCGGTTTGGAAGTGTAACAAAAGGGTGTCCGAGTTGGAAATGATTACAGGAGGCTTTCGCTTCCCACAAAACCGACCATGTATGGTATTCATTGCGTTGAACTCTTCGGTGACCTCAAGAAAATCATAGTCACAGCGCTCCGAGTATTCGATTTCAAAGTGAAGAAATTTGATCTGAACACTGCTATCCGGATCAGACTCAATGCGCCAGTCACAATACATATTGCGCTTATACGGCCGACTTCCAAATCGAGGATGTGAGTAGAAAATCTGCGTGTGATTTGTGGCATGTAAATAACCACCGCACTCGGATACAAATGTGGCCTTAAAACCTTTGCGCTGCAGACCCGCATCTGTCTTGAGAACCATAAACATTTCATTGCTTGATGCAATCACTGCATAAGGTTCCCGGCCAGCGCAGTAGATGCCCAGCGAGGAACTATTCTCCGATCGTCCATCATATATGGCAACATAATCATAAATGCACTCTTGATGACTTTCCACATCGAAGTCTTGAAAAGTTAGTTTTATACGATGTCCCAGAACTGTCTTAAAATGCCAGAAGCAATACATATTCCGGGCATAATCATTAGGATAATTCGGACTGTGCAACATTCCATACGATGATGTAATTTCGAACTTGCACTTAGTCTCCGTGCAGTTGTGACCATTCAAGTGCAGCGTATATCCGTTCCTGCAGCTGCACTGATAGCCACCATAGGTATTTCGGCATCTGTGCTGGCAGCCACCGTTGTTAACAGCACATTCATTTACATCTACATGGATTACATGGATTAAATGTGAGTTCCAATAGATTCCTAATCCTAATCCTTACCTAGTACGTACTGTGCCACAAATCCACTGCGTTGCACGTCGTTATCCGAATAGAACTCGAGGCGCAGTATATTCTGCTCCGAGTTGATAATCGGGGGCAGTTCAGTTCCACAGTAAATGCCAATCTTCTTTAGCCGATTATCGCGCATCTTCGAGTAGACGATCAGAAAATCATAATTGCAGCTGGTGTACTGGGTCCTAGTGCCCTCCAGATCAAAGTGCGTAAAGTTAAGGAACACTGCCTGATTCGGTGGCGCCACAACCTCCCAGACACATCTCTTTCTGTTCGGATATAAATTGGGATACGAGGGCGAGTAGAGGGTGCCATTGGACTTCGTTGCATCCACAATGCCGCCGCAGGCATCTGTTGTAAATAAAATTTATTTATTTTAATAAAATATAACTTTTATCTAGTGATAAAAATCTAAACGGTGCTTTTTTAGGTCCAGACGGCTGCACCGACATTTTTTTTCAAATTTCCAAACTTTACTGACCTTTGCAGGATTTACCATTGGCCATTAGCTCATAGCCTGCGTGGCATCCACACTGATAGCTGCCCAAGGTGTTGACACAAAAGTGCTGACAGCCGTGTTGTGTATTCTTGCACTCATCCACGTCCAGTATGAGAGCTGCAGAGAAGCCCAACTTTTGCACGGATCCATCCGACACAAATTTGATGAACATTTGATTACTGAGTGTTCTACAATGGAGTGAAATGACATTAGTTGAATCAGGATGCGGAAAACTGGTTTATCGAACTCACTTGATGTTCGGTGGCAACTTGTCGCCACAGAAACGTCCGATTAACTTGGAGTTGCTGTCACTGCCATCGCGAATCTCAACATAGTCGTAGATGCAACCGTGGTATTTCTCCAGTTCAAAGGATTGGAACTTGAGAGCCACGTGGTGATGTGGTGGTGCTGTGATACGCCAAATACATTCCTTATTTGGCATATAATCCATCGGATAGTTGGGTGAGTCTAAAGACTGATACTTACTTAGTTGAATATCCCAACCGCATACCACTGAAAAGATTACTTTTCATTATGGTAACCAATATGATTTGATGGTTTCACTCAACATACCCTCGAAACGAGCCTTGAATCCTCGATAGCCAAGTGCAGCATTGTGATTGACATAATTGATGAGCATACGGTTTGTGACAGTGGTAATCATCTCATTGCTGTGGTTGCCACAAATGCGACGCACAAGTGGCGACCGATGCCAATAACCATCTCGAATCTCCAGATAATCCTGTGTGCAGTTATCCGAGAAGAGCAAATGTAGTTGCTCCAGATACAGGATGATACGCTCTCCATTCGTGGCCGTTATCCGCCACTCACATATGCTAAAGGAGGAGGCATCACCATTGTTAGTGGCTTCTACACCCATATCGCCACTGCCCTCAATCTCTGTCATCAAGTTGTTTCCCGTGCTTACATAATGAGGACTCACAATCTGGCCAGAATTCTTTTGGATGGTGCCTCCACATTTGGCACATTTATATAGAAGATTGGCCTGCAGAATGTCGCCCCGACTGAGTCGACGTCGTTGTCCCAATTCGATGTGAACACCTGGAGTTAGTCCAATGGGCGTAATAGTATCCAGATAAGAGCTCTTGGAGAACGAATTCTTGGAGTAGTGCATTATGGAATTATAATCATATGGCATCAGAGGCTCATCAAATTGCCCTGGGGACAAGACATTAAAATTATATGCTTGATCACGCCTGATATTCGCCTTATTAATGATGATGTGCTTGTCCCGATCACCACGTGTGTGCTCATGATGAAAGCCAATTGTGTGACCCAATTCATGTATAATTATGCCAAACTTCTCACAGTTTTTCCCAATTGAGATGGTTTGTCGTCCTTTGCCATTCATGCCAAGATAGGAGCAGCATCTGTTGAGAAACAAACTTGTTAAATAGAGTTTCTTCAACAGGTTGCATTATATTTAAAAAGAAATTACGAAAAATTCATAAAATTGATGAACCACGGAACCAAAAGGACTAAACCGAAATGGAACCTCTGACCAAATTATTCGTTTAATCAATCATTATTTGATTCGGTATTAATCCCTACATGTAGCTTTTAAGACTTACCCGCAACTCTCTTTCGTAAAGTAAATATAGTTGGAATGAACCTTAACATCGCGTTCCACAAACTTGATGCATGTAAAGTTCTCCCAGTATCGCATTGCCTGCTTAAAGAGTGCCTTGTGGGCTCCACTGAAGGTGGTATTGATCTCGTAGGGTATAACCCCATAGTCCCAAGTGCGCTCCTTGCGCACGGTGACGGCTCGACGGAACCGACTGGACTGCTGTGGCATCAACACATCCCGGGAAGCATCTGTCCAAAGGAAAAGAGGCGCTGCAGTTGCAACATTCCCTAACAATGATTTATGACGTTGTCGTTGTCGAGTCTGCTTCCGACGTTGTCTGAGAAATTAATCGAATATAAGACTTTGATTTATCTAATTGCTGGACTTTGTTGTGTTATTGTCAAGTCAAGTGACTTGTGGCATGATTGTGGCACGTGCTCTAGAGAGTAGCTGAAAACTTACCCCAAAATATTTCTTGTGCTTTTGCGGCTTTGTTTCGGCTTTAACTTTGATTCGGTTTTTAAATCTGTTGATGCCCAAATATTTTTATGTGCTTGTAAAGTCTCTTCATATGGATTCGACTACAATAAATACAATTAAAGTTTCTTTTATGTTTAATTAAGGTATTTGCACTTACATTGACTGCATCAAGCATGTCAATAAAATCTTCAGGTTGTTCCTTGAAATCGAAATCACAATCATCAGCTTCTATCTCCTCATTGACGAGTTCCATGCCCAGTGTCAAGTCGAGCATTATTAGGATTATTAAAAATCCCGCAAGTGTGGGAATCAATTTCACTTTCAATGGCATGCCACACGTTTTTTATTCCTTTCTTAACTCTTTTTCTATATTGCTCTCTTTCTCTCGAAGCGTGTCAGACAACCGCGTTGGACCAGCTGAAATTTAGAACTGAACTCCCGAATGCTGCGATTGCCGAATTATATTTTGCCAGCCGTTGTGGAATGCACACATTCCTAAGGGTTCTCGAATTCAACAGGTATAAGAGATCAAAGAGAGGACTTGAGAGTGGGAGAGAGAGAGAGATAGAGAGAATCACAGGCAGGAGTCGCCATGGCAACACCACGCGATGTGTCGTCATCGACAACAACAAGTAAAAGAAGATAAAAATCTCTTTGGATCGAGCCCTCCTTGTTTTCATTTCTCAAGTTGCCCATTGTCTGTCTGTCTGCCGTCTGTCTGTCTGCCTGTTGTTGATTGTTTGCATTCAAGGAGTTTTGATTTGGGTATCCCTACACCTTGACATTGTATTTCATCTACCTGCAACTACGCTGGAGCTGAAACTGAATGTGATGCTAGACTCGGCTTTGTTTCTAAAATCGGGATCAGGTGTTGTCTTGGGCTTTAGGGCAGGTCATCATTATTGACAGGTCATAAATCCGGCGAATGAACGAAACTTTTCGCGGTAATTCCATCAGTAAAATCTATTCAAAATGCATATGCCTCTGCAATGTGCAAAGGCTGGTCATAAAATATAATTCTGAACCCATAAATAGTCAAATATAAAATGCAGTTGACTTAGTTTTTAAACATACTAATTAATAATTCATATTTTTAATTACGTATTAAGTTGATTCAAAGATATCAGAATTATTGATACACACATAAGTTTTCTGTTTCTGTACTTTTTAAGATAGTGTCATGTTTTTTCAATGTGTAGGAAATTTGGCAACGTTTGAGCTTAGACTAATTTGAAATTATAGAAAATGCACTAGGAATAGTAAGTATTACCCGAAAAATGCAATAATATTGCAAGTCAATAGAAATTGCACATTGAGATTAGAATAAAAGTAAAAGTATAGTTAAGACTAAAATTGATACAATTGGTGAATAGTTAAGAAAGTGCCTAAAGGAAACATTAATAAATATTATATGGCAATTGTGAAATAATTATACATTTTACATGATTTACCATTGATATACAATAATAAGGTTAAGGGTTGCGATCCTTATCAAAATATCAATATAGCTTAAGAGTTTTCTGTTTTGCACTTTTACGCGATATGCCTGGCATTCTATAACCTAACGATTTGTTCTGAATATCTACCATATGTATACTTAATATTTGAATCATTATGGTCAAAACGAAGTCTATGATTATGTTAAGAGAGCAAAAATGTTGCTATATGTACGCGACGATATGCCTAAATAGTTAAATAAATTCCGTTTATTTTTTTGTATTATATTGTCATGATTTTGTGCGTTTCCAACAAATCTATGTATCGTCTTCTTCGTCTAAGTCCTCCAGGTTTGGTAACTGATGGGTAAGATCTTGCTGCTACGATACTGAGAGTTTAGCAACTGGTTCTCACTTATGTCAGTGTAGTCCTCTGTCTCTTCGGTATCCTCCTTGTAAATGCTTTTGAGAGAGCCCGGAAATGGTGTAACCATCTCGGAACTATATGAATTTTCCACATCTTCATCACTATTCTCGAAGGGATCAACAGCCACATACGAGGCAGAGAATCCTTTCATTGGCACCGAGCTGTCGGTCTTGAAACGCACCAATAACGAGTCCGTCATCGAGATGATGTCTTGGGGCAGCTGCAATTTAAATTTAAAGAGAAGAAATTGAGAGACAAATATCAAATAAGATAGATAAATTCTCACTTACCACATTGCCACAGTACTGGCCATACATGGGTCCACTTGTATCCTCCATGCCAGAAAATACCTGGACATAGTCGTAGGTGCAGTTCTCGCTGCTCTCAATGTCGAAAGTGAGGAAGATCAGCTGGACATTGCTATTGGGCGGTGCCTGAATTGTCCACTCACAGTCCATGTCATTGTTGTAATCCTGATTGCTGAATCTCGCATGGGAATAGAATTGTTGTACGTTATTTGTGGCACGCAGATATCCACCGCAGGCTGGAAAGGATTAAACGGTAATACGAAGATCTGCGTCTGTTGAAGATTTTACCACTTACAAGTCGAATGCATTGCCATAAATCCATTCATCTGTTTGTTCTTGTCTGTTTTAAGGACCATATATAACTGGTTCGTAGTTGAAGATATGGGATAAGGTATCTTCTCGCCACAGAATCGTCCCAACAAGGAGCTGAGTTCCGATTCACCATCGTAGATGGCCACATTATCATAGGTACATTCCTATTCAAATATAAGATTCAGATAAGACAAGTTTTCAGATTAAAATAATTTACATTTAGTTCACCTGATGGGATTCCACATTGAACTCATTGAAGATTAGTTTGATGCGATGCCCGGGCGTGGTTGAAAAGTGCCAAACGCAATCCGCATTTGGCGGATAATTATCCGGATAGTTGGGACTGTAGATAGTACCAAATGAATTTGAAATTTCGTACTTGCATTCTCCCTCCTTACAGTCGTGTCCATTCTCGTGCAACGAGTATCCATTGTGACAGAAGCACATGTAGGAGCCAATGGTATTGCGACACTCGTGCTGACAACCTCCATTGTTCACCGCACACTCGTCAATGTCCGTAAAGAATACGGCTGCAAAACCAGACCCCTGAACCGACTTGTCCGAATGAAATTCAACGCGCAACGTATTAGTGTCCGACGTGGCCGTGGGTGGAATGGAACTGCCACAGAAAGTTCCAATTCTCTTGAGGCGGTTCTCGGTCAGCTTGGAGTATATCGTCACAGAATCGTAACCACAATCAGATTGCTGATGTGATGTGCCCTCCAAATCAAAGTGGGTGAAGTTCAATGAGATTTTGTGTTTCGCTGGTGCGATAATCTCCCAAATGCACTCCTTCATTAGGGGATAAGCCTCTGGGAACGAGGGCGAGGTAATCGTACCATTTGGATACTCGATGGTGCCGCCACAAGCATCTAAACCAGAAAAGATGATTAGATAGGCAAAGCAAAGAAAGTTTTACAGTCGAATCGTCATCTATAAAACACCATGTACTTATATTGAATGCATATTAATTGTATTTGGAAAGTTTGTGGATTTCCATGTGGATATCCCTGTGAATTGATCTGAAATATGGCTGAATGTGACTCCGCTGTGGTGCTCATCGGAATACATGTAGTATATCGTTTATGTATCAACTTTGCAATGAATGGTATATACCCTTACACTCTACGTAGAAGTACCGGGTATAAAGACGTACCTTCACAATGTTTCTTATCGCTGTGTAATTCGTATCCAATGTGACAGCTGCATTCGTAGCCGCCGAGGGTGTTGATGCATTCGTGCTCACAGCCATGATTCTGTGTCTCACACTCGTCTACCTCCTTCATGAATACGGCCGAGAAACCCGCCTTCTGCACCGATAAGTCCGACACGAATTTCACGTACATCGAATTGCCACTTGACCTGAAAGTGGCGATGAACAAAAGCCGGGTTGGTTTTTCAGTTTTGAGTGTTTAGGGGGTTGGTTGGGTGGACACTCATCGGACTTTGCCGGCACTCACTTCATGTTCGGCGGAGGTTTGTAGCCACAGAAAACGCCAATTAGCGGCGCATCCTGTGCGGGTCCGTCTCGCACCTCGACATAGTCATAGACACAACTGTCATGGTTCTCGACCTCAAACGACTGAAATTTTAGCGCCACTTGGAAGCCCTTTGGCACCGTAATTTTCCATACGCATTCCTTGTTGGGCAAATAATCGAGGGGATAGTTGGGTGACTCTAGGCGACCCTCGGCATCATCTACGGACAAATCTCCGCCACAAACAACTAAGAGAAAAATTTAATATCACATCCTGTCATTCTCTACGAGAGCTCCTTGCTTACCGTCAAACTCAGCTTTGAAGCCCCTGTAGCCCTCACTGCGATGGGTATTCACATAGGTTAAGAGCATGCGACTGGTTTGTGTGGTGATCACATCGTTTGCCACTTTGCCACAGAAGCGTCCAATTAATGGTGACTTGAAGTAGTAGCCATCTCGCACCTCCAGATAGTCAGTCTCACAATTGTTTGACTTGAAGATATTCTAAGAAGGAAGCGAAACTAAATTATCACAGCATCAATTTGTGAAAAAACCTTACCATATTCTCAAGTCGAAGCACCACCCGCTCCCCGTGTGTTGCCGTAATTCGCCACTCGCAATGTTCGGTCTCGTTGCTTACTGCACCCGCCGTGTTGTATACGGGGCTGTGAAAGATTCCCGTGCTTTCCTGAAAAGTTCGACCGCATTTTGGACACTTGTACAGCAAATTGGCCTGTGCAATGTCGCCCTGACTTAACCGCAATCGTTGACCAATTTCTGGCCTTTTGCGACCCTTAATCTCAATTGGCAATATCGTATCCAAGTAGGTTCCCTTGGAAAAGGTGTTGCGCGCATAATGCATGATTGAATCATAGTCATAAGCCATCCCCAAGGAGTTCACCTCATCCACAGACAACATATTGAAATTGTAGTCCTGACCCTTCATTATGTTGTTATGCTCTATAACAACATGTTTCTCACGATCTGGACGCGTATGTTCATGCCAGAAGCCCACCACATGTCCTAGCTCATGCACCACAATTCCAAACTTGTCACAATTGCGTCCAATTGAAATGGCCTGTGGTCCATTGCCACGTTTGCCCACAAATGAGCAGCATCTACAGAAAAGAAGAAAATATTGGTAAATATAAATAATTAATTAAATTGGCAAATATCACCATAGCTTGATTACATTTAAAATGTATGTATTTAATATTTGATTTAATAAATTAATATTATTTATTTAACTTCAATTCTGCACTGCTTTCAAATGCATAAGCAATTCAAGCAGTGTGTCTCATGCAACCGCTTTGCACTGCTTTCTCTAAACCTGTATGACAGGTTAATTCTGTGCTAATTATGCGATCATTACGGGTATTGTTGCAACTGCTTTGTTTTTGACTAGCCTAGTTAATATTAATCAGTTGCAGGAACGATCGCTTTGCACACTGATATGTTTTTGATTTACAGTTGAAGTCGAGAAACTTAAAAAGGGGTTCAAAGAGTTGTGAGTTCCCTTTTCGACTTTTTTATGAACTGGTGTTAACTTACCCACAACTGCGTACAGTAAAGACAATATAGTTAGGATGTATTTCAGCATCGCGCTCTACAAATTTAATGCATGTCGAGTTTTCCCAGTGTCGCATGGCCTGTTTGAAGAGTGCTTTATGCAGGCCACTGAAATTGCCATCGATCTCATAGGGTATGACACCATAATCCCAGATGCGTTCCTTTTTGGCGGTTACGGCACGAGCTACACGATGATGTTGTTCCAGTTGCTCCAACTTGAGCTTCCTGTGGAGGACGATGAGAGACAGAATTGTGGCAATATTAAAATCTTTATGCAACAATTGTGGGAGAACCACAGAAAAGTTTTACATGGCGTATGCGTTATTTTAATTGCCAGGAGTTTTTCCAACAATTTTTGCCAGTTGCCCTGTTGAAACTTTTGGCACGCGAATTTCTATTAAAATTCATAACTTTTCAGCTGCATACACACACAACTTTCACAGTCATTGTGTGCATGTAAGTGTGTGTGTTTTGATTCAATATTCACAAAATGACGGTTGTTTGTGTAAAGTTGATGGGCAAACCAATGAATTGAATGGCCAGTAATTTACAGCTGGCAGGAAATGGCAACGGAAACGGATGTGGGAACTGAGACTCATAGATCGAATTGGTGTAGCCACAAAAAACTTACTCTGTATTTGGCAACTTGGAACTGTGCAATTGACCCTCGCTCTGTAGCAGCTCCTCGGATTGCGGATGTGTCGAGGAGACATTAAGAGGCGACTGTGTGACACGACCACGACCACGACGACGATGTTGGCGATGCTGCTTTTGCTTCTTATGATGATGGTTTTGTTGGTGCTGGTGATGTTTATGATGCTGACCATGTGGACGATTCAGCTCCTCCCGCAATCGATCCACCTTGCTCACATACTCATCCCAGTGACTGTTTCTATGATTGAGACGGAAGTGGTTTAACCAAAGCTCAGCTGGAAATAGTAAATTATGTAAGACTCACCGATGTTTGGGTAATCGTCTGTGTCTTCGTCGGACAACGCCATGTGCGTGCAGGAAGTCCACGTCGTCATTGTCTAAGTGCATACCATTGCCTCCGGCATTGCTATAAACATTGGGCATCGTTGATCTCTGCGTGGGCAGGGATGTGGGCACAATGTGTTGTCGTCGCTCCGCAACAAAATTATTACCAGAATCATCTTCAATATCCTTGTTGTTGGATTGAATTTTCCGTGCATCCACATTGCGATGCAGAGTCTGTGATTTATTTAATTGTTGCAAGGCTGAAGGGACATTCACCTCTGATTGGGAAGCTGGCAGACGACGTCGACCACTGGCGACCCTGGTCACTGGCGGCGTTAATACCTCATTCTTGTAACTGGGCGGATGAGCAATATCAGATGGCGTCTGCGCTATGGGCTTTAATGGTTCGTTGGCGCTCTGTGGGAAATGATTCAACTAAGAGGATGAAGGTTCAGGGAATTCTTTAGTCTTTAGTCGGCTTACCAGACTAGCGTCATTATTACGAATGCTGTTGGGTTTAATCAGCGGTTGTCCAGTTGTTTGGCCAACAATATCCGTGCTTGGTAGCTTCGTTTTTTTCCGTATGATATCCGTGAGACCCTCCTCTTCCACCTGCAGACCCTCGTTATAGACTTCCTGCTTGAGTTTCTCCAGGTCCAGTTGAAAAGTCGAATTGTATTTCATATCAGACACTGGTGCATCCGCCAGCATTTGTTGGCTTGGAATTTTCGGCAAAAGTTGTTCAACCTCTTCCTCGGGGTCATCTATTGGTGTGTGGGCCACAATTGGAAACATTTCGCCATCGGGGAGCGCAATATCACCCATAAAACCGCCTGCAAAAGATAAATTGCAATACATTTAAAATAGACCATAACTAACATATTGTTTTAATTATAATCGACAAGACAACAAGAGCATAAATTTTTATTTTAATTGAAATTTCATGCGGTTACGCTTCTCTCTAGCTACGAGCTTCTAGGCTTACTATCAGGACAACCAGCCTTGCTGGTAATTTATAATTTATACACACATTGTGCGTTGGCAGCGGAGTAGGAAGGGAACATGACAGACTCACTGTTGTTTGCCTAGCGGTTGGATAGACACTGCATATCCATTTAATCAGTGCATCAACTGCCCCTGCCCTCTCTTGTCCTCTCTCTTCTCCACTTCTGTCAGTGGACTGTCTGTTTGTTTTAACCGACGAGACGATAGAGAGATTCGAGAGGGATACGTGGCGTATGCACATTGTGGACACAAATGTGGCCAGTAGCCGTTGGCCAACATCAACAATAACAGTTAATACGCAAAATATGAAATTGTTGCCACGTCTGGCTTGGGCATGTTAAATAAAATTAATTAAGTACGTTTGTTATATTCGTAGAGCGTAAAAGACATAAAGGATAGCCAATTATTATTGCTCATTCAGTGTACACAGGGAGTGCAAAGGATAATAATGACTCCAAAGGACTACAATTATTATGCACTTTTTTGAGCATAATTATGAGCGTGTTAAATGTTTTTAAATGATATGTATTCAGAATAATAAATAGTTATTCTTAGTAATTTTACATAAAATTTTTTTAACAAAGGTTTTTAATAAATGTTAAAGTATTTATATCCTATGATCTAACGGGAATATTTATCGTATATCCTATATCCGATAGTTGTATTGAAATTGGTTTACCTATAAAACTGTTTTTAGGATTGAATTGTGGTTTGGTTCGTTTAAGTTGAAGGCAAACACATATAAAAGAGGAATTTTCAACGTAGAAACCTGTGCAAATAGAAAGGGGTATTAATGTTTACGGCTTTTGACTTTTGGCGACCGCTCAACGTGCCCCAGTTTTGCATTGGCAGCACATCTTCTGCATTTTATACTGTGGCAACATGCAATATGATTATTGCAAATGCTGTCACAAATCCAATAATCTTTATGACACGGGGCCATAACAATTTTCGAACAACTGGGTCAACACTTAAGGGAGAAACGCATATAAAATACTTAGGTTTGAACAGACACAGATACGCATAGCAATTACCTATACTGTCAGATATTTCACTTCATTGGGACTTACTGCCAACAGTAAATCGTATAAACCAATCAATTGCCAGTTTAATGCATCCTCCTTAGTGTGCAAGAATAATTTCGACTTGGAAGAAAACTATGTGTGTGTGTCAAATATTATCCGGTCTAATAGTTAAATAATTAGATAACTAACATAATGGCAATTTGTTTTATTATTGATTGTTTTTGTTTCACATTCATACACATTTGCAATTCAATTATGATTAACAGCACAGCTAAGTCCAGAGAATGATTGATGTGAAATGCAATTGGACTTATGGCTAAGTTCGTTCGAGATTAGTTTTAATTTACAGTCGAATTGTACTAGTCATAGTACACATGAAAAAATAGATTTCAATTTTAAAGAATTATTACTTTAATCTACGAATATTAAAATATAAAACAGTACAAATATTTTTACTTTATTGTAATATTTAAACAGTACAAATTTAATTAATCAAATTCAAAAGAATTATTAGAAAGTAATTTAGAATGCCATTTTTGCATGCTTCTTTATCAGACACTATTAATAAGATTTTTTATTTTTTATTTTATGTTCTTCTAGCAAACAAGTTATATTTCAATAGTAATCTTTGTTGATCCACTTTATAAATAGTCACTTAAAGAAAATATTATATTTTATTATAAATCTGTATATGCATCTACATTTGTCACTTCTTTACCATTGTTGTCCTTGTACTGACTTATAAATGTATTGTATTTACCATTTATATGTATGTAATATATATGTATACTATGTATGTTTCAAACTTTTGAAGAATACAGTTTGGGATTTTGATGCAGACTGTGCTAACTTATCGTATATGTGACATGCAACCATGCGAGTGCTTTGTGTATACCCTAAAAATAGTAGGCTAGTTTGAAGTAAGAGTTATTAAGTTTATCACAGATTTTGGCCTATGTGGGCAATTATATGACTTTGATTTTACAGGGTATAAATTATTCGAACTTTATACTGCAGTGCTGGATTTGTTTGATAAAAAAAAACATTTATACAGCATGTGAAATTTAAATTCATGCACAATCATGCGCTGCGCACAGCATGGCGTATGATTGATACGCCATTTTGACGAATTGATGCTAAGCAAATAAAAAAAGTTAGAGCCGGGGTCAAGGATAAATTTATACAGTACACAGCATTTGCAGTTGGCACTTAAATCTATTAAGAAAAGCAGTAAGCACAGAAATGACGTTGTGGTAAAGTGGAAAAGCCATTGCATTTCGAAGCATAGCGAGAAACTTGACGCATTATGCGTCACAAATCCGACAGATGGTAGTCTGCCAGTCTTCGACTTGTTGCGGGCTTTCTTTACTCGACAACGATATGCTGCCCACACAAATGCAGAGGATTCAAAGTAAGGTTGCAATGAATATAGAGAAAGAAAGTGAGAAACGGAGATGGGAAAGTGGCCAGAGAGAAGGCAAGAATGGAAACGTGCGTAGCTCGAGGTTCGTATTCAATTTCATTACATTTAAGTTAAATGCCTTTAGCTGCTGTTTTAGCTGGGCAGGAATGGACGCCTGCCTGGCTGGCGGGCTGGCTGGCTGGCTTGTCTGGCAGACAAACAGCTCGCACAAGTGAAAGTAATTAAATTTTTGAGCATCGCCCCCGTTGTCCCCCCTCCCCACTACTCTCAAGCCCGCATCATTCACACTAACGAACTGAAGCACAGACGTGCCACATGACTGCTGGAGGCAGGAGGCAGCAGATAGGGGTGGGTATCATAGTGCGTACTTGGTCCAGTCTGGGAAACCCCTTTTTTTATGGTGACCACAAACATGTTAACACATTTGCCAAGTTGCAGTTTTGGGTCGTTGTTGTATCGTGTTTGTTTCCGTTCCCATTCCAAGTCTCAGTCCACGTGGCGTATGCGTAACGCGTGTGCTCTCGACAAGTTTATGGGCCTCTGTTGCGTTTTGAACGAGGTTTAATTAAAAATAAACCAGCTGCTCTGTCCAGTCACTACACAACTGATTATGTGATTTAACCGCCTGGATAAACGCGCCATCCAACAACAACAACAACAACAAAAAACATTGTACCTATAGCTGAATTTTCTGGTATCATGGCAATGAAGCTTGTCACGCATCAGCAGCAAGGATGGCGAAGCTGACCACTCTGTGGGTCCAAATCAAGTAATGAAAGAGCACATTAAGCTGTCCGCTGGCTGATTGCCATTACGGAGCATATCGACCTTGTTTATTTCTCTTCTTTTTGTTTTTCTGGGTTATTTGGCATGTATTATAACAGGAAATAAAGCGAGCACTGATATATCTGCAATTTTGCGGGTGTATTCCGGCCTTTTTAGTGTTTTCCTAGACAATAACTATATTTGTATTTCAATTTAAATTGTGATTTTACACTGTTAACTTTGACCAGCATTTCAGATTCAATTTCGGAATTATTAAATCAAGGATTTAAACCGAGACGAATAAAGGTTTCAGATACGGTTACGGCTATTGTCTGTTTTTGGTTTTCGGCTTCGTAAGATTTTGTTATATTGGTCTCGTAATGGTTAATCGTTTCTCCTAAGTTTTGCTTTCAAAAAACCGTAATGATTTCGGTTTCCAAAAAAAGGCTAAAAATCCAAATATTGAAAAAAAAATTTATTAAAATAAAAACTAAAAAAAAGGACACGAAAACGTCGCATCAATTGACTAAATCAATTAGTCAGTCAATCCTTGATTTAGTCGGTGAAGCAGTTGGTCAATCAGCCAGTCAATCAACCAGATAACTAATTAGCCAGCTAATCATACAGTCAGTTTATCAATTTTTAAATCAGTCAGTCAACTTGACTTGAGGGTCAGGTATTCAGTGTATCAATCAGTCAGTCAATTAATCAGTTAGTAAGTCAATCAGTCATTCATTCAATCAGTCAGACATTCGGTCAGCCAGTCAATCAGTTACTCAATCATTCAATCTGTCAACACATACATAGAAATTAATTCCACGTGATTAACCAGGCCAACAACATGTAAATGCATGGCCAAGAGACTTTATGAGAATTTGGAGTCATTTTACAGAATGTGGCATGAAACATGGATAAGCATGAGTTATGAATAACGGAAATCCATTTGCATGCATTGTGTAAATGTATATGTGTGCAGTCATAATAATAACGTTTAATTTGCAATGTAAGCTTCGCGGGCATCCTGAATGTCCGGACACACTAATTTATCAGGCCTAAATTATGTTTTGATAAGCGAGCGGAGTAACCAGCAAACAAACAGAAAGGCGGAGAGGGGCTGCCTGAAATTAAAGATGCAATCAAAGCAAATACGGGCAGACAAATATTGGCATCCGCTGCCAAACAGACAGACAAACTTATCCCAAAAACCAGTGGAGAATGTATGCATCCTCCCAATTCCTCTCTCAAAATAGTCCGGGTACAGTCCGAGCCGGACTGACATTGTTGTCAGATATATCAGTTAGTTAGCCACAAAGCGGTAACTTTGGTTCACGATTTTCTCGTAAACCAACAAGCCTGGATTATTTATATAAGAGTTCAGCTTAAGAGCATAATAAATTTAGGAGTACCCCAAAACACATGATGCTTTCATTTGTTTATGTTACTCTCGAATAGAAGATACATTGTTATTTTCGATGTACAACAAAAATAAATATTTTTCTTAGTTCTTTATTATAATAAGTTTCTTCCTATATTTTTCTAAAAATGAGTCAGAGAGGCAACAAAAAATCTGACCTACAAAAACTCTGACCAACTTACAAATCGCATATATAATACGATGTTAGTTCGCTACACAATGGAATTCCTGACAACGAAGCTGCTCTAACAAAGACCTGGTAAAAAACTTATTCAAAAGTGACGGAGAAAAAGTTTTCCTACTCGAAGCAAGGAATAAAAGAGCTGGTTGATCTATCTATTTATTTATACGACTCACATTTTTTGAAACTTCAAGTAAAAGCAGGAGAAATCACCAAACTTAAAAGTTTACACCTTCAGCTTGTTAAAATTTTCAGTATTATATCTATCCTTATCTTATTAGAAACATAAATAAAACGACTACGATAAAAATGAAATGTAACTCCCTTCCAAGTAATAATAACTAAAAAATATTGCTATCAATTAAGGTCATGATATAAACCGAGTTTATATTTTAAAAGTACCAAAAGTCTGTCAATATTCAAACGCCATTTGTGGCTCTGACTTGGCCATGTCAGTACTGCCGCATATAGAACTTCGGGGTAAACAAAATCGTGCCAATATTTGAGTTGCCCTGCTAGATTTATGATGGACAACTGCGTCGACAGAGAAATATTTATGCAGCTGTGCGCCATTCAGATACCTCTTTCCCTTCCTCTTACCGTTTCCGTTCCTAGTTTTCCGCTTACAATGGCCACTTTGCGCCTACCACAAATATAGAAACTATATTCTATTGCTGCGTCAACGAAAGTAAAGAAAAAAGCAAAGCTCATTCTACAGTGTTCCCTCGCAAAATATATCGCTTGGCATCATTTCTAGAAAAGTTTTTCATTGAGTGCAAAAAACATTTTTCGCGTAGTTTTTCAAATTGAAATGCAGCTACAAAGGCATTTATTGCAGTCACATGATATGTTTGAAAGTGGAATGTGTGTGTGTGTGAGAGTGTGTGTTGCACTAAAACACGACATTCACTAGAGTTGTGTTACTATCAACCTATGCTATGAATACAGAAATCACATCATAGGTTCAATAAACTCTTATTGCGGAATGCACCTACCTCAGCCTTCTCTCTCCTGTCTGATGCTTGTTGTTGCATCTGATAATTATGCTCTGACAACAAAAGCAAATGCTGTACTCTCTCGGTGTTATTTTCGAATACACAACACATTAAACAAACAAACAAACAAACAGAAAGTCAAAACAAACAAAATAATGCTGGACAACATTCCCATGTTCAACACAAAGCAGGAATCTATAGTTTGAGAGCCAAATATGATGAGCTTTGAATTTGTGCTGGAGTATGGCTAAATGTTGTTGATAATCTGTAGAAGTTTATAGCAAAATTTCGACAATATTTGTCTTTCTCATTCAAACTGCAGACTTTAGAGATTATTCTGAAATCTGACTAGTTGCATATCCAATAATATGATCCTGTTTATTGTAAGGTGTTGTTATAGAACTTGAGTATTCAACTTGAACGAGACTTTTGTTTATCTTATTGATCTTTCGAAGTTTTTGGCAAAATTCAGTCAATATTTGTTGTTTACTAAAGGTCAGTACAAGAGGTATTATAATTTTCATATTTACTCTATGATGTGATATTCATATTCAACTTAAGTTATTCGTCGCCATAATTCCTAATTTGAATTAGACTCATACCCTATTGCAAAGAGTTAAAGCTATAAAGTGTTTGAAAAGACTTTAAGAGTCTGTCACATGCATTTTTGGATTTTTTTTCCTTGCCCCGACTCGTGCATTTTGCCTAACATATACTACATATGTATATGTATATCCCGTTAGAAGCTCTTTCAATTTGCTTTGCTAACTAGGCGACAGACGCAGGGAAAGGCAAAATAAAAAACAAATAAAACATGGGCAAAGCAAAACGCATTCAATTTGTCTTTAAAACTGTCGTATGGCATTTTGCGAACTTGGCACATGCCAAAAATTGGAAAATCTATGAAAGCTCTGCTCTATGACCATAAAATGCAGCTTAGACTTCCCCCAAAAATTGTTCTCATCCAATTTGCAGAGTTTGGGCAGCTATTGGCTTAACAATTAAAATAATATTACCATGTTTAAATTACGAATAATTTGCATATAATTCTCATATGCCGATAGGAGAATAAGCAACCATACACACATAAATACTTATGTAAATGTGTATATTTATTTGTGTGACGCTCAAATCACTGGCTCAGTATTATGGCATTATCTGAGCAGCTTTCGAGCTTGTTTTTCTTGCATGCTTTCTTATTATTGCAAAATTTCCATAAACAATGATTGTACGACAACAGACACAATAACGCAACAACAACTGATGTCGACAAAATGCTGAATATATTTTACATCCATTTACACACATATGTACATGTAAGTGTATACATATTTATAGGTTTACAGTGTTCGTTATAAATCTGTATGTTACTAAGGCATCGCCCCGAAGTATGCAACCTAAAATACAAGTAGAGTCTGTAAGCGTTTGTCTGTCCTACACTTACACTAATGGTCAGACTAGTAAGTACAGCTAGATATGTACAACATATTTGGAATTTAATAATGTAAACTGTTAATAAAATTGTGTCGTTTTAGCTTAGAAAACACTATCATTGTAAAGATACAAAATTAACCAACTAAAACTATACGTATGTATGTGTAGGAATAATAATGATAAAACTTTTTGGTACCTCATGCTGTTTAACGCATACTTAAACTTTATGGTTAGTAATTAACATGAATTCCTTTATTTCAGAAGAGAGAAATCGCGTTTAAAACCCAGGAATCATGACTAAGTTTAAAAAAGAAAAATTAATCAGTTTAAAGTCAAGTTATGCTTTTGTACTAATGAATTGGACCATTAGTGTTGATGGCTGCATGCTTGCATGCTAAATTTGATATCAACATGCTGTTTAAACTTCAATATAATAAACGCAGCACATCCACTGTATTGCATCCACACACACACCCACACACACACATACAATTGCACACTTACATACATGTCGTACACACATGCAGGATATGGTTAAAACCCTTTGCCTGGCATACGTAGCGTATGAGCGTTGCAATTGTTTGTCTATTTGACATTCAGTCCGATTACGGTGTGCCTGTGTGTGAGTGCATAGTAATTGTGCGTAAACCACGCCCTCCGCCCCAAGCCAAATTCCCACACACTTTCAAACACACACACAAGCACACACAATGAGTGTACAGTGAGCGCTGGATTGCCATTTTGGCATTAATTAATTATGCAAACAGTTTAAATGAAGTTTATTTTATTTACACATGTTGCTGCATGTTTGTCACACTGCGTCGTGACATGCCCCAAACTACTGGTACTTCAAGCTGCGAGCTAAAGAGGATTTTAAATAAATGCAACTAGTAGTATGCTATAAATATGTATGTGCACACACAGACAAATGAGCAACATGTCGAGCATGTATATTTGTAGTTGCCAACAGATTGATATCAATTGAAAGCTAACAACTTTGAAATTTCGAAATTATACTCATAGCTTCCAAACCACAGTCAACCACAGAAAGAACCACTTCTAAAATTAGCGCTTCAATTAGAGAAGTATAATTATTGCGAAATTCTCAAAGCAGCATATGTTAAGTCAACTGTGGGTCTTTTGAGGTTACTGCGGCAGAGGAGGTGC
The DNA here is from genome assembly GCA_037043535.1 of Drosophila putrida. Taxonomy (NCBI): domain Eukaryota; kingdom Metazoa; phylum Arthropoda; class Insecta; order Diptera; family Drosophilidae; genus Drosophila; species Drosophila putrida. The sequence goes on along the minus strand of JBAMBI010000390.1, from coordinate 724,805 downwards.
TGTTTCCTATGGTTTTCATTTTCGATTCGTACTATTTCCGGAGCTTCATCTTTTATTTCCCTTCGAGTTGTGCGATGCTCACTTTGCTGGAGAAATGTGTGATATTTTCTTATAACGGATCTTGTACAACTTAGCAAATTTAGTTAGGAAGGTAGATGGAAATTTTAAAGAATGAAAGACACATTTCAAATAATTGTCACGATATTAAATTTAAATTTTACAATTCCAAGGGGAAAAACATTTCTTTCAAAATATTACGTATACGTAGAAATGAATCTGATTAAACTTGCAGCAATCTGTATTCCTGCTAATTTAAAATTCTCAACATAATGATAATGTTTGTTTAAATCAAGTTAACTATAATATAACTAACTTTTGTAGGCACATCCCTGAGGCTACATTTTGTTGTTAGTAGTTTTTGCCTCTGACATTTAAGAAGAGCATGCAATCTCCTGATTTCAGCACTTTGCGCACTACATTTGTAGTTTCGTGGTTCGTTCCGCTCGTCAGTTCGTCAGTTACTTAGGCAACCACACAACCTGCGCATTCATCATGCCTTCCAGCATCCTGCTGGTTCACTATAATCCCGGTACGTCCGCAGTTTAAGCCGCAACGTAGCAACAGCATCACAGTCTAAAAACTAACTCAATCCATCTGTTCACAATGCCTTTAAATGTGCGAATTGTAAATAGAGCCTGACGTCTGTCGGTTACCCCCCACTTGCCCCCATTTTCCCTGTCACCATGCCTCTCTTTTTCCCAGGATAGTGTGTGCTAAGTGGCTTTTTATTTCTATGTCTGAAAAAGTCAGCGGCAATGAGAGATGGAGTTTGTTGGACGCAGTTTCGCTTACAGCTTTCATCTATAGGCCATGTTGCAAGCGCCCGTTGGTTTACAGTTCGGTTGGTGTTGGTGTATACCCCTTTAAATTTGGTCAATGAAGGCGGCATTATCAATGTTCTTGTTGCATATTGTTGAGCAGTCGATTAAGTAATGTTGTGGCAATATTTCTATATACTTCAAAGAGTGAATCTCAGGCATTATCATGAGCAGAAAAAATGACAAAGGCATCGCATCGCATTGCATCGATCGCATCGATCACCGTTTACAATTTTTGCTTAAATAATATCTATCATCGATCAAACATATTAAAAAGTTACAGCATGCGAAGTTTAAGCCAAACAATCTTGGCTTGGCTGTAAGTTTATATAGGTGTGTGTGTATGTATATGTATTTGTTGTGAACTGGTTGTGGGTGAAAAATTATTTGCAGTCACTTGGGACCTGGGCAGGTTGTTTATGCTGCCAGGCTACTGACAAGCTCGCTGTCTGAACAGTTAGTTTTCTATGGGTGGTGTATTTGGTGTTGTTAGTTGTTAGGATATTGTTGTCATCATTACTGTTGGCAACTTTGTCTAGTTATCTGCAGATGGGCTTTCAACGTCGCGTTTTCTCTCTATTTCCACAGTTGTAGTGTCATTTGTGGTTTGATTTCTGTCAAAAGAATGCCAGTTATGCCCACAACAACCACGGTGGGCTCCATTACTTGGTTTCGCATCGCAATCTTCGTTTCCTGTCACCATCGCTTTGATAAAATTTGCATGCATTATGTTGCACGCAAATTCATCAGCGCAACTACGTCTGCGTTCTACGTTCCTTGTCCTCCAACCAGCGGTTTTCTTCTACCCTCCAAACCTCGACTTACATACTTCAACTAAATTGTGTAGGACTATGTGTCTATGTATGTATGTTTGAGAACATTTCCGAGTCCCAAGACAACTTAATTTTATTGTGCGAATATCTTGAAGCGATTTGTTCAGTTTTACGTGAAATTTAAAATATCATTTAACATTTTTTTAAATATTTCTATTATCAAGTTAAAAAAATGGATATTATAAAATAAAAAACAATTATTATTAAAATCTAAATAAATAGCCAAAATAAAAAAAATAACATAATTATAATTTACTTAAAAATATTTTCAAATATAACTTAAAAAATAATTAATAATAAATTTAAAATAAAATGAAGATACGAACAAGCTGTCATTAAAGTAAAATATAAACTAATCTCATCATTCAATCAAAATTAAAATTCCGACAGCATTTTAAAACTTTTAACTGATCTCAAATAATATTCCAGAATTACTTTCAATAGAAATTAAAATGTAATTTTTAGCTTTCGTTTAATATTGGGCTTTTTAAAATATTTGAAAAGTTCATTGGCTCATTTGGTTGCTATAACTGCCCTAATTATTGTTGTTTTTATTGTTTTTCTTGCCGTAGCACTTAATTCTTGTTCGTTCTCGTGTTTCGATGGTCATTGAATTTGTGCTCACTTCAAAATTCAATTAGTTTACTTTGTGTTGCGTAGAGGAAACCAAGAAAAATTTGTTTGTTTTCTGTTTTTCCTTCCCCTTTCTCTCCCTCTCCCTCTCTCTCTCTCTCTCGGTTGTGGCGTGCATTTGCATACATTAGTTAGGCAGGAATTCAGTAGGGTGTACTTCCATGTTTCCACATGTGCTTCTGTGTCAGCGTATGTTTGTGTGTGTGTGTATGTGTATGTGTGTGAGTGTGACTGGACATGCATTATAAATCTGCTGAGTGACCCACTTTGTGGGGCAGCAGAAGGTAACCATTCGTTAATTGTTAACATGACAAAAAACGCGAGCGTGAAAATCACCGTGAAGCCCTTGATTATAAATGGATTTTGTTTTTGCTCTTTTATATTTTTTATAGTGTCCATTAAAAAAACTCAGAGAGCCACTCTTACTATTTCTATGTAAATATATGCATGCTTGTGTGAATTTGTCTAACTCATGTGGCATTGAGACTAGACTCCCCAGCACAGACTCGGACTCCATGTCACAGTGAGGTAGAGAGTGTAAATATTGTGCATTTGCCTGAGTGATGCGCAAATTAAAATGAGGAAAACTGCTTCAATTTGCTTTAGATCATTTATTTAATACCATTTAAAGTGTCAACATTTATTATTCTTCGGACAGAATGTAGGTCAGAAAATTGAATAAATATGTTGATGAATTGTTTTAATTAAGAAAAGCAGGAGAATCTAATTGAAATTGGCTTTTTACTGAAAAACAAATTAAAAACCATTAGAATTTCAATTTCAATAGCATCAAGAAATATATGTTTTAAAGTCTTGAAAACTACATACACAGACTAAGTATACAACTCTGACTTTTTAGTTAAGTCAACACTTTAGATATTCATACACGTACCAAAATTATATTTTATTAATTAATATTCTTTTATCAAATGTAAATAGTGCAATCAATACAAAATCAATTTTTCCACAAGCTTGAATTAAAGAAAAACCTTTTTGTAGGAATGTAAATTGAGCTGCAATGTTTTGCATTTTAATTGTGAATTAAAATCTTATATTCATTTAAAATGAAGTTCTATGTAAATTTTATGACTTTTCAATTTCTCACCGAATTGAAAAAATAGTCAACACTTTAGATTTTCATACACTTATCAAAATTATATTTTATTAATTATTATTCTTTTATCAAATGTAAATTGTGCAATCAATACAAAATCAATTTTTCCACAAGCTTGAATTAAAGAAAAAACCTTTTCGCTAGAATGTAAATTGAGCTGCAATTTTTTGCATTTTAATTGCGAATTAAAATCTTATATTCATTTAAAATGAAGTTCTATGTAAATTTTATGACTTTTCAACTTCTCATCGAATTGAAAAAATAGTTCATTTATTTATTAATTGCTCTAGTCCTACAATGTAACCGGACTTGAAGTTTGTTAAATACGTCAAAGAAATACTCGTATTGCAATGATATTTTAATTGAACAAAATAAAGTAATTGAAAATCATAAAAATAGAAATCATCAATAAAAATGTGAAGAAAATAAATCAATTAAATTTCAGTATGCGGTCTTGAATGTTTCCCAATTATGAGCGTGTGTTTTCTCCATTGTCGACGCCTTGGACCACTTGACACTACATTGCCAAAGGCAGTTAAGTCGGGAAATCGTTTGCGCGTATATTTCATGGAGCCAACTTTTTGACAATTGATGTGCACAAATACTTATAAGTCAGGAACACACACACATACACGTGCAGACACACGCTCACATACTCATGGGGCTGGGGGCGCCACAAAGCAGTTGGCGGCAGACAAATTGCAATCGTCCTCAACAAAGTTCCTCCACATAGACGTAGATAGACAGACAGACATTGATATGCCCATTCTAAAGGCATTGCTCAGTCAATTTCGTTCTGAAAACCGAGGTAAATTCAATTGAGCTGAGCAGTCGGGCAAGATGATCTGGAGGAAGTGAACGCCTGATTCTACAATGGCGCTTAATTTTCAACGGTACAACTTACGTTACCGGTGGGGAAGCCGAGGGTCGGGGGTCTGGGGCCAATGGGATATGTGCTCTGGGAGCTCAACGGGTATCAAGTACGAGTACGAGCAACTTCCGCGTGTGTCTGAATCAAGTTTACAAGAATTTTCGCTTTTACTCAAACTTAAGACATTGGCAAGCAAACACAATTTTCAAAGCATTGCTTTACGTACAGAGGGAACCCCATAGACCTACATGGATAGCTTATAGATTGAATTAGAGCTAAAGCGATTTTCCGCTGAAACAGTTGAGAAGCCGCACAAGGCATTTTGAATGCAGTCTCTTGGCATCTTGGCATCAAAGCGAACCAATTTCCAAGTTGGAAAACTAAAAAGTGGATAGTTGAAAAATGGTGTACTCACCTGCCTTGCAGGGATCCATGTCGATGTCATTGGACATTTTATGAGGCACTTGCATGTGCAACAACTGCTCGATGCTGTATTTGCTGTGGTACGCACGACGCTTGTTCAGGTGTTGCAGATGATGATGCTGATGCTGATGCTGTTTGTGCTTTTGATGATAAGGATGACTTCCATCTGAGTCTTTGACGTTAATGTTGAGGTTTCCATTGTTTTCATTGTCGTTGCTTGTGGCACGCTCCAGCTTGTCAATGGCAACGTGATCCATGGACGTGGGCGCCACCAGCTTAATGCTTTTGACATGTGCCGAGATTAACACCAACAACACGGTAGCCACCAGCAGGGCGTAATTGGTAGTGCAACTCATGGCTCGAAAACCGCGTCCACTTCCAAACCGATAAAGCGCCATCTCAGCGCGTTCTCTGTTCTCTTTTTCCCGCTTTGCACGTTCTTTCGTCTTCGTTCTCGTTGTTGTCAATAGTTTATTTGCTTTGTATATGTATTTATGGTTTGTTTTCTTGTTTTTCAGCGATCTGTCGTCGCTTCTTCTTATCACCTAGCGTTCGTTCTCAGCTCTCAAGAGAACTGCATTCTCGCACTGCACGTGGCCTGCAATGAGCCCAGAATTTGCATTTCATTGAAAATTCAATTCCCCATCATAAATAAGTATATTTTAAATAATATTTGTGAGTGATTCCGTTTTGAAATGGTTTTGCATCTGAATTTAAGCGGATTTTTTCAGTGCTACACAGCCAAATGTTGTTGTTCTATTTGTTTGTATATTAAGTATATGTATTTATAGTATTAATGTTGTTGATAACCCGAACACGTTGTTTTAAAACTCTTATTAATCAGTTAGATGATGTCACTGTGGGAATGTTCCGTAAAATAAACTCATATAAGATTATATGCGTAACCTTTAGTAAAGAACTTGTTAATTTACTGAATACATTTAAGTCAACTTTAAATCAGACACCATCCTATTTCATTTCTCAAAAAAAGAACAATAACTTTAGAATTTTGTTGATGTGAGTGGAAATACCTACATATAGCTGTGGACAGCACTTGGTGTGGATTATCTAAAAGTGTTTTATAAGTTTTCCTAGCTTTAGTAATATATTTAAAGTTTCTATGATTCAAAATTCTACTTTAGTTTTTTAGACGCTTTTTCTTCAGGTCGTTCAGGAATAGGTATTATTAAACATGAACAAAAATAGTTTTTTAACTGCAGATAGTATGCGGAAACATAAAGTTTGTTTTTGTATTATTAACTGTGTTCGAGATTTCCTTAAAGATCTAATGCAAGACTTTAGGAAATATGCTTAGCAAATTTTAGGCTACATTTTCCTCAAATCTGATGATAATAAACAGTTTGTAAGAACTAAGCAGAAATAGCAACAGAAGAAGAGAAAGCAACAACATTTGCAAGCAATCAATGCACACCCGGCATCTGATTTACATACGTAAGAGGGTCTCGGGATGTGTGTGTGTGTGTGTACTATGTGTATGTGAGGGTGTATTTAAGGGAGTGAAAGTGTGTGCTCACAGCTGTGCACAACTCCATGAAGACTCGTGTGCATTTACTTTGAACATCTTGCAGTGTATTTACCATGGCACATTAAAAACAAAACAGGTGTAACATTTTCATATGGAAATGTGAGCGGATGGTAAGAAGATTGAAATATAAGAGGATTGCAAATATGAGAGACAGCAGGCAACAGGCAGGTAGAGGACTGTCAGACTGTCTGGGAGTTAGGCAGGAAGCCAGCCAGGCAGTCAGGCAGTAATAAACGCGGCTGCAATCAGCTTAGCACTCAATTAACTTGAGTTGAGGGTGTCACAGCAAGGACACACACTGACCCAAGGTGCGTGACCCATCTAAGGACAATGTCTGGTAATTAAAAATCACTTAACGTATCTTCTTTCCCTTCTCTTCCCTCAGGGACAATAAACTTTTCTTGTCAATTGAAATAAGAAAATCTTTTCAATTAACTAAAATGCAGGGGCGGCTATTGTCGCCCTGTTATTGTTCCAGGTCGAGGTTCAACTTAAGGCAGGGACCCAACAAATGTTGGCAATTTCATTAAATCATTTAATTTCCGGCGCACACAACAATTACAGCAACAGCAACAACAACAACAACAGCAACAACAACAGCAATGGCAATACTACAAAGCAAATCAAGTGCCGGCCTGGCTTTTTATGGCAAATTAAGTTGGCTTACGTTGATGGCATGAGGTGTAGGAGATGGTTAAACGAGCTGAATGCGAGTTAGCCAAACGGAGAGCAAGCAACTAGCCAAAGAAAACCAAAGACAATTTCAACAACAACCCTTGGCGCAAAGTTGCCACAGCAACTACATCTGTGTGGCAAGTAAAAGGCAAAAAAACTGCAACATATTTTCTTAATTTCATTTCATTTCGTTTTGTTTCGCACACGGTTGAGCGAAATACCGTTAGGAATGGCAACAGCAGTCGCCACTTTCTTAATGCTCATTCGCATAATTGCGTATACGCCGCATGGGAGGACTGCAGTAATTGTGGCGCCGTTTTGCTCATTTCCGCTAAATTAAAAATTCAATTGATTAATTTTCAACTTAATAAGTAAAAACTGACTTAGGATACACTAAAAGACATTTCATGTCTGCTAAAAAATGATATTAATTTTTCAGCCAACTGTCGCCAAGTTCTTGCTCATCAATTGTACTCGGTTTTAATTTTGTTTTCATTGTTTTTAGATTGCTTATCTGACGAGGGAGCACCCACATGGACCTGTGGGCTTATCTGGGTCTGGGTCACTTCTGGCCAACGATGTTTCAACGTAAACAAATTTAAAATTTCAAAGCGCGTAATTTCATAAACAACAACACGAAAATGGCAACGAGAGTACTTTAATGAATTCTTTATGAGCTGGAAACAATAATAAGAAAATCTATGAAGGACAATCTGAAATGAAGTAAGACATATACGATTAGTTTAATTAGTAGAGATAAGGGATTCAGCTATCCTGTTCCTTGCTCACTGCCAGGACATCAATCAGGCTTGTCAAGTGCGCGCCAGTTTCAAACTACATGAGCTGACAATGACAAGCGTAAAGTGGCTGGGGGAATCACAAACCGTCTAGGCTAAGCTACTAGTAGCAGCAAAGTGGCACGGCAGCGAAAAAGAATGAGAGAGGAAGAATGCGAGGGAGTTAGAGAGAGTGAGAGTTACTGCCCCATCTTGCTTCTGTCATTTTTAGTGTTTTACAAGTGCAAATCTTGACACCAAACCATCTCTGGTAAACTCCAAACTGCTCTTCCTTACGCTTATTGTTTGCCTTCGTTTTGATTTGCCCTGTCGCTCTGACAGTTGACATTTCAAGTTGCAAACTATGTACACTGCTGCGAAGGATATGAATTTTATACCCTTGTCAAGTAACAGAAACCAACATAAAGAAAGCACAGAGATACAGAATAAAATTAAAGTAGCTCTTGAGCTGTATTAAGAAATACTTTAATGCGTTTTCTATTATCTATTACTTAGTGAAATATAATACATACATTCTTTCAAGCGGGCGAAATTCGAGTATCCTTTTCATAAATAATTATTATAATTTTATTTATAGTCTGCCTAGCAACATCCTGTCAAGCACTTAATTGCAATTAATATTAATGACATTTCCCTTACTCTACTCTTACTCATTGTCGGACAAATCAATTTGTTCTTTTAAAATGTTTCGATTTTTTTGGCAATTCATTCGAAATTCAAAAGGTGTTGCATATCAACAGGCGCACATTGGATTTACCCCAGGAAACAAACATATACAACTGGCAACTGACAGCAGATAGCAACTGAAAAGAAAGTTAATTTTAATTGCCAGACAGTGGAAATGGTATAATGAAGGTAAAAATACAGCGAGCGAGCTGCGATGGCCAACTTTCATGCGATTTAAATACTTTACGAGCCTGGCAAACAAACAAACCGCACAGAGCACACTGAAAAGGAGCAAAGGGCATAGCCAGGATATGGCCAGGACCAAGCGTAGTCCAAAGGCAAATAATTAAACTTCGCCATCTAGCACCTGTGGCCTCGCTGCCGGTCTTCTGCCCAGGTGGCTGCAACTGTAACCGAAAAGCACAGAGTCAAGCTGGAAGCTGGATGCTTGGGGAACTATTTTGGCCCGACCAGGGTCCGGTTGGAGCCATGTGAATGTAAATAAAGTTCAACCATAAAATATACCGCAGACAGATAGGCAGCCGAAAGCGTGTCCGCCTTCACCGTCGCATCCTGTATTCCGTAATCTATAGCTGAAACCGGGAATTGCTAAGGGCTACAAGCTAGATATGGATACAGATACGAATAGACGGGGTAGTAACAGGGTTTGGCCTTGGGACAACATCATACCAAATTCAGCTGTTTATGAACTACATGTATTTTATGCAATTTAAGAATTTATAAAGTCGTCTCGTAAGGATAAGGAATAATTAATATCAACAACTGGAAATCACGAGCTAACTGGGAATTTGCATCATTAAACCACAGGGAGTTTCACCTTTACACTGTGGACCTGAGGTCTGCTCCTCTTGGTCATAAATAACAATTGCCAACGACTAAAAAACGGACAAGGAAACGCAAGTGTGAGGCCAGAAAAATATGGCGTGGAGTTTCCTTTTTATGGTGATTGCGTGGGAAAATTGTCTGTCGGTCGCCTGGTAGCAGCGATAAAAACCAATGCAAATATGAAAAGCAAATGAAATCCTTTTAATTTGGCAAATAAAAGTGACTGCTGGTCGGACAGGCTAGTCAGGTCCTTGCTCCAGTGAATGCTGTACAAATTTGTATGAACTCAAAAGACGGACTAAAGAAAACAGCACAGAAAAAAGTGTTGAGAGATTGGAGGCTTAACTTTTGGCTTGTAAATGCTTTTCCCATGCAACCTACAGAGATGTGTGCAATTGAAGGCAAAAGAAAAGTCAATCCGGCTGATCCAAGCTCAGGTCTAAGTCCAAGCAGCGAATTCAATTCAGAAAACTGAAAGTTGTTCAAGTGAAAGAGTTGTTAACTTTTTAAATGACAACTGCACGTACGCAAATTGAAGGGGAACACTTTAAAAATTTTTACGAAATTTATAGATAGAATTGAAGAGGTCTCGAAGTTCTTAAAAAAAAAGAAGAAAGCGGATACTATGTTTGCATATTTAACATTGAGTTGGTTTTATTTAAGTATAAACATTGTAGTAAATCAACCTATTTAATGTGATCAAAATGGCGACGATTTAAAATCAAATGTGCTATAAAATATTCCAAGATAAATACTCACTGACAATAATAAAAATATATCTACAAGAAATATAAAAACGTTCTTTGCAAACACCATTTAAATAAAGGGATCTTAAATGAATGCTGAATAGGATCGTAGATTATGACCTATGGGATCAAAGATGTCATGCCCCACGTGTTACACAGATTTTACACAACTTTGTTGCGAGTAATATTAATAATAAAGAGAAGATATTATTAATAAATATAAAAGATATGAAATTGCATATCCAGTCAGTGTACAAAAATGAAATGTGTTTAGATTCCAATTAATTACACATGACGCTGGGTAAGGAAAAATGTTGCCTTGGGGCTAAACATGGTAGGATATGGGTAAGGTATCAGACATACCGACTCAGTCGGGTGGAAGTGCACTTGTACACATACCAAAGGCATATATATCCAGACAAGACAGACACCCCCACTCGCACACACACACACGACATATCATTAACTTTACTTTATGGCAACAACAACAACAACAGCAACAATAACGATAACGAAATACTTGTGTAAAGGGGAAGGAAGAGCGGCTGTAAGTGCGGGAAGAAAAGTTGAAGTGAAATACGAAGATGCGAAATAACTCCTAGCATGTTACGGGATAAGCATGTTGAATGGGCATGTCTGCCACATGAAGATGCCCTCGTCAGCTGAGCGTTGACATAAAGCCCACGCGGCATTAGTTGCCGCAGCCGCAGCCACCGCCGCCGCCTCCACCTACACCCTTGCCCTTAAGTATACGAGATGTAGATTTAGGACATTATAAAAAATATTCATAAAATGAAAATAATTGAAATCGTTTGCTCTGTAAAAGTGCTAAGCAGTCAAGGAATCACAGTAAATAAGGCACAAATCTGATATCTTGCGGCACCTGCAACACATAATTTGCTTTTAATTTTTCTTTCAACTGCTGCGACAGCAAATGCGGAAAATCCTTGGGAAAGGGAGTGCAAATAAAGCCGAAAAATAAAGAGAAAAATTGTTAAGCACGCGCCCAAATGAAACTGAAGATGAAGTAGAAGTAGAAGAAATGTGTGTAAAGTCCAAACCAAAAAAAGATACGAAACGAGAGCAAAAGAAAGTAAAAATGTATTCTATTCAAAGGCAAAAGCGTAGTTGGCAGAAATATGAAATGAAACGAAATGAAATGAAATGTCGCAGGGAAGAAAAGTATTGTTGAGAATTGCATACGCGCACAATTTTTTAATGCGATGCGAGGGAGGATGGAGCTACATAAGGAGGGGAAAGAATGAAGGGAAGAGGTTCCACAAAGCGCTTAATGGCGTTGGCTGGCAATAAGCAGGCAAAGATGCCACAAAATGGTTGCCGGGCCAAAGGACAAGGGACACAAACAGTCAGAGCCAGTGAAGCAAAAGTGAAAAGCGTTTTGCAGCAGCTTCAAATCGTATATATGTGTGTGTGTTGTGTGTTGTGTGTGTGTGAGCTGTGTGTGTGTGAGTGCAGTGAAGCGTAAGCAACCTGGCAACAATATCCAACATGCGTCTCTTGTGCTGCGTTTGCTACAAAAGTAGCGCTGCCAACGTCCGCCTTTAGCCACCTCTCCCCTGGCTTCTCCTGCTCCGGCTGACAATTGTTTGCCAGCGGAAGTTGATTTTCTGGCAAAAGCGGAAGTGTTGAAGCGCTGGAGAAGGCAGACGGAAGACGAAAGACGAAAGGCGGCAGCCATCAGCGAGACTACACTTTGAATTTCATATTCGTTGCGTGTTTTTTTCTATTCTACTTTTTTGAACGACGCATAAATTTTCATTTAACTGACAAAAGCATCAGGCTAAGGATACCAGCAAATGCAAGTGGCATATGTGGCAAACTGTAGCAAACCATGGCCACAAAGTTGACTAACAAATGCCTATCCAGACGGTGCCAATTAAGTCTAATACCCGACTGGCGGCTGCTCTGTTGCCTGTTCTTTGTTGCCTGTTGCCTTTTGTGTTCTTACCTTTAATTGCAGCAATGATTGTCTGGCTTGCTGGTTGCCGCTGGGCAAGAACGAACCAACGATCGTTTGCCAAAAAAAGGAAGAGAAGCAGTTAACCAACAAATACAACAATAACAACAACATCAGCAAAAAGAACAATGTGCGATCCTGATTCTGTTGAATCTGTTGTGTCTGCAATCAAGTTCAAAACAGCGGCAGGTTAGTTGCCTCTGCCTCTGCCTCAGTCTCTGCTCGCTTTGTGGCCGTTGCTCGCCGCGGCAGCGGTACCTTGACTCTTGATACTGACGTTGTTCCGTATTGCAAAAACCTGCACAAAACACAATAAAGTAATGCCTCAGTATAAGTGTAATCACAAAAACACACAGACACACTCGGAAAGCAGATTCTATTTTAATTACGCAGACGGCCTTTAGAATAAAAACCATTGACAATTGACGATTCGCGATTCGCTTGATCTTATTGTACCCTGTACCCATTGCAAGGGGTAGGTTCACTACGTGCAAGTATGTGTTATAGGCAAAAGAATTATAGAAGGTTCATCAACCATCACTTCCTTTAAAGCCTTAAATATGTAATTAAGTTGTCAAAATTTTATCCACAATATTTAATCTTTTGTTACACCCATAAGTACGTTAATTTAATAAAATTAGTTTATTGCAAGGCCCTCAAGTGAATTTTAAAATCAGTAATGTGAAATATGGAGTGTATATCATTGTTTTCAAAAATATCCTTGGATTTTCCTTGGCTTTCTAACAGGGTATCTCATAATCGAACAATCACAGCCGCTGCCGCAAAATTTATATTTGTTTTATATGAAATGAAAAGCGGAAAACGGACAATGACACAGTCAATCAGTCGGCCGGATAGAAGGAAAGCGTAAGCAAGACACCCACAGCGTAAAATGCCGGTGTCCCAGAGTTGGTGGTGTGAATTGGGCGTAGGTGTTGCTGGTGATATGTTGTAGGTGATGGTGGGGGGCAAGAACCGTATAGTAACATACAGTGCACACGGAGGCAAGCCGCGTGCCGTTTGTTATTTATAGCTACTGTTGATGCCGTTGCCTCTCTCTCTCTCTACCATCTCTGCTTTCCTCTATCTTCAGTCTTCAGTCAACGAAAACAACAGCAGCAACAGCAACAGCAGCAACAACACAACCAACAATAAGAAAAACAACGCAGCGTTTACTTGTGTATTTCTTGTGCTCGCTCGCGTTTGTCGCTGTCTACTCGAAAATTGAACGCAAAACGCGAAAAAACAAGAAGAAAAAAGAAAACAGCGCGGGGCCGACAGCGTGAATTGTTGATAAGGAAAACGCATATAACGATCGAACAGCGAGTGCAAAGATCGCGACAATTCTGACCAATTCAGTGACCGACCGACTGTCTGTGTGACTATCTGACAGATTAACGTAATGTGCGCTGCCCTAGGTATTGGATGATTCCTCCGTGTTGCCTTTTTTTATAATTTCGCATTTTTCATTTCACTTTAATGCTAATTGCACCTGTAGCTATCCGCTTAAAAGGGATGCTATTTATTCAGCTTAAGTGAACGTTAAATATTTATCTGTATTTATTTGTATATTGTTTAACACTTATTATTCACACACACAAACATACACTTTTGTGCCAGGGATATCCTTTTTTTTGACCGTTACTTTCTTAACTTTGTATTTTGAATTTTGTGCGTTGATCAAACAAGTTTGTTGCTAATATTCTTTTGTTTGCCTCAATTTGCCGCAACAAAGAAGCGCACGTCCGTTCACGACGAAATGTTCTCGCGTTTTGAGAGATTCAAACATAAACAGAGCAAACTACAACTGAGGCACGGACAGCTGTCCCCAGCATAGAGAAGAGAGCATGCGCTGAGAACAGATAACAGATAACGGTTATTTTTTAAACAGACTATCAACCGGTTCAGTGTGAAGTCTTATCGATAAGCAAACTTAAAAAAATCGATAGTAATTATATCGAAACTACGATATATTAAGTGTCACGCCGTTGTAATTAATTTGTTGCCGTCAAAGTGCTAATTTTTAAGAAATTTACGATTTTATCAAAAATAGTTTTACCATGGGAATTTAGCATTGATTTTTTGAAGAACTTTCTCTATCTTTCAAGATTTTCTAGGACTTATTTAAAGGAACTAGGCTCCCAGAAGAGCTATGAAGACGAAAGACATGTTAAAAGAATGCTCTTGAACTTATCTAATTTCAAATTTAATTGATTCGTTGGGAAAAAATCGGTTTCTTGCTTAAAATAGAATTTTTTACTTAATTTTAAACAAGCGCGCCGCCTACAAAGTACACACGTACCAAAATGACCAAAGTATTGTCACCTCTCGTCACTTTGTCAGTTTGCTCACGTTGTCACGAAATTTTATTTCTTGATTCTTGATTTCAAGTTTTTAAATTTTAATTACAGTTAACACAGGATGCGAATATGCCCAATAAAATATGTACAAGTTGCTCTAAATTAAAATGCTTGTATTTCGTAACATCTCATTTAACGTATTTTATAAATAAATCATTGAAATTAAAACGTTTGTTGATTATACGTCGCAATCCTGTCCCATACCGATCAGCTGTGTTTTGTTTAGCGAATTGTAAGAATTCTTATTTGAACTGACCAAATCTTTGCCATGGAAATTATAAATGAAAGCGCTCAAAATAGTGTGAAAAAGACCGGCATGTCAACCGGCGGAAAACTGCTGATCGGAATAACTGGTGGCATTGGGATTGGACTTTCCATTGTTTGTGCTTCATTTGTAGCTCCCGCGTTCCGTAAATTCTGTCTTCCTTACGTGCCGGCAACAACAGAACAAATACAGAATGTGCTAAGTTTCCTGCCCAAAAATGCCAGCGGCAAACTCCTAGACATTGGCTCTGGAGATGGACGCATCGTTGTTGGTTAGTCAAAACTGTTTGTCATTTTAATCGCCTCGTTCTCACTTATGTAATCTTTTCTAGCGGCAGCACAGCATGTTAAAGCTCTGAAAACCGATGGTGTTGAGCTTAACCCTTGGCTAGTCTACTACTCCAGGTTAGCTGCACTACGCCATGGGGTAGGAAAGCAGTCCCGCTTCTTTCGCCGTGATCTTTGGAAGTTTAATATTAAAGATTATAATTATGTAGTCATATTTGGTGTGGAGCAAATGATGCAGGATCTGGAGCACAAATTGATTGCAGAATGTCCGCACAATGCCAAGATTATTGCCTGCCGCTTCCCCTTGCCGCAGTTGGAACCGGAACGTACAATCGAGGATGGAGTAAACACAGTTTGGTTCTATGATCTAAGCAAACAAACCCCCCATACTGAGAATAGTTAATGATATCCATTAAAATATTTTATATTTAGTCATGTTTTATTGCTTACTGCGCAAAGAGAAACTAATGAATCTTAAGTTAAATGTTAATGAATGGACAGTCGGCATACGCACTTATGAGTACAAAGGACTGATTGGTCAATACTAAGTTATAAAAAGGAGATACACGATAATACAAAAGAAAGTTATCAATTAGTCAGATATCTAACAAATAATGCACATACAAAAGACATTTGCAGATATGTCAAACAAATTATAAGGAAACCATGTAGATCAAAATACAGCAGCAAAATGCAATGATAAAATTTTTGTCAGTTGCTGAAAAGCTCATTTAATATTGCCTAAAGAGCCGAGCAACTTGGCTTGAGCACATGAATACGAGGCCTGAGTTTCGAGTGCTAAAAGCGTCGTCCCAAATAAATGCACTTACTGTTCTCATTGCGATAAACCTCAATAAAGCCAATCTTTGAGTAAAAGTTCATTTGATCGGTATCCTGCTCGGGAACACAGACGTGTACTCCAAAACATCCATTGGCCCGAAGTGCAGCCAACAAAACAGTTAGGAGTCGCTTGGCGAGACCATTGTCCCGCTGATCAGCCTCCCTCAGAGTGGCAGCACTTAGTAGAGCCGGAAAGGAGCCACATACCTCCGAGGGGCAAAGGGATTCACAGTTGTGGAACGTTTTCACAAATTCCGAAATCATTTTATGTGCCTTTGGGTTGCTATCAGCATCAGCTTCTAACAAGGTTCGTGGATATTTCTCTTGAAGCTCGGGGAGCCAACAAATATCTATGTTACGTTGAAATGCATTAACATCCAAGGCACCGCAGGCATAGCCAACAAGTGTGTCTGTATTGTCATAGGCCACAACACAAAACTCGGGCTGAAGTGTTAAATGTGCTCCCACCACAGCATCAGCAACGATGTCAGCCAAGTGAGCAGGCAGTAGAATTTCATCATCATCCCCATTACTATGCCATTGCATATATGTGCGCGTACAGATCTTGTTGATTGGAGGTTCATCAGAATTTCGATATGGTCTTATTTGATAATAGTTGGCTGTGGGCTGCTCAGGCAGCTTGTAGACAAACAAATCGTTTCCAGAGTCCACAGGCATTAAACGCTGAAAGTCCGCAATAAGTCCACCGCGGAATACCCACGGCTCCTGATCCCCGGACATAAAAGCCTCCTTCCAGCCTTTGCTAAACCCTGTAGGAATACAAAAAAGTAATTATTAAAATAGTCAAAATATGAAATTTAAGGATACTGCACTTACATGTGTAGCTGCCCTCCGTGTATGAGGACATATTTTGCGGAAAGTTACCCAAAGCCAGCCACTTGACAAAACAATTGAGCAGCGACAGAGCACCAGATATGTCCCACACATATGAGTACAAATCATGACTTATTTCCTTATTCTCACAATTGGCGATTTTTACCAACAGATCTTGAACACCGGCGCAAAGTTTTGCAAATCCCTCGCTACGCTGCAACCATTCGCTAACCTCTGGCTTGATTGCCTTGGCAGTGTCTCCACTGCCGCTAGCCCGATCCTGGAGCATTACATTTGCGTTAACTTTAAGCCATTGAAACTCGACGAGCAGTTTTAGGCCACGACTACCATGCTCAAAGGGTAAATAAAATAAATCACAGAGCAGCATTAAATCATCTAAATTGATCTTGGGACGGGTAGCAGTTGACCTGAAAATAATACATTAATATCTTTAATTTTATCTTAAGCAAAATATAGAACTTACTTGGCCTCCATTTCGTCCTCGTCATTCATTTCGGCATTGGATACTGACGACGATGACAGGCTTTCCACATGCATGCTCTGCAAATGTATTTAAAATATTGTAAATTTATTTTTTAAAAGATAGCCAAAAAAAAAACTCACGTTTATATCGTTGGCCGAATCTTCCATGACTACATCATCGGCAACCAGCTTAGTGGCTTCCTTTGGTGAAATCTGCGAGTTTATGCTGCTGCACTCCATGGGTTCATTGACGCCGGAGCTCAATGGACTCGGACAGTTTTCATCCAACATTGTGTCTACACTCAAATGATTTACCTGTTCTCGCTTCTCATCTATGGGAATATCTTCAACAACAGGTGAATCATCCAGTTTGTTTGATTGATTTTGAATAGCTTCAATGGCAGCCTCAGTATTCTTTGCCGAATCGAATATATTGCAGTTCAATTCGATCGATTCGTCAACGCCCTTGGCTTCCATTATGGGCACAGGCATTATAGAAATGGGAATCTTCTCCGGCAGTTCAATATTCGATGCAACGTTTGTTGGTATAGGATTTATAATGTCATCGTTGGTTACAACTTTAGTCGGCGATACCAAAGAGTTCATCACCGGATTGGAGATTGGAGTCAAAGTGGAGCTCACTGTGCTACACACATCGGCAAGTGCTTGCAACTGCGTGGTGTTCACCTCAGGCACGGTGCGTGTATTGGTAGACGTTGTTGTTGTGGTTGTTAGACTCATGCATGTGTTAATCGAAGGTATTATGGGAATAATTGGCATCACCATTTCGACTTGAGGTTGCGGCTTGGTAATCGGTCCAAATGCTTCTTTTTGTACAAAGAATTCTGGTAACCAATCAGTAATTGCGTTTCTAAGCGAGAAAGAAATAAAAAATTAGGATACGAAGTAAAAGTATGGTAAAGGTGAATCTTACTTGAGAGCTAAACGCGGATGATATACGTTCTTCGACAGACACTCAACGGGTAAATCGTCCTCATTTTCTGTCTCCAGTTTGATATCTGCACTCATCGAGCTGTTCATTTTCGAATCCATGCTGCAACGCGACCAATAGGCCAACGTGTGTATGGCAATAAAGTTTCCGTAAAATTCACAATTTGGATTAGTCATGACACCACGTAGATAAGGTATAAGCTCTGGCGAGCGACCCGTATATGGACCAAGAAATACACGTTTCTGATCATAATCGTTCGCATGTAGATTATCCCAGATAACAGGCGGGCGACGAAGAATTTCTGTGATTTCCCGTATTGATTCAATGGTTATAATTTTAGATATCACTTTGTCGCCAGTCCACAGAATGTCAATTTCATTGTTCAGCTTAGAGCCCAATGTATTCAAGTATTCTGAATCGACAACGCTTGGAACAGCGCGTGATGCACAGTATTGAGTTGGACAGAAGAGGAATTTTGGGCCACTTAAATGCGTAAAGATTTCATTAGTAACCGAAACGTGGGCATTGGCGAATGTTTGAAACACTTCCTTGTCCGCCTTCGACAGCTCCGACTCAATGTCGTCAAATAACAGTGCGTAAGCCTCACAACCAAATTGTGAAACTTGATCCAGTTTGCGCTTGAGTGTAGCAATCTCTTTCTGACTACTGTAAGTCATATCCAGACCAGGTGACAACGCATAATAAAACACAATGCCAGCCTCCTTAGCGGCCGAAATCAGACCTGCAAAAAATTATATTTGCAACTCAAATTATACCCAAAACAGAAATACAATAATAAATACTTGATAAGTGGTCTGCCTCCTCAACCGTATAGAGTTCTCGCCAGTAGGCTCTATGTTTGTAATCGTCCTTGGGAGCATACATATACGAGTCCATTCCCAGTTTTTTTAATTTGCGAAACAAATCTTTTCGCTGTTCCGTTGTCCATGGTCGGCCATAGAACCCCTCGATTACACCGCAAATAAACTGTCTTTGCTGATCCTGAGACGCATGTTCTAAAGGTGTACATTTTTCCCCCATTTGGCCGTCTTCCATTTTCACAGAATCAGGATAATATGCGAGTTAAAATGCTAAAAAATCAGAACGTGTAAAACGCGAATGCGGCAAAATGGCAAAATGGTAGAGTTGTGTCGTTTCCAGACAGTGCTGTCAACTTTTTTTTGTAAGAGAAAAGAGATGTTTTTGACGGGAAGACATTGCGGAAAAAGGCTAAACTTTAATCGAAAAGCTAAAAAGCAACGAAACTCATCGAAAAAGTATCACTTGTAGCTTTTATGCTGAAAGAATTCATTTTATGCAGTATAAGTTCCAGAGCTGTAAAATAAATGAAACCAAAATAATTTTCATATTCGTATCTATATCACAGATGGACTTAAAAAAAAGCCAGATTTGACTAAAAAAAAACGTAAACGACTGCACTCTTTCCAGGGCTGACGAACAACGTTCATGTATCGATAAATGGCTATTTGTGATAACAGTTTTGACATTTATCTGAAAAATATCGACAACAAATCTAAAAGTCGATAAAGTAACGTGTCATTCAATTTAAATTTAAAAACTTTTTTCTTACTTCAAGTTGACTTAAACATCATAATGTTGTTATTTTATTATTTATTTCTTCCGGCAGGATACATTCTGAGGTAGCACCGTCATCGCTGACAACAAAATCAAAGAGTGTTATTTACCTTTATTAATTTTGATTGAGTTGAAATTTGAAATTGTATTTCTTACTTAAGGTATTGTTTTGGTTCATCCAAGGTGGGTAAAACTATTATTAAAGTTTTCAAAAATTATGAAATATTGACAGCTTCTAGAACGTTTAAAACGGTTTAAAAAAAACTATTTGAAAACCCTTTACTTCTTGTAATGGTGAACTTTCACAAATTAATAATCTTATCATATTGATTATAATGCCTGACCAAAATATGAAACGCGATACTGGGAGATAATAAACATTTTGGCCTTATCAGTGGAGAACCGAGTATAAATATCGGAACTTCTTGCAGAACTGAAATAGTAACCGTGCAGCTCGCAACACATTCAGAACTAAAATGGATCTTTATTATTCGCCTTACGCTGGCACTAGCCGTGCCATTCTTATGACAGGCAAGGCTCTTGGTCTTGAATTTAACAAGAAGGAGATTAACGTTGCTAAGGAGGAGCAGCTGAAGCCAGAATTTGTAAAAATCAACCCACAACACACCAT
Source organism: Drosophila putrida (assembly GCA_037043535.1). Classification (NCBI taxonomy): domain Eukaryota; kingdom Metazoa; phylum Arthropoda; class Insecta; order Diptera; family Drosophilidae; genus Drosophila; species Drosophila putrida. Next base: position 704,551 of record JBAMBI010000390.1, on the reverse strand, counting down.
TCCTACTCTCGTGGACAATGGCTTTACTTTGTGGGAGTCTCGTGCCATTCTAACTTATCTGATTGAGAAGTACGGAAGGAACGATTCGCTTTACCCTAAGGATCCCCAGCGTCGTGCTCTTGTCAATCAGCGTTTGTACTTTGATATGGGAACGCTGTACAAAGCGCTCGCAGATTATTACTATCCTCTGTTCCAAAAGAAGGCTGTTGATCCAGAGCTATTCAAGAAGGTGGAGGCTGCTCTAGAATTCCTTAACATATTCCTTGAGGGTCAAAAGTATGTGGCTGGTGATAGTTTCACCGTTGCCGACATTGCCATCTTGGCCACCATCTCTACCTTCCTAGTGGCAAATCTAGATCTTAGCAAATATATTAATATAGAGAGGTGGTACCACAGAGGCAGCAAAGAAGCACCTGGCTGGGATGAGAATGAAAAGGGACTGGCCGCACTAAAGGCTCTGCTTGAAACCATGAAGTAAAATATTTTAGAGACTATACTTTAATACATTTAAAAACAACATAAATATTAATTATTGTATTAATCGGTAAATAAATTAAATTTCATTGATAATACGAAACAAAAATATATCATTCAGTCGGGAGCCTGCGTGCAAAAATAAGAAGTACTCGTGGCAAATTTGATGTCCCTAGGTCTTACCATCTCTGAGATCCTTTTGTTCATACGGACTCGGGTTCTGATGCTGATCAATCAAATATATATATATATACTTTCTGCAAAGCCACCTTCCGCCCATTACATACTTTATTTCTTAACAAACCTAATATACCCCATAGGGTATCTGTATCAAATACATTCATACAGTCAAACTCGAATTAGCCGTATCATCCGTTTTAATTAAACAATAATTTGCTTAACAAAAATGTTATTAAGCTGATAGTAAAGGAAGTTATTGTTGCTTTTATTTTATTATTATCATTATCAGCACCGTCATCGCTATCAACGAAAGTATCAAGAATCGATGAGTGTTATTTATCTTTATTTATTATATTTAAGTGGAAAGTTGAAATTGTATTTTGGACTTAAGTTTTTGTTTAGGTAAGTCCAAGATGAACATTTAAAACTGTGGCCACTGTCTCTACCTTCTTATTGTCAAATCTGGATATTAGCAACTCTCCTAAAATAGCGAGTTGGTACGAGAGTGGCCACAAAGTGGCACCCGGCTGGGATGACAATGATAAGGGACTGGCTGAACTGAGGGCTGTGATTGAAACTATGAAATAATATATTTTAACGACACTCAATACTCAGACTTAATTAATTTAAAAATAAAAATATTATTTATTATAATAATCAGTAGATAAATTAGATTTCTTTAATAATTAAAAAATAGAACTGTCGGCTTAAAGTCTTGTCGATAACAAACAGCTAAGTATCGACAGTTTCTTTGCGAAAACATGAATGCACCACCTTTTGCCAGATTTTAGAAACGTAAATCGCCACCTATGGTTCAGCTCTAGAAGTTATGTGTCACTAACAGAACTCTGATGTTTTTATTTTGTGAATATCTCTTGGATTCGAATTTAAAAGAATTAATTAAATTGACAACAGATGCAGCCTTTTATTGTCATTCGAAATTACCGGGAAGATGACGAGCTTAAGTGCCAGGAATTGGTGCGGGATTACATTATGTCATTCTCCTCAAAATCATTCTTTGTCTACTTGTTTCGAGAGGTAAGCCTAGCTCTACGTGACTTATCTATGTACAAGAGTGGATAAATCTCGTAAGCCTCACCCTTTCTGTGACCCAGTGACTTACTACATCTTAATTACAGATAACTTTGCAATTCATAGTCATCACTTGGGCCATATTCTTCATTTTTTGGGAGTGCCGCTGCTATTCTGCGTCCTCACAATACCCGGCTGTATCTTTTTCCTCTTCACCAGCACCTACTTCTCCTTTTATGCCAAGGCTATGGAACTGATGAAGGTACTTAGTAGAGCCGATTACCAAGAATTCTGAACATGCAATTCCGTCTTATAGATGAAACCGTCACAATCATTGGTCGCCGAGTGCTACGAACCGTTCATATTCCGCTGTGCTCCAAATGAGGCTAGTTATCAGATATTTATGGATAATGTACCTTTTGAGGAGGAGGCTTACAAGAACAAATTTCGTCGTCGCATTGTGGCCACGATAAGTGTGAAAAATCATACTGGCGTTTATAACGCTGCCTGGATATATCGCTTTGCCATTGCGAAGAACTATCCGCATCAAAAGATCATGGAACCAATGATTAATTTGGTCTCGAAGAACTGCGTCAACGCTGGCTATGCCTCACTCGAGTGCACCATTTCCGAGTGGCAGGAAAGTGAACGTGACTTCTACGATGATATTGGCTTTGTCACACGGCAAATTTATCACAAACAGATCATCGGAAGCAGCTTGACGGTGATGAAGACGCAGCTAACGTACAATTTGCGAACAGATGACACCATTCAAAAGCAAAACTAGTGCAAAAAAAGAAAAAGAAACAATGGAATCTCTAAACACTGTGAAACATAGCGCAATATATTTATGTATCTTTGTATGTACTCATAATAACATTCCAGTCACGCGATGTGTCCTGTATCCTGAGCACAATGCCAACGAATTTATGCAACTTCAGACACCGCACATAAAATATTGTATTGTAAGACAACAAAAAAACCACGATTGATATTGATTCGTTTTGTCCCGTTTTTATTATATCTTGTTTATTCTTTGACATATTCTATTTAAATAAATAAAATATATAGTAATAAATAAAACTTGCAAGTTTTTAGCGTATATTTAATGCCACACATCTAAATGTTGCTGTTGGTTTAACAACTTGTATCTTTTGAATTTGTTTTGTAGGTACATTCATTTCTCATTCTTTGATGCATTTTAACTGGATTAGCCGCTGTTTATAAAAAGCTTTCATGCAATGTAGGACATGCCTTGACTGCCAAAGTTAAACTTATTGAAATTTGTATACATTTTTGACACCCCTGCAGTGTACATTTAACTTTATGGAAAGAAATTCCGTAGCTTTAGATTAAATTTAACTCCAACACGGACTGAAATTTTTTATATAAATTTTGAGTTTTATAGGAACAATTGCACAGCTGCAAGGGTATTAAGCTTCGGCATGCCGAAGTTTAGTTTTATTTCTTGTTTTTGGTTTTCTTATAGAATTTAAATAGTCATCAGCGCAACTAATGCTTAAAAAAATAAATTGGAGCTGCCATTGCTGCAGTCCGTATTTCAAATGTAACTATTTTCTTTTTCTTTTGTTTCAATTATATATTTAAAGCGTGTTTCAAAACTGGCTGTGAAATTAGCATAGTTTTTTTTCCTTTTCATTTTCATTAACTTTTCTTATGTTTCCTTTTGATGTTGTTTTGTTTAGCTGCCATTTGTTTTATAGTTAAGAACCTTTAATATTTAGGTAATTGTATTAATTTGGTTTCGTCGCAAATAGCCGATCTGGATAAAATCCAGGCCTTAACATTTAGAAGAGCTTTACACGTCGCTTGAGCTCATTGCGCCTCCACTGGGGCAGCCTGTAGAACTCGGATCTGGCGCACTGCAATATATGCTCGAACTCGATGTCTGACAAATGACGCTGCAAAACAAAAACGCATTAGATAAATATGTTGACTATATAATCTATATAACGGCAGGCTTACCTCCAGGTTGCAGCGATCAACGTCTGAAGGGAGACGATAGTTTGTAATAAGCAAAATGTGATAAGGATAGATTTTGGCAGGCTCATGCACCAGCATCGAGTGGGCCATGTTGGGCAGACTACGTCGAATGAGTCCCGCCTGTGGATAATGATAGGACAATGCGCCCGAGTATGTGCTAGATGCGGGCAATTCTCCGCCCATCAAAGCACGTCGATCTCCTTCAGTAATCGAATCAACTGAAGCTGCAAAAAAAAGCATTCATGAGTTATACTATATAGTAAATATGTTCTAAATTTAAGAGACTTACCCTCTGATTTGCCGCAGCTTAGATCTGTGCTATGCGTTTTGTCGCCCAGACCTCCATAGGAAAAGTCCTACGTAGAACATGTAAACAGATCCTTGATTAGTTATTTATCTCAAGTGATAAAAGAAACATGCCAAAACCAAAGAAATTAAAATAAAAGTGCGTTGCTACGAAATGTGTGTATAGCTGAACTAGTTAACTAAAACTAATCGAAAAAGGAACAACAAAACTTGAATACAACAACAAAAGCATTCTTACAGTGGCACCATGCATCGTGACCGCGGCTGATGTTGTGGAGCTAAATGTGTGAGAGCGTGGAGCCAAGCCGTATCCAGGTTTGGGTACATGACGCAGCGCGCTCACCACTGAGCCGGAATATGTTATGATGTATGTATGATGGATGTATAGTGTACATAGTAGTTGTTAGTTTAGTGTTAGTTAGTTGTATGTATGTTGTATTTATGTGGTATGGCAACAAATACGAGTAGCAAACACACACAGAATATAAGTTGGAAATATAAAATGTTAGGCACAACACAATGAAGCAGCAGACCAACCAGTTGAGTTATTAACAATATGTTTGTTTATGTTGTTAGTTAGACCCATGACCAGGTACCAGCAGGAGCGGGAGCGATAGCAGCAGCAATTACATTACAAGATGAGAAAAAGACAAATTGATCGAGTGAGCAACAGTTGAAACAATATGAGGAGTACTTAGAATTCTAGACATTATGCTAATGTTGTAAATAGATTAGTTGACCGCCAAACAAAGCAGAGTTGTGCATTAGCTACAAATAGAGCCCATTATGGCAACAGGTAAAATCCAAAGTCATGGTCAAGGCCGAGTCTGAATTTCAGCACTTACGGAGCTGTAACCGTTCCGTATGTAGGGCGGCAATGTGGTCGTTTTAAATCCATATCCGGGCTTGGGCGGCGAGCGATAGGAATGTATGGCTATAAACGTAATTGGGCTAAATATAATACACAATTTTGGCAAATAACAATAACAAAAGAACTCTCTTGCTCTCTAACTCTAACTGGAATTATCTCTTTTCTCTCTCTCTAGCAAAATAAATCTTTACCATTGTAGCTGGGCGCATTGCCCAGAGATTTGCCCACGGAACCGCGATAGCTTGTGGAGCGATCAAACATCTCATCCTCATAGAAAGGCTTCTGATGATCCAGATTGCGTGAAGGTGAGGCGCCAATTGGCGATTCGTATCTGTGTAGGATTAAGGCAAAAATTAATTAATTTATAATCGGATTTTAATTTTATTAAACTTACCTCAACTTATATAGCGGCTCCTTGGAGGCTGAGGGTGTGCGTGATGCATTGCGTGGATCCAGATTATTTTGCTTCCATTTCCTGTACTTGGCATGCTCTTTAAGATCCTTTGCAATTACCGAGCCAATGCCCGAGTTGAGTTTCTCCAGCTGCTCAGCCTCTCGATGCAGGCGTCTGTGTTTGAGATGTATTTTAATTAAATGGAGCTTAAAGAGATTACAGAAATGATAGTTTACATTTGCTCCCCGCCATTCTTGATCTTGCCATTGGTCCGTTTTCCATTTTCGCCATTCTCATTCTCCTCATCATCGTCATCGGAAACGGGTACACCTTTGTAGGTGTCACTGTAGCGACGCCTGCGCTCGGGATCCGTATAGGGATAGGGTGGTGCTGGGAAATCATCTCTTTCGATCTTGGGCTGTTCACCTGGTGGTGGTTTCTTGGCTGCCGGATAATGCGACAGTTCAATCGGTTCCTCGTTGTTCATACCGGGACTCTTGGGTCGTGGTGTCTCCGAGCGGATGGCATCCACCAGGACCTTCATGGCACTGCGCGTTCGGGAATGAGGACGCGAAGGTGGACGGCTGCCGGCAACGGAGCCCGCATTACTGGTCGTTGCATAGGAGGCGGGCCTATGGAAATGCGGAGACAGAGGTGTCTTGTCATATGGATCGATCGGTTTACGCAGATAATGTGGCGCATCTGTCAGATAGCTGTAGGTATAGATACGCGATATATCTTCGCCAATCGGTCGTCCATATTCCCGCAATATCAGACCCGGACTGACAGTGCGATAATGCTGTAAAAGATGGAAAGATTAGTCTACAATTCTAGGGGTACATGAATTAAGTGTTGCATGCGGTGCATGGGGATTAATCAAGCTAGTTTTAATAAAAATATAAATAATAATCAATAATAAAAATAAATAAATAAAAATGATAATAAAACAAACCTTTCGGCTAGAGGAATAAAGTGAACCATTAAAGCTCGGAGTTCTGGAGCGGATGTACTGAAAACGAACGAAAAATCAAACGCAAGCGCAAAAAACAAGGTTAACAACTAAAATAATGCAAAAACAAATCATAAGAAAATGATAATTGATTGCATAAGGTGCAATGGAAGGTAGTGTCTGGATTGTGAGTGTGTGTGGTGTGTGTGTGTGTCTAAAGTGTTTGAATTTATTGCTGCATTCGAATTAGTAGCAGGAGCTAAGTGTATCCGTGTGCAGATTGGGAATTCCCCTTTTTATTTCTACATACCATGTCGCTAAGCGCACTTGAACTCATGCGATCACATTCAGTGTCTGTAAAGTTGCCATTGGATGCACCTCCCGTAACGGATGTGGTTCCAGGTCTACCGCCACCGCTGCCATTCAGGATGATACCGGATTCAGAGGGTCCGGGTCCGCAGCGTGGATGCCAAATGGCGCTGCCCTGCAGGTACATTTCCTCGCCATCGCCAAATGGATCGCCGCACTTGGTGCAGCGGGCACAGGTTGGATGGAAGTGATGGTTATCACCGGCCTGTAGCACCTTGCCACTGATGAAACGATTGCAGTAGGCACATTTGACGCCAAAGCTCTTCTGATAGCACTTCTCACAATAGGGCACCGCATCCTTGCCCATATACTCGCCATTGAGCACCGCATTGCAGGCCTTGCAACGGAAGCACCAGACATGCCACTGCCTGTCCAAAGCGACAAGCGCCTGTCCCTCCTTTAGCAGCTCACCGCAGCCAGCACAATCATTAGGATCATAGTCCTCCTTCATATGCGCCTTGTGCGACAACACTCCGCTTGTCACCTGCTGATGTGCCGTCGCCCTCGTGGGACTCTCTGCCGGCGGTGCTGGAGACGTTGCAGCCACTTGACGTGCCGGCGAAGCGGATGCACTGGCGCCAGTTCCACCGGAGACGCACTGCTCGCAGAGCACCTCCTTGCCGGTGTTGGTCACTTTGCTGCCAGACTTGAACGGTTGCTGGCACTTGGAGCAAGTGAAGCATTTCTGATGATACGTCTTCCCCATCGTGCTGACCACCTCGCCCTCCACATACTGCTGGCATGTGGCACACTTGGTGCCATACAAACGCTGATAGTCGGGTATGCAATAGTACTTGCCATCCTTTGTAAAGAACCCTCCCGATGCCAAGGACTTCTTGCACTGGCAGCATTGGAAGCACGCCTTGTGGAAATGATTGTCAGCCACCCGAAGAACCTCGCCCGAACATTTTTTTGTGCATTTCGCACAGTAGATCTTTTGTTTACCTATGTGAGAAATGAGAGCATTGAGAGAAAATTAGTAAATTACTCGCATGAATGTAAAACAGCGAATTCATTCAATCAACTGATTACGTTACGTATACGACTACGTATGTGCTGATGTCATATGCATGTGATGCGATAATAATGCCCCAACCTTGTGTCATTTTGCCTTCTGTTAAAGCACAGCTCGGAACCCCAGTTCAATACATATACTTGCATATGTAGAAGTGTGTGTATTCAGATTTGCGTATATGGTTTATCTGTATCTGTTTGTGGCATGTATCTTATGTGACAGTCTGTCAGACAGTTGTTGAACTTATTGTATGTATTCATGTTTTTTTTATATGGCTAGGCATACTATTCTTATTTTGTTATAAATACAAAAATGTATAGTTGGCCAATCAGTGACTCATGCGCATAGCAAGCCATTAATCTTATCATTGATAAGGCCAAGGGCAACATACACTTGCCAGATACTCCCTATATATGTATATACACATACTAGATATTCTTACAAGTGCCCACTTGTATATGTTCTATGTACACAAGTGTACACAAGTACAGCGTACTCTGAACAGGTGAAAAATTGAAAAAGTTTTCTTGTTTTCAGTTCATATTTAACTTTCTCAGCAGCTGCCTTCTATATATCTTTATATCTTGTGGATATATAAAGAGTCAACAAATGAATGAATAGTCAAAGGTGTAAAGATATAGGTTGAATAGTATATAGTATAAACAATATTATCTTTTAGTAAATAGTGACTTCAAGTAGTACACAAATGCAGAAATAATTAAAGAAGAATATATGAAAAATAGTTAAGAATTAATAAATAGTAGTATCTGTTTGTAGTGAATATATGTATTCAACAAATAAAGGAATAGTTAAATTAAGAAATATTTTATAAATATACATCTTTTTATGTTTATAAGAAGCCAACACACATACGTTTATTCAAAGGTATAATTATATTTGTGAGTTTAAGCTATGAGATAATCCGTCTACTATATTTTATACCCTTGTGCACTACATAACAATAATATGTAGAGAGTCCACAGACCTACAAATAGTTTAAAGTGGAAAGATATGGAATATATAATATTTATTTACACTTGGAAGCAAGCGGAATGATCGATAAGCTTGGGCTTAACAGATAAAATATACTTATAGCTATCTATTCAAGGCATAAACTATGCTACTTTTATCATTCAAAGGTTATTAACCGAACCTACAGAATTCCATCATCCGTCATCTAACATCTCTTCACTTTTTTCTTACTTTCGAAACGCTTTCACATGCCCAAAACTAATGTTGATCAATAATCTCGGCGCTAATAAATATTATTGTTTATAACAAATTATTAGCTTTTACTAAAATAGTGCTGGACAGGTGTGTAATCAAGGCGGCATTATAAAATCAAACAAAACGAAATGCCGGCCATGCCGACGAATCTGTTGATCATTTGAAAAGCTCCATTTCGAAGTCGATTGTTTTTGTAGATAAAACCACAACCACAAAGAGGAACAACGACAACAGAAACAATCCCTGCATTTTTCATATGAAAACACAAAAAATACTCAACGTATGTATTTCATGGAAATATTATTTTGAGACCTTTTGGATATGCTTATTATGAACTGTGTTTTTATTTTAAATTTGTAGAATCGTTTATTTTGGGTTGTTTTACGTGTCTTTTGTGTTTTTTGTTTTTTGGGCTTTGTGCTTTTGTACTTTGCAGTTCTCTTTTGTTGAGTGGCTTCGCTTTAGGGGCTGCCTTCAAAGTAGAATTTATTGATAAGCTAAAGCCTCACAATGAACGAGAAACAACTACAATACCGTTAACTAGTCGCATTATAATGGTGACGTATGTCTAATGAATGAGACTCGCACAATCTCACACACTCACACACACACACACTCACACACACACAGACAGGAGAGCGACCCACGTATAGATATTACGTATACGTACGAGTATACGTGTTTCGTTTCAATTAATTTTATTTATGCTTTATTTTTTGTTTATTATGCAATCACAGACAGTTTTTTCCACGGATATATTCTCATATTGATTTTGGCATTTTGTTTATTGACTTTTCAACAGTTTTCCTCCCATTTAACAGATCCATGATAATTACATTTGCCACAACTCTAAACAGATCCAAACAAGCATGTAAAAAGATTGCGAAAATTAAATTTTCATGCAAGCTCCTCCAAGTACCTCCCGTAGGTTCCATCGGTTAGCAAATACGAGTACGAGTATACATAATAAAAGTTTGAGCGCACATTTTTATTGTAATTACGGCAGCGATTTTAGTGCCGCCGGTCTGGATGATGTCATCCTCATCGTCATCGCCAGAGAGTCGACAGAAAGAGCGAGGCAACCAACCACGAAACGTGAATAGAGTTGAGTTCAAGTAATTTGGAGTTGTGGACTTTTCAACGGGCTGAAACGAGCATGTGCCGCACAAACTGGTTATCAGAATAACATTCGAATTTGAATAGAAAATTTAAATTTGAATTGGAATCTGAGCACCAGACAGGCAAACAAAACACAAAGACAAACACAGAAACAAACAAAAGAGACTGTGACAGAACGGGGGGCAAGTCCAAGGTTAAATTTGAGTATGCATACGAATATACTTTATAGTTAGTTCTCTCACGAAAGGTCAACTGCAGGCCAGAAATTAAATTAATTAAGTTCGACCGCGCCCCAAAATGCGAAACATTCCTAACCTCAAAGGCCGAAATAGATGGAAAATGGAAAAAAGTGTGTGACGACCCTGAAGAGGCCAATGCCAACAGGCAAAACAACAGCCTCGAAACACATGCTAAAATGCGCATTGAGTTTTCCTCAGTGAAATGTGCGTCAAATCCTCTGACAGTCTGACTGTGGCAGGATAATGTCGAGGACAATGCAGGTCAAGGTGGTGCATAGCAACAGCAAATTGCAAACAGAAACAGGTGACAGTTTGTGGCACTGTAAATTTCATTTTCTACATTCGCTACATTTTTACATTTCAACGAATTTCTGGCAAATAAATAGAAAAACAAAATAATGTTAAATAATAAAAACATATATCACACAGTCATGCCACTCCCACACACTTCTGTCCATATAAATGGTTGTGTTTATACGCGTATGCGTATTTATTTATGGTGAAAAGCAATAACATAATCAAATACAGACGCAAATATACATTTTTGGAATTACTCATCAAATTCAAATTGCTTTGCAAGTGTTTTATGCTGAGCTACCTGACGTATACGCAATTGTCTAGATTTCTACACCACATACCCTGTAAGCAAAGGGCGTTTACACCGGATATTTGACTTGTATGTTCTGTACATTTGTTGCAGAAAAAATACCCAAAGTACAGAAGAAGAGTTTTTCTGTTATTAGCTGATTTAACAAACATAAATCTACAATTTCAAATTTTATAAAATAATAGCAATCAAAAGAGATTGATAGAAAATTCAATAAAATACTGAAAGTTTTAACTTGTTGATTTATTTCCCATTTGTTTAAAAAGGGTATAACAATTTCGTCGAACATGCTCAACGGCACTTTAACGGCTTTTTTTGTTGCTGCTACAGCCAAGTTGAAAGTGCTTCCTGTATGCTTATTAGACGAAAAGTGAAAAGCGCAGCAGAGGCAACAAATTACGTGAGTAGATGTTGATGACGCTGCGTCTACAAAAATAGCATTCAATTAGTCGAACGGACGTCAAGTCGTCTTCAGTTTGAGATGAGGAGTCGCCACTTTCTATGCAAGTGCTCTGACCTATATAACCCGACCAGGGAAGGGTAAAGTAGAGGGGAAAATGAGATGCAGGCGAATGCAAGAGAAAAAAAACCTAAAAACTAAAAAAGAAAAACAACCAACATGAACCAATCAACGATCAAATAAATGAGAAAAATGCCCCAAGTGGGATGATGGGATGGGAATGGATGCCGAACGGCGGGAGAAACTAACTATGAATAGGGACAGGAAGACGAAGGGGGACAGTGACTGGGGCTGACGCTAGGGGGCGCTGCAACTCGTTTTGCCCCTTTCGTTTTCATTTGTGTGTGCGCCGAAATGAAAAAAGTAACAAGTAAAAAACAAAAAGGAAACTAAAAACCACAAACAAAACCAAACCAAACCGAAGCCCAATGGAAGTCAATGTGCTCGTCATGAATTCATGTTGAGCATTTGTTGTTGCAGTTGTTATGCTGTTTTTTATGGCTATTGTTAAGCCTTTTGCGTAGAGATCGCTGGTCGTTGAACGGATATGTCTCACTATATAAGGCAGGGGGTGCCCAAGTCAATTAGGCATTTTGAGCACGCACACAACTACAAGTGTTGCCTCTGCTGCCAACTGCTGCCTCTCAAATGCAAAAGGCAAAATGCTCAAGCACATGAACTTAATTAGGGCCACAGAGCCGGACGAACAGACTAAAGAACGTGTAATTAATCATTGACAATGGCCATATGAGAGCTATAACTGCATATATGTATGTAAAAGGGCTATGCCATTATATGTCTAAAGCAGCTAAGGTTTCAATAGGAATCTCAACTGGAGTCGGTTCCCAGCTGAGAAGCATGTCATGCCAAGCGAACGGTAAATTAACAGGTATGACTATGACGACGCCCTAACGGTAGCGTGTGTAATTGCAGTTGACTGACTGCCCGCTGCCTCCCAGCAATGCACTTTGAGGTTTATTATTCGGTCAGGTATTCTCAGATTCTCTGATATCAACAACAATTTGGGGCGCTGTCGGGCAGCAAGAATAAAAAAATAAAATAAAATAAAAAACTTGTTCTTACAACAACACTGACGTCATCGCAGCTGAGAACTAAAATGGGGAGTGGACGAGACCGCCAATCATCTGTGTATTTGTGTATGTGTGTGTGTGCGTGTGTGAGTACGAGTTTGTGTATCTGTGTGTATCGGAGTTGCCCTCTCAGATGATGGGCTCTACCAGCTGGCCAATATTGATTAACAAATGCATTGCATATACCGACAGCGCAACTTGACTGGTTTTTCCTTATACCGCGTTATAATACGCCACTAATGCGATAATACCTTCAAGTAAACTAAGTATCTAAGTATGTGTGTACATGCATGTGAGAATGTACGTTGTACAACACGCACAGGAGTGCCCAAAGCCAAAGAGAAAGAGAGAGAGAGCAAGGCAGAGAGGTGAGCCCAGGCCACCCTCTTTCTACTGGCGCTCGTAGTCTTTGCCTTTGCGCAATTTTGTTCGCTCACTCACACAAGCTCACGCAGAGTGACAACCATTCGGAGACTACGTGCAATTGTATGTGTGTAGATAGATAATCGTATTCACTGTCGGCATACAACTACAAAAACAACTTACCCATAGCGAGATACTGCTATGCTCTTCACACTTGCGCCAGCAAAATGGGGGAGGGAAACACACGGATAGAAAGCACAACAACTACAGGCGCACAGGTCACCACTACTTCTGCTCTTCTCCTTCACTTCACTTCACTACACTTCACTAACAAATTTTTCTTCTGCTTAGATTTGTATTTTCTATTTGTATCTTTCTCGTATGCATTCGCAATTCACGTGTATTTATTTAGAAATTGTAGGTGGCTTGTATAGAATAGTATGATGTGTAAGTGTGTGTGGCACATATGTATCTATGTGTGTTTGTCGCGAGCTCAATGAGTATTCGGCTTTTCTGCATTCACAAATGGTATTTGTGTCCAAATTACCGACAAAATCACAGTGAAATTATGGTTTTTTTTATAAAATCTTCTTGTTACGGCTGCTTAGCAAATATATTTCAATTTGAAGCTATCAAAAAAACCCCGCGCACCAACAAACGACACCGACAAGCGACGACGACGGCAGCAACAAAACGACTAAAAATCTATCTTAAATGAGCCGCAATGAGAGAATATCTCAGATACAAATAGGGATGAGCAGTCCACACTATCGATAACCGAAAATATCTATCGATATTATGGTGCAACCCAAAGGTGGTCTTTTTGAATTCAAACTGGTTTTTGTTTCTTATAAGTTTTATTTTGTTTTCAATGCGTTTTGCGTGTACATTTGCACAATAAGCTTTCTTAGACATTAGAATAATAATAATAATAATAATAATAACATTACTAACAAAACTATTACAATTAGAATAAAATTCATAATTCATATTCACCCACATGGTGTTTTTCACAAGTTAAAATTTAATAGTACATCGAGATTTTTGCATAGTTTAAAAGTACATACATACTTAGATAATTATAAGGATCATATACATATATTTATATATATATATATAAATTTAATGTTTTTACTCTGTTTTCAATTTAAGTTCGCCTATCGGCCAAGCATTGACTTCAAAAGATTGTTTCTGAAATTTTATCTACTACTGTATAATATTGAATTATGATTTCTTAATGTTGACAATGACTCGTTGACCCACGGCGTAAAAATTTGACTAAAATCCACTAACATTCGTGTGGAAACGGATATGAAATATGTGTGTATGTATATCAATTAATGTATTTTAGTACTTTGCTGCCTAACCTTTAGTTTGCTGCAACTACAACTTAATAATTGATATATATGTATGTATTTGTACATACATATATGTGTGTATTTTTTGTTTCTCTATAGATTCCATTAGCTAATTGCATGTGCATAGGAGCTGCTATCGCATTTAAATCAACCGTTTTCAACTGTTGCCTGCTACCAAATTAAATATATATAAATTTGAATAATGTATAGGCTTCATAACCAATTTAAACCATTAAACCAAGCGAAATTGCATTAAGAAGACCTTTGACCTGTTAATTTTGTCGAGCAAGCGTTGTTTGCTACTCCTCATCCGAGTCACCATCACTGGAGTAATGGGTTATATGTGGTCGACGTACAAATGGCGCTGTTATCACTTGTCTATAACATGGGTCAATAAAATCGATCAATCAATACCGACAGACTATAATTAAGAATTAATTGAATTTCACTCACGCAATGCGTCTATAATGGTTTAACCACTCCTCCAGCATTTGTGCCACGAGAAGTGGACGCTTAGAGAGCTTTTGTTGGGCCACCAACAAACCTCCATCGGTGACACAGACATCCAACCACTGCCTCATCATAGTCTCCTCATTACCCACCTGCAAATAGGGCTTACAGTCAAAATAAGTTCAAACACAAACCATAGACAATATTTACCTCAGACTGCGAAAGAAAATGGATGGGCAAGAGTTTTAATTCGCAGTCCATTAATGGTAGATAGGTGACATCCTCGGCATCGTCTCGACGTCCATCAATGCGTGAGAATGGTTCCATGGGTACCAGAGCGCTGAAGTGTCCCCTAGTATAGCCCAGCGCAATGGGTGATTTGGTGCAAAAGTTTTGTTCCCAGAATAAAGGTAGATAGACGCCTAAGAAAAAATAAAAATATGTATTAAACAATATACGTAAAATAAGAATTTTAAGTAAATATAATTTGTGAATTGCAAATTTCAAAATGAGAGATATTAGATCGATTAAAGATTGTATCTTAAGATCATAAATAGCTCTTGTTAGAAATAATTAGCATAATTTGTGTTATCAGAATACTACATAGTAAAACCGGTATATCTGGGTGTCTCTCATTCATTCAGATTTTTTTAAAGCTTGATTTTTGAACTCATATATTTGTGACTTGTGACCGACTTTTCTGCACTCACCTTCAAATCGGGCATAGCCAATGTCCTCGCCACGAAAGCTCTTTACATATTTGACGCCATAGACGATGATTGGACGTCGTAGGATGTGGGCTAGAGCAAAAATGTGCAGTTGCTCTAAGGAGGAACCAGGTTGACTTGCTAGGGATAGCAATGTACTCCAATCGTCCTCCCACTGTGAATCCTCCAGGGTGAAGTGTAACATAGATGCCTGCAGCATTTCATATTCCTTCCAGCGGGTAAAGAAACTAAGAATATAAATGAGAATTAAGAAACAAATTTGACAAGTCTGATATTTGCCACTTACACATGGCCACACTGATGCAAAGTATCGGCGAGAGCACGTCTTAGAATGTTGTCACGGTCGAAGACTCCCCAAGTGGCTTGCATAGCCGAGTCCAGCAGGCAATCGCCAGCACTGCGATTCCACAGCACAAGTAGACGTGAGCTCAGACGTGCCGTGATTTCCAGCGACCAGTTAAGGGCCGGCGGTGGCATTTCTAGCTGTTTCTGTGCATCACGATCCAAAAGCTCATCGTACAATTGCTCCTGTATGGGTATAGGAAGCTCCTCAATCTCTGAGGGCAGCGCAAAGGTGGCATGTTTCTGCACATAATGACATGGTAGGCCGGATTTACGTATGCGCAGTGTATTGGAAAAATGACGACGTATATCCGCTGCCAAATCGGGAGCAACGTATGAGGGCACACGTTTAATGCCCGGCCCAGAGCCAGAGATTTGTGCCAACAGCATTGGTAACATCTCTTCGCGATGGAAACGTATTGCCAAGTGGATGAGCGTATGACCCACATCGAAGGCCGAGTTACGATTTAACGCTGCAATTTCGTTGCTGGTCAAGGAACGCGCTGGATTACCACCACATGACAAGTATGCCTCCACAGCACTGTAGTTATTCTCCACAACGCCCAGGCATGCGTTCAGCCATTGCCAGTCGACTTGCCGTCTGATCTGACGCTGACGACGCTCCTGGCGTTCCTGCAGCGTATCACAGTTGTTAATAGTTTCCGAAGAACCTGTAGTAACAAGAAGTACATTATCAAAATGACGGAATTTGCGAGATTGGTATTTGGAATGCTTACCTAGTTGGTAAATATGCTTTTTATTGAACGAGTTGTTGACACTGACGGTGTCCGTGTTCTGCTGCTGCTGCTGCTGTTGCTCCTCCTGTTGCAGGTTCAATTGTTTAGTGCTGCCCGATATACTGGCGCAGGCATGCAAATCTCCCTGTGATCCTGATCCGCATATCTCTCGCGTCTTCCCACACATGGAACATTTCAAGCTCTTGGGCCAGTTCTCGTACGTGCATGACTGTCAATTATTCTCAACATCATTAACATTCACCCACACACACATTATGATAACAAAGGACTTACGTTGCAGGCCCATTTGGCCACAAAACAATGCTTCTGCTGCAGTGCACCAGACGGCGAAGAGTTCTGCTGCTGTTGCTGATTAGTCGACTGTTGATGCTGCTGCTGTTGCTGGCTTTGAGATGTGTTTGCTAGATTATTGAGATGCGTGGAATTGCTACAGATTTGCTGATCAATGCTCGGACTGAGGTTGCGTCGATTCGAATTTGATGCAGTTGCTCCAATAAGCTGCCTATTACTGCTTTCGCCACTACCCCCACGAACATTAAGCTCCGTGTCAGAGCCACTGATTCGCAATGCTTGAAGTGCCTCGCCTGCGCGTTCCGACTCCTTGTCTGCAGTTATCGCTGCCATGCCAGCACCCTCCATGGCTGCCATCCCGCCACGCTTCGTGCAACATTGAACGCAACGCAGGCTGCGTGGCCAATTTAGATAGGTACAGACCTTGCAGGCCCATTTCTCACTGTCAGCTACATTGCTTTGTCTTGCCTGTTGCTGTTGTGGTGGCTGTGATTGTGCTTGTTGTTGTGGTTGCCCAAAGCATGTAGATGTCGGCTCGACGGGCAGACCAGCTGCCTCCTCCGCACTGTAGTTGTCGTGTATTATTGGTGGTGTGGGCTGCGCTGGGCTGAGACTACAACAAAGAACATAATGATGAAGATGACAATGAGTATAGGATATGCTTATAACTTACCGAAATATATCCTCGTTCAGCAACGGCTTGGACGCCTGGCACATTGTGCATTTTAGTGAGGATGGATAGTTCTCATAGGTGCAAATTTCACATTTCCATTTCTGCGCCTTGTCGCTTGTATCGCACATCTTTTGCGCGACAACGAAGTTAGCTGTAGACTTCTTTACGGACTTCTTTCTACTGGCTCACTTTCCTTGCTTCCCTTTTCCACAATACTTTCAACTTGGACGGCCAACTATATAGAAAAACATATATAAAGAAACAATCATTATCAGGAATTCTCTGCAAATCTATAGCAAAACAAGCAATTTAATCCAAAATGTATTGAATTAAATTTAATTAAAATATTGAATTGATTAAAAAGGCATAAATTACATTTTATGTGGTTGATACCGTATGAAATATAGCAATAATAAAAAATTGTTTGGGAACTTGAAATAAATTAATGGCAGCCAATTTTCTCACTAACAAAATGGGAAATCTCTGACATTTAATACACATCATCATTTAGAATAGTTGTTTTCTAATGCAATTGTCAAAATGTCTTTCGATTTGTGGAACCCATCTGATTATATCTTTAGGTTTTTTTATCTATAAACATTTATCACAGTGCAAAAGAATTTAATTCAGCTAAAACATGGCCTTGACCCCTAACAAGTATATGCAGATATATACATTATACGAGTACATTAACAATTCGTTCAATGGTTTGATTTTCTACTGTCGTCAAAGGCAGCCTTCATTGCAATTGTGTGGACGGGTGTGGGAGGGGGGAGGTGGCGTGTGTGGGTGTAGATGAGGATTGTGGATGGGATTCGATGTAAATAGTTTCGCGCTACTTTTTTTTCTTCTTTCTTATTGGTGGTACCTGGCGCAAATAACACAAGGCCAATTCACGGGGACGACTCGATTTATATATATAACATACACAATAAGTGAGCGAAAATTAATGTCAGCCACGAGAGGCGCTCACACCGTGTGAATATTGGCTCAAAATGGCAGCAATACGAGCCAAATGTAGTTGTTGGTGTAAGACAGCAGAAAGAAAAACAATTACAATTACAAAACAAAGACGAGAAAAACTTTCACTCGTTGTTGGGGCCTTTTTTTAAAGGGGGGGACAAAACAAATATGTTCCACTTGCCCGTGCTGGACTGTGGCTCAGCACAGTTTTGTTATTTGCAATCACAATCACTGCACAATTTGGAAATTTGGAATTTTATTTAAACGTCGTAGCGTAGCTGTTATGTTACATATTAATTAAACGTCGAATTTTTTTTTATTTATCGTCACATCACCCATCAGCTGCTGCTTGCAAAACCTACCAATAATTATCGATAACAATCCGATAGAAATTCCATAGCAACAATGCGAAGTGCGACCTCCACGATATTAAAAATGGCGGGAACTGGATTATTTCTGCTTACAGTGTGTGCTTGTTTATTTTTTAAAACGAAATAAATCATAATGCGCATTAATGCAAAATGGTTAGAAAACGTCAAAAAAGACTAGGCACGTTGCCTAACACAAGTAAAACTACGCCTTCGCACGATGTAAACGTGTTTCGAATTCGCAAGTGCGTTGTTAAAATTAAACGCGTCAAACTTCCACAAAATGTTAATACGGCGTCAAAGAAAGCTGATACGCCGCACAATCTTCGAGGACGTAATGATGTTAATAAAACACATTTTGATGCGCAATCGTCGATCCCAACAAACACCTGCGATGTAAGCGTCTTTGAACCCCTCGGAATTCTACGATGTGCCTCTTTAAGACGCCTGCTGGTAAGTATTGTTATGCTAGGTTCTCACTGGGTCATAGACCGTCACAAGCAGTGTCATCATAGTACCATAGAGCAAAGGCGATGAAATGAATTTTGCGACACTTCAATGTAAATACTAGTGTCATTTGTTTTCACATTTTTTTTGTGGAAGTTTATGGTGACCACAAAAAGCCTTATAGATAACATTGTTAAATTCTAACCCACTAAGAACACAGCATTGTATAAATTATTGCAAGAATAGACTTAAAACCTCCATATTTTTTTAGTTGCCAACACAACACCCTGCAAAGTTCGTATCAGGCGTATAGGAACAAATCCCAGTACAGTTACCGATGTGCAGATTCCAGACGAAAAGGAAAAGGCGACATCCAAACGAGAGCATCGTTTTTTTCACAGAGATCAGCCGCCTACAAGAAGCCGGTCTTCTGTTACACGCAACGTCTATGAGTTTCTATCGGAATCGCAGGTCGATGACAATTTTTCGGATGAGCGCGAGGATCCAGCGGCAGACATAATCAAACAGATGATCGAAGATGGCAGGGCCTGTGCGATGACACATAAGAAGGGCAAGACCCGTGCACGAAGGAAAAAGGTTCGACCTGTAGGTAGGAGAAAAAAATGTTCCCTGAAGAAAAAATCTGAGACGGATCAAGCTGAGCTGCCGCCTTACATTCAGCGTCCACTGTCGCCGATATACGAACCTGAACCAGAGTCCGATGATGGTGGTAATCACGCAGAGGACGCTTCAAACATTGTAGTACCCGTTCAGGTTAATCAGCCACAGAATATGTCAACAAATCCACAGAATTCCATGATTGAGGGTAGCTATAGCCCTTTGGCACGCTCGTTGCTGCTAAACCAAACCAAGACACAGAATCCTCAGTATTCGATAGAAAGGCGACGTCAGCTTCTGAACGTGGCGAGAAAATTCTACAGCACTCCATTGAATAATAAAGGTACCTCGGGAAGGGATAATTCAATGACATTTTCATCTACATTACATCAGTCTGATAATAGACAAATTGCATCGGCTGCTGTCGTTACTAGCCCCAGTGAAGGTTCTTCGCCTTGGCGTGTGCCCGACGACGTGTCCTTGCCCAATACTTTTGCATTCGGGTTCAACACATCACAACTGCCATCTTATTCCAGTGATTATATTCGAAAACGTCATGTCTACGTGCCAGATGCGCCTGTTCCAGTAACAGAGCCAATACAGGGCAATAATGAATCCATTTGTCCAGCATTGGAAGACCACAGTATTGCTTCAGCTGCCAATGACTCGAATGGCGAAAATGTTCCGCCACCCACAGAATCTGTAAGTGAAGCTGCTATGGAAAAGACGGTTATGTCGTTAAGCGGGCAGGAGAACGAAAATGATGAAAACTTTGTGCAATTACCAAATCCCCGACGTACGCTACAACAGCGAACTCCATTAAAGGACATTAATATACTGGATGTAGTCGTTTTGCCTTCGTGGAAAAACAATTTACCAGTTCTGAAGACGCCCATAAAGGAAAATATGGCTAGAAATCATGTTCATTTCGAAGATTCTGCAGAAAATACAATTAATAGGAGTCCACAACAGCAAAGAAGCACACAAACCAAGAAGTCCCAGAAATCCCCTCGAAATAATTTTCATTTCGAAGATTCTATAGAGAATTCACTTAATGAAAGTCCACAACATCAAGTGAGACAAACAAAATCACCTCGTAATCTCTTCGGCTTTGAAGAGTTCCTTACAGGCGATGACATAGAAAATAGTAGTAAAGTGCCAATAAATCAAAACACTACTTTAGTCGAGAAACTGCATCGCCTGAAAGGCTTGCGCCCCCAAGAAAAGGAATTACCAAAAATATCCAAGGCAGCTATGCGCTATGACTACGATGATTTAGCAGCAGGAACACCCAAACAACGTAACATCAAGGAGATGTTGTGTTCTACAATGGTTGCCACGCCACTTCCAGCACTGGATGGTAATGAATCAACAGACTTGTTTAAAGACCTGGATCCAGAAGTAACATTTGATGAAAAGGTAAGTGTAAAGGGAATATTCATTTAAATAAGCTCTCGAAAAGCGACAACGTATTTCAGTTTTAAAAGTCGTCGTTACTCATGGAGCTAGATTAAATAAAAATTGAAAACGTTATTAACTTCAATTGAACCAACAGGGCCGTAAAGATTCAAGCTCATCTTTATTCGGTAGTAAGAAGTTCACACAAATAAAACTTACACTCATTTGTTTACCATTTATTAAAATTGAGAATGATAATTTATTCTCTTTTTTCTCTATTTAGAAACCAAGACGGACTTACGTTCGTGAGCGGCCTAAAAGAAAGCGCAAACGTGTCCATGTGCTGTTTATCGACAGTGATTCATCAGAGAGCGATGATAATGAGCAGGACAAGAGTGACAAATCTCCGGGGAAAGCGGTGTCAGTGAAGAAACGTGTACGCAGAGATTTGGTACATGAGGCCAAACTACAGGAGTACATCACAAGTTTCAACCAGGAATGTGAAGAGGTGGAAAAGTTTCCACTGATTGTCGAATAATTACACCCATGCGAGGCGTTTTAAATTTTTTGCTGTTTTTAAGTTTTTTTTTAACTAACATATAAACATTAACTTGAAGTTACATTACTGTATAGATATTTAAATTCCTTAAAATTAAAAATGGTATTTAGTATTAGCCACATACAAAAATAAATAATAATTTTAATATCGTCGTTTTTATTAAAAAAGCAGTAAGCTCCATAGAAATTGAGAACAATGCCTTAAAACAGGTGTACTAAACAGAAATTCATTATATTTTATAATGACATGCAATGTTAAAATGATTGCAATTAGGATATGTTTATTTGTAAAATACAGGGTATAAAATAGCCCAATAATAAGTTGGTACAGTCATTGCGAATTGCAAAAGTGGCAACACTGGCGAATCAGCTGTGGCAGTTGCAAGAGTGGCAGCACTGCGGTTTAAGCAAACAATCTTTAAATATAATCTAGCTTAAAATATTAAAATGGAGCCGCCCTATGCGCCTTTAAGTGAGTCCTGTGCCAAGGCGCTGGGCGATAAAGTTTACGAGAAAAGGAAAGTGGCCTCCCAGGAGATTGAGAAGTATTTAAAATCAACTATACACGCCCACCTGCGGCTTCTCAAACTACATTTGTTTATCCCTTGCACACAGAATGGTCATCGAGTTTAACAATAAAAACAATACTGTACAAATAAAAAAATTGATCGAGGTGCTCTCCAATGATTATGCCACATCACGCGATGCAAATCGCCGGAAAGGAGCACTCATCGGCCTAGCTGCTACAGGCTTAGGGCTGGGCAAGGTAAGAGATAGTATTAGTCATTGGTTCACATACCACTGTTCACGCTAATGACGAAAGTAGTCCAAATTTGTGAGTTGATTCCGTGAAAATGTGGATACCATAATAAAAGGTTTTTTGTTAAAATATTTTCAAAAACACTTGTTGAAGAAATATTGGTTTTATCGTTCGCTTAGGATTCTGATAAATATGTCAATGAGCTGGTAACGCCCATTATGAACTGTCTCTCCGATCCGGACTTACGTGTTCGTTACTTTGCCTGCGAATCTCTTTACAATGTTGTTAAGGTCGCACGGTCGGCAATCATACCCTTCTTTCCGGAGATGTTTGCTGCTCTCTCTCGCCTGGTCACTGATTCCGATCAGATGGTAAAAGATGGTAGTGAGCTATTGGATCGGTTGCTAAAGGTTTGAAAATCTGAAAATTACACTATTACATGACATCATTTAATGGCTATTTATATTTGCAGGATATTGTGACTGAGTCTTATGAGACATTCAACCTTGAGGCTTTTATTCCTCTGCTCCGAGAGCGTATGTACGTAAAGAATGCATTTACGCGTCAATATGTCATCTCGTGGATATCCATTTTGAATGCTGTACCTGACATCAATATGGTCAACTATCTGACAGAAATCCTTGATGGTCTCTTTGTAATGCTCGAGGATAATACACCCGAGATACAGCGCATGTGTGAGAATACAATCAGTCAGTTTCTTAAGTCCATACGAAACGATTCCTCCTCGGTTCGGATGGAGGATACCATCAACACACTTATCACACACGCACAGTCGCTTAACGAGCTTATCAAGTCCATTGCTATATCTTGGATACGGGAATTTGTGCAGATATTTGGTCCAAATGTATTGCCATATGCCAGCGGAATCTTCACAGCTATTTTGCCTTGCCTGGAGTACAATGTAGAGTCCAAGCGCAGTAAGTGGGAGTCACATTTTAGAGATACATATTGAGTTAAATATTTATATTTTCTAATTAGGTATCAAGGAATGCGCAGTCTCGGTGAATAGCTCAATGATGCAGCTTGTTTCATCGAAGGAACTCAAAACACAAAACGTGGCTAAAATAGATTTGCGTTCAATCATGGAGGTGCTGTCTCAGTATCTCACACACAACTCTATGCACACAAAGATTGCCGTGCTCAAATGGATACATCATCTCTTTACCAATTTCCCCATTGAAATGTCTGCACATGCCAGCAATTTAAATAATAATCTACTATTAACTCTCGCTGATAATTCTGATGAGGTTGTTTTACAAAGTCTATGCGTATTGGCTGAAATAATTAACTCGCAGGATACAAAAGGTAAGAAGTTTGGTCTAACGGATTTCTTGTATTCTATCATCGCAATTAATTGAGTTACAGATCTCGATGACTTCAACAAGACGCATTATCGCAAGTTTTTGCTGAGCTTACTAACTCTATTTAGCGAAGAGAAGCTTATACTGGAAAATAGAGCTAGCCTCATTATAAGGTAAAAGCACTCAAAAATGCCAAATATAAGTAATTTTAAATTTATTTTATTACCTTTCAGGCAACTTTGCGTACTGCTAAATGCCGAGTACATTTATCGCACATTCGCTGAGATCATTGCTGAGGAAATATTAAATTTGAAGTTTGCATCGACAGTCGTGCGTTTGTTAAATATAATTTTGCTCACTTCAACGGAACTCTTTGAATTACGCACCAGCTTACGTGATATTTCGAATGAAAAGTCGGCTGATTTATTCCAATGCCTTTATAAGAGTTGGGTCCACTGTCCAGTATCGACACTATCCTTATGTTTACTAGCCCAGAGCTATCAACACGTCTCCGAGTTGGTCATTCTATTGTAAGTTAAGACTTTCAATTTGGATAACTTAAAGCCAATACATAATTTTATAGCGCTGATGTGGAAATAACCCTGGAAATACTTGGTGAATTGGATAAGTTAGTGCAGCTTATAGAATCGCCCATATTTGCTGCCCTGCGCTTAACGCTAGTGTCCAAGTCAAACAATTGTGCTGATGCACAGTATTTGGCACATGCCCTCTTTGGAATCTTAATGCTTTTACCACAAACTGTAGCCTTTGACACGCTGAGAAATCGCCTGCAATGCGTTCCCAATTACTGGGGACAGAAGCCGATGTAAGTACATGTTACACTTGACATTTTAATGATGATTTTAATAATATACTTCTTAGTGATGAACGCAACTCGCTGGAATACAAGAGTGGCATTGATTTTGTTGCACTTCGGACGCATTTCATCAAAAGACAAAAAGCGCACCGAGAACAACGAATTATTCAGCGTAAACGAAGTGTAATTTTGCCGGATAGTAATTAAAATTGTATAATTTTCATTGTATTTAAGCTTATATGTTATATCTGTGATTAAGCTGCTTACTAGACATAAAGTGTAATTTTTAATACAAATATAAATTTGTGTGTCTCTGAAACTTGTACTTGATTTGCTAATTCAATTATACTTATGTTCAAAAAAATAATATTCATCTTTGATCTGTATCAATTGACTACACACCATTGGATAGGTTTGGATTTTATTATGGTATTCTTTTTATTTAAAAAAAATATTTATTACCACTTGTCTGTTTTTTGAGGTGTTGGTTCAATCAATATTATTTTTTTAATGCGCCCATACGACTGGAATCCTGGCTGGGATATGGCATTTGCCCTGGTGGCGGTGGAATGGAATCGAGATTCACACCGGAGGTACTTGGTGCCCCAGAGCCTGATGCTCCTGTACTCGTGCTGGCCATTCCCAAGCCACTATACGGAGCCGCATAGGTTGGTTGTGCGTACATCTGATAGGCGGAGGCCGGTACCAGGTTGGAGGGCAGTTGATGCAGTTTCATTCCAGCAGGCATAACATTGATTTGCTCTTGACGTAGATTAAAGTAATCATTTGGCTTGGCACTCGGTGGGGGAACGCCAGCAACATCGAAGCGTCGATCCGTTTTGGCAGCTGTTCCCTGTTTGGCTTGAGAATGCGCCCACTTGATGCTTACCTTGCGACCGTGAATCACCAGCTTGTTAAAAGTACGCTCTGCGGCCAGCTCAGCAGCACTGCGTTTTGTGTACTGGACAAAGGAGCATTGCTGACGAGGGACTAAAGCAATGGAACGAATCTCTCCGAATTGATAAAATTGGTCACGTATTTCCGGCTCAGTGATTTCTTCGGGCAGATTACCCACGTATAGTGTCGTAATATTGCGATCCTCAGGTGGCTCCAGTGTGGGTAACGAGGCAGCACGTTTCATTATCTTCTCAGCAACCGGATCGTTGCGACCATAATAGCGATCCTTGATGTTCTGCTCACAGAGTGGATCATCGGGCTCGTTGGGCTTGTCGTGTCGATAGGGACACTCTTCGCCACGTTTACACTCGCCCTTAACCCAGAACGAGCAGATATGCGGCCTATTCCGCTTATAATACGGAGCTGTTCGCGCCAATTTGGACAGCATTTCATTTGCGGCCAGGGAACGACCGACAGCGCCAGCTGCCTCAGTTCCGTCACCATCCTGAAGCTGCGCGTCAATGTTCTGAATATAGTACTCCTTGTTGACATCACTTTGTGGCATATTATCAGCCACTTTCAATGCTGCATCACGCACTTGAATGGGCAGACCAAACTCCAAATCCAACAGACATGTTTGACACACATTCTTTAGCCGTGCACATGTCTGACAAACTTCAGTTTTTTTAAAACGCATACGCGCCCCTGGACACCATCGAAATATGGTAAATGGTCGAGTGCAAATCTTGCATTCTTTGCCAAATCGTTCTTTTATCATGCGCACGTACGGATTGTCGCCCAAGCAGGTCTGGCAGAGGATTGGAAACTCGGCATCCTCCCAATTTTGGCGGTTATACGTGTTTGTCGTCTTTGACATAGACATGGTGACGTCAAAGATGTATTAGTTAGTGCAACTTGAATAAATATTTATTACTTTTAACAAATTTCTATATTGTAAACGAAATGTGAAGATTAGAGTTGGGTCGTTCTGAATAAGTTCAAATGAACGGGTCATCGAAATGAACAAATGAACTTATGCAGTATTTTATTAACTATATCGAATACTTTGCTTAGTCGATTGTTCGTCAACGAATTTTGGTTTTACCTTATTCAGCTTTGAAGTTATGGACCAATTTCTGTAAATAAATAATGCACACAAGAAAAAAATTACTGCGGTTGGATTTTCCTGGTCCAACGCGCCCAAAAATACCAGACCAACTGAATCAGTAGCAAGCTTGCATAAATTAAACAAATCTGAAAGAGATGGTAAACAAACATTAGAGATTGGACAAGAGAATCCTTTGTTCCTCTGCTGATAGCACAAGGCACAGATCGTATAATGACTATGCCATCGAGATGAACTGCCTCCGCCGGGTTTTCTTGATCCAAAATCTGTGCAAACACGACATCGCTGATATTAATAAGAAGAGTTATGATTATTGAATTATTTGCAAGGATATTCAACCTTTTTGTTTTCTTAAATTTATTATAAACCAACAAATGTATAAGAATCTATTTAAAAAGAAATTACAACTCCTTTAAGTTGTGCAGCAGCAACGGTTGACACAGCATTTATTCGGCAAATGATGCAGCGCAGCGCTTAACATTTACCGCGTCCACTTTCTTCGAAGGCCAAAAGCGCACTAATGCTAGTCTGGACGGAAAAGTGGCTGACAAGCGGCGTACGTGCAGACGGAAATATGGATGGCAAGCGACGAAAGAACCTAGGATCGCTCACAATGCCTGCTCTCGCACAGCAAGAGCTTCGCTCACGTTGAATATGTATGGGCGATTGAGAGTGTGTGCGTGTGTATGTTCGCTGTTGAACGATTGAGAGTGTGCGTGTGTATGTTCGCTGTGGAACGATTGAGAGTGTGCGTGTGTATGTTCGCTGTGGAACGATTGAGAGTGTGCGTGTGATGTTCGCTGTGGAACGATTGAGAGTGTGCGTGTGTATGTTCGCTGTGGAACGATTGAGAGTGTGCGTGTGTATGTTCGCTGTTGATCGATTGAGAGTGTGCGTGTGTTTGTTCGCTGTTAAACGATTGAGAGTGTGTGCGTGTGTATGTTCGCTGTTGATCGATTGAGAGTGTGCGTGTGTTTGTTCGCTGTTAAACGATTGAGAGTGTGTGCGTGTGTTGCCAACCGTCTCCTTGTACTTGACGCTTTCTCTCTCTCTCAACTGTTGCGCCGCTGCTGAGGCTAGTTGGCCGCTTGCGTTGTGTGGACCGTTCAGAAGCAATTTAGTTGCCGTCCGGTGCAGACCTTTGAGCTCGCAAGGAATAGGGATAAATTATTTTTTTTTCGGTGCTGTTATATAAAACACAAGAAAATTGAAATCAAAGAATCAACATTTAATAACAAGCATTGGTGAATTATTTTATTTTTTTTTTAAATTTGTTTTCATTATCTAGACACACACTCACACACATGCACCCGCCCAAAATAAACGGCATGGCACAAATTTAAATTGAACAATCTAGTCAATATTTTTAAGCTTAACGGTCGCTCAATTTTTAAAATAAAGCGCAACCTATTACAAAAAGCTGTTAAAACTATATTGATATATCGATATCGATAGATTCTCATTTAAACTTCTACAAATCAAATAAATAAAATTGTTTTATTAAAAGCAGAAGAATAAATTAAAGCATACCAAATTATTTATAAATTTAATAATTTAAAGCGGATTTCTTTTATTTTGAGTTAGAAAAGTGAACTAAATGACTGATTTTGTTCACGAAGATATCGAGAAGATTGACAGACTTCGATAAGAATCTAGTTCTAAAAGTAAGCAAGAAGACACCTGGCGGCGCTATTGAACAAGACATGGCGCCACCAGATTGGATTGTCAGACCTATAATAACAGTTGTAAAAGTAAACAAACAGTAGGTGGCGCTACCACTGTTTTGAAACGAGATGATTTTTACCAAGGTGGCAACTCTCAATTGGCGTAAACGTTTGGTGCGAAAATTGTTTATTTTGGATAAAAGTAATTAAACAAAATGGGACCACCTATTAAACGCTATAGGCGTTCATCCAAATCTTCCGATGATGAGGAGCAAGATGACAGCTATGTACCATACGTGCCGGTCAAGGAACGCAAGAAACAGCATTTGGTCAAGTTGGGCCGCATCGTTCAGTTGGCAACGGAGACAACACAGCCAAAGTCGTCCAGTGAGAATGAAAACGACGACGACACACAAGGAGCCCAGGATGCAGAGACCTGGGGCCGCAAATATAACATTAGTTTGTTGGATCAACACACTGAACTGAAGAAAATTGCTGAAGCCAAAAAGCTGAGCGCTGTGGAAAAACAGCTGCGAGAAGAAGAGAAAATCATGGAGAGCATCGCTCAACAAAAGGCGCTGATGGGCGTGGCGGAATTGGCCAAAGGTATACAGTATGAGGAGCCCATCAAGACCTCATGGCGACCACCTCGTTATATAGCCGCCATGTCTGAGGAAAAGCGACAGGCGATACGCAAGCAGCTAAGAATTTTGGTTGAGGGCGAGAATCCTAGTCCACCGATATGTAGTTTTCGCGAAATGAAGTTCCACAAAGCCATACTGAACGGTCTGGCAGCCAAGGGAATAAAAAAGCCAACGCCGATTCAAATACAGGGTCTCCCAACAGTGCTGGCTGGCCGAGATCTCATTGGCATTGCATTCACTGGCTCTGGTAAGACGTTGGTCTTCGTACTACCCGTTGTGATGTTCTCCTTGGAACAGGAATACAGACTGCCATTTGAGCGCAACGAGGGTCCATATGGCCTCATCATATGCCCGTCTCGTGAGTTGGCCAAACAGACACATGAGATCATTCAACACTACAGTAAGCATCTACAGATGTGCGGCATGCCAGAGATACGCTCCTGCCTTGCAATGGGAGGATTGCCCGTCAGCGAAGCCGTAGAAGTCATATCTCGTGGCGTCCACATTGTTGTGGCAACTCCTGGAAGACTTATGGATATGCTGGACAAAAAAATATTAACTCTAGATATGTGCAGATATTTGTGCATGGACGAGGCAGATCGCATGATTGACATGGGCTTCGAAGAGGACGTGCGAACTATATTCTCCTTCTTCAAGGGACAGCGTCAAACGTTGCTCTTCTCAGCCACTATGCCCAAAAAGATTCAGAACTTTGCACGCTCAGCTTTAGTCAAGCCTGTGACCATAAATGTGGGACGTGCTGGAGCTGCTTCAATGAATGTGACACAGCAAGTGGAGTATGTGAAACAGGAGGCTAAAGTGGTTTATCTGCTGGACTGCTTACAGAAGACTGCACCGCCTGTGCTCATATTTGCCGAAAAGAAGCAGGATGTTGACTGCATACACGAGTACCTGTTGCTCAAGGGTGTCGAGGCGGTGGCAATACATGGTGGCAAGGATCAGGAGGAACGATCGCGTGCAGTCGATGCGTACCGAAAGAGCGAAAAGGATGTGCTGGTCGCCACTGATGTTGCCTCCAAAGGTCTGGACTTTCCAAATGTACAGCATGTCATCAACTATGACATGCCAGACGACATCGAGAACTATGTGCATCGTATTGGTCGTACGGGTCGTTCAAATACTAAGGGATTGGCCACTACCCTGATTAACAAGATCACAGAGCAATCAGTACTACTAGATCTCAAGCACTTGCTCATCGAGGCCAAGCAGGAGGTGCCCGACTTTCTGGACGAACTGGCGCCTGAGGCGGAGCACCAGCACTTGGATCTTGGAGATTCACATGGATGCAGTTACTGCGGTGGTTTGGGTCATCGCATCACCGAATGTCCCAAACTCGAGGCAGTGCAAAGCAAACAAGCCTCGAATATTGGACGTCGCGACTATCTATCTAACACGGCTGCCGATTACTAAACTTAACTTAGACGGATTTCCTATTAATCAATTTGACGAATTCTCTGAAATAAAACTGGGATTTTAATGAACAGAAACGTATATTGTAAATGTGTACCTTTTAACCTCATTTCTTAAGAATGCTCAAAATTTGTTTTCATTTTGTTTACTGCATTGTTTGCGAAGGTACTTTGATTTCACTCCCCGCTTATCGGTCGAGCCTCGCGTTATCAATCATCTACATACAACGCCATCGATCTAGAGAGCGTCTGAGCCGCAAAACAGAGAGCTTGTATTGACTTTGAGCGGCCTTTTAAAAGGCGACGACAATCGGCGAGTTTCGTTCAGTGTCTCAAGCTGTGCTGTTTTGATCATACCTTATACCAAGCTCATTCAGTCACTTTCAAAACCTGGAAGCAGTCAGTTCATATTGATCCCAACGTATGTGTTACTTATATTTGCATAGTGATGTGTGTGTGTGCGTTGTTAGTGTGTTGCTTTAAAGTTACATTTGGTATTTACAATTGAAACAAATTTCGTGGAAGGCAATTAAGTGCGATATAAATTAAACACTATGTGTTTCGATGTGACTTTTAAGATCGAAGAATTGCTCAACTGTTCAATGAGTTAAATTAGACAAGTATTATATATACTGTACATATTTTATATATGCATGTTTTATGTATGTTTGTTTTGATTGATAATGGGCCGAGTCTTTTTAATTGAATTATTTGCTGATTGAGCTTATCAATTGTTTAGAACCTAGCTTATCTTGGGTTACAACCTTCAGGATTATATTTGTATATTGATAGAGATGTGTTAGTTAGCAAGTACTCGAAGTACTATTTAGATAGTATTAACAGTGTCTAACAACTTAGTTCAACTAACACGTATTTCTGTTTTGAATAGAGTTTAATGATAAGAGTTTTTTACACAATTCAAACATACAATTTTTCATCAAAGTTCAAAACTAACTAAAAAGTTTATATGTTTTCGTAATTGCATTACTTAAAATTGATGCAATTAATAGAATTAAAAGTCTACAATTTAGTGCTATAACTTATCTGACTCATGATGTTTATTGAAGAGATGTAGTCATTTTTTTCGCATTAAAATTTGCATTTTAAATTGGTGCATACATATTTATTAGTTCTAGACTAAATTAAGTGCTCTCACTTGAATTGATAAGAAGCAACTTTACTTGATATGTTCATACATATGTACATATGTGTGTATATGATTTTCAGCTTAAATAGTTTTTTACAATAAACTGTACTCCTAATTGACTTATTATTGAGGTAACATTTTACTTTTCTCATTCCCTTATTTAAAGTTTAACAACATTGTTTAGCAATTATATTTTTTAGTATATTTTTTATTTGTTATTCAAACAGCGTAGTTTTGCTAGTATTTATTTCTGTATTAACAAGTTTAGGCAAAAACTCATTAATAACTCGTTATGTTTGAGGAAATTTGAGGAACCTTTTGTGTGTTTTGTTCTCGAAGTAGTTAATAATTGTGATCGATGATCTTACTGACGCATTGTCAAGCTTCATGCGTAGACTACGATATTTAGTTGATGATATTTAAAATTCAAAATGCGTCGTGTGTTGTGTTTACTGTGGACTTCACGCAAAATAACAAGTCGAACTTGAAAATGGCACAGAAAGTAAACGAAAATGGCAAATTAATGAATTCGATGTTGTTCGTGATCATAAATATAGTTTTTATTGTAATGCTTATGACCTACATACGAGTAGTAAAGGAGAAAAAAAGAAAAGGGCTTGTCGAATATCTTCATTTGCTATCTCTTTAATTGTGATATCATACAAGACACACACACACACACACCATGTCGTCATGCCACAAAACTAATTACTTTAAAAAATAATTTTGCGAAAACATGCGTGACTCTTTTTGATTTACAGAGTCATAAAACTTGTATAGCGAATAAAATGAGAAATACATATGTTATACGATTGCTTATAATTATGATTAACATCTTAATATGATTAACAACTTTAATCATGTTTGAACTGAATAACAGTTTGTTCTTTGTGTGAGATAACTATTTGCAAATACTGTATATGAATTCTCTAATAACTTGTTGATTCTCTTTCACAGTTCACATGCTCTCAGCGGGCAATCATCTCTGTTTGACAACGATAAAAACAAAAACAAGAAGAACAGAAACAAAAAACAAAAGGCAAACACAAAATAAAAGCAACAATTAACAGCGAGATATATACTACTTATAAGTAAATATATATCACAACAATAAACAAAAAAAGCGCCGCTCTGCGTTCAGATCCAGCTACTCGCTTCGCACCACCGCACCACAGTACCAGCCACACCGCACCGCACCACCCGAAGTCGATACGAGACAGAGACGCGAAATGGCAACGCGGAGCCACGCCAGTCATCTGGCAGTCATCTGCAGGTAATGCAAGCGAACAGTTCACTAGCTAATTAGCTCTCCTAGTAGTCACAAGTGCTAACAAGATCAGTGATAAATTTATACTATATAAGTATTTCAGTGCAAACATTTTTCCCACTAAGTTACTCATACGTCGCGTTGTCATAAAACAAACCAATTATTCATCGTGTTATAATTGTAAGTTAAAAACAATTTATTTCTACATATTCTCTGCGCTTTTCTGTAGGGAAAATAATTTTTTAAACTCTACGCATGTGACAATATTTGCTTTTTTTTGCTCCGTCTTTTTGGTTATATTTTATGACCTTTTTTGGTCATGACTCATGACACGAAGGCCAGTTGAGTCCAGTTGTTGCCTTTAGAAGGCATAGTTGAATTGTCATCGCAGTTCTCACTTGATATATGTACTTGATAATTTTATGTTTGTTTTAATTTGTTCAAACGAAACAAGATACCCAATATATGTACCCATGATGATGAAGTGCCTTTCTGTTTATTCTTTTAGCCTGCTAGTGTTTATCGCAATCTCGGCAAATCTTTGCTCAGCCGGCACTCTTAACGCTCGTCCCGCATTACCTGTGCAAACCGGTCAAATACAACCAACTGGTGGTAACAGCAAACAGCCAGGTCGACGCATTATGCATCCAGCTTTTGCCAATGCCGGCCGTACTCCCGGTCTCGAGATCTGGCGCATTGAGGTAAGTCAATAATAAGTACACATTTCTAAAAAAACCTAATTTTCACTTTTAATATGCCTCATTTCCAAACAAGTGAATAACTACAAAATGTGTATGTATGTATGTCTGTATGTGTGCTTTTGTTTGTTCATATTTTCATGCATGTGTGTATAAATAGTTGCTGCATGTTTACATCTCTTGGGGGAAAGTTCGACGCCCACGCACGAATGCGTTGCTCATCCAGCGGTGCCCATTGGCAACGGGTGCCATTTGGCATGCAAAACCCGAAGCCACCACAAAGTACGCACACATACATATGAGACACACACACACATACATATATGTATCTGACAGATACTGTCTGTGCCACGAAGGAGCCGCATTAGAGCTTGTTAGCTCTTGTAGTTCATAATATTTAGGTACGCCATATACACGCAATATCAGCACCAGATGTTTTTTAACGAATCCTCACTGTAAACACAGCCACATGCCGAATTTTTTTCTTGTGTGTTAATTAACTTTTAAATTGTACCGAAATTTATTAGCTCCTTTCTGTTTAGACAGAATTGCTTTCGATTCCGCTAACAAATGTTTTGACAGTGCTCTAAGACAAAATAAAAATAGAAGAAAATAAGAAAAAACTCTACATATTCTATACTTCTGTTTGTTTTCTACATATTTTTTCTTTCTTAGAATTTTGAGCCCGTGCCATATCCCAAGAACAATTATGGAAAATTCTTTACTGGCGATTCATTTATTATTCTGAATGTAAGTTATAAACAAATAAATATGGATTGTTTTTTTAATAATTACTTGTAATAATTATTAATTTAAGTATTACAAAGTAATCAAAGTATTGTGGCTTTACCACATACAATCAAATATTCTATATATATAAATATAAATTATGACTCTCTGGTCAATCCAAATAGGGCTTTCCTTTTGTTATATAATTTATAATTTATTAACTATAGTTAATTATAGTTTATTAACTATAGTTATATTAAATATTTTTTGGTATATACAAAAAGATTTCAATTCAATTTTAAAACAAAAGTTAATATCAGAGTAATTTTTCCGTTTTTTTTTTGTTATTGGTTATTTTCCTAAAATTTCTACCTTCCTATATTTACCTAGACCATTGAAAGCAAAAAAGACAAGAAACTATCTTGGGATGTGCATTTCTGGCTGGGTTCCGAGACTTCCACTGATGAAGCAGGTGCTGCTGCCATTTTAACCGTGCAATTGGATGATATTCTGAACGGAGCACCCGTTCAACATCGTGAGGTGCAGGATCATGAGTCTCAATTGTTCCTTGGCTACTTTAAAAATGGTAAACTAACATTCAACTTTTTTGTATACCATATATCTTTACTTATAATTTTTGTAATATTTCCAGGTGTACGCTATGAGCAGGGTGGCGTTGGAACCGGATTCAAGCACGTAGAGACCAATGCACAGGGCGAGAAGCGTCTGTTCCAGGTCAAGGGCAAGCGTAATGTGCGTGTGCGCCAGGTTAATCTTTCAGTGTCATCGATGAACAAGGGCGATTGCTTTATTTTGGATGCTGGCAACGACATCTATGTCTATGTGGGTGCTCAGGCCAAGCGTGTTGAGAAGCTAAAGGCAACTAGTGCTGCTACCCAGATAAGAGATCAGGATCACAATGGACGTGCTCGTGTTCAAATCATTGATGAATTCAGCACCGATGCCGACAAGCAGCAATTCTTCGATGTGTTGGGATCGGGATCCGCTGACCAAGTGCCCGAGGAATCCTCAGCTGATGAGGATGGTGCTTTTGAGCGAACCGATGCCGCATCTGTGACTCTGTATAAGGTTTCCGATGCCACCGGTAAATTGCAAGTAAACACCATTGCCCAGAAGCCTTTGAGCCAGTCCATGCTCGATACCCGTGATTGTTTCATTCTGGACACCGGCTCCGGCATCTACGTCTGGGTTGGACGTGGCGCCACACAAAAGGAGAAAACAGATTCCATGTCTAAGGCACAGGAGTTCTTGCGTACTAAGAAATATCCAGCCTGGACACAGATTCATCGCATCGTTGAGGGTGCAGAGTCGGCGCCATTCAAACAATATTTCGCTACCTGGCAAGATGCTGGTATGCAACATACTCGTCTTATACGCTCGGCATTGCATATGGGCTCGGATGAATCTCTGGATGTGGATGAGATCGATGCTGTGGTGCATAAGCTCAAGAAGAGCGGCGGTCGTGCTATTGGCTTCATGCCTGATCATGGACAGAACGCCATCTCGGAGATTACACAATATGTTAGCAAGGCCAATAGCGATGAAGTGTTGAAGAATACTGTGCCCTTCGAGGAGGAACTGCCTCTGCTGGGCTTCGGCTCCTATGTGCTTACCTACAAATACGAGGCCAACAATGGTGAATCTAACAATCTTGTCTATGTCTGGCAGGGAGCCAAGGCTAGCGAAGCAGTTAAGGAACGTGCTCTCGAGGATGGCATGGCCTTGGCCGTGGAAACTAATGCTCTGCTTGTGCGTACTCTGCAAGGTCATGAGCCCCGACACTTCTACAAGATCTTCAAGGGCAAACTCTTGACCTCGTACACTGCCTTGCCAATCTCTGCTCAACTTTTCCGTATTCGCGGCACTGTTGAAAGTGATATTCATGCCAGTGAAGTACCCGCCGACAGTTCATCGTTGGCTTCTGGTGACGCCTTTGCCTTGACCTCAACCAAATCCCACAAGGTGTACATTTGGAATGGTCTGGGTGCTTCCGCATTCGAGAAGCAAGCCGCCAAGGAACGCTTTGCAAATTACTGGAACGATGCTGAGCTTGAAATCATCGAAGAGGGTGCTGAGCCCGAAGAGTTCTGGGATGAGTTGAACGGTGAGGGACAATATGATCGTAGTCTGGACGATCGCTCGGCGCCATTGTTGGAGCCACGTCTTTTCCATTGCCGTTTGACACGCATGGGACGCGTCAAGGTTGAGGAGGTTGCCCAATATCAACAGGAGGATCTCGATACTGATGATGTCATGCTGCTGGATGCTGGAGATGAAATCTACATGTGGGTGGGCTCTGGAGCTACCGCCGATGAGAATGCTAAGATTCTGGATATGGTCAAGGTGAGGCAATGTTTAGCATTCTAAAAAGTATTCCAATAACAAAGATTTATGTTCTCTAAACAGCGCTACATCAAGTTGGAACCCACCGCTCGCACCATGGACACTGTGACCGTTATTCGAGTAACTCAGGCCCAGGAACCTCGTGTGTTCAAGCGCATGTTCCCCAGCTGGGATGATAACTATTGGCAGGTTAGTAGATCGACTGCCGTTTAAACTACATGTAGATTTCACATAAATGCATAACAATCGCTTGGCTTTTCCATTGAGTTTAATTGTTCAAATCAAGTCATATCATGCCTGATCTTAACCAATTCACAAAACACTACTAAAACCAGATGAAAGATGACCACACTCTGCGTGAGTATCGAAGTCCAAAATAATGCTTTTCTCACCAATCTATTAACTCACCACACTTTGTAGCATCATTGACTATCATTAATTCATTGATTCTTTATTCACAGACTCTTCCTTCTTATGAGGATATCAAACGCCAGGTTATGGATGCTAATAATGAAGTCTAAGTCCAGGCACACAATTTTAGAATACTCAGCAAAATTGACCAAAAATAGATGTTCGTTATTGCCTTAAAAACACACACAACAATAAAACAATATAAATGTAATATTATTGTATATTAAATGTTTTTATATGGAACTATTAAGAACACGTCTTTGCTTAAATATTATGAAGTGAAAAAACCTTTAACTAAAGTATTTTTGAAAATGACTATATAACATAATTTAAAAATTAATTCTCATAGAATACCAATTTCATAAAATGTTTATTTTCCCATTACATAAAAATATAAATAATAAATTAAATGTCTACAGTGTTGCTTATATTATGTCTCCCTATATTTGGTATATAAAATTCGATTATTTTTACTCTTTACAAATAGTTAAAATAATTTAAGTTATTGTCAATTGTGGTTGATTTATTTTACCGAAGAACGCCACACCAATTGCTCAATCCAATCCAAGTATGGATATACCCGTGTATAAACACTTGGAAAGCTGCTGCGACAGAACACACCATACGAGGTAATCCCAATGAGATGATAATGTATATGACGTATACGTCGCCGACCTGGTAAGTTTAGTTGCAATGGGCCACCCGAGTCGCCCTGACATGTATCACGACTCAAGACAAAGTCCTGAGCGCAGATTTGACTGTCCATGATGCCATTTGGGGTCTCTGCGAACGAGGGTAAATCCCTGTTGCACTCATCGTTGGGCACTATGGTCAAATTGAGATGGGTCAACCTATTCGACATGCTTTTGGTAAGGCTTGTCGATCCATAGCCCATAGCGAAAGCGATTGATGTGGGTATCTCATCGTTGACCCACAGTTTTATTGGACGAACAAACTCAGTTAGTCTGAAATGAAATTAGATTCATATTGTATTACAGTATATGATATAAAAGGCACGTTTTAATAATACTTATATTCATAATATTGACCCAAAATATAACCGGCTTTTGAAAACAAGAATTGATCGTCACGCAAATCGAGAAACAATAGAAGTTTTTTAAACTCGAATTTTGAATATTCAAAAAAGTTTAATAAATAAAATTTAAATACAAGATACTCATTTGCCTTATTTACTAAAGTATCCTGAGTATTCCTCAAATTAAAGTAAATGTGGAAACTTTAAACAAAAATCAGGAAATCCTCCTATAACTGTCATTTCGAATATAATAAGAGTGCAGATTATAATAAAAATAATCTATAAAAACCCAAATCTACCCAAGTTGAACTCCCGTAAATATTAATTTCATTCATAATAATTATTTGATCTGTTGTAGAACAATCACCTCATGCACGTGCATTGCGCATTAAAAATGTTTCAACAAAGGAGATTAAATATTAAAAATTTTTGAATCTTTAGTTAATGTATGTATGACGATCATCGCTTGCTTATGAATAAAATTTAATCATACTCACGTTACTTTACGTTCCAGCTTTAACAGGGCTATATCATAGTAGTATAAGTCATCTCTGTACTCGGGAAAATTGGTAATGCTTTTGATGCCAATAATCTGTGACGTGCCACTGACCTCTTCGATCATTAGATTCAGTCCTCCAATACGAACCCATTTTGGCGCCACTCTATAAATGTTAAATGGGACAAAACCAAATCAGAGTAAATGAAATTCCTCCCCTAACAAGGTCAAAACTCACCCCTCATCATCGGTGCAATGAGCTGCGCTCAATACAAAGTTTTCACTTATCAAACTGCCACCACATTTGTATTCGATTTTCTCCGTACCCTGTTGATAGCCAAGCGCTGCCTATGAAATTAAATGAACCGGGTTCATCATGATTTCTTTTTTCTTTTTCATTCTTAAATATTCTAAGCAAAACAAATTTGGCTTTTTCAGCGTAAGTTTGTGTACCATATGTGGGTATTGGCCAGGCTTGACGAGAATGCGTCCATCGAATTCTTCATCATTAGCGTCTTCAACAATTGCCGTATCATTTGGGAATATGCGTTCAATATACTCGGAGTACTCTTTGAAAGTGTATAGAAATTATGAATACACTCAAATTCCACTCATATTATTCATAAACACACTCACTCCGTTCACAAAGACGACGTCGCTCACCGCGTCTGTTTTTGCGTCTCTTGTTCCATCTACCGTTCGGTGGAGGGGGAAAGGGTTGGCCTGGTTTAAAAGGTGACATCTTTCGATGTCTATTTCGATGTCGTTTTGGTAGATTACCATAATTACTATATTGAAAGTCGTGTATTTTATACAAAATATTTTGATTCTGTTCCTCAGCTGATTGCTGGGGATTTGGGAAAATAATGTCTTGCTCCTTGGGAAACTGAAATGATGCGTTATCAGGTTGACGTTGAGGTGGTCGTCTTTGTGCATATGTCAGGGAGCACAAGACTATTGATAGCACTAACAAAATGTAACGCATTTCGAGGGGAATTTTTTGTTTGGGATCTTGTGAACGCGCCGAATGTTGAAACAAGACTAAAGCTCACGTAAATATACGAATCCGAAATAAGCTTAACTGAATCACCTTATCACCATCGAATTGTCACACAAAAAGTTCACAAAAATTCACAACAATTTTATAATTTATTGTCATACAGCAATTAAATGTTGAAGTTTAGG
Source organism: Drosophila putrida (assembly GCA_037043535.1). Lineage (NCBI taxonomy): Eukaryota > Metazoa > Arthropoda > Insecta > Diptera > Drosophilidae > Drosophila > Drosophila putrida. Next base: position 664,906 of record JBAMBI010000390.1, on the reverse strand, counting down.
CGACCGGGATTAACAGCGCTGGCCACACGAGGGGCATGGATCTGAGTTGTTCCACCATAATTTGACTCGTATTGGGCAATAATTAATCGTTGAATTTCCTCCAGTTCCTTGTCATTGCTATATTTAAGCACAGACACTGTAGGATCATTGCCAGCAGGAGCCGGAGCAGGAGCTGCGTAGACGATGGCCAGCAGGGCGAACAACAAAATCAACTGAAGTTGAGAAAAATAATCCTAGTTAATTGAAAGATTTTAGCTAATGGCATGAATTTCAACTTACGCAAATTGTCTTCATACTGTCGAATTTTTTAAGCAAAACTAAACCGCGCGCTCGATGTCGCTGGTGCTTTTATAGCCAAAAAAGTGTTTTTTTTTTTTTGGAATAAAACTTATCATTGTGATAATAATCAAATTATAATTTGCGATGTTGAACTTGAACAACTTGAAATGAAACTAGTTTTCGAATTCATTTGCTCATCTTTAACTTTATCGACCAGCCAGACTGGATGTTGGCCAAAAATCAAGCCCTGATTTTCCGATAATCTTCGCAAATCTGATTATTCAATTTTATAATTACCAATTATAATTGATGCATATTTTTAATGAGAGAGCCGGTAGATTTTTTATATGATAGAATTACAAATTGGAAGATCATTTGACGGTATTCAAATTCTGATGATGTTTGTGTGAAAGCGAAACCAAAAAAATACAAGTTTCGACTTTAAATATGTTAATTAACTTAGAATCTGGGCTAGCTGAATAATTATCAGAAGATACCCAGCCACAAAGGTAAATTTAAGTGTGAATTTAAAACGAAAATAGTTTATATCAATAAAAGTTCATAACAACTTTTATCAGTCACTTTCATTACAAACTTAATAATAACAAATAATTCAGTTTAACAAAAATTTTTGCTTATTTTCTTAATAAGTAATTAAGAGCCCAGCTTTCTATGTATAAAGACAACTTATTGATTTTCTTTTGCGATTATTACAATCCAAGTACATAAGACACTAAGCTTTACTAATTGGAACAATTCGCAGCTTTTTAAAATATTTGTGACTTTAAAAAAAACAATTAGAGACTTAAGGGCGATTTAAAACAATATTATTAAAATTTTTAGAACTTCTTGAAGAACACTTTACAATTAATAAACAAAATTTGAAAATTTCAATGCCAGATTACTAAAAAATTCACGCAATATTTGTGATGACATTGAAGTTTGTGTATGTGTAGAAATTGTTTTGGGTAAAATTCCTAAAATGCAAATGCATAGCCCAAGTTGTCGGCAGTTTTTCTTAGATGCTACCAGAAAAATTCGAGGGAGACTTAAGTTGACGTTTCACAAACATACATACATGGTCAACGGATACCAGAAATGGACAAACCCACAAATCTGTTGACTATATTAGATAGCAAATGTGTAGTAATTTGAATATATTTACACATTTTCCACCTTACAAAATGAGTTGTAGTCGTGGCTTTTTTCTTTTTACGAAAGTGTAAACTATTTGATCCAATTAAAAAACGATTGGCATTTTAATTGGAACATTGGGGACTAGATAATGTGGCTCCGTTTTGAGTTGCCCAATCGTCACACAGAGACAATGAAATTTTGGGGCACATTTGCATGAGTTGCATCTTTGGGATGCATTTCTCGACTTGCATCCGTATCTATATAAATATCGGCTGGCGTTGCAATTGATAGACACAGAGAGCTCAACAGCTGCACAGCATACACAGCAAATAACTTTAGCCTTTCGGTGTGGAAAATTAAACCCAAGCACAAAATGCGCGCTTTTTTGGTAAGTTTTCCTTTTTCTAATAAATTGGATATGCAATTGAGAATCTCCTTTTAACTTCAATCTTCAATCTTTAGATGATTTGTTTACTTTGCGTTGCCAAGGGCCAGTATGATTATACACCGGTCTCTCATGCCGGAGATGGTCGTGGAGGTTTGATTGGACCAACTGGATCTGGCACAGATGAAGGTCTTGTACAGCACGGCGCTGCACAGTTGTCTGAACCCATACTCATTGCCAACGAGTTTAACAAGGAGTTTTATACGTACAGTGCTCCGGAGCAGGAATTCGACAATGGACATGCCAACGAGCAGATCTCTAATACGCTCAGAAAGAATCTCCGCGTTCTGTTCATCAAGGGACCTGAGAACACGGGTCTGGAACAGGCAGCTCTGCAGTTGGCCTCATCCGCCTCCGATGATCGCACCGCAATCTATGTGCTCAATAAACAGGCCGATGTGAGCGAGCTGACCAACAAATTGAATCAAATCAAACTGCAGTCCAACAATAAGCCGGAGGTTCACTTTGTCAAGTATCGCACCCAGAGCGATGCTGAGAATGCACAGCGTGTCATCCAGGCTCAGTACGATTCACTACCAGGTCGCTCGACCAACCACAATGCCGGCTCCTCGGCTCCAGTGCTTGACTTTGCCACAAAGACCGGAAGCGGAACCATTTCCACAGGCGACGGACAAGCACCATCGACTAGCGCGTACTTGCCACCCAGCCGAAGGTTTTAAGTATAAGAAAATGATTCATCTAGTTGTAAATACATTTAAATAATAAAAATAGCGTATAAAACAGACTTGGCTATTGCACGTTTGCTTGCTCCCAAAAGTATGCCACACTAACTAACGGCTAACTAGACAGGTATGCCTACCATTTTAGACGCGACTGTGACAGCATTGCTGGAATTTTATTTTTTACAGCAGGTAGGTAAGTATGGGGTATTATAAGTACTTAAGCTGTCAAAGATTGAGTTAATAATTACAAATATTGAACTAAATTTATTCCTAAATAAACACCAACATGTCGTATGTGTAATTAACTTTGACGAGCTGCAGAAATGCTTTGACAAACAAATTGAAGTTACAAATAATTACACTATGTACCTTACTTGTTACACATACTTAGGTCACTAAAACAATTAGCATAACAGTGCTCAGGAAAGACAATGGACAGCGACAGAGGCAGCTTCAGCTCTTATTATGTATTTCGAAAGCTAACGACACTCGAATTGTGTAAAACTGAAATTAAAATTGTAGGCAAAAAAAACCCTAATAAAAAAGCAGACACAATATATAGACAGTGAGATGGACCCATAAACTGCTTTCTTTGGCAACAAACATTTGTTTACATGTTGCTTTTTGTATCACTTTGTTTTCTTATTTATTCGTTTGGTCAGTTGGCGATACGATGATGATTTTGTATAGTAAATAAATAGACGTAAAATTAATTTATGCATTTTGATAGAGGAATACGCAACCGGTTGAGGTTCGTCCGTCGCGGACTGATCCCCAAATCTCAACGAGGTACTAATTTGGCGATCTGTAAAAATGTTTTGGGTTTGGAGTCTGTCACGATTTCATCGCAGCTGCATATGCATAAGAAATGACTTTCTTTTGAAAACTGGGCCTGTCTGTGTATGGGGTCCATCTTTTAACATTTTGATCCAATCGATATGGCGCATTAACTAGTAATATTTTGCATTTATTAAGATTCGGCATTGAATTATTATGCTATTATATGAATACGAATTTGAATATTAAGTTGCCATTTTGGTAGGTGGGCCAAGTTATATAACGGACTAAGAGATGCATCCGTAATGAATATTTCCGAATATGGTTCCGTGATTTGCCAACCAGACGGCCGGTTACAGATCGGTTACTAATGCTGGAGCTGTTCAAATTATGCGACAATAGATTTGATAATTTTATACCAGCGCCCAGTTAGGGTTTCATGGGAAAACGAAATGGCATTCCCAATGTTGGGACAATCTTATAAAAACATTGATATCGAACAGTCGGAGCATCAGTTGAGTTTAAACTGCTCGGTTCGTTTGTAGTAGAAGTGCAGTCCCAACGTCTTTTAAAATGAAACAGTTCGCAATTCTAGTGGTAAGACGAAGCCTAAAGGCTACGCAATTCATTCGATAAATCTAATCGAACCATTTATTTCCATTTTTCAGTGCCTCTCATGCGCTGTGTTGGCAGCAGCTGCTCCTCAAGGCTACAAGTATCAGCAGAATGGTCCCGTCATCCAAACTGGGAATCTGCGTCCTCAGACGCCTCTCTCACCAAGTGGAATATATAGTGCGCCGCCCCAGCAACAGCAACATCAACAGGTCATCCAGACGGTGTCGGCTCCAGTCCAGACTGTTGTCAATACCGTAGAGCCTCAGGTGCAACTCCAGGTGCAACACCAGGTGCAATCACAGCCACAACAGCAGCAGATTATCTACCAGCAGCCACAGCAGCAACAGGTTCAGCAACAGCAGCAGCAATTTGTTCAGACCATTCAGCAACCCCAGCAGCAATTTGTGCAGACAATTCAGCAGCCTCAGCAGCAGATTGTCCAGACTCAGTTTGTGCAACGTCCTGCAATTGTCACCAAGGATATTTACATTCACTCCGCACCCGATGAGACCGAGGAGATCTCTTCCTCTGGACCTCAGTTGGACAATGTGCCCGTTCGCAAGAACTATCGCATTGTATTCATCAAGGCGCCAACCCAGAACCTGAAACACACTGCAGCTGCTCTGAAACGTGCCCAGGCTAGTAATGAAGAGAAGACCGTCATCTATGTGCTCTCCAAGAAACCCGACATTACCGAAATCCAACAGCATCTCCAGCTCAGCCAGACCGAATCAAAGGTGCACAAGCCAGAGGTCTACTTCATTAAGTACAAGACCACGGAGGAGGCTCAACGTGCCCAACAGGAAATCCAAGCTCAATATGATGCTCTTGGTGGTGCTACCCACATTTCCGATGAAGGTGTTGCTCCCATTACCAGCTTCTCGGGTGGCTCTCTTAACTTGGGCAACATTGTACCCCAACACATTCAGGCTCAAACCATCCAACAACAGCCCCAGACCCAGACCATTGTCCAGACCACACAGAATGCTCCTCTTATCGGACAGGGTATCCAACAGCAGAGCTCCTTTGTGCAACAATCGGGTCTGCAGACTACATCGCTGACTTCGGGCTCCAACTTTGGTGTCAATCTACCAGCCAAGAGATACGTTCCAGCCAAGACCTTCAAATAGGGAGGCTACTACAAGAAGGGGAATCTGTCGCATATCTCTCATCGAGTTCAAAACAATCGCATCGCCCCATTTGTAGCTTATTTTAATTTATTATATGTAAAAGCAATATTCAAGTCAAAATATATAACTTAACCAAAATGGCATCTGTTTTTGTCTAAATGCGAGTATTATTATCAGTATGGGAGACGTTCATAAAAGGCATAATTAGGTTTACTTGTAAAAATATGCATCTCAAACTTATTAAGGTAATTATCAATAAATCTTTTTAATATTAGATTAATATATTTTATTAACAGCCAGAAATCATATACTGATACATTATTGTATTTATTGGTAATTTAATTTTTTTTATAGGTATTTCAATTCTTCTTTGTGTGTCAGAAGTAGATCAAGTCAAGAAATGCTTTACTCTCTCTCCCTCACTCATAAAAAAAACTTTCAAGTTTTTTTGTGATAAATTTGCATGTCATCTTTCTGTCTTCAACAGTTTAAGACGATCTGATAATTAAGACAAAAGTTGGCCAAGAAACTATTTGGTATACATACTTGTAGTGTGGCATTCAGCAAGAGTTATGTTGACATGAGGAACTTTCAGACTTCACCTTCTAGCAAAGTACTTAAAACTGAGAGCATATTTATCACAGCAGTCTTGTGAAGATATAAATAAAAGATAAATAATACAAATATATATTTAAATTTCATAAAAGTTATTATTACCTTTTTATTGCAAGTAATTAATTAATTTGTGATATAAAAGTGAAAACTTAACTGAGCTTGCTATTTTTTTTTTTTTGGCAAATAATTAACAAAAGTATTTATTTCAAATTTTCAGTAGAGTTTAAATCAGATCAGAGATTCGAATCCATTTTAAAGTGTGAATGACAATTCACTAAAACTGACTGTTATGCTTATACTATAATTTTATATTGTTTATTATTACTATCGCATATTATAAAATTTGAGTTTTTTATGAGCTTGAATTAAGGTTGAGCCTATAAAATTTTGAACAATCACTTTGTCGGTGCATTTCAATTTGAGGGATTAGAGCTGTGTTCGATGATTATGTATTATTGTGTAAGACAAATCAAATGCTAATCGATGTGACCGGTTTCTCCTCCCTCCGCTAATAGATGTTGCAATATTGTGGAGGCATAAAAATATTTGTGTATTGTTTTTATTATATATTGGTTTTCTCGCCTTTTGTCAAATTGTTTTGTTAATTGGAAAATTGTGAAAGATGTGAATGTGGGAATTGTTTAAAGAAGGTTGTTCGCTAGAGAGGAAATTGCGGTTATAACTGGTTAACAACTCGTTTATTTATCTATTTGTATTTACAAAATTGTTATACTTATGTCTACTTGGAATTTCAGTCATCACATTACGGTAACATGTGAAATATTCTCACGCACGCAGATGAGCGGGAAGATATTTATTCGGTATGACACCCGTGAGTCCCCCAATGGCAGCATTCGAATTGGCATTAGCATTAGCATTAGCATTAACATTGGCATTCGCATTGCCCGAGGAAAAAGCTCCATTGGCGCGTTGGCTATCCAAAGCACCGATTACGGAGGTGACTGGGGCAACACCCTCATCGGAGACCTGTGTCGTGCCGCCAAGTTGATCATATTGAGCTGCAAGAGGAAAAGATGAAATCAGAGGTAAACCGGTAAAGAAGTTGGCCTTTAAATGCTGGGCGAAATCTAACAGCATTAACCGCAATAAATGCTTTGACAAATATGCCAACAAGGTCGTGGTCATATCTATGCAAAGTTTTTATATTTTTTTTGGATAGTTTCCGTGATGAGTTCAAGTCTTACCTTGTATGGTACGTTGCGCATGCGCAGCTTCCTCCTGAGTTTTGTACTTAATAAAGAAGACCTCCGGCTTGCTGATCTGCTTAGGAGCCGCCTCCTCAATGGCAGTTTGCAAATCCAGAGGATCTGCCTTCTTGGTCAGCACATAAATGATGGTCTTCTCTTCTACAGGTGCCTGCTTGATACGGAGAGCAGCCTTGTTGACACTGGGTGTTGGTGCCTTGATGAACACAATGCGATAATGTTTACGTGGCGGCGGAACAGGCAGAGGAGGCTGTGGATAGCGCTCCTCTGAATCCTCTACTGGTGGCACATGTACATAAATATCCTTCGAGACAAGCGATGCACTGGGATTGTAAGATTCGTATTGTTGTTGCTGCTGCTGAGGCAGGAAATTTAAACCAAAATTGGGCGACAGCAATTGTTGCTGTTGTTGAGGCTGCTGCTGTTGGAAGATCTGTTGCTGAGGCTGTTGCTGATAGATGGTCTGTGTCTGCTGTGATCCCACTCCAGTTGATAAGATTTGTTGCACCTTGGGTGCCTGCAACGCCTGTTGCACCAAACGTTGCTCATCAATGCTGGCAGCCTGTTGAACAATGGGAATGCCAGGCAATTGAAGATTCCCCGACTGATAGTTGTATCCTTGTGGCGCCGCCATTGCCAGGCTGACGAGGCACGTGATCTAACAAAGCACAAATAAATTAGGTAACTGGAAAGCAAACAGTTTTTGGTAAGCTTACAATGAACGCGCGCATTTCTAATTTCGATAACAACTCGTTGGAAAATTGATGAGAAGTTTAAAAAGACAGTACCAAGGCGCTTGGCAAACAGAGACCAACTAAATGCTAATCACTGCCCGTCCCAGACTTATAAGTCGCTCACGAAAAAAAAGAGATGTGCTGATGAGACGTAAAGTTCAAATGAAACTGAAACCGAAACCACAAAACGCGTCCAAAACCGCACGAAGACCGAGGGCCAACTAATCTTACAGCGGCAAACTTGCTTCTTTTTTTTCTTTTTCGAACAACCTTGAGATGATGGTGTCTTTAGTGGTAACACACTCACACTCTCCACACACACTCTGGCAAATGACTGCGTCATCTTCGAGACGCGGTTTTTTGGGGCTTACGAGGCCCAAGTCGCCGGAAGTCATATTTGAATTAACATATCTATTGTTTGGGGGCATAATTTCGCTGGAGTCTGAGCTCTGAGCTTGCATTTCATATTGAGATTTGTGTGCTATTGATATATTGAGCTTTTCGGACTATTCACAGTTTTTTGCTGTTGTTGAGCTTTGATTTTTTTTAATAATTAAACATAACTTGCACAAATCGCTCGATAATGCCATTAGCAACGGGCCAAATTGCAAAGATTTTGACCATTTGGCGAGCATAAATCGATCGCATCGATCGTTGGCATGACCCAGTTGTAGAAGCCTGACTTCAATTTGCAGATCTTGCAATTTTAATTGGACTATACACGGTTAGACTTGATGCTTACATAATAATGCTGGCTATACTTTGACTATAGATATCATTTGTTTGCTTTTCAAATCAAACAATTAAAGCAATTTTTGGCAAATCAGTCGAGACGCTCGCTAATCCTTCTGAAAAGCATCGGAGACCTCAATCAATGTCCATCAGTGGCTATGAAAATTTGGGTCATTATTTAACCGTATGCAGCATGGATGGGATGGAAGATGGAAGATGAATGATGATGATGATGATAATGATGATACTTTGATGTATGGCTGTAGATTAATCAAAAGACAAATGCTATGGGGTCCAGCACTCAAATTACAGCGTGACATGAATAAGGTCTTAAATATTATATACACATTATTATTTTTACATCCACAAGCTGATTATGTAAGATAGTTTAAGGGGCGTTACAATAGAGAAAGATACAAAAACGCCCCGTTCTTTTATATTGCACTCGAAAAACAACAGTACAAATATGTTTTATATTTAGATCTTTGTCTTTAATGTTGCATAAGTTTATTAAAAGCATTTTAGCGAGTATTTGTTGCATCATATTTGAATACACCCGTCAAGTCATAAGTGTGATTATATTATTATATTATATTCACATTTCAATCGCCATCAATTTCACTTTGTGCGATGTGGCGTGCAAAAGAAATTAACATGGTCAAGGCTATTAACGCTAATATTCGACAATTACTAACACCATCAAAGACAATGTGCAGAAATAAAAGACAAATTAAATAATTAAAATATTTGTTGTATTTGAAATGATACAAATAAATAAGCAAAGACAAATAAAAAAGAGTTATTAAATTGCCGCAAAATCTTTGCAAATTTTAGTTAATTAAATAGTTAAAGTAATTTATTGAATAATTTTTGTATTGTTTTATAACTCATATAGTTCCGCTATAGATTGTTTGTAAATTAAATATCTATAGATTGAGGAGTATCATTGAATTGCTAATATAACTAATAAGAGTTAACAGCCTTGTTCTAAAGGACACAGGGTGCTCTATACTAGAAGATATTCTGTGTTCAGGTTTACTAACCCATTTAAACTCATGCACTGCTTGCTTTTGACAAACACTCAGTTTAAGAGCAAGCAGTGCGAGATATTCAAATTAAAGCTAACTTCTTCGTTTTGTTGTTAGCTTATTAATTTAATATACTGATTAATAAAATGAACGAGTTTTTGCAAATCATATTCTGATAATAGAGTTAACTTTAGATTTTACATGAGCCATAGAAATATAACTTTATCGCTCCCTCTTTACATTTATAAAGATTATTTACAATCGACACGAAAGCTTTAAGTTATCAATGGAAACTTTTGGTTTCGATATTGAATAACGGTATTTGGTTGTGGTTTCAGCCAACGCTTAAAGCTTGACAAACCCATTCAGCTAAACAACTTCAAACTATAATTAATAACTCACACAAGAAAATTGATATTCCCAAAAGATGACCACGTCAATGGGACACAACTTGCACAACTGCAGGTTCAAATTTGTGGTTTTTGGCCCCGACCCTAAGTTCAGAAACAAGACATTAATAAAGACCGAATATGGAATGTTCATTAGCCTGGTCTTGGTCTTGGTCTTGGTCTACGTCTCCATCTCTGCCTTGGAGTAAGTAAACGGCTCATTACACACACCGCAAATTGCTGGATGGGCGTCACGTTTAGGGCAACAATTGCTGAAGTCTCTCTCGTCTTATTGACAAAGGGCTTTGTAGAAGTAATCAAAAGTAAATTTATCTTTGGACAGTTAGGACAAACAGCTGGACAGGCGCTAAGGTTATGAATGGTCCCCATGATAAATGGGTAACACTTGAACCCATGAAGAAGCGATCAGCTCGCACACAACACATGCAAATTTCAAACTCGACGGGTCATTAATTAAGCCTGACAATGCTCATACGACCAGTTGGCCGCTCAGTCAGGAAGGGGGGTGGGCGAGGGGTAATCTTACAACCGTTTAGAGTCTGAGTGAATGTAGATGGAGACTGACTTAGCAAATTTCTAACTTGTAAGTTAGTCTAAAATTGATTAAGTGTTTATGCAATTTTGGTTTTAATAACATTTAATCGATGCGTGGTGTAGCTCTTGCCAAAGGGCAGGTCATAAGTTATAACATAATGAGAGCTGGGTCTGTCTTTTGGTCTGTCTGGCTGGGTCGGAATCTATATACTGGGTGCTGAGTCTTGGACTTGGGCTGCTGCTAACAATTAAGCTTTGTAACAAAGTGGCCAAGGCATCGTTTGAGGGGGAATCACGCTAATTGGCCGTGTATTTCAGGCAACTACAAGCAAGTCGCGGTATTTAATGAGAGTTTTGAAAAAGCGAAGGCAAAGGCAAATGATTCGAAATGATGAAGAAGAAGCCCCCCAAATGAAAAAGATGAGACGAAAGCAAAGTGAAACAAAAACAATGAACATGCAACAAAAATTGAAGCTACGTTTGCGCTCTTTTGGCGCCTCTTGGCTCATTGCTGAACTTCACTTATTAAGTTGTCGAATGCTGGAAACGGTGTATAAAAGCCGTCTGAAGATCATCAAAGTCATACAGTTCACAGCGACACAGCAACAAGCAACAAGTAACCCAACAACACTTCCTAGTCTCAACCAAGCTCAGAAATGCGTGGATTCATTGTAAGGATCAATAACAGGCTATGGATTATCATCATAGATAAGTCTCTTATCATTTTTCTTTTTCCAGATTCTTTGTCTGACCGCCGTGGCGTTGGCAGCACCTCAGGGATATAACTATAATCCTGGACCATCGGCATTTGGCGGAAGTCTTAGCACGGCCAGTGGCAGCGCTGCCACTTTCTTCCAGGCTGCCCAACAACAGGTGGCGCCACAGCAACACTATCAGCCAGCCCAGCAGCAACAGCAACAGTTCTTCCAGCAACAGCCCGCTGTACAGGTGCAGAGTCATCACCAACAACAGCAGCAGGTGGAGCAACAACATCAACAGCCGATTGTATCCAAGCGTTTCTTCATCCACTCTGCACCTGAGGATGTCGATGAGGATTACAAGGAGCGTCACATTACCGTTGGTGTGCCCAAGCGTAACTACAATGTGGTCTTCATTAAGTCACCACAACGCTCGAACAAGAAGACCTCCATCAAGATCAGTCCTGCTGTCAACGAGGACAAGACCGTCATTTATGTGCTGAGTAAGAAGTCCGACAGTTCCGATGTCCAAGCTGAGGTCATCGAACAGGCCTCGTCCACCAGCAAGCCCGAGGTGTTCTTCATCAAGTACAAGACCAATGAGGAGGCTGCTCATGCCCAGCAACAGATTCAGGCTCAATACGATGCCCTCGGTGGAAGCAGTCAGCTTACCGATGAGGGTGTTGCTCCAGTTACCTCCGTCATTGGTGCTCTTGGCAATGGAGAAGCTGCCACAGCTGTAGGTAGCACTGGACTTGGATCCAGCTCAGGCCAGGTCATCTCCCAGCATGCGGGATCTGCTCACGCACAGACAAGCAATGCTTACCTGCCACCCAGTTTCTAATTGGTTGAGACATAACCACATCAACCCCAGACATCGTCATAAATATTGTTGTTAATAAATTCAAATCGTTGTTAAATTGAACTTTTGCTTTCTGATCTTCAAATGGGCTTAATACTTTGGCTAATACTCACATCATATTATTAATTACTTTTTTTACATTTTTTTAATTATTAATAATGTGTTGGCTGATTCTTCACATTTCGGCATCTTCGCCTCTTTCACATTAATTAAGTCGTTATGATGTTTGAGGTCAGGGATAGACCCAAAGCCGACGGTGAATGTCAGCATTTGGACATGAACTCAAACATTAACTCTCCCATTCATCGAAAATAAGTTCCAGGTATATACGAATTGGGGACAATCAAATACTCTTACCTATATTATGCGAATGAAGATAGATTCATGATATTTATTTCACAGAGTTTTATATACATTGTACTTTGTTTTTGACCCTATAAAATATATATTCATAAGCATTATCAACAGAATACATCCGTCTGTCAATGTGACTGCGTTGATCTCACAATCAGAGACAATAACAGTCGAAGACACTTAATTTGGTGTTTAGTATTTGGCAATAAAATAGTGATTCAATAAAAAATATCATGTACTTATATCTTCTTTTTATCTATCCTGAAAATTTTAACAAGATCTCATAATATACTAAATATTTGTAGTATATTTTTTGAATCGATCACTGCTGATTTAGTTTACTTAAAATAAAATTTAACATAATCACATTTTTTCATTTCGAGTTTTGAGCTATAAATTCTTTAATGATAATATTCAGTAAGTTTTCATATAGTACCCTCAGTTAGGGTATTTGAAATTAAAAAATTGGCAAAAAAAATGTAATTGCAAAGCAGAGTTAATGCTTTTTTATACTCGTGTGCACATTGATTAGGTTTTGATTGCCCACAGCGAGTACACGTAGCTCGACTATTATATTATATAACAAGTGCTTGTAATACAAATATTACATCAAATATGATTTTAAAGCTTTCGCTTTAATGCATTACACGGGGGAGGGAAACCAGAAATAGGGCTAGGGGGGCAAGTCCAATTGAGCCAATTAGTGTCGCAATGATAATTTATGATGTCAACATTTCATCGGATATCCTGACAATCACAGTTATTAACTGTAAATAAGTGAGGAGTCCTCACAAACAATGTCAAATGTACAATTAATTAATTACAAGATGGTAATTAAAATGCGACCCGATATATATAAGACCCGCGGCATTGTTGAATCCTTTGTCAGTCCTATTATACAAATAAACTTAGCAAATACTCGTCGTCAGGTCAAGTCATGGATCGTCTATTCCTTTTGCAAGAGAACTGTCTGCGAGTGATGGGTCACAGCATGGAGAGTTCCGATAATAGGGCCTTGACACTTGGCCTAAAGCATGTTGCGTCTTTGTTACTTGTTATCTCGGCGGAATATCCATTGATGTCATATGTCGTCTATAATCGGGATGACATGGAGCTGATTACGGCCTGTCTGAGCGTTGCGTTCACCAACCTGCTGACTGTCATCAAGATATCGACGTTTCTTGTCTACAAGCAAAACTTTTGGCAATTGATGCACAGCTTCAGGCAAATGTATCTGAAATGTAAATGAACCAACTCAACTCAACTAAACTCATCTCGCATATTAATTTATGCAAAACTTGCATATTACTTTACTTAGTTTGCTTTTAATCAAATTGTCAAACTTTCGACAGCTCATCAGACGGTTGAGGTTGTTGGCTACGGCTATGTGGAGAAGGCTAACAAGTTGGCCGCATTTCTTGGTAAGGCTTATTGCATTTCCTGCGCTTGCACTGGCCTCTACTTTATGCTGGGCCCCATTGTCAAGATCATCACCAGCAGCTGGCGTGGAGTAGTTTATATAAGAGAGTTGCCCATGCCCATGAAGTGAGTAAATTTCGTATACATTTTGTTTAATTTGTTTAGCATATTTCCTTACAGATTCCCGTTCAACGATGTCAACAGTCCTGGCTATGAATTTGGCTTTATCTATACTCTTTTTGTTACCATTGCTGTGGTGCTTTATGCCTCGGCTGTCGATGGTCTCTTTATCTCATTTGCCATTAATCTTCGTGCACATTTGCAGGCTTTGCAGCAACGCATTCAGGACTTGACCTTTGACCTGCCGGATCAGGCGGTTCAAGAACAAATAATTCAAGTTGTGCAATATCATGTTCATATACTTAACTTGGCCAAGTTGCTGCGCATCACATATATGCCCATTGTATTTGGACAGTTTCTTATAACCTCCATACAGGTTGGCGTTATCATATATCAGATTTTATCGGTGGGTTATCTATAGGGTAAGGCTAAACTAGATAGTACCCACTTAAGTATCTTTTAATAATTACAGCACTTGGATAATATTATGTCGTTGCTTGTGTATTTCTCCTTCTTCGGCTCCATAATGTTGCAGCTTTTTCTTTATTGTTATGGCGGAGAGCTCATCAAAGTCGAGGCAGGCATTAATTAGACATTAAATACATTTAGTTAAAGGTGTTCTCACTTTTTTACAGAGCCTGCAGGTTGGAGTTGCTGTCCAATTGTGCGACTGGCATTTGGCCAAGCCCAAACACCGACGTTCCTTGGCCTTCATCATGCATCGCTCCCAGCGGGAGGTGCTCATCAAAGCTGGCTTCTATGAGGCTTCCTTGGCCAACTTTCTGGCGGTAAACAAATATCTACTACATTTATAAATATATGCATTTGTTTTGATTGATTTATTATAGATCTTTCGAGCTGCCATGTCGTTCATCACATTAATTCAGTCGATTGAGTAAATTGCAACCCGCATGACAATCACTTAACATAATTGGAACAATAATTAAATAGTTTACATTATAGTACATAGTTCAAGAAAAAACTAGACAGTAGTCAGATAACTAAAGAGTAGTACAGCGCCTTGTGTTACTAGACACTTGCCACAGTCTCTAACAGCAACTAATCTTAAATAATTATATAGTTACTGACTTGTTGTAGCAACACGATATTCAAACCACATTATAGAAGATGTCAACAGATATCATACACTATAGTTGTTTTGTTCAAGTAGTCTAATATAGAATTAATAGTATTGTATTATTATACTAAGTTTAAGTAGTCTCGTATTGAATAAATAAAATAAACAATAAATATTTAATTTGCACAAATCAATTTCATTAATGTTTCAGAAATCAGAAAACTAAAAGATACTTAAACTATTTGTTTTCTTTTCACAATACGATGTTCATTATCGAATTAACTAAATAAAATGTATTTTACATCATGTTTTTTTAACATTTGGCTGTTAATGTTGACCATAATATTTTTCCGATTTATAATTTAAGAATATATTTAATAGATAACAAACTTTGTGACAAGTACAGAGACAACCTTAAAGCTAACTTTAAAACTCGAGAAAATTTCCATTCCTATATTTATTTTGCTGTTATTGCTTATTAAACTTATGTTGTACTTATTTATAATCAGATTTTTGTTACATACCTAAAGTTAAAGCGTTGAGAACAGACATAAAACGAAGAGTATTTAATCGCCGTGAATTGAGTTGAAATAAACAAATTCCAAAAATATATATAAAAATAAAGAAAATAAATGTATATGTATATATGCGAATTAAGTCGGTGAAAAACCGCATTGGGATCGGATTGATAAGCTGGAGAGTGCAATGGAAAATCGAGCTATAAATTCGCAACGCCCCCAGATAAAGTCGTCATTTGGCAGCTGTGTCAAGTCGACGACGTATTTCTCTGTGTACATTCGTGTGTGTGTCTGAGTGGAGGGACAATATGAGCAGCAACAGTAAGCCGGAGACGAAATAATCCATTGAATCCCTAATTAAACCCTTTGGCATTTTTGCAGAGCTTACATTGGCCGTGCTGCAGCTGCCCGGGGGCAGCAATGTATCAGCAAATGTGCGACGAGCTGTGGACCATATTGTCCAATTGAAGGCTGCAAATCCGAAGCTACAGTTGGCGATACTGCCGGAGAGCTTCAATGGGCCATATGGCATTGAACACTTTGCTAAGCATGCGGAAAGTGTACCGGATGGGCCAACTTGCCTCGAGCTTTCGCGGTTGGCTCAAAGGCTCGCCATCTACATCATCGGCGGGAGCATAATTGAGCGAGATGAAAACAATAAGCTCTACAATACGTGCACGGTGTGGGGGCCGAATGGCAAGTTAATTGGCAGACATCGCAAGGTAAGTGCTGGCTAATAATTAAGCAGCTCATTGAGTGACTAAAAGGCCAAAGGCCACGCGTAGATCCATCTATTCACCATGTACATTGAGCCCGACCATCTTGGTGGCGTCCAATTTGACGAGGCAGCTGCCTTGACGCCAGGCAACGAGCCAACTGTGGTCCAAATTGGTCCCCATAAGGTGGGCATCGGAATTTGCCATGATAAGCGTTTCGAGGAGTTGGCTCGCATCTATCGCAATATGGGTGAGTGTAGTAGTGTGTACAATCTCCTTAGTTCAATCCCTAAGCTGTGGTGTCTTATGCAGGCTGCTCCATGCTCGTCTATCCCTCGGCCTTCTGCATTTGTCAGGGTCCCATGCACTGGGAGTTGTTGCAACGTGCCCGTGCCACAGATAATCAACTCTTTGTGGTCACCTGTGCCCCTGCCCGCAATAATATGTCCGGTTATGTGGCATACGGCCATTCCATGATTGTCGACCCCTGGGCCCGTGTTCAACGCGAGGCAGGTGATGGATTGGAGCTGATTGTCGAGGAAATCGGTAAGTTCAACACATTGGGGCTCATATTAGAAAGTTGTCCATTTAATTGCCTCCACTCTATGGCAGATTTCGATATGGTTGATGAAGTGCGACGACAGATTCCCATCTTTAAGCAACGACGCACCGATGTCTATGATCTGGCAAGAGCGAGCACTTGAAACTGTGTTCCAGCGAAAAACAACAAAATAAACTCTTATTAAAGTCCATAAACAAGGGATTGCTAGAGGGACTGTTCGACTTTCAGATACTCTGTACTAAATAAATACTTGATGTACAATCTTTTTATTATTTTCCAATTTGAAACTGTCCAACAATTTTTAATTAAAAGCTTTACTACATTACAGTCAGAAAGTTCAGAAAATTAAAGTTATATTTGCAAGGAATTTTCAAAAGTAGTGTTTGTTAAAATTTTCTTGTTAATACTCAAAGTGTAAAACTATTTTATTTTCAAGATTTCACTTTACTACATTTATAGAGTCTATAAATTAGATTTGATAGAAATTTGCACTATAATTAAAAAAATAATTTATATTTTACATATTTGCATATGTTTTCTATAAAATTACCCAAAAAGTTATCATTTTTAGCATATGTACATTCTTAAAAATAATATTTATGTTTAAAAAGCCATTAAATGAAAACTTAGATTCTGATTTCCTGGCGAGTCCTAAATAAGTTTACTGAATTTGAATACATATATTATTTTATTTTATTTAATGAATTCAAACCTTAGGAAGATTCAATCTTTTACTACCTTTGAGTTAAGTGAAGTGACTTGATTTTGTGTGAGTGTACTAAAATGAAAGTTTATGGTCAATAACACTCTACTGTGTATACCCAATGCACTAATTTAAGTCTAGACAGGGTATAATTAAGTCAAATGAACAGCGGGAGAGCAATTCACTGATAATTTGACATGTCTTATCGACAAAGCTTGAGCAACGACGGATGCCTCTGTTAAAGCTGCGCCTCAATCTCGTTGTTTAGTGTATTTCAGTGTTTGATTGGAGCACAACTGGTGCTGAAGATTGAGTAACAAGTATCGCGATGTGGTCAGTTCTATTGGCTGCAATACTTTGTGCCTGTCTGGGATTGACAGAGGCACAGATATCCTACACAGGACGTTTGTCGGAGTTGCGGATTAAGGAGCTGAATGAATTGGCGATGCGACTGGAGTATTCCATTAATCCGGAGAAATATGCCTGCGATAGTTACTTTGACTATGTCTGCAGTCGCAATCGACCCCTCTTCTCTGTAATGGGTAAGTTTTGAATCAAGATTCGAATAATGAAAAACGAGTCTAAAACTTTTTGATACCCCCTTAGGTCACATGCCACAAATGACGGATCTGATACAGTTGTTAACCCAATTGCAGAATGATCCGGTGAAATTTGAAGCAAAGCAGAAGTTAAATGATTTTTTTATATCATGCAACACACTAAAATCTCTGCAGGATTGTTATCGCGAGACCTTTGAATATTTCAAGCCCGTGTTCGGCTATATTATTACCAAGGATATGAAAGTGGAGTCCACGCATGAACTAAAAGACTTTCTGGGGTTACTCAACAGAACTGTTCTTAGAGCCGACCATTTACTGATATATAATCATCCAATTAAAGACAATTTGGCCGCTTACACCCAGAAGTTTCATACTCCAGATAGATATTTCTATGCTGGCGATTTAAATCGGGAATACGCTGCTCTACGTATTTATCCGGAGAGTTACGAGCACAATCTGCGGAATCTTGAGCAGCATCGAAAGCGGAATTCCACCTACGAGATTGGAGCTGAGCGAACGATGCTCGATTGGAGTTTGTATCTGTATCAGAGTCGGAATAAGCCCATGTCCTACTATTATTCGACATTTGCCGTGCACTTGTATATGACAATGTTTAACATTACCGAGAGGCAACGGGATTTTACCCGTTTCCGTGAGGAGGTTGAGTGTCTTAAGTTGCCGCAGTACGTGAATGTTCTGGACGAGGCCAGAATGATGGCGGTAATCTATCTGAAGAGTTTCCGGCAAACCTGGAAGGATTACAGTGACTGGATAATGTTGGACACAAACCATCGCGAGATCTATGACCAGGAGAATGCGATTCTCCGAAAGTATCAGCTGAGCAATAGGCGACTCTTTTTCACGCTCTACGCACAAAACTTCTGTGAGTTTGGCAAAGAACTTGCCGAACATGTCTTTTATTTGGGACTTAAGGAGAATGTGGACTTTTTTAACATTTATTCGTGTGGCTATCAGACAGAAACTGCCATGAATTGCGTTTAATTATGTTGTCCTACCTGTAGTAATACACAGCAAGTTAAAGCTTAATAAATAGTTGCTAAGAGGAGAACATTTCCATTAGGAAACATTCTCTCTATCCTATTATGTCGACCACTGCACTTAATCCTTTTGCTGCGCTGCTTGTGGTTGCCTGTTGTTGACCAAAGCAGCTGCCTTTTCCTGCCTAAATGTGTGCACCTTGTCGAAGTAATCCCTGGCCCGCTCTCGGCGATAAAGTTTGGCCAAATCGCTGCAAGTTTTTCCCATACCATCCACAGCTAACAAGTCAGCACCATGCGTAACCAGAAGCTTGATAAGCTCCAGACTGGCATCCATGACCACTGCCAGTTGAAAATGGAAATCAAGTTAACATTCTATTTAATATGGCCAACTTTTAATGGCCAAAGCTCTAAGCTCACCTGCTCGCATCAACAGTGTCCAGTTGCAGGCATCTCTGGCCTCCAAATTTGCTCCCGATTCCAGTGCAAATCTCACCATTTCCAGCTGATTGGCATCGACAGCACAGTGTGCCGGAGTCATCCTATTACAGTCCGTCGCCTCCAGCTGAGCCTTTTTATTCAACAATATCCGTGCAGAGGGCAGATGACCATGGTAAAAGGCCAACTGCAACATTCAAGGTAACAGTTCATCTAGTTATGTGATAACAATGCTATTTTTCCGGTTTTTTCAACTCACATGCAACGGTGTGCGTCCGTTTCGTGGATTGCCCAGATGTACACTGCATCCGGATGAGAGTAACACATCGATTATACACATCTCACCCTGAATAATTGCATTGGCCAATGGCAAAAATCCATTCGGTCCCGGATAATCAACTAAACTCGGACGACGGCGCAACATTCGCTTCACCAGAAACTGTTGCGATTTGCGAATTGCGCGATGCAAACAGTTTGTCGAGGGTAAAGCTGCCTCTGTGCAGGCCTAAAAGATAACGGATATGATACTTAACTTTAGATTACCAAAATCTGATTTTCCTCGACTATTCCAGATGCCATCGAGTGCTTTACAAATTGTTTTGTTTTCTGAATAATACCAAAGTAAATGTCTCTTTTAACCAAATATAGTAGCAGATAAACTTGTTGAACCTAGCGATTATTAAAAAAGGCTCCCGTTCCCAAATTTTCTCTTTAAATGCTCACTAAACTGATTAAAAGACAATTTGAAAACTCTATGAAATTATATAAAAATTACAGACTTCTTACTTCCATAGCTTCGTTAAAATTTCACCAATCTTTGTAAGGAACGTCATGTGGATCATAATAAATTGATTCTACGTTTAAAAACAGTACGTTTTAAAATTAGTATAAAACACTTTTAATTTGATTTTGATTTGTTGTAAAACATCATGCCAAAAGCACTCAAATATCCCAAGTTCGGAAAGTCAGTTTAATCCTGGTTTAATCAACAAACTAATTCTAAAATTCTTTCCTCAACATTTTTAGATCTAAAAAAATTATTATAATCTCGAGCTGTCACTTTAAAACAAATTCTGGGTTAATCATTGCCATCTCAGTTAATTCAACTATTTCTGAAAAACATAATTTCCGGAAAAGTAGATCACTGATAACCATCAAAATGAATTTTAAAAATTTCTTGTGCCGCTGAGAAACTTTTACTTGAATCATATTAACATACAACGATATCCGGTGAAACGGCGAGTATCTCATAATGGCTGCCATTCTCAGCCAGTTGCAATGCCTTAATCCGCAGTCGATAGCCAAAGTTCTCCTCCAACTGAGAGATGGTTTGAGGACTTGAGCTGGTCCAGGCCACCAGCTGCCAGTCGTAACGTTTGTGATACTTCTCAATGCTATAGACGATTGCATTTTCGAAAGGTGTCCAATCCAGGGAGACGCTGTTCACTGTCGACTTTAAAACGCGTGCCTCAAACTTTGGCCAGAAAGGGAACGATGGCAACGATGACTTGGATTGCTCCGATGGCAATTGGTTTGCAATTTTATTGTTGTTCGTGTGCTCCGACTGTTGATTGTTGTTTATATTTTCGGACATGTTGCTAGTAGTCGTATATACACATTTGGTCAATTTGCCAGCTTTATTGGTTTTGACCACATGCCGACTGAGCCGGCTGAGCTTTGATTCCGTTATTCCCAATCCCATTTCCAGGCAACGTCAACATCAACAACCATGGCAATGGCTTTGTCGATTCTGTTTCCTATTTCCTCGAATTTTTCCTTCTTTTTTTCCTCCATTTTGTTAAATCAATAAATTGTTGCAACATTTTGCTGGCTGTTGGCTGTTGGCTGTTGATTGCCTTACACTGTGCCCCCTTTCGCTGTCCATTGCAGGACAACTCTTTTGTATGGCCCTGTTGCTGGTGGCCCAGTGCAGAAGCAATGAATGGTAGGTACAGGGGTAGATATTGGGATGGAGGCAGTGGCAGTGACAGACTCAGTTGTATGTAGTTTTTTGATGTACTTAAACTGAAACTGAAACTTTTTCGTATACGAGTATAATATCTATCTGAATGTGTATGTGAATGTGTATGTGTGTGTGTGGCAGCTTACTTACTTAGCGACCCTTTGACACACTCTTTATAAAGGGGGTCTGAGGTGGGCCTAAAACTGCCTGGACTGGGGATGTGGCGTTTATCTGTCTCGCGCATTGTGCCAACTCATCGACCACTACAAAATTACAAACTCACAGGCGAACAGAGAGAAAGAGAGAGAGGAAGAGAAGGAGGGAGAGAGTTACTGAGAAAGAGAGAGAAGTGGGGAGAGTAGCACTGAGAGATATCGTACTTGTAGCTCGGATGACATGCCAAACACAAAAGCCATCTCACATAGCCTGACAAACACACACACACACACACACACAAACTCACACACAGATATGCATACTAAAAAAATTTATCATTTGTCAAAATCACAACATGAAACCGTTTTAAATTAAGCCACTCTCCCACTCCTTGCTCCATTTTTAAGGAGATAGGGACTTCCCACACAATATGACATTGTCTGCGGGTGAAGTAAAGTTTAGTTGTCATCTTTGGCGGCGGCTGCTCTTGAATTCTCATTGATTGACGACAACGACAACGACGACAACGAAAGACCGCAAGTAGAGCATTCCCTGGGGAGCGGGCAGTTTGTGATATCCTTCCTGTAGCCTGTCACTTGCTATATCATTATAATCGAGTAGAGGAGCGGGTAAATTAACTTTATCATTGAGCTCGCCATTGCTTTGTTATGAAAGAAATCAATTTGCGAGCTAAATAAGATTGCGCCATTGATTCCATTTGGACTCGCATTTCAAGTTGAGCGAAACAAAACAAAGCAAAATCGAAAATAAAATACTATTAAATTGACACTGGCTTTCTACATTTTTAGATCCTGAATTTCAATTATATAAGGTGTCTTTTAAGTTGGTACCAAAGCTCGCCATATACACAAAAGAAAAATACAGCAGAAATTTAATCCAAACAATTTGAATTGCTCTCGAATTTTGAAAACCTAGAAGAGCAAGCTCTCTAAGCTCGGTTATTAAACTAGAAAGTTGTTTAAAACAATATTCTTACAGCTTCAGGCTGAAAAAGAGAATAGCTTTTGTGTTCTTTGCTTGAAAGTGTTGTTGTTTATTAATTTACTTTGAAACCGCGGTCTTTTGTAGTCGAGTTCCCTTGATTTTAGCCCTTAGGCCGTTTATTTCTTACAACCGATACCGATTAGAGAGTATTAGCAGTTCGGTTGGATATTTGATATTTGCTGTATACCTGGGAATAATCTCCTTGGTGTATGCTGCATCAGCAGCAAAACTCCCACCAGTCATTAAAGCATCCAACTAAGCTGAAAACTGCTGGCACGCGCCAAATGTGGCCAATTTACTTGACGGGAAAAAGAAAGGGAACGGGAGTACGGGAAGAGGCGGCAAAAGGCAATGCCAAAAACAATCATAACAAAACCAATAGACGCCAAAATGGGCCTAAGCAAATTCCTTTAGCTGAAAGCAAGAAAATAAGGAAAGAATAACGAAGGAAGCCCACAAGACAGGTGGCATAAAACGTAATGGGTTTGATTTTAATCTAAATAATGGGCTCTGTGCCGTGTGCTGACGTACATGGCTTAATTAAATAATTTATATAAATTACCTATACGCCTCTTACACGCATATAACACACATATATACACACATACATATTTGTATGTGTGTAGGCGTAAAGCGCGCGCGCGTTCTCGCCAAATTCGTTGCCCCGTCATTGTGTGTGTGAGTATGTGTGTTAGACAGGTGAGTAAAAAAGTTTTTTCTTTTTCGTTTCTTTTTTTTTTTTGGGTAAACAAGTCAGTCAGCACGGCAGGCCTTAGTCTGTTTTATCAACGCTCTGTGTACGCTCGACATTTTCCGGTTCGTGTGTAGAAATTTACAAGCGGAACAAATCTATAAAAAGAAAAAGATAAAAACACGAGAGGGAACAACAATAACAAGATACACATACTCGACATACACTCTCAGATACTCCGATACTCAGAGACGGGCATAAAAATTAGCAAACGCCTGTCGCCGGTTCCTGTTTCCGAGTATAAAGCGATTTGTTGATCAATCAAAAACAACAACAACTTTACATGTGTAAGCAGCTGACATCAGCTGACATATGACTCTACGAGTTAATTAGTAAAACAGACTTTTGGAGAGACACTGCTCACACACACACACACATGGCATTCATTGTTATTATTATTTAATCATTTAATTATTTGATTGCACTATCAGAGCTTTTAGCTAGCAATTTGCAATCAGCGAGCTTTTTTTTTTGGTCAGCCAGCGCAGAGAGCTTTTACGTTTGGGTTTGGGTCAACTGTCAAAACAAGACATTTGAGCAATACTCGACGGTCCGCTCTGGCACTCTCTCTCTTTCTCTCCCGCTCACGCTCTTTCGTTTATCTACTAGCTGTCCCACTTGTTTTGTGCTCGTTTTGTTCTCATGCTCTCGCGTTCGCTCTCTTTAAATGTATGTTTGGTAGACAGGATAACAGTTTTTGGTATTTTCCTTGTAGTTTTTCAACGAGTCGAGTTAAAGTATTTTTTGTTTTTATGTTTTCTTGTTCGGTATGTATACAGTGTTAATGTTGCCAGTAGCAGGCAGTACGGTATTTGTTGTTGTTGTCGCCGTTGTTGTTGTGTCGCGCACATTGCAAAAGTGACGAACAATTTATAAGTAGTGAAATTTTGTTGTTTGTAGTGTTACGGTGCCTTTCACGGTTGTAGGTAAGCCCCGAAGCGAGCCATCAATAATCAAGTGGAAAAAAAATCATTTTAACATTTCTCAGCAAATGAGTATATATGTATAATAAAAACAATGTAACGTCGTCTTCGCAGTACTCAAAGGACGCAATTCACTTGTGGCTAGTACGTGACATTAATCTCAAGCAGAAGTAGCGCAGGTAGAGAACCAAAAGGGGGAGGAAAAGCGAGGAAAAAGGGCTGTCTGCGGATGTAATAAGCAATTTGTGGCAAAAATAAGTTGAAAGCAGCAGGAAATATAATTGATTGGTATATAAAGCAGTGGCAAAGTCTTCTTACACCCCCTTACAAGTAGTAGAAATAAGTGGGGGAAAAATGTTAAGAAACTATAATTGATGGAGTGCAAAACAATAAAGTCCGGCATTTGTTGGATTTATATCACACTAATTAGAATTCTTGATACTCTCCCTCTGCCCAAGCTTATAGTCTGGTGCTTCAGGCAATTGATGCACTTGTCATTGCTAAATGCTGACCACAGGCCAAAAGTGTAGTAGATGAAACGGACGTGGCAAGAACTTTGCAATTTCCTTCTTTCAAGCTGTGAGTTTCCGATGCTATGCCACAAAAGTTCGGGCTGCCGCTTTGTCTAGCATTCACAGTTCCAAAAACACATACATACGAGTTGAGTTAATGGCAACTGACAGGCAAACAAAGGCCATAGGGCAAAATGCTGGCCTAACATAACTCGTTAGCAGATGTGCCATATGGTTTGTTAACTTATCAGCTCTTTATTTATTTATTTTTTTTTAACTTTTGCTGGTAGTACTTAAATTACAACAACAAATCAATAAGACATAATGTGGACATATGTAACTATAGTACTGACTAAATGTAGTAGGACTCTCATTTAGTTAGAGCCATGCGCAGAAATGTAGGCAACGCTTTTTATTTCAAAGTCAAAAAGTCAAGCAAAAGAGAGAGAGCGGCATGAAAAGAAATTATGTAATAGAAATAGAAGTAGACGAAAAGCGACAGCAGATAAATATATTATTAGTTAAAAAGCCAACACACACGCACATACACACACACACACACACACGCTCAGAGCTATCTTTTTGTCTATATATTTGTATATATAAAGACAACAACAAGAATAACAACAGCTAGCGGCTATTATTTGAGTGCCTTGAGCTCTTTACCTTTTCTGTATGAATGTAATACATATGCTCCGTCATGGCGTCATATGCAATTTCGCATAAGTTAGAGCGGCACAACTATAGCACACGACTCACTCAAAATTGTGTTTTGCGCTCAGTTTTCAGAGCGGGGTAAAAGCTTTGAGCAATTGAGCGCAAGAACTTTGAGTGTTTTCATTTGGGATTTTTGTTGTAATTTAGGCGCCTTCTTCGATGCGACGCCGCGGCGAAAACGGTCCGAGTTTTCCATGTAGGGAACTCTCGGCAGTCCGACACAGAAGAGTGCGAACATAGCATGAAGTAAGAAGCGCCGAATAAAATATAGCAAAAGTAAAGTGACAAGGCAAAAGTATTAAATAAAATGCCAACATATACGTAACTATGTACATGTGTGTGAGTGTGTATGTACATATATTATGTACTTACATCTACATAGATTTACACTCTGTGTAATAAAACAAAGCCTCATACGCACTCACACACACTCTGGAAATAATACGCTGACTTTGATAGAAGCAAAAAAAAATACACAACAGAAAAACAGAACAACAAAAACAAAACTAATTCAATTATAAACAATTAAAATTGTTTTGAGTTAATGCATTGAGATAAAAAGAGTTGAAGAGTTACGAGTTCAGTGCAAAAGTCGGCTTTATGTAATCGAAGTTTTTTTTGTAGGGGGAAATGCGGCCAAAAGTGTCAAAGTTCTTAAACATTTTTGATTAAATCAGTTAGCAGCGTGTGTTACGTAAAAATGTTGTTTGTGTGTGAGTGTGTTGTGAGCCACCCTACTTCTCTTCCTCCCTACAATGTCTCGTAATGGGCACTTACGTGCACGCTCGCATAAAAGAAACCCTAATAAAGAAATATCGATAAAAACAACAAAACAGTAAAGAAAACAGAAAAACATTCGCATACACAAACTCATACACATACACACACACAGCCTATTGTGTCTGCTGCGTGTGTGTGTGTGTTTGCGTCTGTTTAAATTAGGTGCAATGTCAATAGGTTTGTTATGTTATGGAGGGTCAATGGTTATTGTACTATCATCCAAACTATGCAAACTCATCAGAATCAACTTTTAACCTTTCTCTTTCCTTTTGTTTGCTGTCTCTATCATTACTTATATAAGTGTTTTTTTCCTTCTTATCTATATTTACATTGCAGAAAACTCTATCTGTCTGATGCTCGCTCTTCTTAGTGGATTTCTTTAAAAAAAAAAACAACCAACACAAACCATTTTCAAACTTTGCCTCTTCTACAACAACTACAATAAAAGACAGCAACAGCAACAACACGAACTACAGCAACTGCAACAACAACTGATAACAAGTACCAAAAAACACACACGCACACACAAAAGAATTTCCCAGCGGCAAATCTCAACGGAATATTTACTAAGAACCAGGTAAGTTTCTTAGCCCCTCGCTGTCTTAACTGTCTCACCTGTCCCAGTTGTCCACCTGCCCAAGCTGTCCAAAGTATTTGAAAGTATCTTAAAGTATTCCCAAGCGTCTAAAGTATGCGACAAGTATGCTCCAAACTCGAAACTCTAAACTCAGCAATTCACGTCAAATGTTTGCATAAACTTTTCGCATTTTCACGCGTGGAAAAACAGGAATCCATTCTAAAGGGGTGCGGGTTAGAAGAATGTTGCATCAGTTTGAGCAAAAAATGAAAGGCTTTCCATTTTGATTTGCATTGATTTGCAACTAATGTAAAAAGGTTGAATTCCTCTGTAATGCTGTTGACTTTCGAATGGCTTATGCAGCGTATACTTGATATCTGACCCCTATTGCCAGCGGTGTCATAGTAACGCACCACTAAAAAAAAAAAGAAGTGGAACACAACTCTCTCGACTTGGCTTATTTGCGTGTTTATTGGCTTTAGCTTTCTTTTCATTTCTTATATCAGAGAGAAAAAAAACTTCAAACGTAATTGGATAGCCTGGGTCGCTTGGCCACAGAAATGTGAATTCGTTTTTTATTTCTGTTCCCTTTTGTTTGGTGGCAGGCACACCTTGAGGACTAGAAGCAATAGAACAAGTCGAGAATGAAGTAGGGGAAGTAGGGGAAGTAGAGGAAGTAGGGGGCAGTGGAAGCAGCTGGCACATCAAATTCTAAGCACGAAACCCATAAATTTTGCGCTTTTATTTACATATATTAGGGCCGGTCGGTTTGGCTTGGCTTGGAAACCCTTCTGTTTCTACAATGTTGCTATCCTTTGGCCATGCTGAAAATTAAAGAGAATTTCGTGAATTTCGTTAACGGAAAATGTTGTTTTTCTTTTGGGTAGAGAGGTAGAGGTTTGGTTGGTTCATCGTCCAATAAACAATTCTGCTGACGCGTTGCCCGTAGGGCGCATGAAAAGCTGAAAATTCTTTTCAGCGCCAGCTTAATTCATTAGCTTGGCACAGACAGGAAACACAACAGAGAAAGACAGCGAAGGACAGAAAGAGAGAAGGAGCTGAGTCCTGTACATCCTGCCGATCTGTCAGTCTGTCATTCAGTCAGTCCGTCCGTCCATCCGTCTGTCTAACTGTCTATCCGTCTGTCTGTTTGCCTGCCGGGCGTATTCTTTTTATGTCAAACTAATTTCGTTGCTCGTTTAGCTGGTGTTGTTTTAATTTGTTGCAGCATTTTCCTGCTTTTCCCCCCTTCCAAAAAAAAAAAACGAAAAACTCTCGTCAGCTGCCGCCCACGGCTTAAGTTCGTTAGCCCAATTTGAGCAAATATTAATATATGGTTATAAAGCCTCTGCCACTAGATGGAAATGGGAATGGAAATGAAAATATAAGTTAAGTTAAGGGGCGTCCTGCTGCTAAGAAATAAGAGCTTCGTCCTGTGGCTGGCGGCCTTAACAAAATTGAAAATTTTCTTCTTTCTTCATTAAGTATTATTGTGCCGGGCCTCAGATAATATTAGATTATGTAGTACAGGCAGCCGAAGCAGCTGCGTGGTAATGTCAGAAATGTGTCTAACACACACACACACACACACACACACACACATACACACACATACAGCGAATGACAGAGGAGTAGAGAGACAGACGGAGATATAGAGATATGGGGAGATGGAGAAATGTAAACTGCGAATTGCCAAGAAGTTTGCTAGACAGACGGCAAAGGCAACGAAGCGGCGGCATTTAAGCTAATCGGCTTAAAGTATCAGGCTAAAAACAGGTGACAGGGCAAGTTGGCAGCGCGTCCACTTCGCGATATGCTTAACAGACGCGAGGGGACAGTAAATAGAGAAAGCTGAAGAGAGTAGGGAACATGATGAAGTTGAGATACACTGTCTCCTGGGCATTGTCCTTTTTGCCGAGCACAATTTAATTTGCTGTCCACTTTATTTCCCATTTTCTTGGTTGTTTTACATTTACAGTTTTTGGTAGAAAAAGTCAACCGCAAGTGCATTTTTTGCTTGCCCCTTTACAGACGCAGCCACGCCCACAGTTTACGCCCCTTAAGAAAGAAGTCGAAAGCCCACAAACAAAATGGCGGCGTTCATTGCGAAACAGATGGTTGGAAACCAATTAAGTGCCGTTAAAGGTAAGTCAAAGTCAAAGCCACTCACAGATACATCGCATCTCATTATGCTCACCATCAGATACATATACACATACCCATAGATACTAGATACGTACGTACGTATTTATACATACATATACAGAGTCATGTATGTGTATTTTTGGCATACGATCGATACACATACATAATTCATTTTCAAGCGGCTGCACATCGTGGCATGAAAGTGGCCAACGCTTAGCTTGCCACAAGCCCCCGCCACATGTCCCTGCCACATGCCCCATACCCCATACTCCATAATTCTCAATAGTAGTTACTGCTGTTGTTGTTATTGTTTAATCATTGGCTGTGCAATCGCTTGGAAAATCATTGAATGCTTTCAAAAATGTAGCGCGAGTTGGGATATTTTATTTAAAATGCTTATCAACTGGCAGCATGCGACATTGCCACATGCCACATGCTACATGCCACATGCGAGGCATTTACATAATGTATCTATGTATCTACTGCTACTACTTATGTGAGTCTGTGTGTGTGTGTGTATCTGAAAGTGTGGCAAGCAGGCAGCTCGCTCAATTTACTGCCCCAAGGCATCGTCAACAGCTCTCGGCCAGCTAGGAATCCCCTTTCCGTCGCAGCTCCCCTCGATTTGCCTTTTCATGTTGAAACTGGAGCTGACGTTGTTCGTGTTCACGTTCTCGTTCTCGTTGTCCCTGTCGCTGAGTCTCTTATCAAGCTCAGAAATTCTGCACGAATGCGTCGGGAAGTGGTTCCAACAAATTGATACACTTAATTGCGTAGATTGATGCTAAATTCACAGCACTTCACATTGGCATTGGCATTGGAATTGCCAATGTTCTTATAGCAGGCATAATACCCACTTATATTTTCCGTATACAGTCTACCAAAGAACAGAATACAGAATGCAGAGAATAGAGAACAGTGACAACCAGGCAGCTCAATCATTGCCCACACTCACACAGTTCTTGCCACCTTGCCGCATGCCACTTGCCACGGGCTGTGTCAAGCTGTCGACTGCGGTTTGAGACTCGTGTGATTGCCAATTGGAGCATTAGGCCGTCAAAGTCTGGCAGTGATAGACTAGCTAAACATGAAAATGCCATTAGCATGGTCATAAAAATCGAGAAATCAAATCGAAATAAAATATATATACACTCGTATATATACATATAATGTATATAAATGCACATAAAATACAAGTACGTTTATGTCAATTACCAAGATACAAAACTGCAGATACTCAGAACACATTTCCACATTTCTTTTCCCGCCCTCTCCCTTTTTTTATAGGGGCAGCCACTCAAAAATCGACATAAAATTTGCGACAAATATGAGAAATAGAAATAAATATAAAAATAAAAAGCAAATCGTAAAATATACTCGTATCAAGGCCAAACTATGTATGTTCAACTGCAACGAACATTGTTTACGAATTTAACATTGATGTTGCAAATGTGTAACACAATTTTCTTCTCCCTTCTTCGAAGGAGGAATTGAAGGAGTAAATGTGGGAGAAGAAATCCCCTTTTGGGGGTGATGGCAGCTAATGCGTTTCTATTGTCAACTCTGAGCTCACAGAGAATCAGAGAAATTTATTTGAGCTTCAGTCGTGTTAGCCTTTATTACTATTGCCTGTCTTAAGCTTAGGATAACTTATATGGATTTGCCACACTTGTCGGGGGTCCAGTAATAAATGTTGCAAACGTGCAGGCTCTTTGCCACATACACATGCCACATGCCACCAAAGAGCAATGCAATAAAATATCATTTTGGTTTCACAATTATCATTTCACATGACATTTATTGCCATTTCACAATAGTTTTTATTGTCATTCTGCACTCTGGTTTAACTAATTACTTATACCATTGTATAGTATTAATTCATGTTCTATTTTCTGCTCTTTCCCATTTCAGGTAAGCGTTTTGTTCAGAAAATTGTCGAGAATTTATATTAATTGAAAATTGCGTAAGTTGCATTTGCACATCATCAAAACTGGTCAATACATTTAACATTAAGCTAACAATTTTCTCAAATAAGTTTACTTATCAAACTTTATATAATTATAATATACAATATTATCTAATATTATCTAGCACAATTCCGTTTAGTTATAATTTTAGCGCTTGTGTTTCAGTTTTGAATGATGATCGAGACTTTTGTTGATTGGCCATAAGAAAAAAACAAGTACAGCATGATGAAAGAATTCAAATTTTATAGAAATTAGACTCGTTCAAAATTGAAATAAAGCAAGTTTCAAAGCATAAGAGAGTATCAACAATACTCGTATTATTTAACGTAATCGTAAGTCTAGCATTGCACAAATACAGCTAAAGCGGAGCATATTGCGAATATTATTATGATACACATTTTGAAACACTCACACACACACATGCAATACACACATACATAGATACACAAAACACACTTTACATAAAAAATCGTTTGTCTCGAAAATGAATTCGAGCTAATTCATAAGACCCACTTTCACTCTTTCCCCCGCTCTTACTTCCATTAGATAGTCACAATCCTATCCAAGTCCAGAAAACTTACGTATTTTTAAAAAATAATTGTATTTGTATTCTATTTAAGCTTAAGTGCACACACAGTATTCATATAACGCTCTCCTTTTAGAATACAACAAACAAACAGAAAAAAACCAAAAAAAATAATAATATTAAATAAAAAAGAAAGAAATGTAATGTACACATTTGTACGTCCCTCCTACAAACCTTCACAGCCGAACTTTACCTCATTGTAAAACATACACTAAACACAAGAGCTTGACATAACACTACACAACAAAACACAGCAACAACACACAGCAAACACCTTAAAATACGATACCCAAGTGCACAGCAATCCTTAGAATCTTCATGCACTTCACCGACACAAAACATACAACAAACTGCCACGCCTACTACCACGCCCATACCAGCAGCATCCAGCAACAATAGCAACAATGAGCTCAGCTGCCTTCGGCTTTATATTAAAAGAAAAAAAATACACACAATTCAATTTCTTCTATTACAATTTCCTTTCTGCCTACTCCTCGATAAGGTTATTTGATTCGTTTTATTTTATTATATATATATTTTGTTCTTCTCTTTTTTTTGAGAACGTTCCTGTTATTTTGTACTTGTACTCACTAACATTAACATGAAAGCCACGTCAAGTCACGCCACAACCACGTCCAGGCTCCACGCCCACATTGTAATACTCGAACGCGACGGAAATTTGAGCTCGGGGATGCCAAAAGGCGGCAGCTGTGTCGCCCCCCTTGTATCAAGTATACGCAGTGTATACATTTTAAAGATTCCCCAACGGCTCGAGTTTCTGCAATTTTCAATCACAATCAAACAACACACACAAACAAAAACCAAAAACACAAAACTTACACTTAACCACAACTACAACTACAAACTTTTCAACTTATTCGAATTTCTTGCTGATATGTATTTACTTATCTTAAACAATGCTATCAATTTATATTTATGATACTCACCCCAACAAAAAAACAACTCTCATAATGCGTAGCAACAACTTAACAACTATTTAATTCAGAGAATACTCGTATTAATGGTAACTTTAACCTTTACTTTCCCCGACAAACACACGCTAAACAGATGCTGCAGGCGGTAATATTCAATAATAATCCAAAAACCTACCTCTTACAAATATATAGTATTTAATCGTTTCTTAATTGCATTCAACTTGTACTCGTAATCCTTTTGTACTATTACCACACCAGCAATCATTTTTTGATTCGGTTATGAAATTCCAAATTAGTGACACCCCCACATGATCAGCATCCGTGTTCGAAATAATTATATTGATATATGATATGATATGATTTGCTATGCTATGCTATCCCAATTGGGCTTTATTGCCTTTTAGTTTTTACTTAACTGCTACGAATTCAAATTTATTCCATTAACTTACATTTGTATTTTACTCGCTGCACCCCTTCAAAAACAAATATATACCATATATAAAACTATAAAAAAAAACCAAGCTAACCAACTAACTAACCAAAGAGTCTGCCATAGTTGCACCCAAAAAGAACTTTCACTAACATTAATTATGCATACCCGAACTTTGTCAACAAACTTTTGCTGCCAACGAATTCAATTTGAATCTGCTTAAAAAGAAATATAGAATAATAATAGAGCAACAAAAACTTTATCCTATGATAATAATGCGCGTGAACGAAACTATTTTAATTATCATTTATTATTTCATTTTGTGCAACATAAATCTTTTTTCGCATTATTAATTCAAAGTTTAAAGATCGGAAAATCATTTAGTGTCAATTTTGTATAGAGAATTTGAGTCCCAAACCATTTGTACTATAATATCAAACTACCTTATATCCAATTGAGAACATATTTAAATTAGCATTGTGATGAGTTTTCTATAATTTCAATTAACTAACAACTAACAAACTGCAAATACCAAAACAATTAGCATACAGCAACAATATACAAATACTTATATACTTTATACGATTCCAAATTAATTTTGCATTCCAATTAACAAATACAAATATACAATTTCTATTAAACGTTAACTATTTCCTATCCCTTATTTTGAACTTACTAAAAGGAAAAAAAAGAAATGTTTTATTTTTATGTTATCAATGCTTCTTTAACTATTTATACTTCTACTTCTTCTACTAACTACTTTTACTACTATAACTACAACTATCGTACTACTATCGTACTACTACAACTTAAACTACAACAAAATATGGAACCATACTAACTACAAAACAACTTACATCTTCTACTACCTATTCTACTATAACTACTCTTAACTACAACTACAACTACTACAACTCTACAACTAATATACAACGTATTTACAATGAGGTAAAGTATAAGTAAATATTATTGCTATGTACATAACTAATACTACATATACTATATATATAACACTTTCTACCTACTTATCTATCCATCTGTCTATCCTTATGTATATTCGAAAGCCCTAAAACAAACCCTTTGCCCTACACTTAAGTTAGCTAAACTTGTCAATAACACAAATGCTAAGCCCTTCAATAAAAATGCGCGTATCCCTAACAACTGTTTTCTACATTCTCTATATACTCTTTAGTCTATTCTATATTCTCTCTTCTCTGTACCCCTGTTCTATATTCTCTCAATGCCCATTTTGATGAGCAAACATTTTGACACATGCGACACATGCCACTGGCATGCAAGAAAACGGCACCTACATGACAGATACATATACAGCTACAGCTACAGATACAGATACAAATGCAGATAACAGCAATAGATACAGATACAGATACAGCTACAGCTGTCCGCAACATATGCAATTGATGTATGTATTTTCACCCTCATCCATGCAAATACCGTTTATCCTCGTATTTGCAAATTTTCAATTGCTTGACACATCTGTGTCCATCATGTGGAAGCCAAATAGAAAATTAGACACGACTCGTTGTGGTTAATACACAAATTCAATTAGAAAATCTAGCCTTGATTATGGTTCGTTAAAATACACTCTGCTCACTCTAATTGTTGAACAACAAAGTCAGGAAAGCATTTTGTTCGCTTGTTACCTTATCAAGTCAGGGACTTTTGTCTTTGAAATTATTCTTGTTGTATTGTTTTTAGTCAATTTTTATATAACAAACAGCTTGAGTACAAAAACATAGCAAAGTTTTTTGGCTTAATTTAACTTAAGAGTATGTACTTATTGTTAGTTTAATAACTTTAAGACGATTACTCGTTGCTTCGAAATATTGATTTTAAGTCCGAGTTTCTTTTGCTATGTTTTTACGATGAGAATTTAATATTTGGACGTGTTGAGAGTTTAGTTGATTTTCTAAATAGCCCAGCATATACATAGTCTCAACAATCACAGTTTTTTTAAATAAATCAATAGACGATTGACAATTTAAAAATGAAGAGAATGTTTTGCTCAAATTATATAACGTATACGCAATAAATAAATTAAGCTAGCTGTTGGAAGCTTCCTCTCTTCCTTAATGGTATCTACTGTCCATTAAAATAGCTCAGCTGCTGTTCATGTTGATTAAGAAATTAAGTTCACATTTTTTATTTGCTAAATGCAAATTTTACTGAATTTGCAATTGAAAAGAGACGAAATTTTGCTAACTTAACGTATACGTAATTAAAAGCGCTGTGATACTTTGATTGAGTTCACTTCTTCCCTTCTTTTAATATGGTCCCAATAGTCGAATAAAATAGCTCAAGAGCTTTTCATTATGATTTAGGATCTGAAAAGTTGTCCTTTCTTGTTATCTAAAAACAATTATCACTCTTGCAAGTGAAAAGTTAAATATACAAATTAGAATACAAATGTTTTGATTGGAAAGACATTTATGAAAGTTTAAGTGCTTTTCATAATGATTTCGAATGTCAACGTTTTACATTTTTCAATATCTAAAGACATTGAAAACTTTTGTATGAAAAGAGAAAAAATCGACGTATACGTAATTTAAAGCGCTATAATACTTTGATTGGGAAAACCACTGCCATCAGTCAGAATGCGGTGCATTATGAGTCCGTATTTGTTGTAGCTGTCGACTCTCACGTAGCATCATGAGCTGCGTGGCATAACTAATCCTTTGAGGACACAAAAGACCACAAGTCTATAGGCAAAATGACGCATTAAATTCTGGCAG
This sequence comes from Drosophila putrida, assembly GCA_037043535.1. Taxonomy (NCBI): domain Eukaryota; kingdom Metazoa; phylum Arthropoda; class Insecta; order Diptera; family Drosophilidae; genus Drosophila; species Drosophila putrida. The sequence goes on along the minus strand of JBAMBI010000390.1, from coordinate 629,335 downwards.
AGAGTTGTGTAGGGATAGGGATAGGGATATGGATAGGAATAGGGATTGGAAGGGGGTACGTAGTTTCACATAAATGGTGCATATTAAAAATTCTTTAAATATTTCTGCTCGAACAGCTGCCGAGCGACCAAAATATTTGCATGCAGTTTATCAGCTGTCGGTCCAAAAGGGACGCGAGACTCTGAAGGCATTTTTGTCAAATTTCCAACATTTACTGACATGAAGGCACATTCCTGACATTGACATGCCTGCCACGCCACGGGGTGGGGTAGGAGTGAGTTTGGATGATGGAGAATGGTGGATGGAGGATGGATGTGGATGTGGATGTGGATGCGGGGTCGAGGATGTAAATGCGGATGCGGGCTTGTGGAGTGTTGTCGGCTTACAACTAATTGCTGGCGCTAGAAAAAAGAATTGAGTGCAGCCAGCGAAATGGCAATGAGATTTACTTGCGTCATTATGAAGAGCCATAAGCCGAGACGGGGACAGGGTGTTAGAGGCGGGATCCTTTTGGCACAAGTACAAGGCACATCTTAACACTTGCACACGCCCACTTCCCTGTTCTCTTTCCATTGTCCTTTCTCTTGTCGACTTTTGCGTTTACTTATGCACACGCACGTAAAGAGGCAAGAGCTACAGCAAGAGCAACAACAACAGCTACAGTTAAAGCAAAAGCTAAAGATATATTCCCAGCAATAGCAGCAGCAACAGATACAGATACAGATACATTATACAAGTGTTAGATGATGTGTGTGTGTGGGGTGTGTGTACTGTGGCCATAAGTAAATATTCCGGCTCTTTGAGGCTGTTAAAATGTAATTACGCCAGGAATATGGTAGTTGCTATTAGCGACTATGACAATGAAATCAGCTCAGAGACGGAAGAAGACGGGGGAGAGGGAAGTGGGAAGAGAAGGCGACTTGGCAACGTTGCTTAAGAGACTTGCCAGAGAGTTCAGCTGCTTAAGCCAGTTTCTCTAGTTATAAAAGTCGCATACGCAACCCACATCTTTTCCTATTGCCCGCTTCCTGTCATTTGTAGCACGTCGCCAGCGTCTCCAACCTCTGACCCAGATGCGGATGCGTGCGCTTAAGGGAGGGCGCGAAGGGAAAGGGAACGGGAAAGGGAAAGAGCGGGGGAGGGCTGTAACAAAGCTCAGCGGTCTTGAACCGGATTAAGCAAGAAAATAATTTGACGTTCGTGCCTTTTCAACAACTCCTTACAATAAAAAAAGAGATGAAAAAAAATAGAAGCGACGAGCAGAAAAATTACGCACACACAGTGTGGAAGAAAGACTGCGAGATAGAGTGGGACAAAGAGTGAGTGTAAAAGAGAGGGAGATAGAAGTGTATATGGAAGTAAAAGGATGATGGGCCAAAGAAACTGAGGCGCTGAGCACTCGCACAAATGGTTGGCGCTTCCTTTTTCCATTTCTTGTCATTTTATATGTTTATAAGTGTGTGTGTGTGGTGTGTGTGAGCATCTCTATGTGTGTGTGTGGTGGCAACACACAAATGAAAATGGAACTCTAATGTAGTATTCCCTTAGCGTGCGCGTATTAAGTCGCATAAATGTCACCCAGTCAACAGCCCAGTCATCCACATTCAGATTCAATGCGACATCCACATCCACATCCAAAGTTTCCTAAGACAATTACGGCCTCTGTTCAATGTGGATGGTCCACGTTCCATTTTTACCATGACGTGTTGGTATTCAAAATAGCAGTCGAAGCAATAAAACGCAGCGTGCGACTTACTTATCCCATCTTTAGATCGTATATCAGACTTATGACTCGGCCCAGCACTTAGTGTGAACTCCTTGCCCTGATGATATATCACGGTTCAGCCACAGGACTAGGTATTAAGTACCCTCATTATGCCCAAGACATGCAGCAGAGAATAAAAAAAAGTAAAGCTTTTAACGGCAAAAAATATAAAAGAACTGAATGAAAATAAAATAGGAAAGCAAAAAAAATTGCCTTAGAACAACCAATTTGTATACTCGGATTCAAAGTGATTTCATTTTTTTTCCTTTTTTTCATTTTTGGAGTAGGGGGAACTGTTAACGCTGTCAAGAAAATGCTGCACACAAATTGAAGGCTTCCGCTTTTCCAGAGAGCGGTCTTAAAGGGGCCATCGATGGCCAACGGGTTGTCCATTAGAAAATAAATGAAATATGCAAAATAGCAAAAGTAGTAAGGAGAATAAATGTAGAATGAAGAAATTGAAGTTGATGGAGTGATGGGCAAATGGCCAAATGGAAAGATAGATAACAAGAGAGAAAGAAAGAGGAAAATGGTGGAGGGGGAGGCGAAGGGAGAGGAGCTGGGCAGCATGCACAAGCGGTGTTAATTATGCTGTCATGATAATTATATTACAATAGGCTTGATTAGTTTTTAATTGAGTTGTGCACTTCCATGCTCCGAGCATCTAAAACTCTAACTGACTTTCCGACTTTTGACTTTTAAGGACTCGCTAAGGATTCCCAGCCAAAGACAGACGATGTAGTTCTCACTCAGAATACTCAAAGTCAGTTGCAGTGCACACAAATAGAAGAAAATTGCGAAATAAAACTGAAGAGCGACAGAAGAACAACGGAAAGCGCCAAATGGCATAAAAGGAAGTTCATAAAGTTCATAAAGCAAATTACAAAAGTCTCATAAAAGCGCAACATTTATTCCTATATAGCTGGCAAGCGGGTGGGTTGGGGTAAGGGTAAGACTAGGGGGTGGTTGGTGTTTGACAACATTTTGGCAAATCAATTTTTATTATAAAATACTTTGACTGATTTAAGAAAACAATAAGCGGCGTCTACACAAATCAAGCGTACCCTAAAAAGTTAATTCACAAAGCTATTCAGCAAATTGATGACTATAAATTCAATTTAATGTGCGTTGCCTTTAACACATAACATATAGACCAAGAGACCGACAGACCGACCAACCGAACCAACAACAACTTGCAACGGCGACAGCAGCGACAGAGGCAGTGGCAGCAACAGAGGCAGAGGCAGCGACAGAGGCAGTGGCAGCTACGCTATTTAAACGCGTTTAAGCAAAATGTGGTCACTACAACCCCGTTATACACGCATCTACACTGCCCTTCCTCCTTTGCTGCAGCACCTGCGAGAAAAGCAAGAAAAGCGAGAAAAGCTGGAAAAGCGCTCAAGAGCAACGCGTGGGAATTTTTAGTGCGTTTGCGCTGTTTTTGGAGGCTGTGTGTGGCAGCGACGTCGACTTCAGCAGAGCTGAGTGCGACAACAATAATTAGAGCGAGCAAAAGCTCAATTCGCAGTCACTGCTGCGGCTGTTGTTGCTGCTGCTGTCAATGCTGCTGCTGCTGCTGTTGTTGCTGCTCTCGATGCTGATGCTGCTGCTGCTGTTATCAAAGCCAAAAACAATTGTGATTCTGCGCAGGCGTTAAACTCAGTTTACAGTTAACAGTCAACCCCTGTGTTTAGGTCATCCATCGTATGCTCAATTTCAAATCACGACGCGGTCCAGGCAACAGTCGACGTCGACTGCAACTGCGACTTCAACCGCGACTGCGGCAGCGACTTCGACTGCGACTGGCAATGGCATAAAAAGCCAGGCCACTGCTGACAATACTCCTACTCCAGGTTTGCACTCCAGCGACTGAAGTTCACACACTCACTCTCACTCTGACGTAACGTAACAGCCAGGGCAGCCAGAGCATAGAGTCAGTGTCCAGAGTTCAAATTCAGATTCGAGTATTGAATCCCTTGCAGAATCCGTGAGGATTCCGCGCAGCGCAACGCCAAAAAGTCGGCAACATTTAAGTTCAGTTTTCTTGCATATTCAGTTCGTGTGAGCTCGTGAACGCGTTCGTATCGTCGCTTTCGGCGTTACAATCGATTGTTTGCCATGGCAACGATGACACAGCCGAGGTCCACAACAACAGCAATGTCAGCAACGAGTATGAATACGAGGAAACCGCAGCGTTTAGTGTGTCACAGTTGCAGCAAAAGCGGCAGCAACACGAATCGCATTCTCAGTCGCAACTCACGACATTGGCTCAGTGTGTGTGTGAAACATCAGCAGTGCGGTGGTGTTGTTGACCAGCAGCAGCAGCAGCAGCAACATCGTCAGCTACAGCAGCAGCAACATAAGCGTCGGCAGTGCGCATCGGTGGCAACTGCAATTATCGTTGTCGCATCGTGAGCAAACACAAGGCACAAATACGGAGAGATAGCATTGGCCTAAAAGCGCCCAGAAATTATGAATTTCATTGGTATGCACTGAAAACAAAAATGAAAAAAAAACACAAAAACAGACAACTACAACTGTCAATTAGTTAACGTTATACGTCAAACGTGACACGTTCAACGTTCAACGTTATTCGTTAATCGCTACACGTTTGACGTAATTAAATATTTGGTGTTGTGTGCACTTTTATTTCATTTCTATCTCTTTCTCTGCCTAACTCTAACTTTATACTTCTACACTCTACAACTGTAACTGTAACTGTAACCGATAACTCTGTTACACTGAATGTAAGTCATATAAAAACAAACTTTCCTTTTAAGAACTCTCATATATCCGCTTTAAATCAACAAACATATGCTGCATAATCATCAAACTAAGTACAAGAAAAAAATCAATCACATTCTTTGTCCTCCTCCTCACTTCTTGTCACCATGTTGTTGGCCGAGAACGTGGCGCTCTTTTATCGATTTTTAACGTTAACATAAAGAAGCAAAAGTAAAAGCAAAAAAAAAACAGAAAAAGAAAAAAAAGTTCAAGGTCTGTCCACAATGAAAATCCCTCGAAATCCTTACCATCTTTCGCAGTTTCGACCATTTATTATGCATTAAAGCTGCTGACAACTTCTTAACTTTGCCAATCTGCCAGTCGACTAACTGTGTGAGTGAGTGTTTAAATGTATATGTAATTCTATGTTTGTATCTCTGTGTGTGTGTGTTACACACTTGGATTAAGTTTGCAGCGTTGCTGCTGCGCGTAGAGTCCATCGCCATTGCGGCAACCAAAAGCCTCCGTGAACTCGGGCAAGTTACGCAAGATTGCATGTTGCAACTGCCGCTTCCGTTCCTGCTGCACTGCACCCAGTTGATTCTCTCGACAATCCACAAGCAGGCTGCCAATAAAGTAAAGTCGCTGCATCGACAATTGCAATCTTCCGACAGCTAAAAGAGTATTAAGTCGTGATGTTGTCGCCTGTTGTCCCAACCATTGTTTGTAGCAACTCAAAGACTGTCGTTGGGCGAGCATACCCAATAGCAGATCATTCCCATTAATCATGCTGTCTGTGGTGGGCACATGAGTGCAGTTTTGGAACGCTGCAAATTGTCGTTCCGAGTCCATGCTGCGCCAAGCACCAGGAGTTCGACTACTGCTTCCGGCGGCAATTAAGGAGCGTGCAAATCGTTCTCCAACCAGCAGATAGTTTAAAGGTGTACTTAGGTTAAGTGGGGACAACAATCCGTTAACAGTGTCAAAGATTTGCGCATATTGTCGCAGCTGATGTGATGCCATGTTGACGGTTTGTCTTTTGTGCTGAAAGCGTCGCAACTTTTCCATATTCCGATAGAAACTTCTTCTGCCCAGCTGTAAATCATGATAGGCCGCATTCAAACGATCATCTCCATTTAATGTTTGATGCATTACTTGGCCAAGAAAACGCTGTGAAGCCTGCTCAGAGATCTCATCGATCCACACGCTGCTTGACAGCTGTGACTTGTAGGACTTGCCAATGGCCGAATACATTTGTGTCATTTGGAGACGATCCGAGCTAATACGTTGCAATAGATGGGCATAGACATCACCAGCGTAGGTTTCCACCAGCTGCTGACAATCAGCGGCAGCAATATCTGCAATAGACCAATATTAACAGGGCGTATCAGCAACATTAGGTATACGTACCCATAAGATAATCAATCCATATCCAATTGAGCAAACGATGCATGCTTGTATTTTGCAACAACTGCAAATAGTCTACCAATCGAGGTAGCTGCTTTACCACAATTGTATCCGTTGGTTGCAACGTCTTTCCGCCCAGCAACTTTTTGAAATACCCATCCCAATCGAGGCGACTCACCGAGGCATTGCCAAACGAACTTCGCTTAAAGTTGACATATGTGAACTGCACCTGATCGTCAATTCGTTCCATTTTGACAATATCCCGACGACTACGCTCCAGACTGAGCACCTCCAGCGATGCCACATGAGCACGACTCTGTTCCACACCGAATCCTTGCAACAATTCGCCCACACGCTGCTCGAACTTCCGCATCGTATGGCGTCTGGTGACATCCGGTTGAAGGGTTACCAATCGTTTGTTCGACTGCATGCTAATCTTGGTCTCGAAGAAGTAGGGTGCCCCCATCTCGTGAAAGTATCCAATCAATCCCAACCAATTCAATGTCTGATTGATTACATTGGTCGCCTCAAGAGCTGGCCAACCACCGCTGCTCTTATAAAGCTGTGATGTCCTTAAACTCTCGACACCACGATTATTCTCGCAGGACTTGTAGAAATTAATCAGCTGCAATTCCATATCCAACAATTGGCTTGGATTTGTTGCCTTTAGCAGCTGCTGGAATCGCTGCTGTTCCTGTTGGCGACGCAGAGTCTGATTAACATTGGAGCTGCGTCCACAAACGTAGCCATAAAAGTCCTGGCACGGTGACTTGCTATTGTCGAGCAACTGCTCCAATTGGTGGCCAAAAGTCAGCACACTGCTATCCACGCTAACAACATTGGCAGCAGACACAGTGCCAGCTAGAATTAATACTACAAACAACACTTTTAAATCCATTTTGATGTAGCCTCTTTGAGGTCTGAGCTTAGAATGCAATTGGCTTTTTCACTAACTGTCTAACTGGTCACTGTCCCTCGTGTGCTCACTTGGAGGTTAACCCGTTTAAAGGTCACTCTTGCAACTTCCGCAACTTTTTGTGGCACGTTTCACTTGTGCTTCCAGACTGAGCCGACGCAATGCCTCGTTCAATGCTGTGCCCCAACTAATCGCGTTTCCGATAAGCTCTCAACTCAACTCAGACGTTGTCTTGTTTAGGTTTTTGTTTTATTCTTAATCAAACATGTGTGTCAAAATGTCAAGCTAAAATTGGTCATGACCGATTTTGATTTGTATTTAATCTACAGCAATGTAACATTAAGTGTGGGTTCACTGTACTGCACTGTACTATACTGTAATAGTTAGCTTGTAGCGCTACACAGAAAAAAAAACCGTGATATTTAGCCCTAATTCAATCAGAAGTTCAGTTATCTCAAAATTTCTAAAGCCAAGTACGAACTACTTGATTCCAGTATGGGATTTTACTTCGTTTTAAGCTACTTTTTTACTTATCAGGGATTCTGTCAAAGTGTTCAACTTGAACCAAGAATCTTTGGCTTATTTGCCAATTTTAGTGATATACGCTTATAATCTTATTATAACAAAATTATCCTAAAAATTCAAGCAAAATTCGAGTATTTCCAACTTGATTTTTAATATGTTTTTCCTGTGTGGGAATCATAATAAATAAATATTATAAATCTTATAACCATGAACAATATAGTACAGTAAATACTCAAACTAATCATAAAATATTCTTATTTTTTGTGTATAAAATGATTGCCATTGTTAAGCTTTTTCCTACACTTGACTTTATTCGAATATAGGCGCTGTAGGAGGTGATGGTGGCGATGATGGCGACGATAAGGAAAAGGCAGAGGAGGAGGAGAGAGAGCGTCAGGAGGCCATTCGTGAGGCCGAAGAGCGACGCAAGGAGAAGCATCGCAAAATGGAGGAAGAGCGCGAAAAAATGAGACAGGACATACGCGATAAGGTAAGCGATTCGTTCCTCCCCCTTCCCCTCGCCATCCAGCCCCTCTCTTCCTTTTACCACGCTTCCTTCCGTCTCTTCTATCCAATGTGAATGAGAACAATGTGCGGTAATCTGTCGATGAAAAAGAAGTGTATACATTATCTAAAGTGTGCGGTTGAACTTCCTGCTGCAGTTCAAATTGACTCTAGTAGGGAGTCCTTTTTACGAGCGACTCCCTAACGGAGTCAGATTGAATTTTAAAGGATCAATACAACGAGAACAACAACAACAAAAGAGTGACAAGTGACAATAATGAAGGTTTTTCTTACGATTATACTTACAATACAGCATTCATTTCATAACTGAATTCTATATGGCATTGTCCTGCCCTGATTTTACAGTACAACATCAAGAAAAAGGAGGAAATCGTCGAGGCAGCGCCACAAGAGGAGCCCAATCCGCTGATGCGAAAAAAGAAGACACCCGAGGAGTTGGCCGCCGAGGCTGAGCAGGAAGAGCTCGACGATTTTACAAGTAAGTCCATCATGTTTCCACTCCATGCATAGAGATATGTGTATATGTATGTAGCTGCTAATCGTCTATATGTATATCCTTGAACTGGTCTTTAACTACTACTATTTGCTAATCTAAATAACTCACCAAAAGGTTCGGCTCTCTCAAGTCGACATCCATGTCTACTTAGTGCTATGTGTAACTGTCTTTAGTTGTTTCATTTTTATTAAGTTAAGATCTACGTTTTATTCAAGCGGCTGTAATGCTCAACAACAACAACAAAAACAACTACAATAACAATAGCAAATACGACAAATACAACAGCAACAATAACAATTAAAAACAAACAATGTATAAACAGCTGAAATACTTGTACTCTTTTTACGGCGCTTGAAAGTACTTAGTACACATAAATGTGTGTGTGTATCTGTGTGTATGTCTCGTATCTTCTCGTGCTCGTGCTAAAAAAACTGTCTAATCTATCTACTACTACTACTGCTACTATAAACTATCAACAACTCTACTATCACTAACTAACTAAAACTATCTATCTACTACTATATCTATGTACCTTTCCTGTGAGCTAAATATCTAATAAGTATAAGATCTACTCTCCTTCGTAATTGTAAGCTAAATCTATAACTCTAACTAACTATCCAAAGTTTCAACTGAAGCTTCTATCTTAAAACAACGAATGAATAACTCTCTTAATGCCTATATATATATATATCTATAAAATGTGCACTCCATTTTCTAATTTACTTTACCTGATTTATTCATCATTTGTTGTCAAACTAAGTTTCGTTTGTTTCTTTATAATGGTTCTTATAACTTTGAATTATGTGTTGTATTCGCAAAACAAAAAAATGGGTTGCAATTTAATAAATTAAATTGAATTAATTGATATTAGTTGACGATGAAAAGCGTCGTATTGTACTTAGGTTTCATGTCGAAAATGAAAACAATACTATATATTTAAATGATTAGACTAAGGTAAGTGCTAAAAATCCTATAATATACTCATCTGTGTGTGGTAATCTTATTGCAATCTTTGCATTTATATTCATCTACTCCACAACCACCAGCAACAATAAATACAAAAACAATTACTTCAATTACTCTGTCTCTCAATCTATCTCTCTTTCTCTCACTCTCTCACTATCTGTCTATAATGAAGATTAAATCCAATGAATCGTTGACCAGTCAGATTAAATAATATACTATGTATTTTCGAAACACTCACAACAAACAGTCCAAGAAACTCAATAGAAAATTAATTAACTATGGGAATATTTACACCAAAGAGAATACTAAATAATTAGATGGGATGAGAGAATATATACACATATATGTAGGTCTAGGTAGCTAGTAATAATTTTTAAATTATACAATTATATTATACATTATTTTGGTTTCATTTTACAACATTTTACAACTCACCAACTGCACTAACTAATTAATAGAACTTTATATAATTTGTTTTAATAAAAAAAAACAAACTAAAACTTTTTTTTGAACTATTTAAAAGCTTGAGTGCTCAATTACATATGAAAACTTAACACGCATAACAAAATAAATTTCAAATGAACCTGATGAAAAACTTTTCTACTCGTAATTGTGTTTGCTAATGAAAAACTTGAAAACAAAATAAAATAATCATGCTAAAATTTAAAACCAAAAACATATAAAACTTTTTCCCTCTTGCAACTGTCTACTCTCTTTCCTCTTTAATGTGTATGTAATATATGTATTTTATATAGATTCTCTAAGTATATAAAATATATATATTACATATATGCTGTATATGTATGTGTATTTCCAAAACACCAACTATTTATTTCATTGCAATCTATCTCTCTCTCACTATGACTCTACTTCTACTAACTAACTATTGCTTTTTGTTGTCTTTTAACTACAACTACAACTACAACTACAAAAACAACCAACTAACTACTTACACATAAACACACAGAAATAGTAACATACATGAGTACTAAGAAGACTTTGTTGATTTGTGTTATTTAATTATGATTTTGAAAGAAAAATACCGACTTATTTATTACAATCTCCCCTTACCTACCGCATTGCATTTTGAGTGATGTCTCTATTGAATTGAATTGAATTGAAAAACACGCATTAAACATTACCTACCATATACTTTTTTTATTTAGAACAAATATTGTCTAATGCCGTAACATAAAATTGCACTTTTGCGTTACGTGACGCTTCGTTACGTTGCGTTTACTTGCGTTATGCTAGTTATGCTAATTATAACAGTTACCTGAGCATCCATAAATACATATACATACCAGTTAACATACATAACATTTGTAGTCTACTCTACAAAATATGCTTATTTATTGCTGTTTCCATACTCAATTTCTTATTACAGAACTGAAAAATCAAATAGAAACGCAAGTAAATGAGCTAAAATCTCAAATAGAGGGAAAATGTGTCATGCAGTGATATGTCAGTCATCATAAAATAATAAAAAAGAAATTAAAATGAAAATGAAAAACCCACAAAATAAAATAGAAAATTGAAATAATATTAAATCAAATATAACAAGAAAACAAAACGAAACATTTATGAAATGCAATTGATTTAAATCACTTAACTTCAATTTGTTGATATAAAGTTATAAATATATTATGTTCAATCGTGCAGCATAGTATTGGAAAAGCATAAAAAAAATAATCTATTTACCATACATATAACCCAAAACTCATAATTCGGCAGCAATAAATCGAGCAAATATATAAAACGCCGCAGGTTGAGATAATGTGCAGCAACTTAAGGATTATATATACATACATATATGTATATATATATATGATAAAAAAGAATAATATAATAAAAATGAAATGATGCAAAATAAATAATATATATACATAAATATGTATGAAAACAGGACGGTGAAATCCTATTGAATTTTAAAGTAGTTAAAACATAAACCAAATTATGTATAAACGAAACATAGTAAACGCCTTTAATAATATTCAAATCACTTTTGCTTCGATGATAATGTAATATACTCAAAGCCCCAAATATACAATACATAACCGTTGTTTAGTTGATAGCATTACGAAATTACAAAACTAAATGAAACGAAGCGAAGCGAATTCCAACTCCAGTTCGAAATCGAAATCGATATCGATATCGAGACCCGAATCGAAATCGAAACTAAACAAAATGCGAATGGTGCGACAGAGACAGGTCAGAGTCAGAGTCTGAGACACAGATCAGACACAGACCAGACCAAACAGAGACAAACAATGGAGGTTGCTGAATCATGTCGAACCGTCGAAATACGTTGCTGAAATCTTTTTGGACTTTAATAACATACATACATACATGCATACTTACTTACATACATACAATACGTATATACACGAGTATGAGACGGGATGAAAGGAAACGAAAACGGAAACGGATATGATATTTATAAATCGACATATATTAAATAACTAAATTCTTTTGTTGATATTTCAAATTCAATTCAAAACAAAAAATTTAAAAGAAGGAAAAAATTGACTGCAAAAATGTTAAGATCATCGCTGGTACTCGAAATGATAAGAAATCAAATAAAAAAACGCAAAAAACAAACCCAAAAGACAACAAGTATTCATGATCGTTTGTTTCTTAAACTCAAAAGAACTCTTCTTTAACAGCTATAATATTTTGTTTCTTTCCTATACAAAAACAACATACACACAACAACAACAACAACAACAACAACAATTGAGACATTCTAAGCTATTTGAGATTTGAGATACTTATTGAACATACTGATTGATGCTTCTGAAATGTAAGTAAACTACCTAAACTACCTATATACCTAAACTACTAAATCTCTATATACTTTTATTACTCGTACATTACAAAATTTGAGTTCATTTCACATTATTCAAGTGAATATTGATTAAGTTGATGATATAAACAAATTACAAGAAACAAAAAAAACAAAAAGAAAATATTACCCATTAGGCAATATTGTATTATGATGTTACGAAACCAAATCAAGTCTTAGATGTACTATGTAGTCATTTAGCAAAGGACAATAGTTCATAAGAAACGCTAGGCAGTTCAAGAGCATAATGCTGTGATACATTTAGCATACATGGTTATTTTTCTCACCGCAAAACGCACACAATTTTTGCAAGCCACCCATTAAGTAATCCCCGAAGACCCAATAAATGAACACGACACTTTAATAGAGTCGCATGCAAAAACTTAAAATATATATACTTACATACAAGTACATAATAATACGTAATGCCATAATACATACTTACTAACAAACAATGCCAAGAAACTAAAGACGGAACGCTTAACTTTAAAGTGCTCGTATATAAACAGATTTAATAACTGTTTGTTGTCTCTCCGTTGTCTGCTCCATCTTGTTAACGTGATGTTTAAGGGTAGGTACCCGCCTACAAACATATATATATAACAATACCAACCAATACATAGTACATAATACGAAAAATATACATTCTACTCGTACCACTCCAAATTGTATATAAACGATTTTTCACCAAAATTTGAAGTACTCTGGTACAGAATGCAACAATGTATGCATGAATGTACATACTACTTATATGTATACATAAGTACACGTATATACGAGCAGGGCTCGATGTGAATCGTTTGATTATAACGGGGACGGGGGAGGAAAGGGAGTTTAATTACTTGTAAATGGTATTCGATGTGTTCGGTTTATCGATTCTATATACATACATTAATTTAATGTATGCAAGAGCAGCTCGTATATACTCGTATGTTTGTTATCAATATTACTATATCACGTTTCTTTTGTTTTTGTATTTTTTTTTTCTGTACCATGTCATGCCCTTTCCAAAAGTTGTACAATAACCGTCTTTACATCCGCCTGTAGTATGCCTTATAGAGATAACCAAAATATCAATCATATCAATATATTCTAAATAGAAAAAACATTTGGAAAGGACATTTGTGCTTCGGCTGGTCGAAGTGAGCATTTTTCTTGTTAATTATTATTTTAATAAAATTAACTACTAATCAATATATACATAACATATAAATATATATATATATATACATAATATAAATATACATATGAATAAATGTTTTAATCACACTGCATTCTCTATATCTCTCTCTTTCTCTGGTGTCTCTCTCTCTCTCTTTTGATTTGAAACACTCTTTTGAATCTTTAATGCGCCACTACTACTACTCTGCCTAAAAATAAAATCTGAATACAACACGAAACAACATCAACATCAACAACAACAACATCAACAACAACAACAACAACTCTACCAATTCTTCACCAAAACTTCGACTCGCTGGTCTCTTTCAGACATATGTACTCTCGGTGTTTTATATGATAATACTCGTATCATCAACAAGAACAACATCAACAACAACAACAGCACAAGAAAACAACTACAACCAGTACAAGAACAAGAACAACAACCTACATCTACTACAGAAGTAATCTTATATGTATTATCTGATAAAAAAAAAAAGAAAACAAAACTGAAAACTAAAGCCAAAAAATGGCGAAACCAACAAAACACTTCAAAACAATATGCAACTATTTTTATTATTACACACAATTCTTTCTGAACGTTGTGAAAATTTATTTTCCTTTTGTAAATGATCCATTTTTTTTTTGACAATCGACAAATCCACATAAACACAGGCATAAATACATACCTATACATATGCATATACTACTCATATATAGTCACATGCATTTAAATAGCCAACATATATGGTGTTGTAAATGTTAAAAGTTATGTACAGATCCAACAAATACCAAAGAAATAAATGTACAATTAATGAGTATTTAATAGCTTAAATGATACTTATCGAGAATGTCATAACAAACAATGAACAAACTACATAAAAATACCGAGAAATCTACTTATGTCCCTTTCCATATGCACAGATATTTTCATTTAACAATCTTTACATTATTTGTGCGTAAATCTTTCATATCTGACTATCGGCAACAACCAATTTCAGTTTCAGGCTGTTAATGCCTCTCTCTCTTTCTCTGTCAATCTAATAAAGCAATCCTTTAGTGCCCCTCGCTCCATACAAAGTTAGGAACGATTGAATGCCTTAATGTGGCTTCTATGAAAAGCGTAGAGATTCTATCCAATGAAAGCATTAATTCTTTAAAATACTTCAAACTAATCTACTAAAGCCTTTACTATGTAGCATTATACTATTTCTCCCTACATACAGATTTTACTAGTTTTACCGAACCCAAGTCTTATGCTCTTTCCAATTCTTAGATCTTAAATCTTAAAAGAAAACGCTTTCTACTTACATACTTACATATAGCGAATGTTTAACTAGATTCTATAAAAGCAAATATCTCTATTGCGTTTTTTCAAATACATATATGATATTGAAGTTCACTTGAATTGTTTACGAAATATGAAAGGAAAACAAAAAACAAAACAAAAGTTATAAAAAATATATGAACTAAAAAGGATGATATATTATTTAATCATTACAAGCGATTTTAACGTAATCATAAATGTTGAAAATGTTAAATGGTTCAGATGAATTTTTGTTTTGACGTTTAATATTTATTATAGTTATGATAATGTATGTATATGTATATCGGAAAGTTTATAGAAAAAAGATTATTGAATATTATTAAATATATATACATACTTATATATGCAAATATATACTTATATGTGCACATATATATAAAAGTATATGTATATGTGTAACAAAATAGGGAAATGAATTTAACAACATCAACCAAAAAAAATAATAAATATATATATATGAGAATAATGTTGAAAAGAATACCATTCAAGTCATTATTACAAGTAGATGTGAAAGCAGTTCTACACACAACAAAAATGCAAGAAACATAAGGAAAACGTTAATAGTTGATTAATTATATTGTTACTTTGAACATTTAATTAAAAGAAAAAGAAAAAAGAAAAAAAATATAAAAAACAAATGAATAATAAAACCATGATATATATGTATAAATATATACTTATATGAGAAAACACAAATAATACAATGGGTTTTTTTTTATTTCTGGGCATCCACAATTCACCAGGTGTTACCTCCAGGTTTACCTCCATAAAATGTACAACATCCGCCAACCAACCAATACACTACTGCGACTCTCAGATACTCTACGTATAGTGAACTTGATTTGGCATGACTGTTAGTCTAAATGTTTTTCCAACTTCCATATCTTCCGTATGTGTGTGTTGCTGTGTCTATTTCTCTCTCTCTCTGTCTCTCTCTTTTACTGTCTCTCCAAATGTTTCTCTTCCTATCTAAACCACTTTCCTATTCCTATCTATGTTCTTACCTATGTCAATAAGCTCAGGTGCTGCTGTCTATATCTTTACTATTCTACTGCTAAGTATACTCTACTCTTAAAACATTGTGTAATGGAATGAGCTGCGTTTTCTACTAAGTATTAAGCACAAAATATCTCGTACAATCGCATCCGTATCCGTATCTGCATATGCATCCGAGATTCCTACAAGGTAAAGGTGAGTTATGTGTAGCTTGTTGGTCATGGAGTCTCTTTACAAACTCTTTCCACTGGGAAACAATCTGAATGTATGTATGTAAGTATTCAGGTGTTACAATTTTCTTTCGATATTCATTTTTTTTGTTTATTGTTGTGTTGTTAGAAACCACTTCATATCTAAGACTAAGGTAGGTGGTGGCAATGCCAATTTGTGTCGTGTCCATACCTCATCATATCAAAAACAAATCCAGAAGAAAGACAAAGTTGAAAACCACAGAAAATACAACAAAAAGAAAAAAAAGAAAAAAGAATCAAATGAAAATTGAAACCAAACCCTTAGGGAACATTTGTCCTGTCCTAGAGAGGGTAAAGAAACAAAAGCAATCAAAACTCGTAAACAAATTTTACTCTTTCATTTTCTTCCTATGTTTTACATGTCACTTACTTACGTAGGCAATTTTACTAAGTTGTAAAAGTTTTGTACTTGGTTCGTTCACATAAACTGATTTCTATTTGTTTTATATTTTCAGCGAAATTGAAAAAACGACTCAGTGATGCTTTTAAAAATTGCCCATTGAGAAACTTGTTTTGAGCAAATCCAAAATCCAGCAATGAAATGAAGGGGATCCTACATTGATAGTTTCGGTTTCAAAGTACATACAAAGATAGTATACATGCATACACATTGTGTACATATACTAACTATGTAAGTATATGCACATATTGGTATGTATGTATGTACTGCGTATATAAGTATATACATACACCTAAGTTTAAGGAAAACTAACCTCTTCAAATAGCTGAAATTTTCATGCGCTTTTCAAAACTTCAACGTGCATTATCTGCGTGCGAGCTCTTGTTTAGCAGCAGACTTTCTATGGTGACTATAACTTTTGTCTGAACTAGGTTTACATACGATAACATACGATTACCATATATGTATATGAAATTAGTACAACCCTACGATGTGCCCTTGAACGCATTAGCAGCTGCACAACATTTTTATTAGATCCTCTCCTTGAGAAGGGAATAAGTAACTTTATGAAAACTTTTCGTTTATTATTGTCATTAGCCTTTTACTTTTAGCAAGTTTTCAATAATATTTTCAATGTTCAACGAATAGTTATAGATTATCCAAACTAAATTAAACAGAATTAATGCTATTTTTTAATCAACCCAAACTTTGGTTACTTAATAAGTGCATAAAATCTATTTATTATAGTAAATAGAAAACGAAATAACCAACGTGTTTAATACATGGTGAATAAACAACGACATTAGTTTAAAGCAATTAGAGTAGATCAACTCACCGCATACCAAGACGTCTTTCATATGTATGTGCCAAGTGCGCTTTTCTTAAGATATTTAATATATTGTAGACGATTTAAAGTGTTTTCGTTACTTGCCAAATAATTCATAAGATTTTCAAAGTACCTGAAATTCCAATGATCCTAGTGGAAGTCTTAAATTAGGTTAAGGTTCTTCAAAAGTTGCAAACGATTATTGAGTTTAGATCATTTCGAAAATACCAACACATAATCAAGTATATATAATAAAAAAAGAAGCTGCTCAACATTTCTCCTGCCTAATTATGTACTTTGATCGTCTTTAATACTTTTAAGAATACCTCTATTTGCAATATATACATTAACTTCATATCACACTAAACTAATTCCTTCGACAAACACATTTTTAATCCTTACAATTTAAATGTATTTTCCATGTCATGTGGTTTAAGCAACCAGAAGATATTCGATATTCGACCGGTTAGAGCAGATTCTTACTATGTATTTCAAAATTTAAGAAGAAGAAGCAATTACTTCGGCTCACCGAAGTAAACATATCCTTTTCAAAAGCTCCATCTGATGAAACAATGGCATATTTTAACAGTTTCGACGAGCTTAATTGACGCAGTCAAAAATTCCGTACCAGAAAGTCAGGTCAAAGAGAAGTACTACTAAGTATAGAGTACTCAGATTCTTTATTACTTATAGATTTGCAGATATGTTTCTTATCTTAATAACCTGTTAAGTAATGGCCTATGTTTTTGAGAGGGATACAAAAGAAATTTTACATCAATCATTCAAATAACAACAATCATATCTAAACCTAAACGATTTCGTGTCTTAATTTAAAATATTAAATGATTTTACAAGTAAATGAAAACAAGAAGAAAAAAAAACAACAAAGCAAAAGTTTCGAAAATGCAAACGTAGTTTTATCGAAAGCAGCAAAAATAATTTTAGTCTAAGTATATATAATTTACATACCAAAAATGACCGACTGAAATTATTGTTAAAAGTTTTATGAACTATACTTGCATATATACATATATTGATATGATCAAGTAAATGAATGAATGAATGAATAAAGAAATATATATACAACAAATTCATATAAAAAAGCAAAATAAAAAAAGAAATATATTAAAGATTCTATACCTTAATCAATCATAAATTTGCGATTCAATATATACATACAATATACATACATATACATATTACGATAGTTGAACGAAATCTAATTTTAAACGACGGCGTGCATACCCCAAGAAAAATTAGTTATATAGGGCCATTTACAATAAAAAAAATAAAATAAATCGAACAATAGTTTTGACATAAGCAGATCGAATAAAAAGTGACAAAAAGGTGTTATTTACTTTTATAAAATAGCAAACGAGTACGGCAATTCAATCCTGATCAGTGCAGATCTATCCTGATGGTCATGAATGTCAGAATGAGAAGCAACCCAAGACTAGTTCCAAAAATAATTCTAAACATACATTAATAAATTGAATCGAAAATAAATGAAAAATAATGAAAATGCAGCGTTATTTAAAACCAAAAACAAAAGCAAGAGAGAAAAAGAAAAAAGGAAGAAGAAAAACCAAATAAATAATATAATAATTACTATCCTAGCGATTATTATACTTAAAATAAATATTCAGGCATTTCAATGATGATAAGATTAGCATCACTAAGACCCTCGTTCTATGCAATGACTACTTAAAGACACATACATACATATGTACATGTTTGTATGTATGTGCACTGCGTTGTATTGCATTGCAATCAATTGGATTATATTGTATGGTATTGTATTGTATTGTATTGCATTTTAATATGTTGTATTGTATTTACTGTTGGATTGTATTTTAATATATAGAAAGAGTTAATTTCAAATAAAGAGTTTTTAAATGCATATCTCCCGACTTTTTAATGAATTCTTATTCAAAGAAACAGCAAGGCAAACAAGTAAGTAACTATTGGGATGCACTATAAATTTAAACGAGAAAGCTAAAAACAAAATGAAAATACTTTAGAACTACCCACAGCAACCCATTTATTCATGTGTGCATTCATTGTAATCTATTGGATTGTATCGTATTTGGTCAGAGTTTATTTCCAATAAAGACTTTTAAAATGCATTTCTCCCAACTTTTCACTTATTCACTATTCAAAGGAACCACAGGACAAACAAGTAAACAAATATTCGAGCTCAAAAGGAAAAGTTCAGGGTACTGAAAAATGTGTCTGCATTGCATTGCAATCCATTGGATTATATTATAGTATATTTGCTTTTTAAATTGGATTGAATTAAAATATATGTCAAGAGTTAATTTTCAATAAAAAACCTTTTAATGCATTCTGTTCACTATTCACAAAGAAGCCACGAGGAAAACAAGTAAATAACTATTTGGATGCATTTCAAAAGGGAAATATAAGAACAGAAATAAAATGCTTATAATGTGTATTTATATTCACATTGGATTGTTGGAGTTTTCTTTGAAAACATTGCAAGAGTTAATTTTTAATAAAAAGATTTTAAATAAATTTCCCTAGACGTTTCTTTTGTTCTTTTGAATGAAACCACAGGATAAACAAGTAATTGGGGTGAATCAAAATGAAAAATTCAAAACAACAAGAAGATGCTTAAGAAGAAGAAGAACTCGAACCCACATCCTATTGAATAAATATGCCCTGCACTCTTGAGTTCAGAGACTCGAGTCTTGTGCTTTTATTGGTATTTTGTATTTGGTATTTGGTAAAACTCTTCGTTGGCATTTCATGCTGCTGCTGTCATTATGCGAGGCCGCATTGTTTAGAGATCACATTCCAAAGTGTTTGGAATTTAAGGACTTGCCTGATGTTGATGCCGATGCCGATGCCATTGCCGTTGCCATTGCCGTTGCCATTGCCTTTTGGCCCTGCTCCTGATTCTGATGCTGATGCTGATGATGCTGTTGTTTTCTTCTTTTTTCTCTGCTGCTGCATTTCGAATAATGTTCAGAGTTGGGCAGAGATAAGAATTTGATTTGGGGGAGAGATTGGGAGTGTGGTTGCTGTTGTCAGAGGGAGGGTGGTGGGGTGGAAAATAACCTTGTACCGGGAGAAACGCACGTACTACAAATCAATACAGAAAAGTGCGCATCTTCCTGGCATATTTCGTTTAATTAAAAAAGTTTAGCGCTGTTTCTGAACAATTGATTCCGAAATTGACATCGTTGACATTTTAATGCGTTTATTTCCGCTTGTCACTTAATGTGCGTTTTATTTACTCTCCATTAACATACATATTGACTGGCAGCTTATCTTAGCCCTAATACGATTTGACCTTAAATGCGAAGCCATTTGTCAGGAATCGTATCGATATATAACCACATGTTCATCCTCATGTATGTACGAGAAGTACAACTTGGTTGTTTCTACAACTCTGAAGCTTATAAATAATGCAGCAAATGCTTTTAATTATACAAACGTACCAGGTAGACCCCATAAATGGTCAAAAGAACGCACTGCCAACACTTTGCCTTCAGCCAAGTGTAAAGAGTCGTGTTTATTAGCCAAAAACAAACCCCAAGGTGCGTATGTGTGTGTGGTTGTATCTTTGTGAGGTGTCTGTGTGAATGTGGCTAAGGTTCCACTTTAATGTAATAGGAATTACCCGAGCAAGCTGGGAAACCCTAATGAAATGCATTGTCAAATGAAATGGTAAAATTGACGACGTCCACTCTTTCCTGAAGTGGCCAACCGCATTAAATCAGCAAACTAACCGCCACTAAATAAACAGACCCACACACACCCCAAATACACACACACACACACAGACACAGACACACGCACACACTCCAGTCGGACATGCTCCCACATACATACATATATGCGAAAGTACAAGATGATGCCGACGTGGTTGCCTGCCAGGATCTAAAGTTAAAAGCACTTGTAACAAATTGAAATCATTCATCTTACTTTTCGCATTCATTTGCACTCGCCTTAACATTTCCACACACTCACTTGAATACACTATCCCCACCCTCTTTCCACCCCCCTGGCCTAAACTGGCCTCACTGAACACTAATGTTGGCATTCCTAATTCGACCGGTCAGCCAATAGCATTAAGTAGTTGGGTTTTGGGCTTTTCTTTGCACAGGTAATGCCCACTCTGTTGTACATAGATACGTATTTATGGGGAAACTACAAGCATCTCAAAGCGAGGCAGTCAACAAATAAAGCTTAATCAGTAAAGCATTATTGCAATATTGGAAAGTATACGTAAGTAAGACTCATACATATATTATTTCATTAGTTAATTTATTTTGTTTATGTACAAATACGTAGAACTATGCATTTTAAAAACTACATACGAACCAAAGAAAAGTTATAAAAGTAACGTTAAGTTAACTTGTGTTTTATATATTTGCCATATACTAAATAATGAGTATGTATGTAATGTTTAATAACGTTGGCTAAAACTTAGTGGTACATGGTGCCTTTTATTTCACAAACACAAACATATTTTTGAAGAAAACAACTTTTAGCGAACTTTTCAACAGTGAGGTTCCGGGTTTTATTTACAGTTTACATCGCAAAATCTTGGTTTCTAGGAATCTTTGTGGTATATTTACTGTTTGAAATATGAATTTATTTGTTTTCATTTTTTACCCTGCCAAACCAAACAAGAATAAAATCATTATTTAATGTGCGGAAAATTTTAAGGAGCTCAGAACTCAAAACTTGTTACAGGGCATCTCTTAGTAAAACATATTTGACTGCAGTTTCATACTGGTTTTACCTATATGACAATGGCGAAATAGGTGGAATTCATAAAAATTGATTGTTTACATAGTATTTTTAATTATTGTCACACTTTACGAGCACAAAGTGGTGCTTCAACCTAATTAAATGACCACTTCAAAACAAACATAATTAGCATTTAATTAACATATAATGTTTTATATACAAACCTGAATTGAAAATAAATTAGTATTGTGTACTATATAATATATAACAGTACATACATAATATAAATAGAATATACAAAAAAAAATGTGAACTTCAGTTTTCGCTCAATCGACTTGTCGACTGCAGCAGCGGCAAGCACTTTCAAGTGGATGGCTATTAAAACGGGCCAAGACCTGTCAGATTCAAGTAGAAGAGAAATCATCGCTCCATTCAAGCTGAAATTGCATTGATGAGGCAACGGCAACGGCAAAGGCAACGGCAACGGCAACAGCAAAGGCGAAACCAAAGAACCAACAGAGCAAAAGTAAATATGAAGAAGATACTCGTACTCAGAATCAGGGAGTGCTTCGTTCGCTCCCAGTGTATTTGAGTCTTATGCCATTTCTTGTTTACAATATATAAATAATCACTTGGCGGAGAGCAGCAATTTCTCGCACGATTGCCTGATAAGCCCGGTCTCTGTCTTGAGTCTCAGTCTCAGTCTCGAGTTTCATTCTCAATATAAGACTCAGATTCTCAGTATAATTCTCAGTTCCAGCTTGGTGAAGGTGACAAAAATGGAATTGATATTTTCAAGCCGCTCTCAGTTTGATTCCAACTGGCAACGGGCAAGCGCATACTGAATCGCTAAATTTATGCAGATAAAGAAATAAATTAAAAAAAGTTTTAAATATTAAATCGAAATGAATCTTCTGCTCGGTTTTATATTGCTGCAAAGCGTATTTCAAAGCTATGCACAAGGTAAGATCTGGCTTTAGAATATAACTCGCAGGCAGGCGGGAAGACGGTCGGGATTTGTTGAAAATCAGAATCTGAATTGAGTCACAGAGCTGCTTGAGACAAAGCAAAAGCAACGCAACTGGTTATCACCATTGAACTCGACCCGATGGAATCTTTACGATTTAAACATATCCGTGGGGTTTTTTTTGTATTAATATGACGTCGCCTCTTATCTATTTTGAATTGAATTTTCTCAAGAAATCTTTGGCTATTGTAACACGCCTTCAAGACAAAGTGGAACCTGCATATATCTGAAGGATTGTAACTATCTTTTTGAGCTCGTACAACGGCAGACAATCTCTACTAGTGAACGCGTTTTCCTTCAGAACAGTCAGTGTGGCTATCGCAATGGTCAAGTGACCGTGAGTATATATTACTTATCTATACGGAATTGATTTATTAACAACATTCGATTAACTTTCAGATTTGCTGCGCCAACAGTCGCAGAATTAACGATCAGCCAGTTTGGGGAAATCAACCTAATCCTCAGCCAAATCCACAAACGACAACACCTGTAAGACGCTCCAACTTGTTGCCCCAAGTGCCAAACTGTGGAGACAACTTTGGAGATCGTGTGGTTGGCGGTGTGAATACGGGCAAAAAGGAGTTCCCTTGGCTGGCACTTATCGAGTACACTAAACGTAATTCATCTACAAACACCAATTAAGAGATTTACTAAGAAAATATTCTCTTCTAGCGGGAAATGTCATAGGTCATCATTGTGGAGGTTCTTTGATCAACAATCGATATGTATTGACGGCAGCACATTGTGTCTCCGCCATTCCAGACAATTGGCGATTAACGGGTGTGCGTCTAGGAGAATGGGATACCACAACTAATCCGGATTGCGTCAAGGAAAGAAGTGGTAAAACTGACTGCAATGATCCTTATGTAGATGTTCAGGTTACCGAGGTTATTCCCCATCCGCAATATCCCGGCAATGCGCGAGATCAACTGCATGACATCGCCTTGTTGCGCTTGAGAACCCAAGTCGCTTTCACCGACTTTATAAGTCCGGTTTGTTTACCAATTCGACCAGCACAACAGAATACAATTTTCCTTGGCCGGAAAATGGTTGTTTCTGGCTGGGGTCGTACCGAAACAAATGCAACATCCAATATTAAACAAAAGGCCGAACTGGAATCTGTGCCAACGGCAGACTGCAACAATCGCTACGCCAGCCAGCGACGTACCGTGACTTCCAGTCAGATCTGCGCGGGAGGAGTAGAAGGAATTGATTCATGCCGTGGTGACTCTGGAGGGCCGCTAGGTAATTTCTCTATAGCTCCGTTCTTAAAAATTTATTAACCTTCCTCATCTCATTATCTCTTTTAAGTCATGGAGGAGCTAACCGATGGAATTGGCAATTATTTTCTTACGGGCGTAGTGTCCTATGGGCCAACACCTTGCGGTCTTCCTGGTTGGCCAGGAGTGTACACACTTGTTTCCGCCTATATTAATTGGATTGAAAGCACTATTAAAGCATAGAAACACTCAAATATTTTGATACATTTAAATACATGGTTTCTAAACACAACAACTATTTTGATCCCTTTTTAAAATTAGTTTTAAACAAATTGGCGGCAAAATAATTCTCGATATTCAAAGCTATCGATTCTCAAATTCGATGAAAAGTTTGGGAGCCACAGTTGATGGAAACAAGCGCATAGATGAGCAAGACCGCAAACTGAGCAACGCAAAATGCCCTCAAAAAATACCTAGTGCTGTAGGTGTGCGCAAATATGAGAGAGCAACCCAACACTTTTGTTTTATAATAATAAGTATTTTATTTGCCGGAATTATTGACTTAAAATGCTGAAAAATATCTGCGTTACACAGTTCAATCTATTAAAAAGTGCAACAGGCCTGCAGCAACAAGTGCGAGTAAGTGTTACCCTTGCATTGCAGTCTGTCCATTTGGCTAAAAATGGCTTTCCAATTTTCAGACCACGTTCGTCTTGAAGCGCAAATATGATCCTCTGTTACACAAGACCAATGAGAAACCCCGACGCCTGCGGGCCAAGCATTTTATTTATGAGTTAGTTGAAGACACTCTTGTCAAGAAGCGTCCAACCATGGAGGTGGTGCTAAAGACTTTCGTCGAGGGCGTTGGTGACAAGGGCGACGTTGTCTCGATGAAGCCTCATTTCGTATACAACAAACTGTTGCTTCCCGGACTAGCGACCTACAAAACGCCCGAAAACATTGCCAAATATGCAAAGACCGATGCTGAAAAGTCCGTGGTGAAGCACAGCTCACCATATGCTCAACGCACCGTTAACATGTTGGAGTCCATTGTATTGGCGGTGATCATGAACAAGGACGAGCCCTGGGTGCTGGAACCGTGGCACATCAAGGCTTCTTTGCGTAAAGCTGGATTTCATTGCAAGGAAGAGTGTATAACGATACCAAAGGAACGCATCGAAGGGCCAGATCTAAGGAAAGAAAACAAAGAATTCCTCTGCACCATAACGATCAACAAATTGGAACAAGCCAAGCTTAAGTGCCGTATACATCATTGGAGCACAGATCCCAGTGAACGTTTGCCCTACGTCCTTGAGCACTGGAAACTGCCATCCGAACCATTGTTGAATGTTGGACTCTCCGATAATACAATGACAAACGAAACGGAATCAACCGAGAAAAATGTCTTAACCAATGTCTAAAGGCCAAGCAAATAAATAATAGCGTTTACCTTATAAATCTGTATTTATTTAAATCAACGTTTTCATAACACGATAAGTGCATTACAAATATGTATATATCAAAAAAAGTGCGGTTGAAGTGGTTTTGTCCGCAAAAAAATCATTCATTATTTCTAGCGTTATAGTTAAGTGTCTATTGTTGTAAAAAAAGGCAAATTAATTAACACCCTTTAGCTCAACATCAAACACCAGAGTCGAGTTTGGTGGAATGGTTGGTGGGTGACCGCGAGCGCCATATGCCATATGGGCAGGGCAAGTGATGCGACGCTTTCCTCCAACCTTCATGCCTGCAACTCCAACATCCCAGCCTTTGATAACCTCACCACCTCCTAAGGCAAACTTGAACCCATTGCCCTTCTGCATGCTATCAAAAGTTTTGTTGTTAGACTTGAGGCGTCCAATGTAGTAGACAGAAACACGTTTTCCTTGTTTGGCTTCGGGGCCGTTGCCAACGTTTAAATCTTGGACCTTAACTCCTCCAGCTATGGTACGCTCTTCAGTAGGCTTTCCCTTGCCTTCTTGCTTTGCTTTTGGCTGCTCTTTCTTTACCTCTGGGGCGGCGGCAGCTTTCTTATCTTTTTTTGATTTTTGCTGCTGCTGCTTTTGATCTCCTTTAGCCACGCCATTCTGTTCTTTTGCTGGCTTCTTGTCACTGTCAGTAATTTTAGCTTTCTTGGCCTTGGGAGTATCCTCTTCTTCAGATTCCTCCTCTTCCTCATCATCGTCGTCTTCATCATCGTCCTCAGAATTATCCTCATCCTCGTCAGATTCAGCGCCCTCTAGGAATGATGAATATTCAGCAGATAGCTTGTCATCATCCTCTTCTTCACTTTCTTCCTCAGACCCGGATTCGTTATCATCACTCTTACCAGCACCCTTTTTCTGCAACTTCTCGGCCAGAGCTGCATATTCATCTTCATCATAGTCTTCGTCGTCAGATAAATCAGTATCATGTAGATATCCAATCAATGATACGGTGGCATCGCCTGAAAACAAACATGTATATTTAAGTAATGTTGGGAAATCACTAAATAAATAAATTTTACCAGTTGTTTGGAACATAATCTTATCGCCCTTGCAGAAGTTCAAGTCCAAGGGAACTTGCGGCATCGCTTTAGTTAAAGATGCCACAATAAACTTGTTTTTGTCGGCCGTGATGTAAAGTTTCGCAGATGCTCCATCATCGAGGGCGGCACCAGAAATGTGGAATGACTTAACAATAGTCTGTGTATATTTACGGTTAGGCTTCATACATAATCCTGCATACAAAGAAACATGTACATTTTAAGTGTTGACTTTAAAAATAAATGGAGACCACGCTGATGCTTGGGTGCAAGCACGTGGTAGGTAAAAAATCTGTTTATTGTTGGACCACTCTTCGAGCATTTATTGTCTGAATTGTGATACACACGTGTAAGCAATTTACTAATAAACAATTGAAACTTACCCCAGAACATAGACATTTTGTAGTATTAATAGTTTACTTTTCACAAAAATTAAGAAAAACGTGCAAGACAGACGCCGGCTACTCGCAGTGCTGGAAAGTATAATAATGCGCGGGCTCCCGCTAGAGTTGGGTTGTTTCGTTCTGAATAAGTTCAAATGAACGGGTCAATGAAATGAACAAATGTGAAATGGAAAGATTGCCAGACCTCTTTAATACCTAGTTCTTAAAGTAGACAACTCCTCTAGTGGCGGCACTAACAAATAAGAGATGGCGCTACCACCATTTTGAAATCTGGCAGCTACGTGGTTGCACTTGTAGTTTCTTCTTCTGATAACAAAATGTTTTTGCATAAGAGAAATTTATGCAAACTGGCAAGTGAGAGAGTAAATAGCATTATTATAACATAAATTGTACTTATTACTTTATAGACAATGCTGCCAATTTCGCAACAAGTGTCGCTCGCTATAGCAGCCAACAACAATCGCCAAAGACTGCAATACTTATGCTGAATATGGGTGGACCTCAGCACACAGATCAAGTCCATGACTATCTATTGCGTATCATGACTGACCGGGATATGATTCAACTACCAGTTCAGAGTAAGCTTGGTCCATGGATTGCGCAGCGACGCACACCCGAAGTGCAAAAGAAGTACAAAGAAATAGGAGGAGGCTCACCCATACTTAAGTGGACGGAGCTGCAGGGAAAGCTGATGTGCGAGCAACTGGACAAAGTCTCGCCAGCAACGGCTCCGCACAAGCATTACGTCGGTTTTCGTTACGTTAACCCATTGACAGAGGACACGCTGGCGCAGATCGAAAGGTAGGTAGTATCTTACATTACAAATATTTAAACGATAATTATCAATACTTTTCCTAACTGCAGCGATAAACCGGAACGTGTGGTACTCTTTTCACAATATCCTCAATACAGCTGCGCCACATCCGGTTCCAGTTTCAACTCCATCTTCTCCCATTACCGCGAAAAGTAAGTAGATATTTGAGTGAAATCGATTTTTTGAACGTCAACTAAAAGCAGTTGACAAACAATTAATATAATAAAATTGGCAAGTTTGATTTTAAATTAACAATTTAAACTATTTATATCTGTTTATTTTGAATATACAAAATAAAATCCTAAGAAGAGTTTAGATTTTTCAATTTTATCTAAGATTTAATTAAAACTAATAAAAATTTTCATACTCTTAGTTCACTTCCTGCCAATATAAAGTGGAGTATTATCGATCGTTGGGGAACACATCCATTGCTCATCAAGACGGTTGCCCAACGCATACGAGATGAGCTCGCTAAGTTTGTGGAGACAAAGCGGAACGATGTTGTCATTCTTTTCACTGCCCATTCTCTGCCTCTCAAGGCAGTGAACAGAGGCGATGCTTATCCCTCGGAAATTGGTGCTAGCGTGCACATGGTCATGCAGGAGCTAGGTCAAAGCAATCCTTATAGCTTGGCTTGGCAGTCCAAAGTAGGGCCGTTACCATGGTTGGCCCCGGCCACCGATGATGCCATTAAGGTATGTTAAACCAATATCGTGAAGCTTTCCTCTCTAATGGCTGTTATAATTGCAGGGTTATGTTAAACAAGGCCGAAAGAACTTTATTTTAGTGCCTATCGCCTTTGTTAATGAACACATTGAAACGTTGCACGAACTGGACATTGAGTACTGCGACGATCTGGCCAAAGAGGTTGGTGTTGAAGAGATCCGACGTGCTGCCGCACCTAATGATCATCCATTGTTCATTAATGCACTGAGCACCATTGTGGCTGAGCATTTGAAGTCCACACAGCCCGTCAACCCAAAGTTCTTAATGCGCTGCCCAATGTGCACCAATCCACGGTGCCGTGACAGCAAGAAATGGTATCAACAACTCTGCGGATAACAGAATCGGCTTTAATATATTTAAAGAATGCTCACATTATGCACCATTTGTCTTGTAAAGTGATTCAGCTTAAAGCTATCATTATCATGTTCATAGAAATTTTCAGTAGCTTAAATATACTATTGCATTCATTGGGCTATGGGTTCCTGCAATTTCCATTTGGTTTTAAATTCTATCAGGCAATAAAAGACATACAGCACAATCAACAATAAATGTCTAAACTCTCTATCTAAACAAACGCTGATTAAAATAAGCAACTCATGCTATTTCGTCATCATTTTACTCTTTCTTCACCATAGAAATACATTTGACACTTGTGACGTCACAATTGTTAAACAAAGAGTTTTGTTATGCGCAATGCGCAACCTTTCCGTTATGTTAACACCGGTTAGTGGCAATCAGCTGTTTTTTAATCACCTTGTCAGGTTTTGTATTTTATATTTATGGTGGGCACATCAACATTTAAATTATAATGGCCAACGGAGTTCTCACAGGTTACACGCACCCAGCCAAAGCAGAAACTTGACGTGAAATATCTAATTTGGGAACACTCACCACCAAATGCTCAATTGCATAACTTGAGAAATAGGAATCCACAATTTTTATATTGTGTACATTAAAAGTTGGATTCCGATTACAATTGGATCAATCACAGCCATTTCCAGAAATCGAAATAGAACTGAAGAACAACACACATTCTTCACTGGAAAGTTTGATGCCGCCATTCACTGCCGTTCACTCTACAACGCTTTCAATCAGTACAATTCCATTGACCGCCAATTAAACCCCGCTCCGAATTGACAACCAATTAATGCTATACTCTCGGAACCCACCGTTTGTCAAATCATCCCACTGTAACAGCCGTGCTCTACAATTCGCAGAAGCATATACAACAAAACAATCTAATCACCACATCGGCATATTGATCATAAATTAATAAGCAAATCCAGTTATAACCCCGCTTAATTGCTACCCCAGAATGTCTGGAAATAACAATGTTGCCCACTCTGGAGCAGTATACGCCGTGCTCTCAACGCCGAACGACGCCGGAGTTGGACAGCGGGATTTTAACAGGTAAGTGCGTTGACTTCGATGTGTTATTTTTGTAAACTCTGCGCTAAAAATGGCGCAAAAATTGGCTTCAAATGCTCTGCATATGTAAGTGGGTCAGCCTGCATCTTCGAGTCGACAGGAATTTGATGCTGTAGCTCACTAAATTAAAAAAATGATTAATAACAAACAATTGGCTAAATTTTGGACTTTGGCTTACACCTATTATATGACGCTTTGAATCTACTTGGAAATTCCTAAACGTGATGAAAACACGATAGAAATTCTATCTACAGGGGAAGTAGAAAAACTCTGCTTAACCTGTTTCTGAGACGCTTTATTCTTTGGAAAGTCATAACAAAATCGAAAAAAAAGTTCAAAGGCCATTCAGTCTACCATAACTTTGATCTAAGGTTTGCCCTCTTAATTCCAACTAAACTAAACAACATTCTTAAATTTTGTAAATTATTTGATTTTTTAAAGAGGTTTTTTCGAAAGTTTAAAATCTTTTAGTTTATAGTTTTCTAAACTGCCATAAATATCTTCAAATCTGATTATGAAAAAAGGATACACGAAGTTCGACCAGTATACTTTCATCTTTTTCTCGTTGTAATATATTTAACAAAAAAAAACCTGTTTTTAATACATACAAATGATTTTTCTATATACTACTCACACAGTTTTATGTGATTCGTCATGGTCTGAAACTTCAAACACAGTTTGTTTATTGCCAGCGTGACGTCGAAGTCATATAATCGATCATATAATAATTCAAAAATTATCTTGTTTTAAAAATACGTGTGGAAAGTCGTGTGAGAATTGCTCCACTTGAGTTTATAGCTGCAAACGTCCACGTTTCTATCTAATTCTAATTGGACCTGATTAGATGTGAAACGATTCCAATTGGAGCGTCTATTCAATCTTCAGTTTTGTATTATCTGACACTTAATGCTAATAAATACTTAGGTAAACTTTCACTTTTGTGGATGTATGAATTCGTGTCTATGTTATGGCAGCCCTATATTTTGTTTCAATATTACTGATAATATTACAGCTGTCATGTTTTATTTTGCCATGTCAGACTTACGGTGCATTCGAAAAGTATACAAACAATAAAATGTAAACAATTTCGCCACAAAACCCGAAACATTGTCACTATCTGAAAAGTAAACAAAGAATGTAAAGTTTATAGTATGAAGCTATAAAATAAAATCTTAACAAAGTATAATTTTACTTACAGCTTATTTTACATTAATATAAACAACTACTTTACAGTATTAGTTACAAATTATAATTTTTACTGATAAAAATGGTGGTAAATCTTAGAGTTAGGTTTTACAGAGCCTATGTTTTTTATTTTACTTACTGGAAAAGATAAGAATGTCGGTCATTCGGTATGGTAAACTTAAATTAAACCCTATAGAAGTTTATTTACACTTATTTAAACTATTTATTATTTATGTTATTTATTTTAAATACATGTATATTTTTGTATTATTTTAATTACTGCTTTAACTTTTAACCACAAAATATGCAGTGAGAATGTTGGTTATTCAGTAATGTTAATTTTTTAAGTAAACCAAATGTTTGCTGTGCAATAAAAATTATAGTTGGGAATGAAATAACTTATGATTAGATTCGAATACAGAAAGTGTATACACACGAACTTTCCGTCCAATTGTGCAACTTGCGACTGGCCTCATTCGAAGTGTAGCATTGTGTAAGACTAGTTTAAGTAAATCTGAAATATATCTCAAGAAATCTTATCTAAACAACTTTTTTTTATTCGTTTACAGATGCGCCACAGATGAAACGAGTGAGCTGAGTGCATTCTTCAGGGGACGCATCATTGGCAACAAGATGGAGCCAATAAGTGGCGCGTTCAAGAATCGAAATTGGATTGTCGATCTGTTGGCCATATTCTTTGGCATCGGCACATGGCTGGGCGTTAATGGAACCTTTATACAATTGCCATTGCTGGTGAACGAGGCTCCAGAAGGTTGGAGTTTACCATCGTATCTAAGTGTAATGGTTCAGATTGGAAATCTCGGACCTTTGCTTTACACTGCCTTTCAAAAGTACTCCCCTTGGAAGCTGAATGATGGCTGGACCATCCATGCAGTCCTCGCCATCGGCACAATATCCTGCCTGCTGACCGCGTTCTTCTACAACAAGACGGCATCTCTGATGGGCAGCGAGCACAGCGTGGCTCTATTCATATTAACCATCTTCACAGCTCTCAATGCGTGTACAAGTTCTGTGCTCTTCATGCCATACATGGGACGCTTCAAGGAACAATATATGGTTACGTACTTCATTGGCGAGGGCTTAAGTGGACTCTTGCCCAGTGTTACGGCTCTGGTTCAGGGCATAGGTAATACTGGTACCTGTGTGCTGGTGAACATTACGGAAACTGGTCAGCACATTTACGAACATCAGACACAACCGCCACTGTTCGACACCAAGGTGTTCTTTTTGATATTATTCGGTTTGATGGTGCTCAGCTATTGTGGCTACACGTTGCTTAATGGTCTACCACTGGCGATGCGTGAATATGCCCAGGTTACAGTGAGCAAGGGCAATAAATATGAATATGGTCAGGATGACAATCAGCCGAAGGTGGATCAGCTGAGCCGTGGTCAATATGTCGGCCTGCTTCTGTTGATGGGAGCAATATCCTTATTCAGCAATGGCATGTTTGGCAGCATACAATCCTTCTCTAGTGCTCCTTATGGAACGAAAGCCTATCATCTATCGGCAACGCTGAGTGTCATTGCCAATCCGGTGGCCTGCTTTTTGGCCATGTTCCTGCATTTCACATCGTTACGAGTTATCTATGTGCTCTCGACTCTCGCCGCAATCCTCACCAGCTATGTGTTTACCACAGCAGTCCTAAGTCCATATCCGCCACTCTACGATCAGACTATTGGTGTGGTGTTGGTCGTAAGTATTTTAAGGTGCTTTTCTATCTGCAATCTACATAAAGTATCTTTCTTTTGCAGGTCACAGCGTGGACACTTGTGATAGGAATTGTTAGCTATACAAAACTCGGTATTACGACTGTGATGCGAGCCCAGGGAGGACAGTCTCTTGTCTGGGTCGGAGCTATTACTCAGTTAGGCTCTGCAATTGGAGCCATCTCTATATTCTTTGCAATTAACTACACGCGGTTCTTTCAGGCCGCAGATACGTCATGCTGAGCAACGTGATTTGTTATCATTTTACCTCGTAGACAATTTTATTAGTTTATAGTGTAGTTTATAGAATAAAGTAATGAATTTATAACAAATACTTGTACTTAAATTAGCTAAATTTTGTGCCTGATATATGATATATTTGTTCACTTTTCAAATGTAAGCCATAAATTTGTATAACCATTTGTAAGTCACTTTTAAATGGTTTCCCCAACTTGATTCACTTCACTGTCAACGTCACCTTCATAGCCGGAATTCGTGTGGGATCTTGTTCCAACCGGAATTGGTTTTATACTGGCACCAGAAGGAATGTCCGGGCTGCTGTTGTTACTAAAGCATAGGATGAAGTTTTGCAAAGGGTTTTCCCCTTGCTCGGAGGCCTTGTTAAATGCCCGTATCTTCTCCCGGAGACTCCGACTGGCACTTTGACTGTCTGTTAGCTTATCATGGCTCTGATCTGATGATTGTGCAATTTCCCAACCAGCTGCACTTAATTGCTTCATCAAGGATTCCACCTTTTCCAATGACTCCTTTGCTTTTTTGAAGCACATTAAGCTGTCCTGAAGTAAATGACTTTCGTCAAGACGCTGATAATCGGCGATTATGCCACGAAGATTTGAAAGATCACTGAAGCTTGATCCTTGGCTATTGTCTCCAGTGTGCAAGTTTTCGAATTCCATAATCAAGCGCTTAATATTTGTGGCCTGTAGATCAGACCGGGATTGTGTCAACGCCAACATTGTGCATACATCTCCCAGCTCTTTAATCAAGCTTATCGAGGAATTAATTAATCCAGAATGCTGACAAACCGTCTGCTTGAGCCGATCTTGTAGATTAGCCAGATATGTGCATAGGTTGGTCTGATTATTTTCATTAAAACTGTTTTCCAATATAGCTGTTAACAAGGAAAATAAAAAAAGTGATTTGATTGTTTCAAACTCTACAGACCAATTGGATCTTCTTTAATTTTGGCGATGTCGTCCATTGATAAGCAGATAAGAGGGGGTAAATGGTAAGAATTGATTTCTGTTTAATAACTTAAATTTAACTTTCTATTGTATTTAATAAATTATCTAACTTTAATTTAAAATCATAGCTAACTGATTGTGGCAAATTTTCTTTTAAAAAATATTAAACTAATGATTAGTTACTAATCATTGTCGTTATTATTAATCACCCACATGAACTAACAGTAAATGCTAAGAATTGTCCAATTGGGATTTTAGTAATCGACACCTTTTGATATCGTGCGTGAACTAAGCACGCTCCCACCTCTAATGTCTATACGGCTTGTGGAACAGCTGTTTTTACGCTTCTCGTATACTTTCTGTTTTCATTTTGATTAAAAGCATATTCCGATGATTAAACCAGTCGAGAGTCGCAGTCGTCGTGAGAAAAACGTAGCGGGAGTTGTGTGTTGAAAAACTTATATTTCTTGCGGAAAATGGAGAAGCCAACGCACATTGAATGCAAATAAACAAGGTTTTCTATTACATTTAAAAGTTTAGATAGCAGTCTCGCCTCTTGAATTTTCATTTGAGTGAGAGTTTACATAGTTTACATTTTTTCAATTCGCTCTCTTAGTCTCTCTGAGAGAGAGACAGACAGTCGCTGCTGGCGCAAGCAACTACGAACGCCAGCGTCGACTGCGCCGCGGCAGAGTATTTTAAATAAAAACAATGGTTTAATAAAACATAAGATAAAATCTAAACAAAACCAATTTAATTATAAATTGGATCAAATAAAATAGGTCATTTGAGTGAATGGCCTGGTGCTTGTAACCTGTAAAAAATTATTCTAATTAAAAATTCTTATATTCGACCAAATTTTAAAAATGCAAAATTTCAATTTTTTAGCTTCTAGTGTCAAAACATAGCGCATTGTCGTCCTTCTATCATTTTCGGATCCTACACTTTTTTGAAAACTAAGATTGCCACACGTTTCAAAACGAAGGCGCCAAAAATCAACGTTGCAACATGTTTCATAACGGTACAAAAATATGGACCCTCGAAAGAGAGCAGCTTTTGTGAACACCTGATCTTATAAATAAATTCACCTTGGTCTGGTCTAGCGAGTGAGGATATATTTTACGTAAATATATAGTATAGGATATAAGATCCACATCATAATCAGGCAGAATGAGTTATGCGAGAAGCGGCCCGTCTACTAGCCTGAATTTAGATCATGCGCTGAGCGCACGAGAGCTCGATCACTCGA
Organism: Drosophila putrida; assembly: GCA_037043535.1. Taxonomy (NCBI): domain Eukaryota; kingdom Metazoa; phylum Arthropoda; class Insecta; order Diptera; family Drosophilidae; genus Drosophila; species Drosophila putrida. Next base: position 593,974 of record JBAMBI010000390.1, on the reverse strand, counting down.
GGATTAATCTAGAGGCTGGAATCTTTAGGCAGCGCCTGCATTCCGCTGAGAATCTTTACCAGCGCAATCTATCTGGTCACTTTGGATGTGTGAACGCACTGGAATTTAGCCATGGTGGTGAATACTTGGCATCTGGTGAGTAGACTACCTGTTGCTCTTTGATAGAAACTAATCGTAACTAATTGTCACCTTTAAGGTGGCGACGACAAGCGTGTGCTACTCTGGCATGTCGATCAGACCCTCTCGGATGTTGGCAAGGAGAAGCCTAATGCCATGTATGGAGAACATGCCAGCAATATTTTTTGCCTCGGCTTTGACACCCACAACAAATATGTGTTCTCTGGTGGCAATGATGATCTGGTTATACAGCATGATTTGGGCACGTAAGTTGGTTGGATAACATTCGAGGGTTGGCGAATAAGTTATTGGTCTAACTAGGAAAATATAACTTTTTGATTATCTTTAAAAGCTACTAACTTTTTCACGCTGATAATGGATTTTTTCCAGAAATAATCAAAATTATTAAATGTGATATATGTACATGGATATAATATAAATGTTTCCACATTTTATAAAATGTATAAAATGTATAAAATATAAAATGTAGTTTTTAACTGTGAAAAATCTGGTTCCTACTTAGACCAATAACTTATTAGACCATCCTCGTAACTAGCTCCTTCTTATCAATTGATTTATCTATTTAGCGGCAAGAATCTTAATTACTTTTCACACGATGGACCTGTGTATGGACTGAGTGTGGACCGGACCAGCACCAATATGTTCAGTGTAGCTACAGAGCATGGCGAGATTCTGGTCTATGATCTACGCGTGGGCAAGACTGATCCACTGGCCATAGCCAAGTTTCGAACTCCATTCAATGCAGTTGAGTTTCATCCACTCAACGGAAATTTTTTAGCCACAGCCAATGCGAAACGTGGAGCCCAACTCTGGGATCTGCGTCATCATGCACAGTAAGTTAACTAATTTTAAATTAATGTTTAACTCAATTCTAATGCCAAGTATTTGCACTTTCAGAGCACTCTGTCAATACAATTACATAACCGAATCTCCTAGTTGCATGAGCGTTCGGTTCAATTGCAATGGGAGTTTGTTGCTCACCTTGCACCGTCGCTTGCCACCGATCCTGTATAGCCCCAGCTCACCTGAACCACTGTGCTCCTTTTATCACGATGAATACTTTAATTCCTGCACGATGAAGAGCTGCACCTTTGCTGGGCCACAGGATGAACTTGTGGTTTCCGGCTCTGATAACTTTAATATGTTCATCTGGCGACTGGACGGAGTTGACTGTAAGTGTTGTCAGAGTGTTTAAGTTGAAATAAAATGCAACTGTATTTTCTTTTAGTGGAGAAGAAGAATCAATGGATAGATACCTCGCCTGTTATCCTAACCGGTCATCGTTCCATTGTCAATCAGGTGCGCTACAATCGCCAACGTTGTCTGCTCGCCTCATCAGGTGTGGAGAAGATTATCAAGGTGCGTGCTCTCTAACTATTATTAATTTATTTATTTTATTTGACGCTAACTGAAACCAGGCGGAAAACAATAAAAATAGCGTTGAAGAAAGGAAATTAATAATTAAGTTTAATTATTTACAACCTGAATTTAAGACTGAAAGGATGAAGAAACCGGATAGCAAATGTATCTTTGACAAACCAAAGATCTCATAATGATGATGATCTCATAATATTATCAGAAATTATAAAGTAACACTAGATCCATAATTTACAAACTTTGTTTAAATATCTTAAGGATATTTATCTTCGAGTTCATCGTCCTGGTGAAGAATTTGAATACTTCTTGGTTATTTTTAACTCTCCATTAATGCCTTTATTATTATAATTATATCTTCCCTTATAGTTTTGGAGTCCCTTTGCTCAAAATGGTTGGGAGGGTGCTTTGATGGAGCCATCGGATACGCCTTATTGCACACGCACCCTTCATCGCAATGCCTCGGATCATGTGTCACAAGATTTTAGCACACGCAACATGGAGGAGGATCAGGTGATGCTGGCATTCTTTGACACGCTGGTGCAGCGGGAGCTGGAGACCTGGAACAGCACCAGCAGCACGGGCAATGGGACTGCTCTCCAGACAGCGAGCAGTGATAGCAGTTCTGGATCATCCACAGAACACAGCGATAGTAGCACACAGTCGGAGGAACAAAGTGAAGTGGACACACCCAATGTCAGCGAGCTCAGCTGGCTGACGCATCCGAATCGCATCTTCTACTTGATTGCCAAAAAGCGTCGAGCATTGTTGGAGTTGGCGGTAAAGGGAACTGGAGGACAACACCGCAATGTGGAGCAGTTGCTGGCCAGACTGATGGGGGAACAGCGTCAGGTGGCAACCCAAGCACGCATCAGTGAATGGCTGGAGGAGACGCATCGCCTGTTTGGGGATGACGAGTTACCCACCACCTCGGCCGAGGCAGCTGCCCGGGAACGCAGCCGCCGGGAGTCAATCTCGCAGCCATCAAGCCGTAGTCCTCGCAAGCCTCCCGAGTTACGAATGAGTGAGTAATCAAAGAGATTTTAATACTTTATTTAAGCCAGAGTTCGAAGAGCCAAACGATTAGAGCTAATACGCATCCAATGGCCAGTGCATAGAAAGCCAATTGAACATCCTTTAGGGTAAATACCTTCCACTTGCCCACGGTCAGCTCGGCCAGATATTCGGGGTACTGATATATATTCATCTTGGCCCTCTCCTTCATCTCATTGATCCAGAAATCCAATAGTCCCCCCGCCAATATGTGCAACAGAATAGTATTAATGTGTTCTACGTAAGGCGAGGGTCTGGGCAGGACATAACCAATGTGATAGGTCTTTGGACACTGGGGAATCTTGTGCACCTTGTGGGTCATTATAAAGCGTCTGTCACTAAGTTCCAGACTAGCAGATCGGGTTACTCCAGCGAATTTACCACGTTTTGCCACCATGCTGATCAATCGATCCTCACCCTCGCCCACCAACAACATCTTGGCATCGAGACGTCGATAAACCTCAGAGTCGTGGCCATAAAACAAATCATCCTTGAATGCCGGATGCTTAATGTAGATGGGCATCTGAGAATTATCCAGTTCGGCCAGTGTATTGGGATCTCGATAGTAAAGTGGACGTATATAGGCCGTGGCCAAGCTGGACTCCAACAGAGCTCCAAAGATGACGCTGACCAGGCACAGAGAGGCCAGAAAAATGCGCTCCGAGTTGTAGGGTGGAAATTGGCCAACATTTACTCGTACCCAAACCACCCAAGTATCAATGAAGATGCGCCAGGCAATGTTAATATAATAGACATCTTCAATCCTCCCATTCCCACATCCCTCGCCAATGCACTCAATGTGCAAGCGCAGATTCAAGGCACGCAAACATATCCAGATGAAGGCACAGATGAATCCTACAAGCACAAAACACAGCCAGACATCCGGACGTACAGCAAAGAGGGGAACAATCGATTGTGGAATACGCTGCGCCTTCTGAACAAAGAGACACAGATCATCCATGTAGACGGCGGCGGAGAATTGGATACGTGTCGTCAGATAATCCTTAATGAAGAAGCCAGCAAAGATGACGTCCAGCTCGTAACGATGAGCGCGTCCTACGCCACCATTGTAGGAACCATTGGGCTGACGGCCTCTACAGTTAAACATGAGCCTTTAGTGAATTGTAGAGGAGTAGTTAGGACGAGTTACTCACCCAAAGAACTCATCATCTGGCCAGATATAGTTGAGCGTAGCATTAAGATATCTGGCTACAGTTTCGGCGGCCTTAGCATCGGGACCTGTTACCTTTAATACCTGCTTTGTAGCTCCATCTCCATAAAGTGTCGAATAGACAGAGTCAAAGATGTATGCCCCCAAGGCATACCCATGAAGATTGGAGTAAATGCGTTGATAGCTCTGTGAATCCTTGACCACTACAATGCTTTGCGTGAAGGGATTGTAGAGCAAAGCCTCCCTGGCTTCTTGTAGAACATAATAGATGCGATTGTGTCCATGCTGACGCCAAATTGTCTCCATAAACTGCAACAACAATTGCTGCTCATGGCTTTCAAATCGTTCTATAGCGAGTATATAGAAGCCACCAGATTGTGTAAAGTCCTCGAGGCTCTTTTGCATATTCGTCACATTCTCATAGATTAAGAAGTGATGAAGAATCGAGTTGGACTCAGACACAGCCTGGTTAATTCCCACTTTTAGAGGAACACTATTCTGCCCCAGCAGTGTCATCACAAGGATATTGTCGAAATCCTTAGGACTACGCAAGTGCATCTCCAAAGTATAGTCCAGATGTCTCAGTATCGGTGCCAATAGTCTAGAATTGTTATTGTCCTGGCCTGCATTGGGTTTGATTGCCGCCACGAGAATCAACATAATTAGCTGTGCAACCGCCGCCATTGTGAGAACAACTGAACCGTATGTGACCCAAGTTAAAGATTGAGCAGCAACTGACCGTATCTTTAAGGGTAAACAATGGGCCCAGTTGACACCTGGGCTGCCTACATTTGTTTGCTTACTGTCAGCGACTCTTGACAGCTCTTTCAGTGCTCGACCTAACAATAGATACCTATAGGTTCACCCTCCTCACAGTGAAACCCACAATTATTGGCAAGTGTCGGGGTTTGTTTACCAAGCAGAGTTAAGCTTCCGATTGTGCCCCCGACATGACTTGGCCAAATACCTTCTCCCCAGCCCATGGCTAGCAAATAGGAGTTGTGATTTAAACAAAACTTAAAGCTTCGAGAAATAATTTAAATAAGTAAAAAAATGAATGGACTTCCCAGGAAAATATAGAATTTGTATTTTCTGAACTAATTTTAGTTATAAAAATTTGTATATAAAAAAATTATAAATAGTTTATTTTATACTATATAATATAACATAAAAGTAAAAGATATTTTTAAATATAATAGACATCAAAAATAAAAGTTTTCTTAGGATTTTCAATATGTTCAATAATTACTTTTAAAGCATTTTTTCTCTTATCCTTTACAGTTGGCTCGCTGCAGGCCAGTTTCGAGCAGCTGGAGAGAAAAAGAAAATTGATGAGACTTCGATTTGCGGCTATTAAAAGGCGACGCACCATCAGACGTCCACGTAGAGGAGGCGGGGGAGTACAGGAGAGTGATAGTGCCGTAGCCTATGATACGGAATGGGCGGAGGATGACGATGACAATTCACCAGTTGTAAATGAAGATAATGATGTCAACAACGATACTACTAGCAATCCTGATGATGATACGTCCAACACTTCAATGGAGGCACAATTGTCGCAGGCGCCAAGCACTTCAAATTCCTTACACTTTGTCCTTGACTCTACTGAGGCCAATAACAACAATAGCCAAGTTGTTGAGAACAACAACAACAAAATCAACAGTGGTATACCGACTGTGACATGCCACTCAGAAACAACAACATCTACGTCCTCCTCCAGTCAAGCAAATATTTAAGGCAAACCGAATGGGAAAACTTTGCGAGGTTTCTGTAGACTACGTTAAAATGGTTACATTATTCCTCGGATTATGTGAAAATTAATGGAAAATCTTCAAACGTATTTCATAAATTCTTAAATACAACTGAAAGTTGATGCTTTCTGCTCTTCTACAGCATTATGCCGTTTGTAAAATCAATTACCTTTGATTTATTATTTAATATTCTCGCATAAAGTGAGCTTCTAAAATTTATAATTTCTAAGGGTCGATTTCTTAATGTCTATTGATCTATATAAAGTTAACACTAATTTCTATCAGGGACTGTAAATATGACTAAATATAAATGTAGATAACTTTGCGAGCAAAATGCTAAAATTCTTCCTTAAGGATAATCTTTGCATTTTTCATTATGATGTAACAGCTAATGGCTTTTATTGATTTACTTACACATTGATGATTATGATCGATTATGATTTATACTTTACAACTCAACTAATAACACAAGGGAACAGAAATTTTGGTGCATATAATATTACACCTTCTCGGAGTGCTAATTTCAAATTTACTCAGATTGTTTGTATCAGCTTTAGTTTTTGAGGTTCAACTTAAGATAAATTTTTTTTTAAGAAAACCAGAAGATCAGCCCCTATTTATTAAACAATTCTATTTTATACTAAAAATAGTGTATTTTCTTATTCGTCCATAATTTTAAAGATGCCACACATGATTTAGTTGCATACCACATGAGTCTACAGCTCTTGAATGCATAGTCAACACAGATGTATCAAATGCAGTTGGGATAATTTTTATAGGTATTTTCTGATGTGAACATTGTTTAACTAGCATTAAAATATGTCTGACAGCTATATCTCAAAAACTAGAACTGTTGGAGAGAAATGAGAGTAGATTTGAAATCAGCGACATCAAATTAGCACAATTCCATTTGAAAAAAAAGATTAATTTTGTTTCCTATATGATTATTAATTTTGATAAAAAGAATAAAATCCATAAAATAATAATTCATCCTTGAGTTTTATTTTTTGCTCAAACTATAAACATAATTTAATAAAACAATTATTTTGAATAAAACTGAATGATTGCAGTTCCTGATTTTTGTAAATTCAACGTTTAAAACTTTCAGTTAGGTATATGATCCATCAACTAAACATTAAAGAATCGGTCCCTTAGCGTATTTTGTTGATCTTTGAAAAATGTCGAAAGGCGGAGCAACGATTAAATCATGACAACATTCTGAGTATATATATTTAATGTATTCATTAGATGTAAACAAATATTAACACTTTTTGCGCGAATATAAGAAAAACGAAACTTGCAAATGGAATTTGGATGTTAAATGTGATTCAAAATATAATATGTATGTCTTTAAAGTTTAGACTTAAGTATACGAAAGAGAAACTCAAGCACAGATAGTAAATCCAAAACCAGATTTCTGTCGATCTATCAACAAATAATGATAAAGAAACTGACTAAGCTAAGTATGAACATAAAACATGCAATTTGTACAAGTGTAATTGTTCCCATAATATATATTGTAACAAAACTATTAAATACCAGATGTACTTACAGATAATACTATACATCTAATAATCTTCTCATACAACTGAGAAGGAGGATAGAGAACAGTTAATGGGTTGCAAGTATTCGGTTTATATTTTATTGAATGCTAAAATCTGTGAACTGTATATGTCTACAATAATTTATGCATAATATTATTAATAATAAACTCTGAAAAAAACCAAATCTAATTGCTACTTTTCGCATTTAAAAACGGTTATTCATGAAGAAACGTAAATAGAAACATTAGTTACACTGCTTAACTGTAGATAGAGTATGTGCGTTTGTGCTTAAGAAGAATGCGGCTGATAACTGGTAAAGTAAACAATACTGTCTAATTTGTGTACGCTGACATGTTTGTCTATGGCCTAAGGCTAATTTTAATTAATTAATTTACACAATCGCGGGTTGAGAGTCGAGAGATACGTTGCGGCTCAGCATATTGCTTCGACGTTCATGTCACTTGGCCTAAACGGCAGCATCATATCCTTGCAGCGATCCATGACAAAGCGCTCCAACTTGCAACCAGCACTGGACAATAAAAGATAGTTGTCATACATATTAAGGCAACAGACAAAGAATAGGTTTCGACTACATACTCGTAAATCTCATTGCCTCGGACATTGTAGAGGTCGCAGTTCTTGAACACAAGCTGAATATCGCTGAGCAGCTCCTCGTTAAGCTGATAATCGCCCATATTAAGCTTTGACTTGATTTTGGCCAAGTCCATGGGCGATTTAATAATCTTATGATAGTCGGGCACCTCGGAGGGCAGCACTGGTCGTAGGAATGGCCACGCCGCCTGGTGCTTCATCGTCTGCTCCAGCAGACAATATAAGGCGGCGCTATTTAATGGTAGATTGTCATTTGTTCGACGTCCTGAGCGACGATTGTTATTTTGATTACTGGTATTGTTATTATTATTATTGTTATTGTTGTTGGCAGCAGATTTGTCTAGGGAAATGCGCAATGAATTGCGCGAAGAGCGAGAACGTTTCGACTGTGGTTCCTCATCATCATCGTCGGCATCGCCATCCACTAAAAAACATTCAAAAATGTTACTTTATGAATAGCAAAGTGATTATAATCACTTACCATGACTGGGACGGCGTCGTGGTCGTTGATTTTCATTTGATTTGCACTTTTTACAGACAAATTCCGTGCGAGGCTGTCGCTTCAATTTGACACACTCCAGGTGATACCATTCGGAGCAACGGACGCAGCTTATTTCACAGCCATCGTAGAAACAGACCTGGCACGCCTTTTCCTCCTCCCTATGGATGATAAAACGGATAATTTAACGATGCTAACAATATTATTTTGTTAAGGTTGCAAAAATATTTAAGGTGAACACCTTATTTATTTTATTAAATATTTATTTAAATACAATGCAAAATTAAAAGATTTCTATTTATTTGCTCTGAATGAAAAGTCTTTGTGATTCTTAACTGTTTTCCATTTTGCTCTAATTTTATGATTTTTAAATAATTTTGTAAAAATATTTTCACTTTTTAAAAAGTCTACTTTAAGACTATAATTTTAATATTATTTTATTTTTTTACCAAATTGCAATTAAAAACTATTAGCCTTTTACTTACGTTTCCTCCTCTTCGTTGTCATCATTCTCTTCATTGTCTTCTGCCTCAACAGAGCTTTCATCGGCTTGATCGTCATCCTCCTCTTCTACAACCTCTTCGATTTCTTTGGATTTTAATCGTCTGTTGGAGCGTCTACTCGAGCGTCTTGTTGCTGCCTTGCCATTGATCTTGACGGATGGGGCAGTGGAAGAGGCTTCGCTATCGCTGACATCAGCCTCATCTTCGTCAGCAACCTCATCATCATCGTTGTGGTCATCGCCATCATCGACACCCTCGTCAACATCATCGTCCACTTCGTCGACAATAAATTTACGCTTCTTTTGTTGCTTTTGCTGCTTTGCATCCTTGGCATCGTTGGCATTTTTCAATCCCAGTTCACGGACACAAGTATGACAATACCAATTGCCCTCGGGAACTGTGCGCATCTTTGGTTTCATGCAGAACATGTGAGTGCCACCATTGCACTGGTCACAGAGCAGCATCTTCTCTGGATCGGTTCCACGTCGGCACACCTTACACAGAGATTTATTTGTGGAACGACGCCATTGGATGCAATCATTCAAGACATTCAGATGGAGAAACACCTGCGAATAGCTGGTGCTTTCCATAAGAGACACCTCCCATTGTTGCAGTCTGGCCTCACAGATGAGCTTCAGATTATCCTGCTTAGCGTCTCGCTTCATGTTCATACCGAAAGGTTCCTTCATAAACCGACGCCCAATCGCCTGCTCCACCTGCAGCAATGCACTGGCCAAATTTCGAACTTGGGTCTGATGCGTTTTAGATTCAGATGAAGATTGGGTTTTGGCTAAGGCATCGGCATCAATAGTGCCAATGAATTGATCTGGATCCCGATACGTGCCATACTTTCGACCCTTCTCTCTGAGCAGAGCAACCTCATCATCATTACCAGCATCCTGATCATCAAAGTCCTCATGAGATTCATGATCCGAGTCGACGGCCGTCTCATCATTGTGCAACAGTCGAGGTCCCCACTGGATTTTTCCCTGAGGATCATACTCGTCCTTTATCAGTTGCTCGCGCCACTTTTCCATATCCTTCACATTTAACTTTCCCAAGTCACCTGAAAATATATCGTGCTCGAACTGTAGAATACGATCCACGAGATGCAGACGCATAATCTCGTTGAGTTCCATGTTGTCGGGTAGTCCAAAGTTGGCCTGATTATATTTCCGATGAGTTTCCGTATGCATTGTGCTCAAGAATTTATCGCGCTTCTTATCCGTGTCCAAGTTGAGCATATCCTCCGAGCAGTTCTTCACATGCTGAACTATCAATGCTCGCAGCTGGGTCAGCTCGTCCAGAAGCTCTGATTCACGCCAACCAAGCGGATTAAGCGATTTGATTAATGCATCAATGTCTTCCGTCTTGTATAAATATGTCCAGATCCGTCGCTCTCCATGGCTACTGTTATGAACAATACAATTGCTGGAATCGCCACTGCACATGAGCAGCTCGGTTTGAGTTGGTGGCGTCTGTTCCTCATCGTCGCCGCTAACATCCATCGGCTCTGAGGATTGCCCATGGCCATTGAGACGATTCTCCTGATTCTCCTTGTTTTCGAGGGATTGCTTATTGGCGCTCTTACGTGTCTTTTTATCCGTATCTCCATACAGTTTGACTAAATAGACGCGTAAATCTTTACGTTGCTTGGGCAGTTGTGCCCGTTTACGAATTTCAGCCAGTGATATGTTCTGAGGCGGTTGCTCCAAACATGTATCCATCGTGTTGTCTGGCGAATGCTCAACAAAGATGCCTGGCATAGACTCCAGCACATAGTATTTGCGATAGCATCGATCCATGCCCAAGTAAACTAAGAAGTTAAACAACTCCGAGTGCAGCTTCATCAATTGCTGCTCATGTTTTCGCTGCTCCCGATCTGATTGGACAGTCAGTTCAGCAATGCGACGATTTAGTTGCTCCGCCAGCTCTTCCTTCTTCCCAGTGTCCAGTTTCAACTCCTTGGACATGCACTGCTGATGGTGTTCCTGTGTCAGCTTTCGTTTGCTACCCTCGACTGCAGCCAGGCGTCGGTTCTCGGCCCAAATCAGTGAACGTAATTCCATCTTAGCTTTAGACATTTTCTCCATACGCTCCTCGACGATATTAATGGTGGCAGAGTACGTTAGGATCTGTGCCATCAAACAGTTTACTATACGGAAAATATCTCCAAAATCCATTTGGGCAATGGGAACCAACTTCAGGGCACGTAAAATGTGAGGATGTTGCATACGCAACTGCAGTCCAGGGTCCTCACGTGAAGAGTATCCATTGCGGTACATAACTCGCCATTTCTCGGTCTTGTCCGTAACAATGGCACCGGAGGCCAGCAGGTGCAGGCGTAAGACTTCACTTAAAGTAAGGGCATCCAATGGCAACTCGTTCAGTTTGAAGGAGAAATGTCGCTTAACATACATCTGAGCCCGGGAAGCGCTGCTCATGCTAACATATGGTTCTTGCAATGCCGCCGAATTATATCCCTTCAAATAATGAACCGGACACTCGTCCTCCTCCTCCTTCTGCAGATCAAATATCGTGCCCAGCAGCACAAGCAAAATATCTGAGAGTGGACCAGCCACCTCGCGTGAGCTAAATGCACGCGACAATTCATAGAAGCTGAGATACTGTCGGAACACCTCTACGCCGGACAACAGTCCACTGTACGTGTGCATAAATTCACGCAACACAAAGGCATCGCCTAGGATTATCTCTGGGAGCAATGTGACAATTGGTTGATACGTTGGAAGTAGACGCTGATCATTTCTCTCGAGATCATCCGTTTTTGTCGTCAAATTGTGACATTCCTCCTCAACACGTAGCATTAGTTCTGCCTTTTTTCGTGCCTTTTGCAGCTCCATTTCCGCCAATCTTGCTTGTTTCTCTAGACGAATGCGTTCCATTTCATCGGCTAGCGATTTGGCACGAGCTTCGGCGGATTCTTTGTTCTTAGCCACCGATTCCTCGTCCTTCACAATATATTTGTTGAGTGTTGATTGCTTTTTGGCATCCTTAGCCTCGGGTCCGGGTCGTTTGATTTTAGCCGGCGAATAACGTGGCATTTTGCCAATAAAAATGCTGGAAAAACTAATGTTTGGTTCGGTCACATATTGTTTGTAAATCTCGGGTTTGGGACGCAGTATCCCGTCTACGCGAATCACGCTATTCTTTATGAACATAGCCATGTTTTCCAAATTAAACTCAGTTCGCTGACGACGTAGTTGTTCAATAGTTACGTTCACCTCCTCGCCATTGGATGCACGTAGACGATACTCAAGCTGATCTGTATCTTCGTATACACCATTAATTGGCTCCTGAATATCCTTGCCCTGTTTGATACCCACCACCTTGAAAACTGTGTTCTTTTTTTGTCCCAACGTCACTTCCTCATTAAGAAAAAATCGTTTCCTCAGAAACTTCGAAACAATCAAATTGAGCGTCTTGACGGCAGATTGGCGAGCATGCTCAATAACCAGGAGGACTGGAGCACGTAAACTGTGTTTGAACTGTTCCATCTTTTTACGGGCAACCCGCTCGCTCTTCAGCGCCTCCTCGAAGGTAAGTCCATCCTTGCCTGTTGCCTCACATTGCCAAACCGTCGAGTTTATGGCCATAACGTGTCGAAAATAGTTTCTGTGAAGATCACAAAGATAATTATTAAAAGCGTAAAGAAATCTCTATAAAAGTAGTACTAAATTTATATTAAGTTTATTTTTATATAACCAACTAACACGATCAACAATCTGATATTTACATAAATCGGAAACAGACACGCAAAATAATTCTTATGGGGAAGTTTTTCTTAAAAAATACAAACCCTTGATGCAACTAAATTAATATTGATTAATTAAATATTCTGAGCATAAGAGAATAAAATTAGTTATACAGGCAGTGCTTATACTATATCTGACATTATTACACTTGCCTGGCTAATTGCACAATTTTTTTATTCCTAGTCATTTTTAGTTTTGAATATAGTTATTATAATGCTATTTGAAAATAATGTTGTAAAGCTATATATTGATTATTGAACCAACAGCAGCAGTTTAAAATTTAATGTTTTAAATAAAGTGTCTTAACTATTTGTTTAAATAAAAAAAATTGCATTAATTGTTTTTATCTATTAACACAATTTAAATTTTTGTTTTATTTAAACTACAACTGGGTGGCAACCCTTCGCATAGCAGCTGTGCATTTTGTTCGCGCGCTTTCCACTGCCGCCGTCGCCGTTGCCACCTACCTTCCTACCCACTAGCGAATGTTTTTGCTTTTGCATGTATCGCTTGGCTTCGGCCATGCGTTCATCAGCGTCGCTTTTGTTGTATACTTTAGCGCAACGTTTGCTTTGTCATTGTTATACTTTTGCAGCATGAAACAATTTACGATATGCAAAACCCAAATTGATATTAAATATTACTTACTCGTAGTCGCGGAATATGCGCTTGGTGATATAGCAGCAAAATACCAAGTCGTTGTCGTGGAATGTCTCATTTTTGGATTCTGTATTATTGAGATCGAATCCGTCGCGTTTGCAAATCGGCATCTTTGCTGTTTAGTTCTTAAGGATTTGGCTTTAATAATTACGCAGAAATTAGAGCTTGCGTGACAAGCAGCACAGCACAAGGCAAAACTATGAGACGGTGACACAGACACAGACCAATAAAGGCGCCCAAATTTTGCAATCCGCGAAATGTAAACCTTGTTTACCAACGCACATTAATATGTTTTCAATTAACTAATGCAGTTGGCAACTTTAAGCGATGCTGGCACTAGCTTTTATCAACTTCTTCACTGTAATACACTCTATTACTCTAAATACAATAGTTTTTCCACGCGCGCTTCGCAAATTTCGCTTGGCGTTTGATGCTTATGGCAAATCGGCTCGCGACTCGCGACTATCGATATTCAATAAGTAAACAAGTAAAAGCGTCGATGTCCAAGCTTTATCGATATTTTGCGCGGTATCACCAGCAATGTAGTGTTTAAAACGTCCAATTATTTATTTATTGTTTTATTTTATGCTAATATAACATTTTATCTTCTACTAATACCAATTTTTTACAATTGGAGCCAGCAAAACACCCAAATTTAAGTTTGAGTTTAGTTTAATAAATGTAATTTAGTAAAATTATCAACCTTGTTCAGTGTTGAGTAATATATTTCCACGGCTCGTTCGATCTACACAGATATCGATGCCCGAATGTATCGATAAGGAATCAACAACTCTACTGCAAAACGGAATATAAAACACAAAAAAGTTTGCGGAAAAAGAAAAAGTGCATATTGACTGACTGCTGAATGTAAAAATAATATCACAAGGCGGCATTATTAAGTTGCAATGTTCGGGAAACAATGTAAAAAAACTAAAAACATGCGCTGTTGCGTATGACGACGGAATTTATTTGAACAAACTAAATAATAGGTAACTGAGGCCTCAGTTCATTCTTTCGCTCTTGTCTTCCTCTTCGTTTCGTGCGACACAAGCAACAGCAGTAACACACACACACACAGAACGATATTTTTGTCGAGGGGCAAAAACTGTACGCGCTGTTGTGTTGTGTGTTGTGTTGTTGTGTGTGGGAGAGGGAAGGCAACGCGGGCCGAAATAATGTACAAAAGTTTAATGTCTCGTTTTGTTTCTACTTATGCAAATTGCAGTCTGTTTCTGTTTCTTAGTGTGCGTGTTGTACAAATTCGCTGCCTTTAGTGTAACTTATTAACTCGACGGATTTCCAACCCCCTTCCCATATATATTTTGTGAGGCAAACCTGAATTAAAACCTAAATGATGATGGTTCGTAGACGCGCACGTCCCGCCAAAGAGCCCGCCCTAATGGTGGTAACGGTAACCTCCAACGGCGTTGCAGCTGTTAATGACGAGCTGACTACGCTGACTACGGAGTCGTTCAATGGCGAACCAATGAACGCCGTCGCCGTCACCGTCCAAGCGGCCACCAATAATAATCTGCTGGATGATCAATATTTTGCCAGCCCAAAGCGAAAAGACTGTCGCCTTATGAAAACCAATGACAATGAAAATCTCAAGGCGGTTAATAATCCGCATAACTACAGCAAAGACAACAACAGCAAAGACACTGGTCGCACAATTGGTAAGTCTTTTCTTGAATTGTATTTTTTCTCTCTTAATTTTGAGGTTAATGCTGGGTTCTCACTGGGTCACAATATGACACTGTTATCTATGACACAAGTCACAGACAGCTCTGTGCTAGGCCAAATAGCAGTCCTTAATGTGAACAGATGCTCGTGTAATCGTCAAATATTTGTCAATAAAATCCAGAATACAAGAAATCATAACATGTGACAACAAAAAACCAACTGCCTCTTACAAGTAGAAAGGTTTTAATACAATTCAATCAGCTGTTTAAATAATTGGTGTTAGCCTCTGTCCACAAAATTACAATGGTGTTTACATTGTAACATAGTGTCTCGTCATAGCCTTTGACATTTACATTGTTCTATGACGCTATGACCCTGCTTTGTGACGCTTTATGTACCAGTAAGAACTCAGCATAACTTTAGTCGCACTTACCCCCTCACTTACCTCCCTCCGTTCCGTTCCTTGCACAGGCGTTCCACTCGCAACACGCTCGCAAACACGCACCATCGAGAACTTTTTCAGAGCAAATGCCGCCGCTAAAAGCGCACATGCCCAGAAAATGACTACAATTCTATCACTACCAACAGAAACAACAACTGCAACAACAACCGAAGAAGAGCAAAAGACAATAACAACAAGTGCAACCTTAGCGGAAGAACTGCTGGAGGAGGAACAGGAACAGGAACCGTTGCTATATGACGGACAACCAATGGCATCACCTCTGACCAGCACAAGCACTAGTTCACCAGCATATCACCAGCAGCATAATGATGACCTGGAAGTCGAGAGCACCAACGACACCAGCTCCTCGGAGATTGTCTGTAACTTTACCCATAACAACATAGCTACACAGACAGATATACATATACATCGGTCGGCATTGAGGGACAGTCACAGTTCAACGCATAGCAGCAGCAGCAGCGCCGCAACATCCGATAATATATTTCTGCAGGAGCCAGTGCTGACGCTGGATATTGATCGTACTCCCACCAAGGCCTCCAGCATTCGTATAAACAAAAGCTTTGATTTGGCTACTGCTGTTTTCTCCTCACCGCCCTCTGTGCTTAGTGCTTCTATGCTTAATGGTCGCTTCAATCAGATTGTTACGCTCAATGGTCATGTACACCACGATCATGAGCAAGATCAGCAACCGATACCGATACAGCAACCGTTGAACGGTTTCGAATTGGACCAACATGACAGCAGTTCCTGCGACAGTGGAGTCGCCTGCAGCCTGACGACGACGGGCACATCCCCGGCAGTAACTGGAATGCGACGACGTAAACCCGCAACGCCACATCGCATACTCTGCCCCTCACCCATAAAGACAATGCCACGAGATACGGTAATGTTGAAGAGCGAATCGCTGTCGCAGTCGCCTCGAAAATCGCCACGTAAACTGCAATCACAGCTGGCGGCAACAGTTGCATGCAAGTCGCGACGAAGACTGAATCAGCCAAAGCCACAAGCGCCTTATCCACAACAGCTAAGTCCTACGCCAAATGAGGATGTTGTTGTTGTATTGGACGATGATGAGGAGGAGTTGGACGACGAAGACGATGTTCATGCGTTGCTCAAGGCTGCCGAGGAGCGTGAGAATCAAAACAAAGCTAAACTAATGCTCAAGCCAATGACAGTGCCTGTGGCAACAGTCAAACCAAAGGCTCCTTCTAAGACAGCCAAGGCCAAGACAACGTCGGCCAAATCACAGCCACTGGGTGCGACAAATGGTAATCGAGAACTGACCGAGTTCTTTCCCGTGCGACGCAGTGTGCGAAAGACCAAAACGGCTGTCAAGGAGGAGATGATGCGTAATTTGGAGCAAGCAGTTCTCGAAGAGCGCTGTGAGGGACTTCAAGTGCGTCACTTTATGGGCAAGGGTCGTGGCGTTGTCGCCGAGCGTCTGTTCAAGCGCAATGAGTTTGTTGTCGAATATGTTGGCGATCTCATTTCTATCAGCGAGGCTACAGAGCGTGAACGTCGCTATGCTCTGGACGAGAATGCTGGCTGCTACATGTACTATTTTAAGCACAAAAACCAACAGTACTGCATCGATGCCACCGTGGACACTGGCAAGCTGGGACGTCTCATTAATCACTCACGAACTGGGAATCTAATGACAAAAGTCGTTGTTATCAAACAGCGACCGCATCTAGTGCTACTGGCCAAGGACGACATTGAGCCTGGAGAGGAACTGACTTACGATTATGGCGATCGTTCCAAGGAATCGCTTTTGCATCATCCATGGCTGGCATTTTGAAAAGCCTGCAAGGGTCAACCACTATCATCATTACCTAAATACATAATAAATATTAGCTAAGATATTCTTTGATAAAAATGAAAAATGAAAAGCAAAAAGATGAAGATGAACTAAAAACTGTTAGTGCAAAAAATATCGTAAATGATAGAGCGTCACTTCATATTTTTGGATTTGTTAACGTTTTTACTTTGTGTTAAGGCATCGATAGAGTATGAGATGCATTGATTGAATTGAAACTGTTGAACATTTAGAAGAAGTTGAAGAAGCGAATATGCTGATGATTATGACATTAACATTGCATTCACATTTATAATGAACGTACATACTATTTATATAGATTAGAGATATGAAATATTGTATTGCTAATTATTATATATATATATACATATTATGTACTATTTACTGCCATAGTGCTATCTATATACACCCCGTGCACCTCGCTCGCCAACGCCAATCCCAATCCAAAAAAACTAAACACTAAAAATGAAAATGAAAAGAAACAAAACAAATAATTCTGACTAGATTACAAATATGATTATAATTATTGCATTAAAAGTCCATTAACAAAGAAATACACACATACACATTTAACGAGGCTTTCTGTAGCGTCCTTCGGCAACATCTACTTCCTGAGACAGATTTATTGAGATTTACCTCTCCCATTGAGCTTCCTCAGGCAATAGTGAGTCGTATGTTTGATGTAGACTTTAAGCAGGTTTCAATAACTCCAATGCCTCCCTCCAGTCCTCCAGTCCCAGCAAGTCTCCTAGAAGAATCACGCATAAATTCGAATCCAATAATATGCCGCAGTTCCTCCGCCCGCCCCTTACCATTAGAAACCATTATTTTGTAAGTAAATCAATGCAAGATTGTATTGCAGACAACTTGGTTCAAATTATCAAATAAACTAAAACAAATTTATTTTTCAATTTTGCTTTTTTTTATTATAATATCTCTGCGCATATTTATACAGTACAGTACATTATCTATTAATTGTATAATAATATATATATAATTTGTAGCACATAATACATTTATTTTTAGTTTTTAATTCAAATGAAGCAAGAAAACCATCATAATTTTATCATGTCCATGTTTATGTTTATGTTCAGGTTTTACTCTTCATCATTGTTAGCAAAATAAAACATAAAGCAAATAAAAATTCACACAAATGCATAATTTACAAATTAAGTCTACGTCTACGATCATCGATTGAATATAGGTATAATTTATTACAAATAATTGTTTTACTTTCTCACACATACAAAAACACAAATACACATGCACTCACAAGCAGATAAACAAAAAAAGAAAAACATAGGAAAACAAAAACATTAAGCAAAATAAATAAATGAAACATTAACACAAAGTGTGAAGCCGATTTTTCTTTGTTTCACATCGGAGATCATGGCAGACTATGACTACTCTTGGAATGCACGCGATTTATAATATCGTAACAAATTCTATTTCATTATCATTTACACACAGTCACACACACATAAATAGATGTACATATATAAATATATAATTATATTTATATTCATTTAGAAAATGTCGCTTAGGCGGCGGGTATCTCACTATGGAATGGCTTAATTGGAAGTGAATGAACTTGACTAAACGACTTCTCATTTATCCTCATCACATCCTGGACTAAAACTGGGCTAATACAAAGTTCATATATCTAATATTTAGTTTGGGTAAAATTAATGGGATAGCGACAAACATTTGAAATCTCTCCAAAAGCCACAAAGCGCAGACCACAGCTAACTATATAGCATAGAGAGGTAATATAATGATACTACACAACGTTCTCTAACCACACTAAATTAAATTATAATAGTAGCTCTTACAGAACTATTATTAAGTAGTACTAGGTTTGCTGAGTAAGTTTTTAAGTATTCGGGCCAGATAATGTTTTGAAATTTCAAAAAAATCCAAAAATTTACACAAAATATTGCACTAAGGAAATCTTTTTCATCTTCATTTCCACCAATTCATCCATTGCTTTCGACTACATACAACTACAGCCTAAGAGTAACAATGACAACGACAACGACATCAACAAACAGCAATAGCAACAACAATTACATTACACAAAACACACACACACATTTTAACAATAACAAGTAGCAACATTACGCGCAATTTCTTTCACAATCTGTTGACTTATTTTAGTAAAAGAAATAAAAATATCAAGACGGATTCATAATACTGACGACTGAAGGACCTTATGTTGCCTACGTTAAGATGCTTGCCTCAGCTGTTAGTGGGCGTGGCGGCGGCACTAGCAACATTGTTGACTTTTGCTTTTGCTGTGGCCTCAACTTGTGTCATTTCTTGGCACTAAAACTGGGCTTGGGCAGCGAACTCATGAATGCACCCGCATTTGTGGGCAACGCCGGTGCCACAAAACTTAGATCAGGTATTAATGAGATTCGTGGCGCCACTTTTGCATTGCCCAGGTGGAATTGTTGGCGCTGATGCTGCTGCTGTTGTTGTTGCTGCAATTGCTGCTGATGGTGTTGATGATGTTGCTGCTGATATGTTGCAGGCGTTGTCAATGGCGTTGCTGTCGGCGCCGTGGAAAAATCATGCATCATATGTATCTGCTGTGGCATGGCCGCCACATTATTGTTGTTGTTGTTGCTGCTGCTGCTTATATTGCTTTGATATTTGGGCACCAAGTTGCTGTGTCCATGAGGCTGCTGCTGTTGCTGATAGAGACTCATTGGGTTATTGTAAAAGTTGGCACTCTGCCAGGCGCCAGAATTGAACTGAGGCGCAGCACGCGAATTGAGTGTGGCAGACAACGGCGTGCTGCTCACAAAGTCCGACCAATCATCCTCTTTAGCAGCAGCAACAATTTGTGATGAAGGTTTCTGCATGTTGACTACATTATTGTTATGGTTGTTTTGCTTCAGCTGTTGCTGCTGCTGTTGTTGCTGTTGCACAGGCACAGACACAAAGTCAGACCACTCATCATCCTCCTGCTGATGTTGCTGCTGCTGTTGCTTCTGTTGGTGCTGTTGCTTTGGCGATTGCTGCGCCACAGTTGCACTTATCGTTGGCGGCTTGGACTGATGGGAAAACAATTCTTCGATGCGAGCCATTTCCTCGGCATTGATGCTAGCCAATGCATTGTCGCCCCACTCGATGCTTGG
The DNA here is from genome assembly GCA_037043535.1 of Drosophila putrida. Lineage (NCBI taxonomy): Eukaryota > Metazoa > Arthropoda > Insecta > Diptera > Drosophilidae > Drosophila > Drosophila putrida. Next base: position 573,791 of record JBAMBI010000390.1, on the reverse strand, counting down.
CTTGGCCAATGGAATGGTCTGTGGCAACAATATAGCTGGACTTAGTATCATCTGCTCCCCAAATGTGGGCGTGCCATTGCGTGGTGGTTGCAATTGGGACGAGTTCTTTATGGCTGACACAGACTGAAAATCACTGAAGTCATCATCCTCCGTCGACGCTTTGCCGGGTGTATTCAGTTTGTTTGGAGAATCAAGTCCGAAAGGAGGCGGTTTGTATTCCACATCACGATATTCCTTTTTGACAACCGTCTCGTCAATAATAATGCCAGCCGAGGCAATCTCATAGTCAAAATCAATGGGTGTCAGTGTTGTTGTCTTGGCCACCACAGTGTCTGATTTAGAGGGTGTATAAATATGCGTCTCCTTAAGAGGCAATGCATAACTATTGCTGCTAATGGGCACTTCATGCAATTGCTGAGTGCTGATTGCTGCTGACGTTGCTGTGGTTGCTGCTGACGTTGCTGATGGGGGCGGTGATGGCGAGGAGCTCCTCAGATCAAGCTGCTGCTGTTGCTGAGAGTGCTGCTCACTGTCGTCGAAGTTGTCGCCATTGCCGTCTGCTGATAGAGCAGGCGATATCGTCGCTGTTGTTGTTGCAGCAGCAAATACTGATGTTGTTGCTGCGGTGTCATCGAAATTGCTGGCGGACATTGTAATGGCAATTGTTTCGTCAATGGTGTTGCTGCCGTTTGTCGTGCTCTGCCCTTGCCCAAAAGCAATGCTAGGCTGCGTTTTAACTTGGCTTGCTTGTGATGTTGCTGCTGCAGCTGCTGCTGCTGTGGTTGGTACTGTTGATGCCGCTTCAAGTCCTGTGAACCACACAAAACGAGCAATGATTAGTTGAAAACTTTGAGAATTGTTTTTAGCATATATATACAAAAGTGACAACATGAGAACTAAGTTACGAGAAGGGGAGTTAACTAGTGCAGTTGGTGGGGGCGGGGCAAGGTCAGAGTCTGAGGGGATACAGTTGGAGTTGCATATATAAAAAAAACAAAAGAAATTAACCCAAATTAATTAATTAACAACTACAACACGAAGCCAACGAAACTTACTAAGATCCAGCAAGGCGACGTGAGCAGTGATATTAGTGTTGTTTGTTGTAGTAGAAGTTGTTGTTGTTGTAGTGGTTGTTGTTGTTGTAATTGCATGATTGTAATTGGTATTATTATTATTATTGTTGCAGATGGTGGCAAAATGTGTGACAAAATTGTGCGTATCATTGGCATTGGTAATGCATTGATTGTTGTTGTTTTGGTGGTTGTTGTTGTTGTTGATTGTCATTTTGTCATTTGGATTATCATTTAGTTCCATCATCGCATCCAAGGCATCATGATTGTTGTTGTGGTTGTTGTTGTTGGTTTTTATATTGTGGGAGTAGTTAGAGGTAACAAGATTTATTTTATCAGCATTAGCCACCATCGTTACTTGGTCTAGTTGTTCTTGTTGTTGTTCCAATTGTAAAGTCTGTACATGTGATTCTAAATACAATTTATCATAAGGATAAATTTCAGATCAAAGATGGTGGGCACAAGAATCAAAGTGTTGCCCTTACAGAACAAATAATTGGATAATAAGTGTGTATAAATAAATTGAATAGCGGACAAATTGAAATTAAACAGTGTTAAATTAACAAATCTTTTCTGCTTTTGATATCGTACTGTAGACATTATTTATTTAACAAGGAGTAGAAGGCTTGACAGACTCCGAGTATATACATATATAATACGTTTGTAGCATTCGATCTATTTATGTACAACTGTATAAACAACTAGCACTCAAAGATTAAAAGGAGTTAGATCAACTAAATTTGGTTCACAGATTTCTCTCATACCTACGTACATATATATTTATATTTTTGCCAACTTATAATGTGGTAGGCAGACATTTATTGTTTTTAAACATTCGATTTAACCGTTAATTATTAATTAGTGAGATAAGTGAGTTTGCAAGATCCTAGAAATATGTAGTTTAGCACTGAGAATTAAAATTCAATGTATATATCTGTTATAATATAGGCTAAGGGGTATCTTATAGTCGGGAACTTTAATATAGAGCTTTTACTTGCCTGCTCAATGTATCATATTTCATTGTTTATTTGTACGGTTGTTTATTTAATGCATAATCTTTCTTTGTATAATTGTAGGTTCTGTTACTGTAAGGGCATTATTGCTTCGGTGTTCCGAAGCTTTTAATATTTGTTTTAGGAAAGGAAAACAGAAACGAAACGAATGTAAATCAAAATTTGAAGGCAGATAACGGCCAATAAACGGCAGGCCAATTGATTATTCAGTTGGTAAGCAAAAGCATGTGGTTTTAACTAAAGCATTTTGAGGAAAGAACGAGCGAAAGAGAGGCGGTGGCAATTTTGGTTACGATAATCGTGTGTAGCAGTTAATTTGCGGCAACTAAGTTGTGTGAGAGAGATTAACTCAAGTGAGAACTTACCCTCAAGTGATTGCAGAGTAGAGTTATTATTATTGTTGGTGGGCTGCCAGCTAGAAGTGGAATCCGTGCTGCTGGGTGCTGCCGACAGGGGTTTGAGTGGCTTCAGTGGATCATAGCTTAGATTTGCCGCAAAGCGAGGCATGGATGCATTCCATTTGTCGCCAAAAAGCTGTAAAATCAAATCATAACATTTAGTTATTAGAATAGATAGGTTATTGGCATATGCTTACAATATTTCGCGAATCAATGCCCAGGGAACGCACTAGGGAGTGTCGCATCTCCGAACTGACCCATTGATAATCCAGAGCATGCGCTTGTTCAATGGCACCAAAGTGTAAACTTTGCACCTCAGCCAGCGGCGTTTTTTTGCTTGCATTCGGTGTACAACTCTCTTCTTGGTTGGGAAACATTAGATCCAACACGGGCTTTACACGCTCAGTAATGTTTAAATGTGTTGCAGCTGGCGGTGGTGGTTGTGGTAACACTGGTGTGGCAACAACAGGGGCAGCTTCAGCGGAGACAAAGGAAGGTTCCGAGAAATCACCAAAATCATCATCATCATCATCTTCATCTTCCTCAACCTTGACTGTCGTCGTTGTGGGTGCTGCAAAATCTTGAAAATCATCAAAACCATCGTCATTGATGATCGCAGGCTTTGGCTGCTGAGACTCCACAGGCGCTGGAGCTGCTGCAAAGTCCGCAAAGTCACCAAAATCATCGTCTTCGTCCTCATCTTTAACTACGTCATTTACATTCGTCTCCGGCTGAGGTGGGCCTACAGGAGGCGGCGTCTCTTGGAATGCAGCAAAGTTGTGATTCACAATGGGATTTTGGTCACTCAGAGGTGCCACTTGTTGTAGGGTGGGCGTGGCTACAATTTCTATGGCAAAAAAGTCATCGGCACCCTCAGGTATGAATAGTTCTTTGGGTTTCTTTGGTGAACACTCCTCATCACTGTCATCGGTTACATCCTCCAGTGTCACTTGGTGGCATAAACCAGGCGCTTTGGTTGCTTGCTCATCTGCCCCAGGAGACAATGAGAGACTTTCGCTGGAGTATAAACTCAGGGTGTCGAGTTTAAGTGAAGGTATATTATCATTGGTATTGGCTTCCACCTCCTCCTCCAACTCCTGTTCTGTTTGCTCTTCATCTTCAAGCTCCTGCTGATCCACTGCTGGTAAAGGAGGCGGCAATTCCTGCTCATATGTGTCACATGGTGCTTTCACTTGATAATTGAAAGCCTCGACTGTTAGTTTGGCAGTTGCAGTTGATTTACTATGAGCATTACTTAAATCTGGTATTTGCTCTGTTGATATGGGCAGCTCCGACAACGAGGGTACTGAAAGATGTAGAAAATTAGAAACGAAAAATAGAATGAATTTGAAAAACAAAGCTGAAATCCTCTCAAGTTTTTGGTTCCAGTCTTCGTGCAATACATAAGAGTACTTTAACTTTCTCAATGAAATGTGTTTAGCTCCTCAAAGACCGTAACTTAAGATTAAGATTTTTCTTCTTACTTTTCAAAAATTAAACTGACCTAACTAAAAGGGGTTCGGTTCGGACAGCAGGTACAGCTTATTCTGAAGGACCCGAAAATCCAACCTTTATTAAAAATTAAATTACCTTTCGTATTAAGCGGGACTTCGTGACTCTCCGTGACTAAGCCATACTCAGAATATTCGTCTGCGTCACCGTCTTCCAAGTTTAACGTTGACTGCAGCCCTGAATCGTCGTCGTCCTCGCCAAAATCAATCGGGGGTGGCGTGCTGCATAAAAGCGGCGGCGGCACGTTCACCATTTCGTGAGTCCTTTGTTCCAATTTCTTCTTTTCCTTCTTGTTGTTGTGCTAATTTGGCTAACAGCAGCTGCAAAAACACTTCAGGAACTCTCGCTGGTCGCTGTGACGTTTCAACCCGTTTATCTACGCAAGTGTATTGGTTCTTCTGTGTGTATGTGTGAGCCCACTCAAGGTCTGTGTTGGAATTTTCTTGCCTGAGTGTAAATTACGATTACGCGTTAACGTTGTTGGTTTCTCTGCCACTTAAGTGTCACTTGCGCGTTGGCGTTTGGCCTAAAATTTGTAAATCAGTGGTTTTTATGTGCGAAAATCGCCATTTCTTTAACAAAACAAAAATTTTTTCCAGTTTAGTTCTGACAGAGTTGTTCGTTTCGCTCTAAATATGTTCAAATGAACGGATCATTAAAATGAGCGAATAAACTTATTCAGTTATTTGTTCATTTAGTTCAGTTGTCGTTTGTTCAACGAATTTTTGTTTCTTTATTTAAAAATTGTTGCCTATTATCAGTTAATTAATAAATAAAAACAAAAATAGCACGTATTTCAAACTCAATATAACTAAAAACATACATTTGATGTTGAACAAATAAACTGGACTGCCCAATGAACGATTCATCGCTCATGAACAGCTGATCAACTGAAAAGAAAGATCTGATCACAGTTCATGAGCAGCTGAGCTAAATCCTTCAATGGAACTGAATTGAACAATTCCTGTGAGTTGCTCATTGAGCGAGTGAACAAAAAGTGAGGAGGTTAGTGAAAAAAGTGAGCGAATAAAAACTCCGAATTTCTGAGTGTTTTCGGAAGCGCAAACAAAAGGTGGCGCCAAACAAATTTAAGTATTTTACAGCACGGCACCATCTTTAGTCTAATGAAAATTTAAAAACAATATACTAATTAACACCAAATTTCGACAAATTTAATGAAAGAACTATAAATATGATAAATTAAAGAGGATTCTGGTTTTTAAAAACCAATATTTATTGTAGGCTGTCGCCATCTCTTGGTTGCTAACGCCGCCACTGTACAAGCTGTCTACTTTTAGAACTAAGTAAACTGACACTAGTCTGACAGCTGCTTTAAGGTTATACACAACAGTTGTGAGTTAGGATTTTCTATAACTTTGGTAAATATTATTTATTTAATACAATATTTGCATAATTGTGCACGGTAGACATTATCCAACAGACTAGGTCATATTGTAAAAAGCCGCTCAATTGTTATATTTATTTTCCTTGCAGATTACGCTGTGCATATTACATAACTAAGCAAATATGTCTCAGGCTCCAGTTCGTGTCTCACCGCTGATCAAGCTCGGCAGATGGTCCCTGCTCCTTGTGGGCATTGCCTACGGTGCTGCTCACCAAAGCCGTCTCTCCAAGCGGGAGGAGAAGGTGCGCGAAATTGAGGCTCAACAGAAAGTTGTCCGTGATGCCAAGTTGGCCGAGGAGAAGAAGCGTAACGCCGAGGCCGAGATTAAGGCATTGGAAGCACTCTCCAAGCCTGCTTCCAAGCATTAGATCGCCAATTTAGTTTGTTTAAGTTAGTAGCTACTATCGACACAACAAAACCATCAAGGCCGACAACAAACATTCAAATTCCGCAAGGCACAAGCGATCGGACAGTGTTGCCATCAACTATCGATTGTCGTTTTTTTGTGTTTATTCAAAACGTTTGTGAAAAATTGAAGCAAATTAAATGATTAAAAAACAAATATGTAAAACATACAAAAGTGGCTATCGTGTTGCTTATTTTATCTTTAAAGTTTTACAAAGAAAAGAAGCATATTTTATGAAGAAATGTAAGCTTATAAGCACCCAAAATACAAAGAAAAAAGTTTGACTTACGCACCTTTTAATACTTAAAATTAAAAAATATCTAATAGATAAATTGGGAACGGTGCAGGAGAGGAGTACGATCACTTTTCTCCACATTGATCTATTCACCTCCGTCACTTTTTCACCACACATTTTTGCCCGCTCAAAAGGGGATTTTAAACAGCTGATCGCCATCCTCTTTTGTTTTGCAACAATTTGCAAATTGAGTGCAAATAACTTTTGTTGGATCAATAACTGCTTGCTGCCAAGGCGATAATTTAAAGGTGTTGAAACACTTTACGTGTTGGTGGCGCACGCAAGTCATATAATCCACATGTCAGCACTCACGCTTTGGAGCTCCCACAACGATGGCAAACTTTTTGGAGCAGTTGCCAAAACATTTGCAGGAGCTTGCCGAGCGGGGTAAGAGAGAGATTTGTGAAGTGCCGGCTGTTCGAGAGGCCAATTAGTATTTAATCTAAATTTAATGAATCTTAATCTCACTCAGTCAATGTGCGCACTCCAGAGGCAATACTAACTACACCCAAGGTCAAGTTTCTGGACACACGCACATGTGCACTAGACACTTGTGTGCATAGCTGCACTCCAGAGGATGTGCGAATTCTGAAGGACGCAGCTGCCAAGTGGCTGGCCGAGACGCCGTCGTCAGGTAATTCAAAGTTGCATCACTTGTGAAGAATGTGTTCATATTTATTAAAATTAAATACCCCAACTCCACTCAGCGGACTCACTCTTTAGACCGCCCGCTAGCTTGAAGTGGTCCCGCTTAACATTTGGATGTGCCTCTCTAGATCGCTGCACTGGCGGCGGTATTGTAACTCGTGGCATTACTGAAATCTGTGGCGTCTCGGGTGTTGGCAAGACACAACTTCTGCTACAGCTTTCTCTGGGAGTCCAATTGCCTCTAAGGCTAGGCGGTTTGGGCAAAGGCGTAGCGTTCATCTGTACAGAGGATATGTTTCCATCCCGCCGTCTGTTGCAGATTTGCAAAGCATTTGAGGCACGTTATCCGGAGGAACAGCTGAATTTTCTGGGAAACATCTTCATAGAGCATCAGTACGAAAGTGTAAGCTAAGAGAGTTGAATGTATGTCCATTTCTGATCTTATGTTCATTGCAGAAACCACTCTTAAACTGTGTCAGCAATCGCCTGCCTGAGCTGTTGCAGGAGCATAGCATTGGACTGATCATCATTGACTCGGTAGCTGCCATATTTCGCCTGTACACAGACTTTGCAGAACGAGCTCGTGACATGCGTCGCCTGGTCAATGCCTTGCTCTCATATGCGGACAAATATCATTGCGCTGTCGTCTGCACAAATCAAATGACAGCCAGTCTTAGTTCGGATCAACAAACGCCACATGACGTGCCCTGTTTGGGCTTACAGTGGGCAAATCTGGGTCGGACACGCATGCGCATTTCCAAGGTGCCCAAACAGCACAAAGTGGCGGATAAATTGCTCACTGTGCGTAAACTAGAGATTATCTATTCACCAGAGACACCAAATGCATTTGCCGAGTTTCTAATCACCTCAGAGGGCGTAGTAGATGTGCCCACTCCAAACAAGAATATGCCCAGAGCAAAACAATTGTAAATTTTAGATAACTAATTTTTGCTGAATTGTTTATTTTTACTTTTTAAACTTAAAATATGTAACGGCTACTGACCCGCGCTTTTCTTATGAATTTATTTGTAATTTTTTGTTTTAACTTTTGCTTTTTTTTGTACAAACACTCACATTAAATATGAATTTCTATTTTCCATTTAATTGTAATTTACATTATTTAATTTAATTTATCTGTTAGTTTAGTATAGTTAAATTAAATTTGTAATTAACATGAATTCACCAATTGTTGCTGTTGTTGTTGTTGTTGCTTCTAGTTCTTGTTGAAGCTTTTGCTGTTATTAACGCGCTTTCTTTCGCTCTCTCTCTCCCTCTCTGTCTATTTCTTTCGTATACTTTATCACATGAAATTTTCGAAAGTTCAAATTACAATAGTTACACAATAGTATAGTTGTTATTGTTTTGTTATTAATTTAATACAGCTCATTAAACATTTAAATGCGTTTCTAATGGCAACATTTACAAAGCCTAAACTTAATATTAGTGCTTAAATATTACAAATACATATACATTCAATAAATTACATAATTATGTAAATGCCTAAGACTAACAAGCACACATCGTTTATCATTGCAAAATAAAATTAATAACATTAATAATAATTGATTTCAAATGAAAGCTGGCCGTGTGCTTGAGCAATATTCGACTTTTTGGCACAAGTTTTTTTTTTTAAATTTATTTTATTTAATTTGACTGGCTTTGTGTGTGTGTGTGGGTGTGGAAGAAGTTTCCTTTACATCTCCCGCATCTGGACATCACGATCCTGCGAATCCTGCGCTTCCGTTGAAGTACCTTGTTCGCTGGCAGTCTCCTCATCCTCCGATTCGCTTTCACCTTTAACTGTCGCCTCGGAGGTATTTACCGGCAACTTCGTATTGGCCATGGGTAGTGCAATGGATATCTTTGAGGCGGCCAATTTCATCTCAATATCCATTTCAGTTATTAACGCATTTGGCGGTGGACTGCGTCCGTTCTCCTGTGCCGCTGAAGCTGCAACTGCGGCACGTTGGAAGCTTAACGGTGACTCTTCCAACTTGATGTCCAACCTTTCAGTCTGCTCCAAGGGTGCCGCCTCCTCCACTGTCAATGGTATGGCATTTTGATGATGAAATGTTTCTCCTATATTATTGTTGTTAGTATTACGCTTCTCGGCTGTCTTGTTATTGTTGCTGCTGGTGAAGTTGCCGCCAGCAATTGTTGTTGAGTCTCTGGGATTATTGCCCGTTCCGTTGATTGTCGGGCTGTTTGTTGTGGCTTTTGAGGTCTTTTCCAGCAATTGTTTTTTAATTTTTGCTGTCGAATGCTTTGTTTGCGATTTGCTCTCACTATTATTACCGCTGTTGTTTTTGGCTGCAGTTACCGTGCTGTTGTTGTTAGTTTTGTTGCTGTTGTTATTGTTTGTGGTACGGGTCTTCTCTGACTGGCCATTGGACCATTTTTTGGGAGTTGCTTCCACAGTGTTAGTGGAATTGGAACCATCATCAGCCGCAATATTGTTGTTGCTGTTAATATTTGTTTTAGCCTGCTGCTCCGTTGCTGCGGTTGTTGTTGTTGTTGTTGCTGCTGTTGGTTTGGATGATTTGTGTTCGGCTGTCTCGTTATTTGTCACATTTTCCATTTGCTTTTTCCATTTTGTTCGACGATTTTGAAACCATATTTTAACCTGAAATGAAAATAGGAAAATCATTTATGGTTCAAAATAATTCCAATGAAATAATTTATAAATATTCGCTCTTCTTTATAAAAGAAAAAATTTAAAGTTTAATTTATTTTATATTTAAAGTGTAGCTAATTTTTCTGTTAATATAGCGCTATATTTGAAAGTACAAAACTATTTAGACTTTATTTTAAATATTTATAAAAAAAAATCTTCACAAAAAATTTGTTTTTACAATTTTAAAATTTAAAATTGTGGGCCATGAGTTGGTTGAAAGTAAAAACTTATCGTTCAAGAATAAAAATTTTAAATTTGTTTATCAAAAATGTTGAATAAAAATTTATTTTTGAAACCAAATATTTTTTAATGTATCAATTTACAGATCAAATAATAATCAACAGACATTCCACATAAAAATAGGGTTTCTTCGGATAAATTTTGAATTGTGAAAACTTATTATACTACAAGTTCTCAAGGTAAGAGTGTAGTCTCCTTTGGCAAAATTTTTGCGAAAATATTAAGCTGTCTCGGAATCAAACTAAAAGTTGGTCAATGATGTTCAACAAAGTCGGTTTAAATTATACCCCATATCTTAAAGTATTAACAATCTTTCGTCAGGTTACGTACAGCTTACTTAAAGTTCTCCCAACTATATCATTTGAAATAGTGCTTGTAAATGCAAAGTACTATGAGTCAGATTCATATTCGAGTTGGGCAGCTATAATTAGGCAATGTTTATGCCTCATTTGCCCTTATTAGTGTGCGTAAAACAAATAATTAAAAATTATGTATCGCGTAGATTCCACTCGATGTGTGTAGTAGGAAAACACTTCCGCTACGTCAGCTACAGTTCACAACAAGCAAAAGTTGAAATGATGTGGGCCTGTCAAAATGCAGAAACCGCCCATCAGCATCAACCCCATCCTCCATCCTCCATTCCCCACCATCCTCAGAGAGCAACAACATTTCATTTCATACTTGAGTGTGTGTGAGTGTGAGTGTGTGTGTGTGTTGCTGCTGCCTGCCCCATAATGTTGCAGGGCAACGGAGACGATTCGGCAGGCAGCGTCAATGGCGCAACATAAAACATTTGCCTCTAATTTCCATTTCATCCAAAATGATGGCCTAGCTAAATAAATGAAAAATCTATTTAAATCGCGCACATAATTAGTATTTCAGCGGCATGTCTGCACACGCATACACACACACACACACACACACACTAGCACACTACCACACTCATAACTCACACTCTTGGGCATATAGGAAAGCAAAAATAAGCGCCAAAGATAGATGCCGTCATATGACATGCTCATTTTGCCGGCGTAGCGTAAAAATGATGAAATTAACATGAAAACGATTTTCCTCCACTTAGCCAAATGCGAAGAGAAAAGGAAATGGAAAATGGAAATACTCGATGCGTATACAAAAATATAAATTGAAATTTGTTAATTTTCCATATTGAAAATCAATTAATTGATTGCCAAATATTTCGGAATATACTTGCTCGTCGGGAACAACTCAAAAATAGACTCACATCAATGAAATGTACTTGTCGATGGATTGATGTGTATGCAAATTGTTTGTTTTATCGATGAAGATGGATTATGAGAGCTGCCAATGAACAAGAATACTTATGTGTATTTTCCCCTTTTTGTATCTGTATCTGTATCTGGCCGTTCGTTTTGAACGTAATTACAAGTTGCCTGACCAATTACTCATCCAATGGCCGGGCATGTCTGTTCATTAATTCGTTAATAAACAATAAAACAGCGGCAACAACAGTGTTTACCTTATAAGCAATTTTAATGGCTATCGAAAGCATCATTTTTGTTGTGCATCAAATGTGGATATTTTAATGGGCCTTACTCGTAAGTCCGAGTGTAAATATGCGGGCTACTCGGCCAATCTTTTGGGGGCACATGGGGCGCACTCCTACATTTAATTATTTGATTATTTTTAAGTATGTCTGGCCCAATTTAAGCATTTGTGTTGCGTTTCTTTTAATTGCGTGTGGCATTTTTTATTGCATTCATTTTGCTGATTAATTTATTTGGCATACATAATTTCTGAATATTTGAACTCTTCTTTAACGATTCTTGTAGCTTTCACAAATAAATGTCTTGTTTATTTTCTTGTGATCCACTCTAAACCTCATTAAGCCGACCCAAAAAACATTTTCATATTTTTAAAGAATTTCTAAAAATAAGCCAACAACTTTGTCGTTAAACCTGTGCTCCTCCTTCTTCTTCCACTTTGGTATTTTCTTTATGATTTATTGACATTTAAATGCATGCTCTGATTCCCTTTCAAATAAGACCCAAAATGTATGCGAAGTCTCTTAAAACCTGTGGGAGAGCAAACAGCCAAAACCAAATGCCAACATCAAGACAACATGTGTCTTAGCCACTGATTGATATACATATTTATTTATAAGTATTTATATAAGTAAAGATATGCTTAGCTCAATCCATGCAAATACCAACAAGTTCACAAGTTCTCTTCATCATCCACTTCCTGACCCCTAAATAATTATTAAAAACAAATGCTGGCTAAGTTGCATTATTTAGTGGCACACAATGCTGTGGGTGTGTTAATTGTGTTAAGTATAATTAATTTGTACTTCGCATTTTGGAAATAACCGCAAAACAGCGTACCTACCGACTCAGTAATAGCTAAACCAAGTTGAGAGTCTCTAAAATTACGCCACATAATATAAACTTATTCATAATAAGAATACAATAAAAGATTTTCGAGGTAAATATTAAAAAGCTTTGAGAAAGATAAATAAAAAAATCAAAATAAAAATCAAAAAACTTTCAACAAACTAAACGGTCTCCAATTAAAATTGTTAAGCCTAAATTATTTCGATAAATATTTATTTCGGATTTTTTCAAGTACAGATATAATTATTCCAATCTGTCATCATACAACAATAAACAGCCGAATTGTACAAGTAGTATAAAGTACACGAAGGTTTTTCTTTTCACGACCTTTCGGTTTTTCCAGTTTGCGTGCCAAAAAAAACTCAATGATTTTCTTGCTTTAAAGGTGGTAATTTGGTATATATTTTTATGTTGAGAGCCAACAAAAATAACGATGATTGCCTTAGGGTGTTTTGTCTAATAAGTAGATTTTTCTACGTTTGGCAGGGATAGGAAAGATGTATTTAGATTGGGAAGTTACATTGAATATCAATAATGTTGAATAATTACACGAGCAGTAAATATAAATACTGAAGCAATTTGTATAGATAAAATCCTAAAATTACCAGTGTGATTCTCCCTCTTTCTTCTGATTACTCTCTTTATCTTTTAATCAGTCTCTCTTTATCTCTCTCTCACAGAAATCTCTTCCTCACTCTGTTTAACAACGTTAATTTTAGCGCAAATGCAAGTTTGTGCCCAAAGGCAATTATGCAATTGAAAACCAAATCAAATATGTAGCTGATGCAAACAGTCGTACGAAGTCAAGTAGTTGGAATTCAATCCTCAATCCCCAACCCTGACCACAGATACCCTCTCCAAGCCCCTTCTCAATGAACGCACATACATTGCTGTGCAGTAAATCACTTTGCCCCATGCAAATATGCGCACTACAATGACATAATTAATTAATAACATAATCAGTGTGCAGCTTGTCAGTATACCACGTGCTAAAGGTGTATGGGGTATATTAGCGGTCAGTTTAATAATAAACTAATCGTAGATAAGTGAACTGTCATTTTGTATAGCATACTTATTGGGGCTGATAAGGAACTCACACTTTGCTTGACATTTTACAGGGCATCTCAAGGCCAGGTTGTCTTGTGATTTTCCTTACTTGTTTAGGATTATGCTCACCAGCTATGTGTGAGTACACACACTCCAGTGCACTGTTCGTGTGAGTGTGTGAGTGTGTGTGTGTGTGCGTGACTGGGAGTATTTGCAACAATTTGTTTTGCGTTTATTAATTAAATAGACCTAAATGCAACTGCTGCCAAAATGGGTAATAGCAACAATAATGTAACAATGATCTGTGCCGGATGTGCGCACTGTCCTTTCTCTCTCTCTCTGTCTCTTTCATATTCTCCATTTCACCTCCCTTTCTCCGCTGGCAGTCAGGCGAATTATCGCATTGTGTATTTTGGGCAGCGGCTGTTGCTAATGAACGAAAATGCTGACAAAATTGCAGTAAATGCCATTTTATGCAACATATTTTATGTGTAATGCGTAATAATTGTGAACAAATTTAATGTAGTTGTTCCTCTTGTATTGTTTGTTTTGCCATTATTATCTCTAGTCCGAGTATCTATTTCTCATCATAAATAGATTCAACTGTAAATTATTTTAAACCAAACTACAGCATTCAGAATCAAAGCAATGAGATAAATATTTACTTTGGCCAAGAGCAATAATAAAAAAGCAGCAAACAATCTTTTTACATATATTTGAATTAGCTTTGTTTCCTATTTGCTAAATGTGAGCTGCAATTAAATGAATTTCAATTGCAGCCAGTCGCAAACGTAGAAAATGTTTTTAATTTCAGCTCATGTGTGAAATTAAAAAGCAGGCACAGTGCAAATAGAAAGGAATGCAATGCCAATGCCAGAAAACAACTTATAGATACTCCGTAACAGGTAACTAATGGAACATATAGTTGTTGATATTTACAGGGTATCTTCTCTTCGAGAAGTTTTCTTCAGAAAGCATTCCTTTTGTAACTTGTTAGAATTGCTCTGAAAGCGAGTTGTGGCTCAGTCGCTTTATTGTTTTTAGTGCATTTAATGCGTTGCGGCATTTTATTGTATTTATTCAACTTTTCACTTTTGGACCGAAATTAATGTTATTAGCCAAAGAGTGGGACGGTAAGAGAGCGGCTGTTGGCCATTGCCTTTCACTTTGTCCGCCCTTTTTTGTCAGCCGCTTTTTCATGTTCGCGCTCTTGACTTTTAATTGGCTTATTGTGTTGATTGTCAAAACGCTTTTGTCATATTCTCGCTACTTGGCTTTATCGACCACTTGGCGACTTTGCAAATTATGTGGTTTGTCCACTTTTTGAACAAGTTCTTAGGCCTGTGGCAATACAGATCTAAAGACTTGTTTTGCTTACAATATTTGTATGTGCCAAAATCATTTAGAAATGAACTGAAATATCTTAAAAGACGACGCCCGCATCGCCTTCGGGGCCGGCTGTCAACATGTTGTTGATTTGCTAATTGCCCGGCGTTTAGCAGCAAAAATGTTCAAGCACGCCCACCCAAAAGCAACGATCTCCCAGACAGCACGGCAAAGAGAGAGAACGATAAGGTGATAGTCAGAGAGAGAGAGAGAGGGAAGACAGTCTTGTCTCTCGTTTTTAGTGACTCCGCCTTTATTTTAAAATATTTTTACTCATTGCTCGCCAATCGACGCTCGACATTGCTGTTTTCTTGCTCTTGTTGTTGTGGTTGTTGTTGTTGCAGCACTCAAACAGTCAAATTGTGATTTATAAATAATTAAACGGGGCCCACATAGAACGACAGCTGGCCGTCAACTAAACTAATTTATGCAAATTTTCAACCAGTCAAAATTAATAGTCAAAATTGGTTTCATGCGCTGTCAGTTGCAAACTATTGTTTTTCTTGTTGATAATTTCAGATGCCCCCCAGCGACAATTAATCGATGACGCTTGTTGTTGCTGGTTTCTGTAATTACATTATTGTGTACATAGTTCAAATAACCATCGTGTTATGCTCCTCTACGAATATATGCATTTATTAATTGCCTCACGCGGTGGCTTTGGCAACGTGACGTATGCGCAATATTTTAATTAAGTTGCGGTCAATAACAAAATTGGTCACAATAATAAGCAAAATTATATTTGTTATTTTAAATTATGCAAACAAACAGTTTTCTGTGAGTGTGTGTGTGTGTGTGTGTTCTTTTAGCCTTTTTGCCACCAATTATTTCAATTTATTTGCAACAAAATGCGAGCATAATCTACTTTGTTTCAATTTCGTGATTCTCTATAATTGATTCAATGAGAATTAACACAAAATGAATTTTAAATTTTTATTCTATACTCTTGTTTTGTTTTGCTGTTTTGTTTTTTTGTCTTTCGATTTTCCAATTTTTTTTTATAATACAATTAAGTGGCTTGCGGCGTATGCGTATTGTTTGATTAGTAATTTATGCTCATATTTCATAAATTATGCACGACTGATTCAATAATTGACATGTAATTAAATGATTATTAGCCTAATTGGTTTACAAATTTGACAAAAGAAATTAAATGCAATTGTAACTAATGCATACAGCGTTTTATATTTATTTAAAATTCATGTATTATTATGGATTATATTAAATTGTTTAAATGTCACTGCACTCTCCAACAGATTATTTGTTGTGCTTTAACGCTAATAGCTAGACTTTATGCTCTTAATATTTCACTTGAATTTAATTGTTATTTGTTTGTCATAATTTGATATAGTTAATTCCCCAAAGATTCTCGCACAACAACAACCTATCATAAATATTTCAGCATGATGTTGTTTATGATTGATTAAAGCTTGCATGTATGTAAATGGCAAATGCACAAATGTTACACATACGCAGCATTGCACAGACGTATATTAAATCATGGAATATTTGAGTGTTTATTTGCATATGTCAGATTAATTGAGAGAGCATAAAAGTGCTGCTTTTATGGCATACGCATGCAATGTTTGGCATTCATTTAAATACGATTTATTTAGAGCAATAATAATAACAACAAATAACAGACCAAAAATTCTTCTGGCCGGGTTATTCTCGAATGTCCTCGTATGATGAATTGCCATTTGATTTGTTTGTGCTGCTTGTGGCAGCAATTTAATTTAATTATCGTATTTGCCACTTGGCCAAATGCCAGCAATAAGTACGGACAGCCTGACAGTCTTTCCTCCCATTGGTCAACTATCCACTCGTGTGTGTGTGTGTATGTGTGAGTGTTTGTGAGAGGTCAAATAGCATCAGCTTTAGCATTAGCATCAGCATCAATGAAGTAGTCCTGTCCACCTGGCTTGCAATTACGAGGGATTATGAACGGCGGCAAACATTTAAAATGAAATGCCCAATGCAAATTGTCAGCAGTGCCAGCGTTTTGGCCCTAAGCCGTTATATCAAGCGCACAAATAGAACCCATCTCCTATTCCCCTTTAACCACTCTGTGTACTATTCCCCTATCCCTGGTCATGGCCCTGGCTGGCAATCGCCTTCGGCACTAAAATGCAAATGCAATTTGCCGCGTTTGGCGCGTGACGTTCGTTGGGTAATCGCAACACTATTACAATGTTGTCAGAGTGCAATAGTGTGTGTATGTGTATCTTAAAATGTGTGTGTGTATGTGCAACTGTGCCATGATGCGTCGCTTCATTGCTATGCTAAAGGGCGAGGCTGTGGCAGGGAAGGAGGAAAGGAAAGGGGCAGCCACATGTACGCGTAATTAATTGATTTTTATCTGGCTTAAGGCTATTTTACAGTTTGTTGATGACAGACGATGCAGACACGTGGGCGCAGCCGGACTCTGGTCCAATGTAGGCAGTCCCATACACAACATCATTATTATTATTATAATCATCATTATTATCATCATCAGTGCTGCTCTTGCAAACAATTTCTCTCTGCTCTGCGCTGTTCAGTGTCTATTTAAAGAGATTTTTTTATGACTGCCACACTTTGGTTTTGCTTCTGTTTTTTTCCAATCTTTTCTTTTTGATTTTCATTTCTTTTTTGTCTTTAGCTGCTTTGCAGTTTCTTTTAATTTTTACTCATTGTCAGCGCCTGGCTGTTGTTTATTTTTGGTCACTTCGTTGATTTAATGAGGCGTATACGTAACATTACATTGTTGTGGTTACTCTGGCAAAAATTAAATTGCCTTAGGGCCCTGCAACAAACTAAGTTGTGGCTCGTCTAGACATTAAAAGAGGCACCACGATTTGCGAGTGCAATTAAAAGAAGTTTTCAACAGTCCAAATAAAGAGTACAAATGTTTATACATTTAGCTAATGTCTGCAATCAACTAAAGGCAAAAATAGCATTTCTCAGATATAATGTATCGAGTTGATATTGTCATATATTGTAATGTATGTCTCTTTGTCTCTCTGCATGCAAATGTTACCAAATGTTGCACTGGGGGAAACTGTTTGGTTTAGTAGCACAATAGTTGATGCAGTTAATTTGCAGATATTATTGCTGTGATTAACACATAGATGTTTATGTGCACAGTAATGTTATATACACAAGCACACAAACAAATGTATGCTTTATGCTCGGATGAGCAGAGGGACATTGAGACAGTTAGATGGACGGACAGACAAGCGTAGCGCCTAAAATAATACTATGAAATCAGTGTGTTGCACTTGAGCATTACTTGTCTGCCGGCAAAACATACAAAATTACACACACAAAGATATACAACTATAAACAGCTGCTGGCTGTGTGTGGTCAGGATGATAAATAGCTGCCAAGCTTATAATATTAATAATACAGACAAAGCACTTGAACATGTCGGCATGCATAACATGTAAGCTCACACACAGATAAGCAAGAAGGTTGAAACACACACACGAACACACACGAACACACACAAACACACACGCACAGACACACACAGAAGGACACCTATAAGGACACATGAGTGGCATGCTTGCTTGTGCTTAGTGTTTGTGTATAAACTTGTAATTAATTGACTTGATGGAAAATGTAATTTAATTAAGCAGACATTTCAATGTGGTTGCCGTTGACGACGAGGACAAGTTGCCAGTTGCCCAGTTGCCCAGGCTCACAGGACTAACAGGATTCCCTTGGCTTGTGCTTAATGTTGCCATTATGTTGTTGTCATGGCAATTGTTGTTGTTCTCCCCAACAGCTTGCCACGCCCTCTTTGCACATTCTCTTGCGCTCTTTAAGAGCCAATTAGTCTTACGGCATTTGAGTGCACATGGCGTATACGTAATCTGGCTCATTAATGCAATTTTGATTTGCCTTTAAGCCACAACGTAAGCCGCATACGAGTCATGTTCGCTCATGGTTGAAAATATTTATGAAGCAGTCGTTGTAAATAAGTATCTTTAAGTAGTCAACCTATAAAGAGCCTTCGGTCTCAAAATATGCCACAAGCATGTGGACAGTGAATAAATACAATCGATATGCTGTCATTTAATTGCAGCTTTTGGCTGCTGACCAGTTCCTGCCATATCCTTGTTGCAACGTTAATTTATTCCAATCATTCAATAAATCTCAATTTATATCACAATGTGTGTTTTAGCTTTGCTCAAAAAGCAAATGTTGCCACCCATTTCCGCCCCGGCCTTGATGCATGTGCTGCCAGCTGCTGTTGCACTCACTGCAACTACAAGTACAACAACACTAACAACAACAACGACAACGACAACAACAATGATAGCTATAATTTGGTATTATAAATGCCATTATATTTACTCGAGCATTAAATAGAATCACACCTTGTGTGAATTATTGTTCATCTAAATGAAATTATAACACACTTCACAGAAATTTTACTTAAGAAGTGATCAAGTCTTGCACGATGTATTGTTGAATTTAATATGTCTTTAATTCTTTAAAAGTATAAATGCTATTTGTATTTGTAGCATTTGAGAATTTGTTAAAATCTTATTGATGTTATTTATCTAAATAAACAAATTATCTTTTATACACTCCCTTTTTAAACTCTCAAATAAATTGACATAATTTAACCTAATTTCGCTGGTCAAATTCAATTTAATTGCGCTGATTTTAATACATGATAGTGCAACTGATATTTTACCTCATTACAAGTACGAACATGCGATCCTAGAAAGTATCCTGCATCAATTTCAATACTTTATATTTTAGTTAAATTTTGACGTTTTAATTAACGAGTAGAGTTTCTAACAGGTATTTGTTTTCAAATTCATTAACAATATTGGTTTATATTTATTATTTGTTGACGATGGCAATGTCATAATTAAATATTAATTTAAATATTTAGCTTAGATGTGGATTATTGAGTTTGGTGAAATATTATTAAATGAAATGTGTTGAAATGCGTTAAATATGTCATTAATTAAATATGGAAACAGCTGCAAAATCCAATTTACATACGTTATTGTCCCTGTCTTAATTCCATTGATTTTACTAATAGAAAAATAGAATTTGTTCTTAAATTTTACCTGTGTTTCGGTGACATTGAGCAACTTGGCTAATTCGGTGCGTTCGCTGGAGCTTAGATATTTTTTGATCTCAAATTGTTTCTCCAATTCAAAGATCTGGCGACCCGTAAATGTAGTTCGTGCCTTCTTCTTGCGTCGTCCATCCGTTGAGCCCGAATCGGAACTATCCTCTGTTGTCTCCAGATTATTGTTACAACTGTTGTTGCTCGCCGGTTGTTGAGTTGTGCTGCTCGGTGAACTATTGTTGGCCAAGAGACGATCCCGCATTAAACTATCGCTGCTGGTTGTTGGGCTTACATCTGGCGGCAGATCGGATGTAGTCCCCAGCATTAGCTTCTTCTTTTTCGCAGCCGGTTTGCCCGAGTTCTCTGTGGGAGAGGTGTGAAATATAGAAACCATTAGCCATTGACCATTGTTGTTACTTGTTTCGGTTTCCATTGCGAAACACATGCACAGCTGTTGAGCCTCAATTGGCTTTCAGCTTTAATCGCTGTCAATTTCATATAACCTTTTTCTCATTTTGTTGGCCTCTTTTTTCTTACAATTAGCCTGTCAAATGGCATAACAATTGTCTGGCCAATCGGGCGGACTAACTGCCCGGTTTGGTTATGCATTGTTACCTCCAAGCGGTTATTTGAGTTCAAGTTTTCGGAATTTGCTATAAGTTTATGACTGCCTAACATATTTACGTTTGTACCCTGGAAACTAATTGTAAAGAGTATATATGTTAAACGGGACTTACTCATTTTAATGCCTATGAAGTTAAAGTTTTGCCACTTGTACTTATTTAATAGCAATCATATTTTTTTAATTATGCAATTTTGTGTTTTATCTTATTTTTGATTATTTAAGTTTTTTTTATATGAGCTTTCTATTAGGTCAGTCATTATTAATACTTTTTCCCGATATATTTAAAGCAAAAATAGACTAGAACGATTGGATTGGATCTTAAAAATATAATTGCGGAATATATAGGTGTTAAGATCTGGTACAATTAGTGAAGTTGTGCTTGTCAAAGTGTGGAAAATACACACAGGTTCATGGAAAATAAAAATATATATCACAAATAATAATAACTGCTGTCTTATTTATTGTTAAAAAATTATAATCAGCAAATAAGGATTAAAAGAGATCAAGTGATCAATTAAATTCTAATCGTTGATAGACTTTTCATAGTCATAGATAATTGTTGTTGTTGCCGCTGTCGCTTTGAGTGAAAAACAAGTGTTAACAACGCCATGTTTCTTTCAGCTACACCTATTACTTTGACTGGGGCCGAAACGTGTCTGGCATGAGTCGTCGTTGTCGTCGTTGACGTTGTTGTTGTTGTTGTTGTTGTTTTTGTTGTTGTCGCCTGGACAACTTCAATTGCCAATGCATAATTGAAATCTAATTGACAGTTAAATGTAAACGAACGTCGCCGTCTCACTCTCAATCTCAATCATAGTCACAGTCACAGTCACAGTCTTGGTCGTTGTCGTTGCCGTTGTCGTTATTGCTAATACGCCGCGTGGGCCGCTCGGCCTCATATGGCGGGGCACATATGCATGACACTGTGATTAATTAGGCGGCCGACTGACAGCCGCCGTTATTGTCGCCCCCGGCATTGGGGCACTTAAAGTCACCCCTAGACACACGACATCGCCACTATTATAAACGAGTCTAGTGGATCACGAAAAGGGCGCCCCATTGGCATGAAATCAATAAAACTAAATGGCAAGCAGAAAATAGTAGAAAACAAAAGGCAAAACCTTAAAACAATGCAAGCGTAACACAAATGTTTGATTATTTGTTTTGTTTCGCTGTTCGTCAATTGCCAATTGCCATATCGCTTTGCTGGCGACATTTTAATGCCTACCGTCTCCTGTCTTGCCATCCCGCCCCTCCCCCATCATTTACATTCCCTTTCTCATGTATGGAGGTAATTAAGCGAAAATTAGCAGACGGCAGTTGCAAATCACAAAGTGAGTCTTTAACGACATTCATTTCAATACGAATATGTATATCTACACATTCGTATTCGTATTTGTAATTGTTGTTGCACTTGTTTGTTTAGATTTTTCGCCAAGTCAAGTACGTGATTTTAATAACAATAAAAGTTGAACGAAGCATTGAACAATTAACAGCTACAATACGACAATATACAACAATAACTAAGTACGATTGTGTGTTCAATTACATTATGTGCTCTCAACTTTACTCATTTCAAACTGATTTTTATTGCTTATTATTGGCGTATGCCAATTGCTGTATTGCTAATTGAATTTGTTGTTGCTTTCATGCACCCTTCCCTTGACCCATAAGAGAACAATAAATAAATAGCAATGACAAAAACAATTTGCAGTTAATTAGTGTTCACTTGAATAACATTTATACTTTCAGTTGATTGATTCCTTGACAGGATATTTACAACTTGGCAAATGATTAAACTATTCAAAGTTTGTTTATCGGATCGTTAATTAAGTCTAATTGAAGATAATTAACTTGTCTATTCATGACAATTTTATGGGCTACATCTGTGATACTTTCTCAATGTATACAGAATTTGCTATTGCAAATAAAAATTGATAGTGCTCTGGATAGGGATATTTAAGAAAGCTAGTAGGTTAGAGTATTTTTATTACGACAAATTTATTTGCAATTTAAATAAATCAATTAAATGATTGTTTCTATTAATTAATTTAAATCCAGTAAAAGCACATTTTAATTGATAATTTGAGCAGGAGCTTAGCAACTACTATAACGACAACTATAATGTCAGGCATAGAGATATTTATGCGACTTTCAGAGGCAAATGTGTAGACTCTCGGTCGGACATCATTTGAGTTGGCATAACACGCATACGCCGCGTTGGCCGCCGCATGCTTCGTTGAAGCGTGTGGAGAGCTTCACGCTGCGCTCAATTGGCAGGTTCGTGAAGCGTTGAGCTGCAAAATTTCAGCGGCGCCAATATACAAAAATATAAACTTGGTCTCAATTTGGAGTTGCCACAACGAAGTGTAAATATCCTAACCAATAAATCTATTAAGTTGATACTATCAACATTATTTTAATTAAAGTTGAAACGTAAACTTAAAATAGAAATATAAACTGAAGCAAAATTATGGAGTTGCCAAAACAAAGTATTCTTAAAGTTAAATGTAAAATGTTTGCTGCATAATTTTCAGTTAAATTACAACTTAGAGAAAACAAAGTACGAAATTAGGCAAAATAATTCGTAACTCATGGAAACTAAAAGTATATCACAAACAATAACAATATCTTCAACAACTGACACAACAAATTGTATATACCCTTGCAAAAAAAGATTTTGATCATCCCAAATTAGATTAATAGTAAATACCCTTAAAACTTTAAATAGTTTACTATAGCATAGCTTTAACATTTCCAAGAAGATGCATATTATTATTGACTCATACAATGTTGTTATCTAATTTATTATATTTGGCATCTGCTTACCCTTCTTGCCGCCTGTCTTGGCCAAGTTAAGTTTGGCTGCTGGCATGGGAGATGAGGCGTTGCTGTCGCGTGACTTTTTGGCCACACACAGATTTAATGGCTGATCGAGCGGTGCTAAGGTTGTTGGAGATTTTGCTGCTGCTGCAACTGTAACTGCAACTGCAACAGTTGCTGCTGTTCCAGCTGAAACATTGACTGCACTTTCCTCCTCGCTGGCATCGCTCATGGATGCACTGCGATGTGTGCGTTGTTCCTGTTCCTGACGCTGTTGCGCGAACTTTTGCTCGATGTTGCGCAGAATGCTCTTTGGTGATGTTGCTGAACTAGTGGCCGTGACTGAGGTAGCGACAGCGGCATCAGCAGCGTCAAAGTACGTAATCTTGTCGGCCACAACCATGCCAAGTATATTCGCAATTGAGTGCGGAGTGGGTTGATTGGGAGGACGGGCATAGACATGTGCATGCCAACTAGCAGGTTGATTGGATGAAGATGCAGTTGCAGATGCAGGTGCAATGTTTGAAGGAAAGGGTGTCAGCGAGCGATGCGGTTGCTGTGGCTGTGTCTGATGCTGCTGTTGCTGTTGCAATTGCAGTTGATGCGATGTTGCTTGACGGCTGGGTGGTGCCTCCAACTGTTTCTGGAGAAACGTTGTCGGTGAACTGTTGGAGGAGATGGGACTGACGCTGCTGCTACCGTTGCTGTTGTTGTTGTCGCGCACGCGCAACAAATTGACCAGTCTCTCATTGCTACTGGGACTGACCATGGTAGCTGAGGATGGTGGAATGGTCAAGTGACTTCTGTAGATATAAGAGTTTATAGCCATATTGTTTGGAGATGGTGCTGACGCAATGGGATCGGATTGCAATTGTTGTTGCTGTTGCTGCTGATGTTGATGCTGCAGTAGTTGTAGCTGATGTTGCTGCTGTTGATTCTGATGATGTTGTTGATGTTGTTGAGGCAAAGTGCCACTGATCATTTCTGCTGCCACTAACGAATCGCGTTCAGTTTCGGGCATCATTTAATGCGCAGTTAATTGGCTTGTAAGTGGGCGTGGTGGCTGTAATAGAAATAAGGGAAAAGAAAAATCGTTAGATAACCCAAAAAAAAAAAAATGAAATTAGCTCAACAGCTGCAAAATTGTCGTCAGATTGTTAATGGTTTTTGCCACTCTCATTTGGGGATAACCTTCAACTTTCTATCCACCCAACCAAATGTAATAAAATACAGAACAAAATAACCCGACAGTGCGGAATGTAGTTCAACTTATTTAGCCCACAACACGCCTGCCCCATCCGTCTGTCGCTCTGTCCCGCTGTCCTTCTGTCTGGCCAACCATTTGCCATTTCCTGGCGCACTGCGTTGTGATTTGCATAACAAAATGCTGGAGAGAGCTCAGCAACAGACGTAGCCTCGACAAGGATTCAAGCTGGCAGAAGGACATACGTTACGGGGAGGCCCAAGTTTCCGCTTTGCGCTTATGTGTGTGTATGTATGTGTGTGGGGAGTGTTGGCATGAATTTATGGCACAACATTTGAGTGTGACACAATTTAACTTAATTTTACAAGCAGCAAAAGCCACATACACAGTAAGAAACGAATTTAAACGCGTGAAGAAACTTGAGTTTTTATTATGCAAAGGGTTAAGCTGTAAACTATTTATATATATGTAAAGATATTATAATTATAATAAAAAGAGTTCACACTGAGAAAGAAAAAGGTTAATTTTTGTTCTTAGCATTTAATATTTATATATCACACACACAGTGAGAAACGAAATTAAACGTGTGACGAAATTTAAGTATTGATTATCCAAAATGATAAATTGTAAACTATTTATATGTAACATCTGTAATCAAAACAGTTCAGACTGAGAACGAAAATAGGCAAAATTCTGAAGTTAATTTGTTGCCAGTACTTAGCATGACATTTAAATATCCCATACACAGTGTAGTATTGATTATGAAAGGGATACATTGTAAACTAGTTATATATTACAACTGTAATCAAAATAGTTCACACTGAGAACGAAAAGAGGCAAAAATCTGAAGTTAATTTGTTGCCAGCACTTAGCATGACATTTAAATACCATCGTTATGTGTCATATTTCACGGTTGACAATCCCAAAAGCAATTTAAATTAATACAAAGTGCAAAGTTATATCCACACACCCACCCACACACAATACAAACACACATACTCACACACACACGCATACACAGTTGCTACCCAAATGTCAGTTTCAAGCAGCGTGCGCTCAATAACGTATAACGTAATGCGTGCTTAAATGTGTTTTATTGCCAACAACAACAACAACAACAATAACAGCAACAACAATAAAGGGGATGACATATAAAAGGACTAAACTTAACCTACCACCCACTCACACACAAACACACGCATTCATTCACTCACAAATACTCTGAAGCACTCTCAAAGTGAGCGCAATGTGCTCTCAACATGTAAGCTGTAGCAGCATGTTGCTGGCCAACATGTTGGCAGCATGTTGCTAAGCTCGTGTAAAATCACTTACAGTCCAAACAAAATAAACGGCAAAAAAGCAACGGTAATTCAAGTCTGTTGAGCTGCTCAAAAGGTTATGTGGGTGTAGATGTAGTTAGTGTGTGTGTGTGGGTGTGGTGTGTGGCATGAGTTTAAGGGGGGAGGTGGGGACATATTCAAGCAGCGGAAGCGAGGCAGGCAAGCGGAAGAAGTTATTTCAATTGCCTGCCCCACAACGACAACGACAGTCAGTGCGAGAGTGAGTGAGGTAGACTGTGGAAGAGAGCGAGAGAGAGAGAGTAGCAGAGAGTAAGTGAGAGAGAGGCTTGTGCTGTGAGGCACGTACAGTGGCTTAGTGTGTGAGCTACTCTTGCTATATGTGTGTATGGGTGTGTGTGCCAGTTACCTGGCACGCTTTTGCCTTTTTCTGAGTTCAGGGGGCGTCAGGGCCACTAACGGGGATATAGACGAAGTCCAAAACGGCAGCTACTAATGGCATTTAAGTTTTGCTGGCCTGTCACACACACACTTAGTTACTTTGACTAACTCCGCATATACATACAGTGGAAAACTAAAGTCTGCGTACCCCCAAATTTCGTTCCTTGAAAAGTTAAACATACAATTAAAGAAAAAATTATAATGCAGTTTAGATTAAAATTTAATTAACAACAAAAAAAACATATATAACGAAACCTTGAAAGCAAAAGGTCAAATTGTAGAGAAGAAATCTTAAAAAAGGGCATTTTAATAATAAAATTGTTAATACACTTTATATAAATCTTTTCCCAGCTTAAAAAACTGTGTTTAGATTTTGTCCTTATCTTTTTATAGTATTAACTTTTAAAATTATATGTTTTATATGATTGTTTTTTGTTAATCCCTGAGAAAACCAAGTTTAGAACAACTTTATCAATCCATTAATAAAAACAACAATCCAAACGATGTCAAAAGTTCGATGATCTCTGATTTCTCTTAAATACAGCTTTACATTGAAATTTTAAAATGCTTTTGTTTTTATGTGCAGACTTTAGTTATCCACTGTATGTGTGCATTATATTTGTTTGTACGAAACTCTTTTCGTCTCCTTTATTATTCTGCGAGACTTTGAGACAGTGTTCTGGCCACAATTTTCACTTCATTTTATTTCATTTCATTTCGTTTCCTTGTCGTTTTATTGCATTGACAATAACACACATTCCGCTGGAGATGCTGCTCCTGTCTCCTGTCTCCTGTTTCCTTGCTGCTCCTGGCTTCTTCCTTGCTGGTATTTTAACAAGCTACTGTCGAATCTTTAGCATGTCTCCAGCTCGCTGTCTGTACATAATTTGCCTTGCGGCTCGTCATCGTCATCATCATGGTTGTCTTCTTTCTCATCCACATCCCTTGACAACGTCGTTCAACTTTTCTACTTTTTCTCTGGTTGCCTTCTCTGCCCTTTTAGTCATGTGGGTGTGCGTGTGTGTGTGTGTGTGAGTGTGTTTTGGCTTGACGTTAAACATGGCTGACTAGCTACTTTTGCTCCTTTTGGCCAATTCGCCATGTCAGCATAATTTAATGTGCCCCGTCTATGCTTTTTCTGCTCACAGTCTGACATTTATGTTTTCTCTCTTCCTCAGTGTGTGCGTCTGTGTGTGTGTGTGTGTTTATTGTTGTCAATCTGGCAGATTAAAGTGTGTAATTTGTCATTCATATTTACGTTTCGTTTGCTTTTTGTCTGCCCTGAGAAAAAAGTATTCACATTTCTCGTATTACACAATCGATAAAATTTTTAGAAAATTTAAAGAATTTACTACACACTAATTGATTATGACGAGGCGCTAATGAAGGCTCTTGAAGTGCAACGAAACAATTTCAGAGCTAACACAGCCACGCCCCCCTTAGGGAGTTGCTGCCAGTGTCGCTGCTGCTGCCGTTGTTGCTGTTGGCGTCTCCGGGGGAAATTGGCTGTCCAGCTCAGTCAAGTTGCGATGCTCTGCGCATATTTCGCTTGAAATTGCTTGAATATTTCATAGAGTTATGTGCTCGCTAATTAAATTGATGTGCCACACACAGAAGCTCCCACAACCTATGCCACAGGACATCCATCGCTCGTATATCGACAGACTTGAGTGAGTGTGTGTATGTGTGTGTGTGTGTGCACATGCACGAGATTACGTATGTGTGTTTATGCGGTTGGCTGGCAACTTTAATGAATTTACCTGTGTCATGCGCAGAGTTTTGTGTCTTGTGTCTCGCATTTCTTTGCCACATTGTTGCCTAGTTGTTTCAATTTTTTTCATATCCCTTTGCAAGTAACCTTTTTTTTTTACACATTTTACACTTACATGCAACAATTGGCCAACTATTCAGGAAAAACAAGTAAAAATTCAAACGAATTGAAACTTTTGTTTAATATGTATACGAGTATATCGTATTTTAAATTGTTCTCGCTTTGCAAATTGGGTTAACTTTGTGACCGACACGACTGAAAATTAAATTAGTCTAAAGATGAAACTTTAAAAAAGTTGAAAGCCAAGCCACTGACAACTCGATCAAAGCCAATGGCACACTAAGTCACAAACTGAACAACAAACAAGGTCCCTTGCATTTGCAATTTTATTCTATTATTTGGCTCCTTTTCCTGCATTTTCTCTATTTCCATTTCTATTTTTATTTTTATTTTGATGTTTTTTTTTCTTCTTCTTTACTCTCGACTTTATCACAAGTCCAACTGAGTGCGTTGTTGTTTGTCGAGTAGTTTGTGGCATGCCAAGCCAACTTTGCCTCCTACGAATACTTTTCATTTTCAATGCCTGGGCAAGTAAACAGGAGTTGAGCACTAGAAAATTGCGTTGGTTGAACGAAAGTATTCGTATTCGCACATGAATGCATAAATAAATCATAAGCGATGAAAATGAGTGCACTCATACCGTGTGCACTATGGAATGGATACTTATAGGATAGTCGAATCACATGTGAAAGAAAGAAGTATTATTAAATTGTAGATGTTGATGTTATACTTAAGTTGAGTAAATACGACACTACTCAAAGATTAAGGTTATTTCAAACTAAGTTTCATTTCATTTAAGAATGTTTCCCTTGTATCAACTTTTAAAGAATAAGTTTCTGTTCTAAGTAAGTTGATTATAAAGTCACCCTTTTAGCTTTTTTACAGTCATCTGATCGAATTACGCTTAGTTTAAGCATGTATTCATGTATTATTATTTCAAAAAGTGGGTATTAAGCAACCCAAAGCTATTAAGAGATAATAATGTGATACTCAAGTTGAGTATTGAGTAAAATTCTAATGAATTTGTAGAGAATATGAAAGATTGAACATGAATCTTGTGCTATAATTAAGTTGTGCTAAGTTCCTATTCATCAGATTTATTATGAAGTTCATATGACAATTGGGAATAATTTTATGGATAAGCTTAACTAAGAATATCAATGATGATGAAGGTATTTCTATAATATAGTATTTTATTTAACTAACCTAAAATTGTGCTTAAATCAAGCGTGTTTGCCATTTTCCATACACACACGAATATGTTTATGACAGCTTTTCAATTGTGGAAAGCTACAGCAGACAATTCGGACAGTTTTCCACATGATTTCCAAATTCTTTAAGACGCACACATTATATAGTATCCTTGCTACCTGCCAAGGATAAAACATGCGATTTCTCAGACTCTCTCTTAGACTTACACATTCGCACACCTTTCCCTGTCAGCTGCTAAGCGCTATACTTTTCAGTTGTTTTGTTTTCTCTTTGGCCTCCACTTTTATATAATTTTATACACACACTCATGCACACACATGTTTAGACGTTGCCAAGTTGTGTTGTGTGTTGGCTAAATCTGAAACGCACACAGACATTATGAAGCTATTTTGAGTGAAGCATTTAAGATTTTAGCTGAAACTCCCCCAACGATACTTAAAGCATTGACTATTTATGCTGCATGCTGTAGCAGATGCTAGCGAGGGTTGCTCGACGAGTAAATAAATAACCTTTTTGGTATTACTAAACTTTTCCTTTAAGCATTACATTATTAACTTGTTGAGCAACTCTCGCTCTTTGTTCACGAACGTAAGTATTTACTTATTTTTATTGACAGCATTATATTTTATTTATTATATTGAATTCATGTCATTGTGCTGCCACGAGCAGGCAACCAAACTCAGCAAGGAGCAAGTGCCAGCAGCACGTCCTGTCATTCTCTCCTTCTCTCTCTCTCTCTCTCTCTCTTTCTCTCTCTATTTGGGTCTGTGTGTGTGCTATTATTGTCAAGTCAGCACATAAAGCTGTCGAGATTTTGAGGGCGAGGGATGTAGGATGAAGGGTGAGTTTGGACAAACGTCAACTACGTTTGCAGGCCACATTTTCGTAGCTGTCGAATCTTTAAACGGAAATCGTTATATAAATCAAAGACAGATTATAAATGCTGCGCAATTTTCAAGTTATTTTTGGTTCGATAGTCAGTTGAAGTCGCAGTTTATTGTCCTTCATGGAGGGTGTTAATATAAAAAGGTTGAACGCAGTGATGCGCTGCTGTCAACGAGCGTCTGGATTTGGCCAACTGTTGACTTGTTTATGAGACTGCTCATTAACAGAAATATGCCAAGTAAGCCAAAAATGTCAGCTAATTATGTGACCATTGTTGTATACTGTACAAAAGTCGAGACGGAAGTACCGTTCGCCTCATTTCCGTTCCAAATGCTTCCTGTCATAATTTTTCATAGATTTGCCAGCGCTTTTTGATTTCTTTAGTTCAAGTGAAGTGGCATTCAAAGACAAGTCAAAAACTTTTTTGGGGCCAACTTTTTTACTTAAAGCCCTCAAATTGCTGGGCGGCTTGACAGAGAGTTTTCTTCGAGGGTAGGTGCCTTGTCATGGCTTATTTCACTTGAACTTTGCAGGCGGCCACTTTGGGTCAGTTGGCCTGGACCCGCTTTGAATCGTTTTTTGGCCTGGCCAAAGTTGGCGTGCTTAAGCTTTATTTTTAATTTGCCTGCGCTGGCAGTTTTTAAACGTTTTCGTTTTTCTTTCGGCTCTTTTTTGCTTGGCCATTAGTTTGGCTCGCCTTTGTCCCGCACACACACACACACACACACAAACATAAGCAACCACACACACAATTGGCCGCAATTAACTAACTGGCTATGATTGATGATATTTTAAATGAGTGCGGCGGCAACAGTAATGAAAGTGGCCACCATCGAGCAACCAACACAAATGGTCCCAAAAAATTCCTATGCCATCAGCATAATTTGATGTGATTTGATTCACTGCGGGGACGTAACACACATTCCATTTAATCTAACCATTTTGTAGGCAATAAAGTTGGCCAAAGACCTCGAAATCTATCTCTGACATACTCCAAAATTAACTTGAACATATCAAAAACTATACAGACTAATAAAGTCCAGATAAGTTCGTCAATTTGAGCAATTGCAAATAATCAAAGTTTATCATATTTTTTTTATTATTTATTACTTTTTTTATTCATAACCATTTCAGTTTGTCAGATACTTATTTAAAGAACCATCTTATTTACATTAACCTTCTGTCTAAAAATATATTTATTTATATTTGAACACGAAATTGGCAGGTCCTAATTTAGGTTAAATTTTGGCCAAGGTTTTTATGTCTACCGTGACCTCTCGGGCAAAAAGTTAATTGGTATTTAATAGCGTACAAACTTAGTCAGAACTATTGATAAAAACGAAACAAGTTAAGGTCAAAATCAACTCAACGCAGTACAGTCACAATTGAGCTTAATTGCAAAATGAATACAAGCTGATATGAATGCATTCATTATGCACAGATGCCATCAGTTATGAGTGTTTGGTTTTTATTTTTTATAATGGCGGCTGCATTCGCTGCCATCAATCAATCGTTTGGTTGCATTATAAATTATTCAAAAAGTCCATTAAATATGCGCAACTATAAAGTGCAAGTAATTAAAAGCATATTTATTTAAAACCTGAATACTCTATATAAACTGGGTATATTCAGGTTAAGTAATCTTATATGAGTAGTCGATTTGAAGGAACGTTTTTTTTGTAACTTTTTCCATAGTTATATGGGGAATATGAGTCTCCTTAAATAATCTAAATGCTTTATTATTTATGAGCACTGTTAAATCGTTCGTTTGATTTATTTATTGATTTATTGTTAGAAAGATCGATTTAAAAAAAAACTTGGAAACTTACAGTCCTTAGTTTGTTTTTAATTAATCAAAACTGAACTGGATTGAATTTAATTCAACTGCACCGTGTAAGCTGTGACTAGGAAATGAGATCATGAATATAAATGAGACATTGGGAAGCTGTAAAAATATTATACAACATGTCTATAAATGCGTATTTGGGACGTAGTTGCGATTCGGGACTTTGATTACACTAAGCAGCACAAAAATTTTAACTCTTACGAAAGTCACTTTCTTTTTTTTTTAACATTTGAGGCCCAGGATGAGAAAAAACTCGGTAATTTCTGGAAAAATTTGAAAAATGTTTAACGAAAAAAATCAGCTTTGTTGACTAGTGTCATCGAAGATTCCTAAGAGTATTAGGGTGACTCTCAATAAAACATCGCAATTTGCAATTACAATTGAAATATGATAACGTTTTCTACATTATCGTGTGACTGTCTCTCTGTCTCTTAGTCTGTCGCCTTCTCTTTCGGCATCTGGGCTGAAATATGAGTCAATTATACTTCCGTACGCATAAATTAATGATTAATTGCAAAATAAATTGACTTGCGTCACTTAATTACGTGGCCCGCCGTGTGCCCGAGGAGTAAACTGAGCGCCTGTCAGCCTTTCACGCCCATTGCCTCCCCCCGTCCCCTGGAAAGTGTAACAACAACTTGCCAGGCTGTCAACGCACACACACAGATATGCACACATACACATACACTCACACACTGAGACTGAGAGCATTTGCTGCTGTTGACATTCACAGTCAAACATGCTTAATTAATGCCAACGTTACTCGCATCGCTCAGTCTCTTTCTCTTTCTCTTCCTCTGTCTCGGTCTCAGTCTCAGCTGACGACCGACGACGGCTCGAGCACTCCGACAACTGTAATGAGAGAGTCTGACAACATTAACGGCCACATTAACAAAAAAGAAAAGCAGAAAAAAAGGAAAAACAAAACTGCTGTTGGCAGCCAAAAATAAACACTTGCAGGCATCATAATAATGATACATAGCCAGCCAGTGAGTGGCACTTGCCAGCTCCTTGCCTCTTGTCGCTTGCCTCTTGCCGCATGCTCCTTGCTTGCTACTTGTGCACGGCTTCCGTTAGTCAGTTACACTGTCAGATTCAGAGTCAGAGTCAGAGGCGATTGTCGTCTTCGTCATTGTCTGGCAAGCTCTCATAATTAAACACAATGTGCGAACGACGCCATATTGCACAGTGGTACGAGAGTTAGATGGTATAGCAAGGCTACAAAATGATTTTGAACTTTGAACCTTGATGAACCGGCTTAAATCAGGCTTTTGGGTTAGCCGAGCCGGATCATAAGCCGATCCTTCAACATTTCATATTTTCGAGCCCTAACCCGGACTGTGTTTAAAATCATAAGTGAGAGTCTTAAAACATTTATAAACTTCATAATTAAATGCAAAATTGAAAACAATTGAAAGAATTAAGTTTATTATAGTGTAATAAAAAATGTTATTTGAAACTGATTCCTTCTGATGTTTTCGTTTGAAACAAGCTTGGGACCAAAACCTGGTTTTCGTGGGTTTTTCTTTTATATTTAGGAGGTTTACAAATCATATTTTTATTTTGGATTTACGAATTACCCGAGTTTGTCATATTGTTAATTTGTATTGCAATTAAAAGTGAACCACTGTTCTCATTATCGAGGGATGCCCTTCTCATCCCCCCTGAATTGCCCCTGGCGTTGTTACGTGCAAAAATCAATAAAAACGTTGCCAAAATGGCTTTCGCGCCTTTGCAGTTTATCCGCTTTGCCTCCGACTTGGCCTTCGTCT
Organism: Drosophila putrida; assembly: GCA_037043535.1. Lineage (NCBI taxonomy): Eukaryota > Metazoa > Arthropoda > Insecta > Diptera > Drosophilidae > Drosophila > Drosophila putrida. Next base: position 540,314 of record JBAMBI010000390.1, on the reverse strand, counting down.
TTGCCCTTCATTTTCATCTTCATCTCCATCTTCATCTTCGTCATCGTCATCGTCTTCATCTTCGCTTTGGCCTGGCACTTAACTTTCACATTAACTGCACAGACTTTGGCACAATTTGGAGCAGGCGAGCAATTAACGTTGAATTGATACGCACAACTCTGGAGCATTGAACCTTCCTTCGTAAGCTCACCCCGGAGAGGAAAAGAGGATGGACTTTGCTTATGCGTCGACATTAAGACGTAATTAAAACAACGCCAAACGAGCAAAGGCGCCGCGAACCCTTTAGTATCGAGAGAGGGGACAAGAGTTTGAGGAAGAGGAATGGGAATGGGAATCGAGTCAAAAGATTATTTGTATTTAATTTCAAGTACTCGCAACTCGCAATGTGCCAGGATGCTATCGTTGCTGAAGACAGAAGTAAGAGACAGTTTCATGTATTTTCTTTCTATGCGTTGTACATGAAACTTAATTATAATTAAGCATTTAAGTGGAACTAAGCGAAGCTATAGCAAATGAAGCGCACGTCCAGCCCCTTTGGCTTCTTGTGGCTCCATTCAAGCTGGCGCTTCAGCTCGAACCCGAACTCGAACTCGGGTAACGTTGGCAACATCACCAACTGGAGGATGATAAAGGTGGGTGGATGAGCTCGTTTTTATTGGTAGCCTTGCACCCTAATTGCTAAGCGCTCCACTCGAAAGTTTTGCCAAAGATGCGGACGATGAGGTGGATATTTAATTACCGTTCATCGTTCACGTCCACGTTCACGAGGCCCATTTGCTAGGTTATTGTTATACAAGTGTTGCCAAGGCAACGACGGATTAATTGTTACGTTGACTAATTTTACTTATATGCGAAAGGTTGTTATATAATGAAATAAAAAAATGAGAAAAAGCAACCAAAAAAAGAGAAGGAAACTCTGCAGTCTGTTCTTCAGCCAAGTGAAGTTGACGGCGCAATTTAAAAATGTTAAAACGAGAGGCAGAAAGTTAAGGATACTGCGACTGCGAATGTTGTTTGCAACGACAACTGAGGCAGCAACTTGTGCAGAATGAAAGTATCTCAATTAGTGATGACGATGATGAGGCTGCTTCAGTCTGTCTGACCGCCTGACTGCATGTCCCTGCTCTCTTATTATTATTTAAATTTTTTAGATGGTTGCCATGAACAGCATGAATAAAGCCCCCGGAATCATAGTCGAGTCTGCCAAAAAAAATCGCTAAAAAGATCATGGCATTTTTTTTGGCCATGCCGTGTTGTAAGTTAATTTCATAGAAAATTCTTTGAAAATGGGTCAGATTTTCAGCAACATTTTTATGTTTAGCCAGCCGAATGTAAATATGCGACAACTGACAAAATGAATAAAACCGACGAGTTGGATAAGTTAGTGTACAATTTAAATGCCTTTTTTTATTCGAGTGTAATGAAAGTAATTTTCAAATTGCCAGCATAAAATATTATATAAAGATGCGAGATTTCGGGAGCTGCTTTAAATACCCTGCAATATACATGTATATATTTTTGGATGCATAGATTTTCTTATAGTTATTATCTATTTATTTTTTTAATAACTGAATTTCTTTTACGTTATACATTTGAATGAGTATTTTTCAAGTACAACTTAAGTTACAGAGTATTTTTAAGTCTTTTCGGCTGGCCTTGGTATGTTGTAGTTGAATTTATTTCATTTTTTATTTATTTTGTAATGGGTTAGGGCGGTCTAACGAAATTCAATTGCGGCAGAAGTCGGGCAAGTCGAGCTGCCAACTTTCTGCATCCTGACAAGTCACCCTCCTTGCCTCATCTCTTTCTCCATTCTCCATTCCCCTTTCTCCTGTTCAGTTGGGGTCGGCACTCGAAATGATTTCAAAATGGCATTGAATGTAGCATTTAATTTGTGCGCCACCAAGGACGACGACAATGAAGTCGTCTGTCTGCCTGCTTTTAGCTGTGGCTCTGCCTTCGTTTTCCCATTTTCCTGGCATTTATAACTGTTTACTCGATGTGCGCAGTAGTCTCTGTATATGTGTATGTGTGTGTGTGTGTTTTGTATTTGTGTGTGCGTCTCTGCGGTGCTGCCTGAAAAGGATTAATTAAACGTTCGTCGTTTGTGGATGCTGCTCGCAGTCGTCCTTCTTCCTCAATCTCTACCCGCTTCGCTCTCCGTGCATCTCATTTTTCCGAGTCTTTGAAGTTTGAGTACGACATAATTAGTTTAATGAGCTTCACTATAACAATAATGATAATCCAACATGCCACGCCCAGCATCGACGTCTCCACAACCCAAATATCTTCACGTGCCACAAGTAACTTCAGATGTTGCTGTTATTGTATTTACTGTGGCAGCATTTCCGCACTCCTTTTTTTTTGCCAGGATTATGACAGCAATTTCTTTACAATTTCTTCGTTATTTTCCTCACAATTCTCGCTTACAATTTATATGTACTGAAATTAAAATTGTACTCGCAGAGCTGGCGAATTTTTAATTACCCTGACCAAAACCAAATGCAATTAATTAAGTGCACATCAAGGATATGTGTGTGTGTGTGTAACTGTGTGTTTTTGTGTGTGTATGTAAGTTGGCGCTTTCATTTATTTACAGTTAGTCATTTAGATGTGTTTGCTTTCGCACACACAAAAAGCTTCGCTCATTTGCTGGCAATTAAGCGCACATAAAATTTCCACCCGTATGTACGAGTGTGTGTGAAAATGTGAATGTGTTTGTGATGTGTGGAGTCTTTACGTCATTTAAAAGGGCGCCAGCTGTGAGCAGCTTGAGCGAGGGCGTGGTAATTGGGGGCGTAATAGGAAGCTTGTCACTCGATGTCTGTCTGTCTGCCCGTCATTTTTTGTGTGTGTTTTAATTAGAAACTTGTACACTTTGCTTAATTAGACAAATTGTTTTAATATCAAGTGCAAACTTTTTGCACCAAACTGTGAGAAATTAGTTTCGAAACATATCCCGTAGCACATATCTGGGTCAACGTGGATCTTAGGACCGTCAAAAACCAAACAAATGTAGCTTTAACTGCAGCCCACAAAAATATGCAATACTTTGTGTTCCAACAACTTCCCGATGAATGAGAGGGGTAAAAGTGGAGGTAAAAACGGGAAACTTGGCTAACAGAGAATGCTAATAATGTCCTGCAGCGTAGACAAGGAATAAATAGCGTTGACGGTTGTTGTCTCATTCCATCTCCCTCTGTATCTGACTTGAATATATATGTACCACAAAATGTCAGTTTATTTATACAATTCATTTTCAATGAACTGTAAATGCATTAGTGCATTCACATGTTGTGTCGGTTATTTTATTTTCATATTATTGGATATTGCATTTCAATATTGTTGTGTAAAAACACGAAAAACTGGCAGTCATTGTGTGTGTGTGTGTTTTATACATATTAACTACGTTTAATATAAAATGGTTTTTATCATATTTGTCTTTTTCAAGAAATACAATTTCAATTGAAATCCTTTTGTTTACTGACATTGCACCGTATTTATATTTGCTTCATTCGGCAGAATTAAAACAGTAATATTAATATTTTAACTGGGATATCGGGAAAGCTTTATAGGGATTATATTTAAATTAATTTTGGTTAATTTGAGAATATATATGTACAATAGGGCCGAATAAGTAAAGTATTGTTTACCAAATTTGTAAATTTATTCTAATTTCATTTCTATGAAATCGGATCAAATCAATATCTGCAACTAAGCTAAACAACTTAACAAAGATTGAGCAACTAAAAAATATAATATTTTATTTAGTTCTCCTTCTTAGCGTTTTCTTGGCAAGGTTTTCATGGTAATTCCAAATTGATTTAGACTAGAATAATTCTTCAGAGATTAAAATCAGAAATAGGTTTATCATTTAGTACTTTCCCTTGAAAGTATTGTATATATTTCCAGTTCATTTTAGTTTCCCAGCAGTTAGCCTAAATTCAGCAAGATTTATTTGTACTTTTAAGTTGAAATATGGGATCAGCCTGTAATAATTCGCTTTTGGCTCGAGTTCAGCCGAGTGCTAGCCACAATTCATCAAGCGAATTCATCAAACAAAATTTTTAGCAATGGGAAAATAAACAAAACATTTTGTGATTTGGAAATGCTTTAATGCTTAATGCAATTTCATCAGTCACAGCTGCAAATTGTGCCTGTTAGATGCAAGTTGCGAGTGTGTTTACAATAATTTGCTACTCAGAATTCGACAGATCGGGCAATTAATGCAAACGAGGCAAATGGGAACGCAATAACAGCCAAAAAATGTGAATTCTTGTGAAAATTTACAAAATGCTAAAAACTAATTCCAAATCTATATGTAAATCTATATGTCTATGGTCTAATCCTTTACTGCTTCTTCCTCATCTTTAATGGTTATCTTGGCGTAGAGATCAGCTAAGTCATCTTTACTACGGGCAGTGGACATAGCGCGTTTGTACCGATCTTCCCAAGCGTCTGGATGCATTTTGGCCAACTCTTTGAGCGTTTTCTGGGCCGCAGCCTGCATATCCTTCTCGGGGCTTTCATTATAGAGCAGTAGAAGATCCATAGCCCGTTTAATGAACGCCTCCCACACCTCTCGCTCGTGTTCCCGCTCCTCTGGTTCGGTTCCCTCTTCGCTTTTAAATACTGGACGCAATTTACCCACTGCAGTTGCAGCTATGACCCGTATGCCAGCCGAGGGATCATCCATACGCTGCATGGCTGCATAGGCTAGAGGTTTCAGTGCCTCCACAGACATGCCCTGAAAATAGCAAATGGCTTTGATGGCATAATGACGAGTCGTCACATTATGATCCTCCAGCAAACTGGGCATAAACTTGGCCAGCGAGGGCAGAACCTCACGCGCCTCCTCCTTGGCACCTTGAGCCAAAGAGCACAACGTTGCCATGGCCATGGCACGCATAGCCTCTCCACTTGCACCCGGCTTCCAGGCCAAATGAGGCTCCACGATCTCATTGATAAAGTTACTCAGAAGTTGTGTACTTTGTTCCCGTTCCACGTTGACGGTTTCAGACCAGGTCAACCCTGCTATGGACAAGATGCTGAAGATGCGTACCTGAGCACTGTGACTGCAGTGTTCAAAGACGAGCTTGACTTTTTCTATGAGCTGTGGCAAGTAGGTCGATCGTATGCCAGCTAGATGGATGAGACCGAACAGCATCAATACTGGTTCGGCATTCTCGTCTAGCGCCGCATCCAAGTTCTCCACATCAAGCAAGACCAGAGCGAACCAACGCTCATGCAATTTTCCTAGTGTAGTCTCTTCCAGCTGCACGATACGCTTAATGATTCCCTGTCCGCGCTCAACATTCTCGTTGTTATCGCTTTCAAGAGAGTAGGATAATGCCATCACCTTCATGGCAATCACATAGATGAGCTCGTAGAGATCCTGAAGCTGCTCCATTGAAGCAGTAACCTGGCTGGCCTTATCCAACACGGTCTCCAAAGTCTTCAGTATGTATAATTGGAATCCCGGCTTCAAAGTATGAGAGTAATCCGCGTTCTTTAGGAGCTTACAAAGACGCAACAGATGATCGTATGTGCCGCCCAGGGCCGCAGTAAACATATAGTAGAAACACTTAAGAAACGATTCACGTGCATTGCGTTCCAGACCATCGAAACCGTGCTCAATCCAGGCATTGAAAGCCAACACACGACCCAACAAATCCGCTACCTTCTTGGCTTCGGCACTAACAGCCGGCTCACGATCACAGCAGGCCTGCGATACTTGACCATAGATTTCAAAGAACTTGGCCGTCATGGCAGCCTCGGCGTGAAGAACGAATTGATAAAGCAGCTTGAGCGAGTGGAGACGTACGTTATCCTTCCAATCGCTTGTTTCACGCGTGATCAGCTGGAGAAGACGCAGGGAACGCTGCACCAGACCACGACAACCAATAGTGGGACGCTGTACACCAGCCGGATAGTTCTCAACTTGCGGATCACATATTTCCTGCTGCGAAAGTTCCGCTTCGTTTTCTTCATAAAACTGTTCGCCACACTTTAACCAGAGGCGACGGATGAATGACTGGACCTCTGGCGAGTCATCTTTGAGGCAGCACAAGACCAGAGGCAAGATTCTCTCAAAGAAGGAGTATCGATCTGGCAGCTCCAAGAGCATAAGGACACCCATTTGTCCGCATTCACGACGCACCAAAGGCATAGAGTCCATCAGGAGAGGTGATACCTCCATGATCAAGCGACGCAATCCCTCACCACTGGCATCCATGTGTAGAGTAATTCGTCCCAGTGCCTCTACAGCGGAAATGCGTGCCGCCGAATGTCTGTGATTTAACATAGTGTACAGGGACACGGCCAGAGATTGTGTAAATGGACGCAGTTCCATGGTGTCAGCCACACGTGACAGTTCGACTAGAGTGGCACAACCCTCACGTTGCACGGCGGCATAGTCATCCTTAATGGATTTAATAAGCACCTTCACCACCTGGGAATAACACTCACGGAAGACGCCAACATTCCCCATCTTTGCGTACTTTCGAAGCATTAAATGCAGCTGCTCAATGTATAGCAAACGTATCTCCTCACTGGGCTCCACAGTCTCCGACTGCCCCATGCGCTCGGCCAGCGTCGAGACTACGTTCAGCAAGTGGAAGTCCAAGGGCGGCAATCTTTCCAAGAATGCGCTCACCGCCTGCACTGCGTGTCCACGTACGCTCTCAAAGCGGTCTGCATAGCATTTAAGGAGATGCAGATATAGTTCATCAAAGTCAGCAGCTATGGCATCGCTGCTAACGGTTTGTGGCGCCTTTTCGGATTGTTCACGTAGCTGCAACAAGGTTGCACTTCTCTTGCGATGCTCGCTGCTCTCCAGCTCAGTGCAAATCAATTTCGTATCCAGGTCAAAGCTCATTTTGATATGTTACGAATATTCGAGATACAAATTTCAAGCTCTTGTCAGCAGCAATTTCAAATGAGTTGTGGCCGCTGTAAAACGAAAACGTAAAACAAAAACGATAACGTCAAAAGGCACCGTAAATGCATCGGCTGCTATGATACACAATTCGTATGATTTTCATTGTTTATTTTGATTAAACGGAGTCACTTTGTCTCGCACTTGACAACAACGTGCGCTTTGCCGGCAAGCGATCAGCTGTCTGTTTTCTTCTTCTTTGCTCAGCTGTCGCAGCAGTGTTGCCAATTATGGAACAGCCAGTGTTGTCAAGCGCGTGGTTGGGCGCACTTTTTAAAGCGTTTGGAGTTTGCTTTGCTGTGCGGACAGTTGTAGTTGTAGTTAAAGCATATTGTTTGCCCAACTAATTAACAAGTCATAAATGAAATTTCTCTGGAAACTCCGTGCCCTGCTCGGTGCGCAATTTGTACCGCTGTCTTTTATGAGCGGCCCCGACGGACTCATTAAAAGCGGTTGGTTCGCTTATCTTCGATGCAGCTATCTAATTGCGGTGTCGTTTCTTATCAACAAGCAACTAACGAACGAGCGACAATATCTAAGATTGATTGCCAGCAGACCTGTATTGGGGGGCGGGTGGGCGTTTGACTTCCTGATAAAAAAATCACATAAAATGCCTATTTTTATCGAGCAAAACTTAATTGCATTTTTGGGTCACTAAATTGGGTTATAAAATCCACAACAAAAAATGGGCCGGGCAGTCAAATAGTCAAATATGTTGATAAGTTAGGAGACGGCCTGAAAACTTATTATACTCTGTCTATCTAGTATAAACAATAAGCAGCTTAACAATACATTGTTTGCATAAGTATATTCAGCGGACTAGTTTAAATAATAGTCTATCTAAAATAAACTTTATATGTGTGGGTGGCTAAGAGAAGTTTAATGTGTGTGTTGGCCATAAACATTATAGGAGTTGAATTTGAAAACAATATACTTTGAAATCAGATAATATACATGTTATGTATGTACGGAACACTTTAGCACAGTAGTCTGTCAAAAGAGAACGTTAATAGGGTTTATGGCGCTCTCATTTGTATCTGGGGATCTTTTCCCACACCATGAACGCAGTTAAATTCGAAATAATTTGATGCCCTTGCGGCATTTTTCAATTTTGCATTTGCCATTTCATTTGTATGCCCCATTTGAAGCTAGTGGCAACTTTATATGACCTGTTCCAGCTATCCAGCATATTTTATAGGGTTTATTTTTTTCTTTTGTTTCTTCTTTCTGGTTATTTGTTTCTCCTTTTTACGTTGAGTTTTTTCGGTTCTGTCAAAAATTGTGGTTGTCATTTTTATTGAAAGCTGCCGCTGTTGCACATTGAGAGTTGGACCCCGGCAACATTTATAACTTTTGTTGCTGTTATTTGTGCACACAATTCGATTTCATACCTTTTTGTTGCTCTGACACAGAGGCAGAGGCTGGGCTGCGGTTGGCCAGAGTCAGAGGCAGTGGCAGTGGCAGAGGCAGCGTCGCACGCTCCAAAGCAATTAAGCGCATGAATCAGGTTCAGGTTCGTTCCATGGGCAAAAGGCAGGGCAATATTTGCAAGTGTGTGTGTGCGTGTGTGTGTGTGTTCGTTTTTTATATGACTTTAATAAAAACGCATACCAAAAGAGGTTTACAAACACACATGCAGACATGAACACAATTGCAGATATACACTGACACACACCGGCCAATAAACTTAATTGATATGAAATGAAGTCATTTGGCAAAATCACTGGGAGAGTAATGGACCGCGTTTATTCAATTTGATTTGATGTCTGACTGGCAGGCAGATATATAAATAGCGATACATACATCCCATACACATATGCATATGTACAATGTACATACATAACATACGTACATAAATGTACATACTCTTAGTATGCATATATATTCCTTGATTTTTTATTGCAATTTGAAAGCAATGGTGCATATGTGTGTGATTTTATGGCTAAAACGATTCAATTAAAATAACATTTTAGCCGCGCAGCACGGAAGCCGCATGACTGCATTTTGGCCGCATTGGAAACTTGTTTTGTGCTAATGATAAGTCCAAAATTGGCTGCAGTTATTATAACGTATCGAGTAGATACACTCGCAATTAATAATTATACGCACAGTATTCAGCTGCAGCAACAAGATACGATTCATACTCATACTTAAGCTGAGTACTCGCACTCGAATTCGTATTCGTATTCCTATTCGTATTCACATTCGCATTCATAGTTGTTGGTTTGCTTTTTGTCATGCTGCGCTCTAATTTGTTTTTACCGACTCTGAAATGGACTTGCTACAGCTGTCGTTGTTGTTGTTGTTGCTGTTGCCGTTGCAATTGCTGTTGTTGCAGTTGCAGTTTGCTGCTGCCGCTGTCATTGCCTGGCTAAATGCAAATTTTTCAATTGATTGCAATGGAAAGGGGCGTACAGTAAGCAGTGACGTTGGCAGCGACTTTGTCAGTAATGTTTGGCCGCTAATTAGTTTCATTTTTCAACGGGACAACAACTGCGACGATTGCCTGCTTAAGTGACTGACTCAATGACGGAATGACCGATGGCATCAATGCACTCTGAGTCTGTCTCTGACACTGACATCGCGATGCATCTTCTTAACGTCCGCCTCAATCTACGTTCAAGTGCCTATTGCGTGAGTGGGAAATTCCGGGAATCCCATTTGATAAGAAAATTGATTCGAAAGCTATATATACATATATGTAATTGGTTCATCAACTTAGTACTTTGATTATCTGTAGATTTTGTTAGTAAATGTGCTCGAGTCATTTTAGTAGAAATGTGCGCCTCCTTTTCAAATTGATTGACTAATCACAGACCTTTGCTATTAGCTTTCATGGGGCTATCAATACGTAATATTATAAATATTAATTGAACTTAAAGATAAGCATAATATGGGTTGCAAAACGTCAACAAGTTATTGGCACAAGCTATTAAAATATCCAACTAAGTACGTGTGTTCTCACTTGCTTATATCTAGATTTCTCTTCCACATGTTAAGCACACGAGTATCTTCTACTTAGTGTCCATCTAAGTGTGAACTTTTAAAACCTAGCTGCCACATAATTAGCAAACGTTTTCTTTTTAAGGAGAAGCTCTTGTTGCAACATGAACTGTGCTTCATTTCTGACTCGCAATTCTCATAATTGCCGCTTGTATTTATGTTGTTTTTTACTCTGCACATTCGTTCACTTTTTGCTCTTGCTATTTGCATTGCATTTTCTGTCAACGGAGCTTTGTGCTAATTTACTGGCTGTTCTGTGGCAACACCCCCTCTGCACTCTTCCGACCAAGTTAAGTCCCCCTCAGCAGCTATGACAACAACGACAGTCAGCAGCAAAGTATTTAAAGCGTTGCATGCGGTTTTCATTTTGATTTAACATATGCTTTTGTTTATGTTGTTTTTTTTTTCGTATTCATTTATGATTTTAAATTTGTTTATTTGCACTATTAGCGAGAAAAAACCAAGTACTGATAAACGGTAATCGGAGACACAAATGGTTTTGCATTTTGCGTAATCGGCGGCGGTATTTAAATGCCGACAGAATTTGTTTTCACAGTCGCATAGTTTAAGGCAATGGAGACTGACCGATCCGATCCGATCCGGTCCGGTCTGGGGACTGGCAGTTTGTCAATCTGTCAGTCTGTCAGTCTGTCAATCACTCAATCGCAAAAAGCAGTCTGAGTAACAATTTAATTAATTTAAGAGTGTAATACGAACCAGTTATGCGATAAATACCAACGAGACAGACGACCACTTGTTTATGAGTTCTCGTATACGAGAGTGAATACGAGTATTAGCTAGATTATGAACGAATGGATATCTATTGCCCGTAGCTGTGAATGGGACTGCAAATGCCTTTTAATTATGAATAATACTTAAGAATTTCTATTCAAAGCCACAGTGATAAAATCAGTCTACAACGAGGAGCTTCCATAAAAAAAGAGAATAGAACGTATCAAAATAGCTTTTGATAGTTATAATAGTGTGTCTTTATATAGATACGAAAATGTTAAGTCAGGTTGATAAAGAATACGGTTGGTATGGCTGGTTATCTTTCTTACATTGTTATCAGAACTATCTGAGACTTGACTCATTAGCGACTACTGACGAACAAAATCTATCTTTATATCTACAAATGTATCTGAGAGTCTGTGAATGCCGCCGCTCGACTTCAATTATAAACTTCAACCAACGTTCATTGATAACTTTTGAAGACCTTTTTGATACATACATACTATCTGGAGGTATTTACATGCATGTCTATTTGAAGAAGGTCCCCTTCTTCTTACCAGCTTTCATATTGAATATTGCCTTGTAAATTTACAAAATAAAATAAATGCATTAGTTTTGCAAAAAGAATCTAATAACTAATTAATCGCAGTTATTGATTACAAACAGCTTACTGCGTCAAAGGTAAGGTCAATTGTGGGCGACACAACGTGTTATAAATGTAAGGTGCACCTCCAATTAATTAAAAATATTTTGTACATAGTGATTACAAATTTTCCGAGAAAATTAATAGATGTACAAATGCCCTCGCATCTATAATTATATATACAATATATATATAGACTATAATTGAAATCCTAATTAGATTGTTGAATGATAAGAAAGTGCTTTCACTAATCCAATAATAATATATTTATTTCATCATCAAAAGACTCATCACAAATAAATTAAAAGTATTTTAGACAATAAATAGTATAGGCAGTCCTGAAATCGTAGTAACTAATAGATAAGTTTAAGAGATGCACACATCGAAAATAATAGGAGTACTTAATTAACCCAATATGTATTTATTTACAATTTCAGCAAATTGACTAATTTGTGTTTAAAGCTTTGATTTTTATTTATTGGCGAATTCATATAAATTAACAGATTGATAATAAAGTGTTTCGCTTGAATATTTTGTGTTTAGTAATTTACTTAATATATTTACAGTGATCACGTAAACATGTTTTTCACTTGGAAATTGTTTGCTCTAGGTCTGTTTCTTGGAATTTGTTTGTTATCAGTGGGTCCAGTCTGGTGTTTGTAGAATATTAGAAAATATCAACCCAATGCAATGGCAAAATGTGATTTAAGCCCTTTGATCGATGCCACTTACCTCAGTGAAATATTGTAATGCGTTGAAGGGCGTTCTATAGTTAATTGTATCCGAAAAGTCAAGGCGAACAGAAATCCAATTAAGTGTTTACCTTCTTGATTGGTAGGTTGGTTTTATGTGGTGTTTTTTTTTATTTTCTTGTTACTGTTTTTCTTTCTATATATACATATGTATATAGATGTGCGTTTTGCTCTTTTAAAGGTCACGTTTTGTTACTAAAATTGTTGTTGTTTCACATATCCTTTTGGTCGATTCAGTTTAGAGCAGCAACTTTTGCACCCTTTTGTTGCTGTTGGCGATAATCCTTAATTAGTCTAACGAGTCGCAAATTAATCCACTTTGCTTAATTAAATTGTGCTGCCTGCCGCAAAAAAAAGACGCAACAAAAAAGGCAAACCAGAGAGATAAGCATACAAATACAAAAATTCGAACATTGTAATTAAAAAATTGACGAAATAAAATGTGGAAAAAATCGAATTCGAAAGAGAGGGAGAGGGAGAACGAAAGAGAGGGAGAGGGAGAACGAAAGAGAGAGAGAGAGTGAGAACGATAAATGTAATTAATTCATTAGCCAGCCAGTTGACAATTATTGATTGCGGTTTTTGCCTTTTTTTGAGTGCCAATTTGAGTTTTGTTTTTGAAAATTAATTTGAATGCATTTTCAGTTAATTTTGTGCATTAGTTACACAATATGTTATTGTCAGCCACGTTGATCATTTATTTAATTTTCAATTATTTTCGAATGAGTTCTGTATTCATAATTGCTTGACTATTGTCTGATTGCAACTACGTAGTGAATTTTATTTAAATTTAAATGTAGTTTTTATGATTTGCCCCACAATGAAATGATATTTTTCAATTAAACTGACTGAGTGCATTTTAATTTAAATATATGTATTTTGTTATTTCGACTGAAAATTTGTTTTGGCAAGCAATTTACATTTATATTATACATTATTTATAATTTAATTATTTTGCCTTTTGACATTTCACAATGGGCAAAAAGTCCGATATTTTGGCATTAATTCAAATGTTGTTGCTAAGCATGTTGACATTTTTTTTTATTTCTTAAACTGTAATTTGGAACACTTAAGATGGAATAAAAAATAGCATCAATGTTTTAAACTATGATCGCATAGTCAGCTCATTAAGAGCCGCATTGTGAACTGAAAAAGTGTGAAAAATTTTAATCAACTTGCAGCTTGACTACAGCCTTAATTGTAAACACAACAAGAAAATGTGAATTCCGAAAATGTTTTTCAAGGCATACAGTAATTGTTGGGGGAAAAAGTTTTCAATATTTGAGTCTCTTTATACTTCTAATTAATGCCAAAATATCGAACTTTTTTCCATTGTACAGTTGCTGAATTAAACGAGCTTAATTGCTCGATGACATGAGTCCTGTAAATGTGTTGTGAATGCAATCTTTAGTTTACATTATATTTCTATTACTAATAATTCCCATTTAATATTCCTCAATATAGAATGCAATTTCACTATCTTCTCTAGACCCGAGATTCCTAATACATTTCTAATTTACTTTAGGTCGAGATTGTAAATACAATTTATATTCGCCTTGCGGCTATGGAAATAACTAATCAGTTATAAAATATTTATTGGCATGTCAGAAATAAAAGCAATTTAATTTATTGTTTTTAAATGTTAAGATAAAGCCTGGCTGTTAAAATAAGAAGAGCTTTTTAAGTAAGGGAAGGGATGGTAAGGGGTATTATACAGGTCAAATTCACACACAGAAATTGCTGTGTTGTTTAACTGGCTTTGGCTGCTTTGCTTGCCAATTTAAAATTAATTACGTTTATTTAATTGTTTACTTTTGTTAACGTTGTGCACGTTCCGACAATTAAAACTTGAACTTTTGGGATAAAAAGCAATTTCTGCATTTTTACATATACATTTATGTATTTTGTATATATGTATATGCATTATATAGTTATTTATTTTTAAGTTGTTATTAACATGCCAGTACAGCAATAATAATAACAATAACAACAACAACAACATTAACAATAGCAACAACGACAACGTCGGGTAATTAATGAGAAGCGAACACACAACACACGGTCATAAAGTGGACTTCAATTTGCGACACACACACACACTCACACTCACACACACAAACGCTTAATATATAACACCTCGAGCAAAACTGAATTTAATTGGGTAATTGAAATATTTTTGTGAAAATGACAGTTTCCATTTTTGCACACGGCAATAAGTTATTTATTTATGAACAACTTCGAATTGGGGGAGACAACAGTGCGGCTGCGTAACCTGGCAGCGCGTCAATTGACAAATTGCTGGCCGTTGACGTTGCCGTTGCCGTCGGGGAGCGTGCGAACCGAAACAGAAAGCAAACACATACACTCACACAGGCACTCAAATATACATATATAACTGAAGTAAGGCAACAGTTAAAGCAGAAACAACAATAGATGCTTCAAGTGTTAGTACAAGTATCTTTGAGATACACAGACGCCACACGGCAGCAATTAGCGCCCGTGAGCACAAGTGTTTATTGTTGTTGTTGCTGTTGTTGTTGTAGTCTATTGATGTTGATGATGATGATATTTGAGCACAGAAATCGTTGTCGCCGTCTTATAAATTTCATTGCTGATTGCCGTCGGCCAGCAATCGCACACAAAATCAACAAATTAATGAAAATGCCAAGCTAAAAATCACATAAAACCGAGGCAGACAGACAAATGGACACATGTGTATATATGTATGTCCGTGTGTGTGTGTGTGTGTGTGTGTGAATGGGCCATATGCATAAGTAAATAAGTATATCGCGAAATGAATGCCGCTTGACGTCGCTTGTCGCGCTAATTCTTTTGGCCAGCAAATGCGACAATAACAAACAGCCGAAATGCTAATTAGTTTCATGTGTGACTAATGGATACAAAAGCGGCAAACACACACAGTCACACACGCACAGAGACACACACACTCGCACACTCACACACTGTCACAGATACAGTTGGACACACGCTCAGATACAACTACACATGCGTGACTGCTGTTGCTCTCAGTTGTTGTTGTTGTTGTAACACACTTAATTAAAATAGTACACACTGAGCTGTCTCTCTCTCTCTCTTTCCCCTCTCTATCTCGCTCTCTGTCTCTCGCTGAGGGGGTCGTTTCGTTTGTAGGTTCTATTTTAATGGCCTACGCTTCATTATAATTACATTTATAATAAGCCGGCGCGTAAATTGAATTTGACTTTAGATATATCAACGTCAAAATATGTTCACTACCTTCGACTCCTCATCCACCTTCTCCTTCTTCTCCTTTCTTTATCTTTATCAACTATGTCCGTTGTCCGACTATCCGGATCCGGTCCGGCCGAACCACTTGTGTTTATAGCGTTTAAACGTTTTGCGCGAACGGGTAACGCGTTGTCCAAGTTGTCCACGCCGGCGACGACAACAGCAATGTGGATGTTGTTGTTGATGTTGATGTCGATGACGACGATGACGCTAGCAATTTGTGAGTGCTTCAAATGGGCACCGACCGACACAATCCGATATTGAATACCCAATACCGACCACGACAACGATGGCAGCGATTCTAAACGACTTCTGAGTGAACGCTATAAAGTACGAAAACGACGACAACGACAACGTCCACGACAACGACGACTACGACAACAACGACGACGATGGCAACGACAACAACAACCAAACAGCCAACGACCGATGACGATTGGAAACTGTTGCTGCTGCTGCTGTGGCTGTGAACTGCGCCGTGCAACTATTTAACGACGACTGAATGTGGCAATTATGTATCTAGATACATTTTGGCCAAGCGCAGCGCCAGCGTCGCTGCCAACGTCGACGTAACGCAACGTGAAGCGCGCGCTCTCTGTCTGTACTGTCTGACTGTCTGTCCGTCTGTCTGTCCGTTTGTCTGCCTCTTGGTCTGTCTGTCTGTCTGTCTGCATGTCGGTGTGTGTGGGGATATTGTGTGGGGGTTGCTAAACGAGGCAACCATCATAAAACATATTACTATAATTACAATTATGGTGCGCTCTCACACACAGATACATAGATACTCGCGCTGTGAGATACTCGCACATAGATAGAGATACAAACAGTCGAAGCGCACGTGAACATAACGCACGGCTATAAAACACACAAATACACAAATTTTCATATGCATTACGGCTTAATTGTATCTCTTTTATTGTTGTTGCTGCTGTTGTTGTTGTTGCCAGTGTGTGAACTCATAAATTTATTGCTGGCCATTGCTCATGTTGCTGGCAACATGTTGCTGCTGTGAGTGCTTAGGCTTTTGTATTTTATTGCGAGCGCCTCTTGTTGGATGATTATTAAATGCTGAATGTATTTTATTGCTTTGATTGTTGTAGTTGTTGTTGTTGTTGTTGTTGTTGTTGTAGTTGTTGTTGGTGTTGCTTGTGTTGTTGCTATTGCTGCCCCCTCAACAATGCCTCACGTCTGTATCTTTTATTTTGCATTGCAAATTGCCAACGTCGTTGGCATCGCTGGCATTGCTCGCTGCCTGGCTGTGAGTTTGTTTTTAATTCTCTATAATTGAGTTATATGTACTTTAATAAGTTGGCGGCGGATGCTGCTCTGCTCAGCTCAGCCATTTGTTGTTGCTCTTGCTGTTGTTGATGTTGTTGCTTGTGCTGCTTTAGGGCGTTCGCTCATAGCCATTCACTTTGTTGTTGTTGCTGCTGTTGTTGCTGTTGTTGTCGTGTCGCCGTTTAGCGCTAATTAATGCTGAGCCAACGGTTTTCCATTTGCTTTTTATTGCGATAGCCTGATGCCTTTTGATTGGCTGCTTTTGTCTGTTGTATGTCTTTTTCACTCTGATTTTTATTTGATTAATTATTTCAATTCAATTTGATTTCAGCTTAGCTGAAGTTTTCTATTTTCTTAAATTCATTTAAGTATACTAATATTTATTGTATAATTGATTAATTAAAATATCTTTAATTCTACTTTTACTTAGAATCATTTAAATATTCTAATATTTCTAATTGATTAATTATTTCAACTCTTCTCTCCTTTTAATTGCTTTACATTTCAAATTGACTAAGTATCATTTAAATATACTCTTTTAATTACTTACTCTTGTGATTATTGCTTTAGCTGCTGTTATTTGTGCAATAATTGGTGTATAATTTCATTTCCTGAGAACTCCGCGCTGGGTCGTGGGCTACCAACAAATGCTTTCATTGTATTTTAATGTCGTAATACACAACAACAACATTGAGAACAACAACAACAACTACAACACCAACAAGAGCGAATTAGTCAGCTAAGCAATTTGCTAGATGTATACACAATTTTTATATACCCGAGCTCAATTAGCTATAAGGGTGCAAGTGTTCTGTGTGCTGTGTTTATTAATAGGCGTTATATGCTATCGATAAGACGGATTACTCATCATAATTTGAAAACAGCACGGAGGGAAACAAATGCTGACTAGTCGTTTATTTTTTGATACTCTTGCCTGCCAAAACAACAAAATTTATGATTTTAATACAAAAGAATTTGCTAAAACTTAAATTCTGACTTGGTCTTATATATTCTTCTCAGTGTATTGCGACAAATACTTGCTTAATTGCGTAAGTGAAAAAATGTAAACTGTTTATTTGTATTTATAAATGTTTTTATTTGATTGAATTGCAAAGGAATTTGACGAGATTAAAATTGTTTATTGGACTCGCATTTGAATATTAATAACCTTTTATGCATGTTACCTGATCATAAACATGGTTTAAATTGTGCTTATTAATGATGTATCAAGCATTTGCTGGCTATGAACTCAATGACCTCTTGTAAAATGAGCAAAAATAGAAAAAACAGAAGTGGGAAAGAAAACAAAGACAACATCTACAGCTTGCCCCCAAACATCATTAGCAACAATCCATAAAAACAACAAAAACAATGCCAGCCAACTGAGAGGCAATGTGAATTCTCATTTAAATAGAATTGAAGCTAAAGCTGATGCTGAAACTGGGCAAGAGTGAAGGGCAGGTAACAATAAGCTTAGTTGAAGTACAATTTGCAACTAAAAATAATAGGGACAATAAAACTAAGTAGATGAATATGTATGTACTTCTAGATATAATGATGTTGCTGCTGTTGTTGAAGATGAAGCAATTTAGATGCACTTGAGTACATCATGATGATAATGATGATGATGATGATGATGAAATCAGGGGAAGAACTTACTGTTGGCCAAGAGATTGCCAAGATGAAGCATGTTTAAACGGAATGCTAAACAAATTGTGTTGCTGTTGTCTGCTGATGACGATTGATGGCAGCACGAGTTTAAGTTGGATTATTGGATTGGCTTACTTTATGCAATGAATTTGACAACTTCGACACGGCAACAACAATCACGACGACAACGAGAACGACGAGTTAAAATAAATAGCGAGAATGACTGCGACGGTCGTTAACGCAAAACGTCAATTTACAACTGCGAATGTGATTGTGAATGTGAATGCCCAACAGCGCCAAACGAGCCATGCAACATTAGCAACAGCAACGGCAACAGCGATGGCAACACCAACAGCAAAAGCAACACCAACAGCAAAAGCAACAGCAACAGCAACGTGGCAATGGCAACATGTTGCGTGTCAAGGATGGCTTCGCAACATGCGGGGTCCAATGCAAGGGCGCAACGAAAAGTACAAGCAAATAAACTTATTATAAATATCTCCACTTAAGCCAAGCGATGTTCGTTGCCTCTGTCTCTGCCTCAGCTGCTGCTGCTGCTGCTGTCGTTGTCGTTGTTGCTGTTGCTGCTGCCAACGTCGCTGTGGGGGCCCCATTTATGCTGCAGACAAATCCCAAACGACCAGTGAACCAGCAATAAGATACAAATGCGCACACGCAAAGCTAAATGTGCTCTCGTTCACACACAGACAAACACACAAACACACACAGACACTCACACACATACACTCAGAGAAATTCACTGAGAGTCCCGACAGTGGGACAGATGGACGGCTGTCAAGTCGCAATAAGCAACAAAAGCATTAAATGATGACAACAACATTGCGCTTAATGGACTGCCACTGCCGCATTCGCGTCTCAATTCAAAGTGCATTTGTACCTCTCTCACTCTCCCACTCGTTCTCTCTCTCTCTCTCGCTCTCGGTCTCTCTCCCTCTCTCTCTTTTTGCATTTATTCTCTCTTTCATTCGCTGTATCTCGTTCTTTTCCTACTGCTCTCTCGCTCGAAAGCATTGCTTTTACATAGTATAGAGCTGACTGTTTGCTCTTGGCTTGCGTTATAAATCCATTATGATAAAATCATTTTGTTGTTTTATTAGTTCAGCAACATGTTGCCGGTGAGCAGTCAAGTGCCTTGGCAACATGTTGCGCTGCTCATAAATATTGCAAGTGTTTTCAATTAGCTCACATTCTGTGACTTTCATATTAAATGAGAGCGCGCGCCTGCATGTTTCTCCATGAGTGAGTTTCTATGAGTATGAGTATGAGTGTGAGTGTGAATATGAGTGTGAATACTTGTGTGTGTGCGTGTGTTTGAATAGTTTGAGTTGGGAGCCGTTTCCAATTATAAATTGCAGGGCACAAGTGACGTAATTAAAATCAGCAGCAGCAAAAATAACTGCAAGAAAGTTTGTGCTAGCTGAAAAGGTCACAGTTGGTGACCTCAAGCTCAAGCTCAGGCAAAGAAAATTAAAAAGGTCAGTGCAGTTTCTTGGCAATCAACGCACTTCCGCAAACATCGAATACACCCACAACAACATATTATACTTACTAGAGAAAGCAATGTACGTATGTACATAAATGTCAATCTGTATGTTTTTGAAAGCAATTTCCGCTTGTGTCCGCAATTAAAAAGCAATATCGTCCAGAGTAGACATAAACAGAAAATCGAATTGAATTTTTATGATGTGTGTTTGTTAAATGGTCTCATAAATGGCAAATATTCTAGAATCTAGACAGACACAAGCTCCAACACACACTCCACTCACAAATGCATTCAATAGTCACAGGAGCACAGCATAAAGGATGTGTGTGTGTGTGTGTGTGTGTGTGGTGTGCATAACTGTAACTGCAAAATTGTAGTTGCTGTAGAAGTTCAAATGAAATGAAATCAAATTGCACAAGTCAGGGGCAGAGAGTGAGAGAGAGAGAAGGGGATAGAAAGAGAGAGGAGCACAGGGTCAGAGTTGGAATACGAATCCTTTATTGGACTTGCTGCAAGCCAGCTCAATGTTCAATGGTATGGGCTAGCCAACCCTGTGTGTGTGTGAGTGATTGTGTGAGTGTGTGTGTGAGCCAACTCTGAAGCACTCTTATGCCGATTTGTTTGCCATGTGTTTCATTAGCGTATTTATGGAATTTTTATATGCTTTGCGACATTTCGAATGTGTGAAACATTCATGAACGATGACTAAATGTATTTGTGAAATTAAATTCTTTGCATTTCTGATAAAAACAAAGTAGATGAAAATGCGAAATCGGGCATAACAGGATATTGGGCATAAAATTCAAATAAAAAGGTAACAATTTTGAGCAGATATGTTTTGCGATTTACTCTTAATCTGAATGTACGAAAAAAAATATTCAAGATATAGTTGTTGAATTAAAATTATATTGGATCAAATGTCATTGACTCATTGTCAGTATTAAAATAGGCAAATGAGTCTAAACATTTGATTCAAATACAACATTATTATAAGAATCCTGATTTAAAATCCGTTAGAAACAAACATTTTTGTAGCCTATCCTCTAGAATTTCTAAATCCCGGATTGCTTTTATGCCGGTGTTATTTCACATATCTTTCTTTAAAATTTAGAGTTACTTTCTCTCAAGAATTTTATTTACTTTAAACTGTGTTCAGCTTTTAAAAAGAGTCCTTTCTTCGCACTTATTACAAGTCTGATTAAGCTTTTGTACAATGCCATTTGCAACCCTGTTAACCCGCTCATTAAAACCGTTTCAGCCAAAACCACTCGACTGGGGAACAATGAGGGGTTTTTTTTGACGACGCTGTTGTTCTTGTTCTTTTTGTTGTTGTTGTTGTTGTTGTTGTTGTTGTCATTTTGGCATTAATGTTCACTCAATAAAATGTCATAATTAAAAAATAATTTTGCCCATATGCAAAATGTGGCAGTTGCTGTTGCTGTTGTTGCTGCTGTTTGCTGCTGGTGTTGTTGCTGTTACCAGAATGACCTTAATTGCTGGCGTACGTGTGGCAGCAATTCATGTGCAGCATATCTGTGACTCTGTGCGTGTGTGTGTGTGTGTGTCGTATCCGTTTGTGTGAGTGCCAGGCTGTGTGTGGCAGTGTTGCAACTGTCAAATGAATAAAATTAAGTGTAGCAGTATCCCCGTTGTTGTTCTTGCTGCTGCTGTTGCTGTTGCTGCTCGTGTTGCTCTTTCGTACAGCAGCAGCAACTGGATGGCAGGATATGTTGTTGCACTAATTGAATGTGGCAGGCATGCTGTAGACGTGCAGACTGTCAGACGGACAGACAAAAAGTTGAGCTTGTCTCTCGCCACAGCATGACGCTCTCACTGTCTCGCTCAGGCTTGTATCTGTATCTGTATCTGCATCTGTATCTGTATATCTGTGTATCTCTGTATACGTGTATCTGTATCAGTGTTCGGGGCACACAAGTAGCTTCATTTTGCACCACAATTCGTATTCGCATTTTAAGTGCAATGGCACACAGATTGCGATTGCTGTTGACATGGCAATGCAATAAAAGTTTGCTTCTCGTCGAGCTGCAATTGCAGTGGCAGCAAAAGGCAGGCGACTCTTCTGCCACCCGGTGGCATCATCAGGCGGTAACAAACGGCAACAGACGTCAGACGACGGCAATTGTTTCCCATTATTGCTTATGCTGATGATTAAGAGCGTCAGGCGCATTGCAGTTCAGCTTCCATTGGACGTCGACCACACAAAAGCCATCAGCCAGTGGCAGATTAAAATGTGTTAATGGCTCCTCTTACACAGCAACATTTGAAGGGACCAAGAAGTTGCAAATTGCCATCAATTAAAATTACAAAAGGCAATTGCATTGTGCCCTAAAAGTGCGTTCTATCTACTTTATTGACTGCCAACCACACAACAGACACTTTCCTTAACATTCATTTGACATTTAATATGCAGCAAATTAAAGAAAATATACAAAAAATTTTATAAAAATAAACATGGAAAACTTTTCACAATCCATGCCAAATCAAACTAAGAGAAATCTCAAAGGCATTGAAGTGCTGCCAATGCAATAACTGCCAGGTATTTTCTGCTGAAACATTAAAGTTTTCGAATATTTTCTAAAATATTTATAAACATTTTGCCAGTAAAAAATGTTATCCGAGTCAAGCACTTGCCTTGCCTGAATGCTTTTGATTGTTTTGTGGTGGCGTTTTGTCTTGATTTACTTCAACAATGAAGTCAAGTCATGGATCTGAGTCTGTCTGTGCATTTATTCATTGTGTCTGCTCAGGATGTTGTCTGCCAGATTCCAGGAAATAAACTTATGAATAGTATTATGTTGTTAAATTCAGAAATGTAAATTTAGCTGGCTAGTTAAATAATAAATAAATTATTGCTTATTAACCCCTTCTTCAAAGCTGTAGGAATTGAGTAATTATAAATATAAGGTTGAATTACTTCTACTTAATAAATTGTTAACTTAAAATAAAAGCTTGTTAAGGAGGTAAATAAATTTACTATTTAAATGTTACGTCTAGAATTTAATAACGAGTTTATTAGTTAATATTCTCCCAAACGCTTGTAAATTTATTTATTACAAGTTCACTTGTTAATTTATTAAACTTTGGTTAAAAATTTATTTTGTACAAGTTTACTAGGATGATAATTAAATTATTGATAATAAAGGTATTATAAATAATATTTACATGTTCTATCTTAGTTTAAATAACAGTCTAATTAGTTAGATTGCCCTTTAATTTTGTAAAATAATATTTTAATATGCTGCAATTAAAGCTTTCCCACTTGACCCTTTACATCTGGTTGAATTACACCTAAGGCCAATGTTGTCTAGCACTTTTGGCCCTAAGTACGCGTTGTTACCAAGGAAACATAGTTTGCAATATTGCATTTCATTCATACCTACATCCACACACATACAATATATGACTACAGACTTGTAAGAATTCTCACTGGCAAGTCAACAAAAACTGGGATTTAAAAGGAATTTAGCAGCATAGTGAAAGACCCTTGCACAAAATAGATACTAAGAAGAACAGCAACAACTATGAGTATGATTACAATTGTAGCAGCTGTTGCTCTGTTGCCAACTGATGGAATTCTTCTGACTACCACTCTGCCTCTGAGACTTTACTAACTGACAATGCAGGTACACTCTCCACTCGTATTTAGACAGTTAGCAGAAGGCAGCAGAAGCCGGACGAAAACGACAACAACGACAACACCAACGACGACGACGACGACGAACTCCATGCTCCCCGGATCGGATGGAGGCCACCCACGCTAGTTACGCTGAAAAGCATGTTTAAATGTTGCTTACTTTGTTTGCTATTTGCTGTATCCCATGGATGTGTCCCCTTCCCATTGTTGCTGCTCCTGTAGTTACTTTATTTTCCAGCAATTTGTTACATGTGCTTGGACCAGTGTTAGTCCCCGTGATTGTCAATGTGTGTGTGTGTGTGTGTGTCTGTGTGTGTGTGAGCGCAACATGCTGCAGGGGCACACTCAACTTACCGGGTAATGTTCATAGTCACAGTCTTAAGCTTCGCGCCCACACCCAAGACTAAGAACAAGACCCGGACCACGCCCACTCTCCTTGGAAGGCGAAGGCAAAAGTCAAGGTAAGTATTTTACTTGTGAGTTGTTTCTAAGTGGAAAACTTTCTGCACATGTTTCGCCATAAAGCAAGTAATAAAAGTCCAAAAAAAAGAACGAAGTGGAAATTCTCTACAATTCTTTACGCTCTAATTAAGCCACGTCATAAAATATTAATAAAGTAACTTAATTAGAGTATTAAAAAGGCAAGATTACACTTTACTTTTTGTGTGACTTAATAGCTTAATTAGTTTATAATGTTAGAGTATTTGACTTTGTTGATTTTATTAAATATCCATGTTAGGAACTTGACCATGACTTTGAAATTAGACTAATTGATAAATGGCATTATCATGGGGCGCAGCTCATTAACTAACAATGCATACAGGAAGGACAGGTAATGGCAGCATCAATTACTCAATAAAAGTCAGGTACAATGGACTGTTGGTTGGAGTTCGAGCTGGCCATAGATCAAAGCCATCAAACATCGTTCAAACAGTCGAAGCAATCACATTTCATGTCGGGCTAACAACCCTGGACCTGGAAACTGGACCCTGGACCCAACACATCACTTCATTGAAAATCCGTATTCCAAATGTCCCCCTCGAATTGACAAATGATTGTGACTTGGAGCTGAGGGAGAGGACAGCATCACTGCCATGGCCAGATTGTTGCTGCATTTGGTAAATTAATCAACCCCTGTTGAATGATATACACAGAGTTTGATGACGAGGAGGAGACTGTACGAATATGTCTGCAGGGTGACAAGCCATAATTACGTTTTAAATGCAACCCTTCTTTGAATCTCACTTGGTTTGAGGCAGGGCTTTTAAAAGCCTCAAACCCCCTATGTTATAAACAAAATAATTACAGAGCGAAGGCAAATTGAAAATCAATTGCATTCGATTCAATTAGAGATGCGTCCATGCCACATTGTTGCATCAAAATCAGACACAACAGCCACAAGCCAAGATCAAAAATCAAATGCTCAGGTTGAGCCTAAAAGCAGCCACAAAAATACGAGTCGAGAATCAGTGAATAGCTTTGGTCAGAATGAGGTTGGTTGTTTAATGTATTCATAACAATTACTCACTTTATTTCAACTTTATTTCAACATATTCATTTTGAAATGTCTTCTCATTACTCACGACTATATTTGAATTATTCATAGATCATTTAGTTATTTATGAAAGGTATTTAAAAATCGAATATGCTTATTGACTTTATTTGCAAGTCGTCTTATTAATTAATTTAAGATAATTTTTATATTAAAATACTTACATATTATATTATAATCACTATATTTTAGTTAATTTAAGATTTCTGTTGTTCTTTGCTTGTAAAAAATATTATATAATGATTTACCCAATTATTTAACTACAAAACTATTGTGTAAAGTAACTTTAAACTTAATTCTGAACTTTCTTTTTAAAGTCTCTATTTTGTAAGGTAAATTTGAAGTCTATCAATTGAATTGTTACTATCGCTGTTGCCCTTGGCCAACTGCAATGCGTGTAAGCTGCAATTGTCATTGCTTTTGTTGCAATTTTTTGGTTGTTTTTATGTTGTTGTGTGATCTGTTGCAATTGCTTGCCACACTGCAATTGTGTGTTGCAGTTGCACAATTGCACAATGTGCAGCATTTACCTAGCATCTGTTTCGATTTGTTGAACTGTTTCTGCTGTGGGTTTGGACACGCCCAAAACGCAACCACCTCCAATGCCCACAATTTATAAGCCTTTTGGCAACATTTTGTGGCTTTGATTGCAATTATCTTTTGAATTTTGTATTTATTTGCTACACTTTGGCCAATTGTTCGTTCAACGGCTATTGTTTTGTCATTGTCATTTGTTGCCGCATGTGCAAATAAACTGCAACCACGTTGCAAATGCAAATGCCAGCGACCATGCAACATGACAGTGGTGGTGTAAGGGCCATGGTCAGTTCTTTGTTTATGACCAGGATGATGAGCAATTTGTGAGTGCGTGCGTGTGTGTGTGTGTGTGTGTGCCTTTGTAAGTTTAGTTTTCAATTTTGCAATTGTCCGTTTATTAATTGCCAATTTCGTGCAGTGTGTAAGTGATTCAAGTTAGCCCATGGGCAAGTCAAAGACAGATGAGGAACAATCAGAAATCTACCCAAAAATAACTTCCTTTTACTTATTCGTATTTCTTGGTTTATTCATAGCTCAATCATTTACACAAAGTAGCATTTAATTTCTAGCTAACTTTGAGGAGGTTTTAAGTAGCTTAGAACTGACCCCAGCGATTCGGCAATCCATCACCGTTTGGATAGTTTTTGCTATTGAAGTGCTCAGACATATAGTTGGCAAAGTGTTTACTCCGTTCCTCGGGACGAACATGCTGAGCTGCCCTCCAGGCATTCCCAATGAGAGCGCACCTCTCCGACTGCATAGAAAACGGCTTTGAGATGGTCCAAAAGCTACGTTTCTTACACGGTCGTTGAGGTTCGTTCACAGGTTCTACCATATGATGTAATTCAATTGGTGGCTCGTGAGGTGCATCAAGTAGCATTGCAACTTGAGGATTTTCCAGACGCATCACCTGCATCTCTACTTCATCCATTTGACGCTCCCATGCCTCATTGAAGTCTCCGCCGTCTCCACCATCTCCACCATCTGGCTCATCGACAATACCGACAATTTCAAACTCGGGCAACTGAATGCGTATTGCCTGATCAAAAGCTCTGCGATCCATCTGGGAATCTTGTAGTTCTCTCTCTTCTTAGCTTTCTGTTTTGTTTTGGTAAATCAAGAAATAAAACAAAATACGGCAGTTGGAATCGCTGCTAATTGAGTAAAATATATAGATTAAAAGATTTTTTCTCGTATATTTTGTTGTGTGCTATTTCTGGGCTAGTTATAATAAAAAACTAAACAAAGCTTTGTTTCATCAACTCTTCTCACAGCCTGCTTGACAAAATTGATAAAAGCTTTTGATGGAAATTTTAACTACGTTTATACGGAACATTCATGAATTTTGAGTTGATATAATATTGAAATTATATATAATACATAAATTGTAAAAATCCAAGCTACCATTGAACCAAAATAAATTCCCTTTAAAGAAATTAAGCAATTTTTGTAACCCATTTTCCATTTAAAAAAAATGGCACTTCCATGAATTAATAAATTAATTAAATTTAAACTATTTTTCTATAATTTATTGTAATTGTTTATTTATATTTTATATCTTGAGCTTATTTTTTAAATGCAACCTTTTTGTCAACAGTGTTTGATGAAACGAATTTGTGAATTGACCAACGTATAAACAGTGTATTTATTGGTAATTTCATATGCTATGAGATACAACTGTATATCCATTAGATACAAAACACTCACACAAACACACACACACACATAGACTGACTGAAAGTTACGTGAAGCATACATATCCATATCCATATCGACAACTTGAATGCTTGCCCAGCGGCAACTGCTGCTTCTGCTACTCCCTAGCGTCCAGCTACAAATGGATAAATGCTGTCTGACATTTACCCGCCTCTCCCCGCATCGCACCCATACTCATACTCACATTCACAATCACACTCACACTCACATTCATTCATTTCGTCTACCCAGCCACCCACAATGATTGCACGCATTTAGCCCTCTTTAACCCAATGGCGACTCACTTTTGTTGTGTTCTTTGTTAGTGTGTGTTATGCCGTATGTGTGTGTGTGTGTGTGAGTGTGCTTCGTCACCATCACCATTACAAGCAATTTAATTCGTTGTAATGTTGCCATGAAGCACACGCCGCAGCTGCTGTCCCATGGTGCCATTGTAAATAGCTGCTGTTGTTCGCTGTAAACGATGCCATTATATCAGCGCAATTACTCATTTAGCTTATTATATTAAATATTTATAATAATTATTATACAAGCACGTGATTGCCGATCTGCAATCGCGGGTTTAGTCTAGGGCTTAATTAATTTGAGAGCTGGATGGCAATTGTAGTGCTTAAAAATTCATTTTAGGTGCGATAAATTGTAAGCGTTTAAATGAAAATCAGGCAAGCGTGTGGCACACATACACACTCACCCACTCTCACACACACAGATTGGTCGCATCCAACAAGTTAGCTGTTGGCAACATGTTGCTAGCAACATGCAGCTAAAGCGCAGACGCTAACGCTCACAAACATCGAAAATTGCTCTCTTATCGACTCTCGCTCTCAATCTATCGCTCTATCTCTGTCACTGGCTCGCTCTGTCTCTGTCTGTTGTTGGCTGCAATTTATTAAGACCCATCCTGCCACTGTGTGTAATCACATTGTTGCCATTTTCACTTCATTATTTTGCTTTTATACGTGGCAATTTTGTTTTATTGCTGGCGGCCAGGCAGCATCCTTCGGCTTATGTTTGCGTAAGCTTTGGCGCGCTCTCTGTCATTTCCTCTCTTACTCTCTACTTCTCTCTCTCTCTCCCTCTCTGGGTCTTTCTCTGTCTCTGTCTCCCTTTGACTTACCTCTGCCATGGCCACTTTACGATTTAGTTGGTTAAGCAACAAGGCCAGGATGTGCCACCCCAAACAGGAGTCGGAGTCAGAGTCAGAGGAAATCGGCCCTCAATGTCGCTTATTCGCTTTAAGCGACCTTGTTTGTATACATGTGTATGTGTATGTGCATGTGCATGTATGTTTGTTCATGTATTTGTGCGTATGAAGCAGACAGTAATTATTATGCCATGTCCAGCGATAATTGGATTCAATGAAATGCCTCCATGGACAGTTTGTCTGTGCACAAAAGCGAATGCAAGGAAAAGCCTGTCAATGTGTCTGCTCCATTATTGCATTCACACTGCACTCACGACAGTCATTCATTCAATCAGTGTGTGCATGAGTGTGCAAATGAGTGTGTGAGTAAGGATTTGTATGTTTATTAAATGCATGGCTGACAATTCAATACTGTCAACTAATAAAAAGCAGATAGTTAAATGACCACAACTTTTGAACCAACAAAATATATAATACAATAATACACAATTGCAGCCATAAATTAACTACAAATTAAAAATTATAAATATAAAGGTTAATTCTAATCATTAATGCTTAATTGTTTGGCTGAATTTCTAAATTTATTCATTTAGCTGTTGAACCTGTTCATCACATTCATAATCGTTTATTAATTGACTTGGCTCAGTGACTTAATAATAAAAATTTGATCATTTGAATTGAAAACAGTCAACTTGAATTCACTTTGCATTTAAATTCTAACTGTCTTTCAAGTTATCTCGCATTTTAAGGTGATAAAAAGTCGGTACTTTACTCATCGAATTCTTAAAAGTTAAGTAATGAAGTGACTTAACAATTAAAAATTGTTGTAAACAAAACCATAATTTGAATCAACCAGATGGGGAACTTGATTAAGTATAATCGTTTGCCTCACGATATTTATATTTTTAATAAAACGTAATAAATTAACTGAAAAATTAAAAATTTCATAAACTCATTTACTCGATAAACTTTATTAAGAAACATTGTTAAGAAATGTCGCAAATCAATACACTTGTTCATATCCAATTACTCCAAATTATGTTAAATGTGCTAGTAAATGTATAATTAAGTAGTTGCCATTTAAACAATTTCATTGCAACATAAAATGTTCATTACCAAGCTATGATAGATGCAAACACATTAGCATAACCCAAATATTATACTAATGAATCTTTTAATGTTCGTTCCATGGCATCTCGGTGGACTGTCAAACATTGCCCCCATGGTATTTACCAGCTGCCAACTAATTAAATTGAAATATTATTGCGTTTAATTATCGGCTTGGCATTTACTGGCCCATAGGACACCTCGAACAATTGTCGAGCCTTTCGTATGGGAACAAGAACTCGACTCGACTCGACTCGGTTAACTGGGTGCATTCTCTGGTCTCGCATAAAATGTCAACTGCATTAGCATCATCATCATAATATGGCAACACTCTAAAGACTGCCCCGGGAGCTGTCTGACGGTCCAACCGGGCCTTTGATCTGTCTCTACGATGGCGGCGACGTTTCGCTTGTTGAATTCAATATAGACAAACATATTTTTTATGGCAACCGAGACAGAAGATGAGAGATGGGAGATGGAAGATGGAACGCACTGTGTGCGTTTTGCTCTTTATATTTTCGTTTTTAATTACTTTTGCGCTATTTTTGAGCTGTCTGTGGTGGTACCATATAGTAGGCCCAGTCCCGTAACCATACCCAGTCCCATACTTATACCCATACCCATACCCATACCCATACTCATACCCAAGTAAACGCCTAGGCAGAGGCTGTCTCTTTACTAGGTGTTAATTTATTTTTAATTTTTATTATTTATCTGCGCTATGCGATCTGCTGCAGACTGCGACTTCGACTGCGACTGTGACGGTGACGGCGACAAGCCTGTTGTCCCCCTTCAAAGAAGAGACACATATTTAAGTGGATCTACACTGTGAAAATCTACTCTGGGCTCATTCAATTCCATCATCAAAATGTTGACGTTTCTATTGCATGCCAGTGCCACTTCCATTTCCACTTCCAGTTGTGTTCGTCTAAGGTCTCCATCTACATCTCCATGCTGTTTGTGACTCTGACTCTGCTCTGCACTCTCGCATGCAATTAATATCATTTTTATGTTCTAATGACATTCGTTGCGCTGCATTTCGTATGCATTTAGTGGACCCCAATATCATCGCTCAAAACGGCGTGGCAGGCACGAATCTTTCAAGTTGTAAAAACGCCATTAAATTGGCAGCGAAGTGGATGCCAAGCTGCCATTGCCCCTGTCCCTGTCCCTGTCTCTGCCCCAGCCCCAACTCCTTGCCTTACCCCTTACTCCTACCAATCTGATCTGGCATGATCACTCAACACAACAGCCAAGAGGCAACTGCCTGGCGGGTTGCCTTTTGGATGCCTTGGTCATAAACTCACCAATGCGTAGGGCGCCCCAATTAATGGTTTTCGGGGCGGAGCCCCTTGGTACAGTACCACACATTCATACATGCATACATGCCTCTTGTTTATTGGCTTTAATTAATTTGTATGTTTTTATTTCAATTTGAGTAAAATTTTCTTTCCTTTGCTCTTTCGCTTTTGTTGTAAATATCATAAATACTTCGTTGCCGGCCTCATAAACTTGCTGAAAAATAATAATAATAAAAACTCAAAGCACAATATAATGTATAAAATGTAGAAAGTTGTGCCAGCTACTGGTGGGTGTAGTGTCTGTGTGTGTGTTGTGTGTACATAACATTGGTTGTGGCTACTGTAGATGCAGTTATCATGATTGGAATCTTAATGGCCAATAAAGGCTAATTAAAAGAATTTTTGTGGGCCAATTCGATCAAATATTGAAAACTGTTGCATAAATCAAAAAGGCCCAAAATCTGATTGCCATCGAGTGTCTCAATTCTAATGGTTTGTATGTGTGTGTGAGTGATTATGTGTTTGTGCCTTGCAATATACACTTTAGGGTTTGCCGTTGACAAGAAACCAACAGGCGAATCGAAATTGTTGAATTGTGCCATGGGGTTTTCCCTCCCATTGTCAGTTTATTTCAGTCAGGCAATAGCAACAGCCTGCATCTCTTTAGCATCGACAACGATGTGACTTTGTTGACTTCATGCCTATCTTTTGAGTGCTGCAACATTTGGGGGCAGGAGTAGAGATACAGAGGCAGCAACTGTTTGTCTCTACGTCCAACAACATTCAACAAATCGTCTTCAAGGCTTGGGCAAACGCATTTTCAAAATTGATGCGGTGTCTGCGTTTAGGTGGAAAATTGAATTTTCATTTTCATTTCCATTTTCATTATATTTTTTTCTCGCCGTCAGTCTGTCGCATTTCTTTGGGTGTGTTAACTTAAATTTGATGAGCCTGAGGTATTTAAATAAATTGTTGCATGCGTTCTGTTTGACATTTTGTTATTTTCGTTGTTGATTGGTGAAGTTCCCGCCCCACCAAATAGGAAATAGTACCCCCTTTTACCTCTCCCCTTTTCACTCTGCCTCTACCCATGTCACCCACTCATTTCTCTCATGCATTTTGGCGCCCCTCTTTATGCACCTGCAGCGGGTGTTTCGCCTCCTACTCCATCTCCCTTTCCATCACCAGTACAATTTTAGATAGATGGATCCACAGCCAATGCATAAATCTTGTTAGGGTGAAAATGTGTACTTAAAAATTTGAAAATGCATTAATAAAGCCATTTGGTTGCTCTTAATTGCAGTACGAAAAGGTTAAGAAATTAATTAACAACAATATTATTATGGATCTATTAATTCTAAAATATATTTAAATTGTTTCCAACTCTATTTTGATGCGGATTCGTCAAGATATATATCATAAACTCAACTACTTTCCCACTCAAATGATTGCATCTGATCGAGTTTCATCAAGATTAGTTTTATGTCTAATTAAAGGTAGTTTCCAGTAGCTAAATGTTTTGATTACACAAATCTATGTTTTTAAATGGATAAAAGACAAAGAGATTTATAAAAAATGAAGATATTTTTAGTACATTAATAAAATGGCATTTACAATACGTGCTCAGACATTCATTGGAATAATTTCAAGTCTATTCAGAGGTCGATTGTTGGTGGGTAGCC
Source organism: Drosophila putrida (assembly GCA_037043535.1). Taxonomy (NCBI): domain Eukaryota; kingdom Metazoa; phylum Arthropoda; class Insecta; order Diptera; family Drosophilidae; genus Drosophila; species Drosophila putrida. The sequence continues at coordinate 507,854 of JBAMBI010000390.1, read as the reverse complement.
ACAATCAAACAAGCAGACATAGCTAATTGCAGGGCACTTTCATTAGGCTATCTATAGGCCATATACCCATACTTGGGACAGTAAATAGAATCATCAGAGTCCGATAAACGTTATCAGGCCATCACTTTTATAGCTGCTGATTAATGAAGTCAACCGTCGATTGCCGGCGGCTGGAGCTCATTTAATTGCTCAGATGGCGACTTTGCTTGTAAGTAAGACAAAGAGTAAAAGAGTAGAGGAGAGCTAACTGAATCAAAGAGCAGACGATGGCTCAACGGCAACAGTTGCCGATTGCTGTTGCTGCTCCTGGTTCTGCTGCTGCTGCTGCTTTCTTGGTGTCGTTTTGCCTCATTGTCTCCGCGAGTCTCGCACATTGGATGTTGTTGCCTGTCGGCTCTTAAACGACCGACTGCAACATTCTTTGCTGACAACGCAGTAATTAAAATTCAATTGCAATTAAAAGTGCGCACGCAAAACGGGCAACGACAAACAAAATGAAGCGCAAAGCCAAAAGGCACACACAGAGGCCATTGAGGGCGCATTGCGAAAATTTGTCGCATCGCCAACATTTTGTGTCTTTGCCTCCCAGCAGAATGCTGCCTGTTGCCACTTTTAATGGCCCTGGCAACTGTGTGTGTGTGTACGTGTGTGTGTATGTGTGTGTGTCTTTGCATTCGCAGATTATCCACTTGTTCGCACATTTTAGGCGTGGGCTGATTAGCTTGCAGTTCTCAGCTTTTGTGGCATGCCGCTGATTGCCAAATCTGCGTTATATGAGCTGATTTCGAACTATAAATATTTGTTAATATGTTTCTTGTATCTCGATACTGCTTAGGCAAGACAACAAGAAGTCAATAACAATTGGTCTGGGAAATGTTTTTTAACTGACATCACAAGAGTTTCCTGGAAATTGATAAATATTTTTTTTGTATATGCAAGTAACTTAATGATCCCACATGCCAATTGATATTACAACAATAATACCTTAATTAATTACCAGAAAGACAAGCAACAACAATTACCGATTCAACCCTTTTCATGGCCTTCTTTGCCTTCAATTTCAGTTCGCATGAATTTTGTACGTTTGCTGTCAGCAGAAATTTGGAATTATTAATAAGTGCAAAATTAATAGGAATTATAAACAATTATTGTACAATGCCTTTTGTTGTTTGTTTGTTGTTGTGGTGTTTTGTTGTCGACTTATTCGTGTGCATTTAAAGGTTTTTGTTTATGAAGCTAATGACCGTTTAGACAGGTGCCAAAAGAGCTAACTAAGATTAAAGTGCACAATGTATCTAGATGTCTGTCAATTGGCGTGACGGAAACTTGTTTTAATTAATATCTTAGGCAATTAATTGTTATTATCATCTGCATTTGTGTATTCGGTTGTATTATGTTTCATTCATTTGTGGATAAAGTTTTGCTTCATATTTCATTATTTCCATATGGTATGCAAATCCAGTTCATGGCAAACTTGTTGCGAATTTTAACTCGTATCATGAAACATGCCAATCAACCCGTTGCTGTTAGTGATTATTGTTTTTGGTTCATTAAATAATTGCGAGCACTGTTTGGCATATGATCTACATGCTACAGCACATTGTACATACTTAAATAAATTTATACATATAAATATATACTCACATGTAGAAGTGGCAAGAGGGGGGCTCTGCGGTGTGGCTGAACATAATTAATTGCAGGCTGCTATTTAAATACAATTTCTGCTTTATTATTTGGCACGCTGCATGTTATGCACTTGAAAGAAAGCTCAAAGCATAAAAATAATTGTATCTGCAAGATACATGAGTATTAGTTAGTAAGTGTTATTATTTGTGTCACTATAAATATCATTATTTACGAAATTAATTAACAGATACAAAGTATACAATAATTACTTGATTTGTCTGTTTTTCATATTATTTAATTTAATACTGATGTTTGTTTATATGATTATTTATACCATAACATTTTTATAACTTCTATTATTATCTTCATTATGTATAGTCCTTCTATTTCTCTCAGTGGAATCACACTCACGCACATTGCGAAGGTCCCGCATTATTGTCACGGCACATTTGGAAAATAATTCTTAAATAATTTCATCAATTATTGTGCTCAGCTGTAAAAGCGCGGGCGCTGCCTGCGTTGCCATTTCAATTATGTTGATATTAATTTTCATATTTAATTTAACGCGAAAATAAAATGGCAACACCAGTGTTCGTGGAGTAGAGATTGCCACAGTGTGAGGAAGACAGAGAAAGAGAGAGGGAGAGAGAAAAATTTACAGAATACAACAAAAACAACAACATGAACAAGAACAACATTCGTGAAATCCATTTTGCAGTAAAAACCGCATGCATTATTTAATTTTTAAGTGAAATCAATTACAAACTCGTTGGATCTGCCCTACCCGAGGCTGCTGGACGGGACCAAGGCTTTTGATGTTAAATGCCAACCGCCGCCGCTGTCGTCGAATGGTGATATAGGGATGGTAGTGGGGGGAAATGGAGTGCGGGGGCGACGGAAGTGCGCATAAATGCAGTTGCAGTCGAATAAATAAATAAAAATATATTTTGCCATTAAATTTCAATTAATAACAACGCAAACACACACACGTGCAGTGCATCAGCAACTGCTGCTGTTGTTGTAGTTGTCTTTATTATTATTATTGTTGTTGTTGTTGTTGTTGTTATTGTTGTTGCTGCATTCACGGCTGCAACTGCTGCTGCAATATTAATACATTTTGGCAGTCGTGCGTGCGTTGATTGCCGCAAGCCCATGAAATTAAGTCACAAATTAATTAATTAATGCAATCAATACGTGCGACATTTGCATTCGCAATTACAATTATGTATTTGCATTCGCATTGCTTGGCTGCCAGTTAAAGCCATACATTTCTTACGCTCTAAATTTAGTATACGTATCTATGAAAATACATACAGATACAGATACAGATACAGATACATAGATACATATATGTATATGGCCTACCAGCCTGTTTAGGTCGCTAGCTATACAAATTGCCGATGCGTTGTCGCCCAGCTTTGCTCTGGACACACATTGCAGCACACACTACCACCTAAACAGGAGCAACGACACGCCATGGCGAACATAATTTTTTAATGGACTTTTAATGTTTGTCGCATGCATTTTACTTGTGTGTGTGAGTATGTGTGCGTGTGTGTATGTCTGTGTGCTTGTGTCGCGTGAGCTTTTTGGGGTCAACTTGGTTGCCTGGGCACAATTAGTGGCTGACTCTACTTAACATGTGTAAGCTACATAGGTGGGTTTTCCGGATTTTCATTATGATGCAGTGGAAGGAGGACAACAAACGCAAGTGTTCCATATTTGCAATAGATTAGCATATCATTTATTATGTTTACCATATTATCAGGGCTATTATTTATTTAATACAGATTATTTCAAAAAACATTTTTAAATTTATAAAATGCTTAGGAAGCATATTTTGGTAAGCTACTTGCAGTTTTTAATAATAGAGTTATAAGCAAATTTAGTTATTCTACCTCCACGGGCATAGTTATTCGAATTTAAAAGCCTCCTAATTATCTTTAGCATTGGTCATTTTACCAGTAGTATTTTATTCAGTACTCAAAAGATATCATAAAAGTCTCGCAAACGAGCCTATCGCTGCCACAAACTGAGCGAGGGATAACTCCTTTTTTATTCTTTTCGGAACGCAACTAGACTTTTTGTCTGTTTGAAATCCGCATAGCCAGCATAAAGGATATCGTTAACGTTGCTTTGGCCCGTTTTAAATACTGCTTGGTGCTGCTGTTTCGTCTTACACTGCTTGCCTGCAGTATTGTTTACTGCTTGCTAACAAGTTACGTTGACAGACTGTAGATGACACTTCTCTTATTCAGCCTCTCCTCAACAGATGGCGTAGCAAATCTTCCCACGGAAAAAGTAACGCTTTTCGAATTTTCTCTAAGTCTTAAATTAGAAAAATAAAATTATGAAATTAATAGTTGTGTCTTTTTATAATTAAAATTCACTAAAACAAATTTAGTGGTTATATTAACGCTGCTCTGAGGCTTAACAGAACCAGTCGAACACTTAACAGCTTATAAGCAGTTGAACTGCTTGACGCACTGTAACCAAAAATGTTAATGCAATCAAGCAGTTCAGCGCGCAATTTAATTTGTCATTGGACCAAAAACTTTGACGATGAAAGCTGTCGTAACATAGATTAAGCGATTAATTTTTATGGCTTGTGCTTCCATTCAACTAAAAAAAGACTTACAAATATTATCTTATATTCAGGCAAATATTTTTTAATAAAAACAAAAAGCTTTTATTTATTTTGCACATTTCATAGTAATTTTATTGTGTTTGTATTTTGTTTGTTTTATATATTTTTATATGTAATACATGATTATATGCTCCACTTTTCTGACATTGGCTGGTTAGTTCTTATTTGTCATTACTGCCTGTAGTAGTTAATAACTCGTACACATACATACTTGTGAAACGATTAGATTATACATGTATTGTACAATACAGATAGGTATACATACATACATCCATATACATAAATAAAACTATATCGCCAAAATGGGCATTTACAGTATATCGATCAAGGATCATAAGGTTCATACTTGCATATAATATATCTACATACATACATCAACAATATATACGCAGTGCTTAAAACTATCAATAACTCTGATACTACATATACATGTAATTCATATTTTCTTATGTTTTCATATTGTAAATCAATCAAATGAATTACTTGTTCCTCTCAGTGGAATTTTTCGACAACTTGTTGCTTGGTAAACCATTTAGTTGAGTGTAATTGGGGTTAGTAATTTAACTTAAATTTATAGAATTTGACTAGTTGATTTTGCTTTACACATTAAAAGGTTGCGTTTCTTTTCTGATTTCTAGAACATTGTTTTTCATTTTTACACATTGAGAAGACTACAAACTAATTAACATTAAAGAAATAGGGGTGCCATAAACATAACTTGAAACTTTTGTAAGAAATCGTTAAAGTACATTTGTGATATTTATGTATTGAGTATTTTGGATGTTAGATTTCGTTTTGTAAAGTTAAAGTAAGATAAAGTATCCATAAATTAAGACCACATATAAATATAATACATTAAATTATAAGTATATGACGTACTGAAACGTATTGAAGCTTTTTTGCAATTAATAGATTTGGAATTATCATAACTTGTTAAATATTTACAAAAATATATACTTAAGTGGTTAAATATATATATATATCTTATTTTGATTGTGCTTTAAGTAGTAAAACTTAAGCTCGTCGTGGTCCAAAAATGTTGGATTTGGATTTGTATACTCGTTGGGGTTATCGAAATGCGTGCGGGTTTGTTTCTGTTTCTTATAGGTATCATCTATATTATGATTCAGTTTAGACCTTGCTTTCGGGCCCATCGGCAACATGTTTGAAGGCCAAACGTATGCGGGATAAATAATGGGAGCATATATGTCCATAATTCTTGTTATACCATTCCGGTGTCTTTCCCCTGAAAGTAGGCAATGTTTAAGAAATATTTCTATAAGATCAGCTTATGCTAAAAACTTACTTGACATCCACACGCGCCAAATGCATGACTCGAGATCGTCCACTGCCGCAGGGCTCGATGAGATATCTCGATGCCAGGACAACTCCACGCACGGCACAAAACAATGGCTTGGCCTTGGCATGATCAATCGAGGTCTCCACAATGACACAGGCACCTCGCGGCAAATCTGTTTGCCAGGAACTAAAATAGACAATGGATAGCTTAGACTCAAGTTTAACTGGGATTATCCTTTACACTTACCGCAGCACACAGAAATCTGTGGTCAGCTGACCATCCAGCGCATACTGATAAATCTCAGTGCGATCATCCAGCTTCTTCACGGTTTGACATTGCAATAGATTCGGATCCCAGGAGGCTCGCTGTTTTATTATATACTCTAGAACCTCTCGCGGCGGACCTTCGATTTCCGTCGAGCAGCGCCAGAGACGCAAGGGATGACCATCTCCAACCTTTTTATACGAAATGTCCACGTTGCTGTCGTTTAAGGAGCTGATGGTGAACCAACCGCGAGCTCTAAGAGGATAAAGAATACAACAGATAAATAAAATATGACTGGAGATATTTACTCTATCGTTTACTTACTTCTCCCTTCCCTCTTTAATGGTTGCACTTGTGCACTCATAAAGATATCCTCGCCAATTGTGGAATTGCATGCCCTCGCCAAGAGCCTCCAAAGGAACAGGTTTGGACTCCTCCATATAACCAAAGTTGCATTTACCGAGTTTTTCCTTGGAGGCAGTATAGATTTGCTTGTAGTGGTCAATCATAAAGGAGAGGCATTCATGGGAAGCCTTAGCCTCCGCTAGCTCCTTCATGTCCGGCATGCCGGATCCTTTACCCTTGCGACGGGGCGATGCGGAGACGGATGCTGATCCCGTTGAAATGGACGAGTGAAAGATGGATTGTGCCAAACAGACACCAAGATTGTTGCTGGTCATTTGATTCAGCTGCGAATTGGCCGCAACAATGGTCAAGAATTCCAGCAACACATAGAGTATTTCACGATTCTCGTCTGGCAACAAAAGCACAGCACATTGAATCGCATCCAGGCGGACTTCCGCGGGTAGATCTAAACGGAATAAATTAAACTGGAATCTAGATTTATAATTCATCAATACTTACGTTGGAAGATGGCCACAAATGTCTCGGACATTTTGGTGGTCAACAGGGATTCGGGCAGCTCTCGGAAATATTGTTTAAGCATGTCGGCCACGTCGTAAGCCTGCTGTAAATCAAACACATCCATGCACTCAGCTGTGGAGTCGGTGAACTCAATCTGTTCTCGCAGCTTTATAATTCGGGATTTACCGCCACTCTTGCGGAAGAGTCCCACCTGGTCGAGGGCATTCAGCTGGAGCCAACGGAAGGCAGCTCGTACCGCCAGAGGCAGAGCCTGTCCACTGCGCTGTAGGATTAGGAGGAGTGGGACACCAAACACCTTCTTGTCCTTGTAGTCAGGCATCTTTATTTTCTTAATGAACTTGGGCAATTCCCAGTTCCAGCCGGAGCGATGAGTGGGACAATAGCGTTCCATGTGGCCCGTCAACGTGACCAGGGCCAGTTTGCGAATGATTTGGAGTTGACCAGCTGACATGGCAGCGAATGGAATGCCGGCATCCTCTTGCTGGGCCTGTGGCTCGATCTTTTGTGAGAAGCACTTCCGAAAGATCATGTTGGGACGCTCCTCCATCTGGAAGCTGTGATAGCGTACCACGAGTTGACGCTTTGCACTTCCACCGTGATCTTCCTCGGTCTTCTGCTCCTTGCGAGATGTGCTGCGGGAACGGAATGATGAGGAACGGAAGCCATCCCGTTTCTTGGCATCCTTGCCTAGATTGAGGGAACCTCCGCGCGTCAGTTTCTTAATCTTCACCTCTGTGGTATTGGAATTGGCATCCTTGATGAGTAGCTTGCGTCCCTGGTGACATTCCGAGTCCGAGTGGGCTCCAATGTCATCCACCTTGCCGGTACGCTGCAGGAAACGTCGTGCCTTCGAGGGTTTGCGCAGAGAAAGCGACAGCTTCCCACCCGTTGATGACTCCTGGCTGTCACTGTAGTAGGATGAGGAATCATCCGACTTGCCCTCCTTCAGCTGAGTCATTGGGCTCGAGAAGAAATGAAGGGGACTCGTACGCATGGAGCGAGGAGTGGTTGGAGTTCGTTTGGGACTGGACCGATTGGGACTGAGGAAGTTCTCGCTATGACTCGGCACCTTCAGTTCATTGCCAAAGAAAGGCGCCTTGGGGAATGTATGAATGGGACTCAATGCCGAGGGAGAGGGCGGTGTGGAATAGATGGCATCTGGTTTACGCAAACTGCTGCGTTGTCCCAGCTGTGCCAGGTCCAACACTTGTGGTCCACTGATGACCACATTCTCACGATTCTGTCGCTTACGACGTCTCGACTTGATAGACTCCACCCGACGCAAAAAGGCCTTGGCTCCATCCTTGAACCTCTCGCTGCCTGTGCGACGCAAACGAGTTGCGGCTGAATCGGATCCATCGTGCAGGGAACTATCATTGGGGTCTCCTTTGCTGCAGCCTGGGATCATGAGTGTAATGCCAGCCCCGCTTATATCATAACTATCATCTTCGAAGCGATCCGGACTCGACTCTTTTGAGGAACTCTCTGTCTTTTCCAGATTGAGAAGTCCAGGTGGCGGCAGCTCCAATCCCATTTCACCAATGCGTGACCAACGTCGAATGTGTGGTTGGAATGTCCAATTCTCGCTCAGGGCAAAGTTCTCATCATCAGATTCCTCTTTTTGCTGCAAGTAAACAACAATTATACTCCTGTCCTGGACTTCATTGCTCTCTTAAAGGAAACTTACCTGTGGCGTCTGTGGTTTGTGGGATTGGTCCAGTCGCATATTGGCACAACGATTGAGAACACAGAGTCGTCGGTAGAGTGACTGCAGTTGATCGTTCTCGAGATTGGTATGATCTTTGGCTACATTGTTCAGTTCAATCGGGAACTGATGATCTGCAATAATAATTAATGAAAAGATATAAATATTTTCTTTAATAATTATTAAATTCAGTTGATGCCGCGTCCGATCGCAACGACAGCGCGTGAAATTCTAATTGAGAAACCAGAAAGATCGAACAACGAGGCGCCTATTAAACGTGAGTATATGCAAAATCGCACACACACACATACACATTAATTGAGTGGCAATTTGAGTTAAAAAAGAAGAAAAATTAAATAAAATTTTCACAGAGTTTTTCCACATATTTTGCGTGGCCAATTTGCACGTAGGAAATCAAGTTCCCAGACATCGGCCGACCACATAAAACAGATATGCCAGACGTTTACACATGTCGCGTCGTACACAAACAAAGACAGATAGATACCTCTACCGATACATGTGTAACTAGAGATACAGATACATTTACAGCTACAGCTACAACTACAGCAACTGGCAGGCGATGCCGTGAGATACGACCAGCTGCAGTTCCGTAGGATGAACGCCTGGAAAACTTAAAACTTGGCTGACAGTCGCGACTGCGACTGTGACTGTTCACTTGCCGCTTTTCTTTGTACAAATATTGTTAGCATTCAAAATAAATACAAGAAACCATTCAAAGTTTGTTGAACTTTCGGGCCAGAACTTAAAATTCGAACCCGCATTCAGCAAAATCCCTATGGTGATCCCTTTGCAAGCAAGCTTTTTATAGTTTTGTTTATTCGGGACTAGCGCGCTTTTTTCAGGCATTCTCGGTTTATTTATAATTTCATTTAAATATTTTACTAAATGCTGTGTTTAGCTTCTAATTGAATGCACTTTGATGCTAACGAAATAAACAGAATCGCACGGAGACCCAAATTTTCGAGAGTGTGCCACTTAATTGAATATGCGATGGTGGTGTGCTGGTGGTATTGCTACTGTTGCTGTTGCTGTTGATGCTGGTGGCAATACAACCAACGGGCGGCCTACAACAGACCACAGCAGTAGAAATAGCATCATTACGAGTATCAACATCCAACACTGACGTCAGAGAAATTAGAGAAAGAGATAGAGAGAGAGGAAAAGAAGGAAATTCTTTGGAAACTAATTTGAGGCTTTTCGACAGTTTACAACAGTTTACAGCAGCAGTTTACAGGGCAACGGAGCAATTCATTCATTTTCAGATACATTTTATTAGGCCAATCATATGATTAATTTTTCACCAAGCCACAATGGGAAATCACAACTGTTTGTTTGTGTTAGATTTGATGATGACGCAGCCCGCAGAAATATTCTTTCGGCTTTTATTGGTGTGAACTTTGAAGGAAAATTTTTGGGTGAACATAGTTGAGAAAACATTTTGAAATCATGGAATCAATTGAGCAATATTACTTCCTTTAATCGATGCCATAATCGAACATCAATCAGTCTTGGTCTTGGACTTGCCCCACAGCGCAAGTCACACCCTCGAATTAAGGCTGCCACTTTTAGTGAATAATGTGTGTGTATGAATTCGAAATGTAAACTTGAAGAGAATATATAAAACAAACAGAAATTACAGTCTGTCTTTTCCACTTTTTGTTCTCTTTTTCTTCTTTTTTCTTTCATTTCTCATTTCTTTTGTACTTTTTTTTTGCTGAAGCAAATTAACAGTCGCTTACAACTGTTACACCTCCTTTCAGCAGAGTCTGTGGAAGACTGAAGTCACAGCCAAATGACAGAGCAATAAAGCGCTAAACACCTACGGCATTTCAATCTGCAATCTGCAGAGACCGAACAAACCCCAAAAAGAATCCCCAAATCCTTCCAAGCTTGTCTCTGCTTTCTGCTCGCTCTTCTCATCATTTGCCATTTGCCATTTCATTCGAAATTTGAAACGCACTCGTTGCGCATGCGTCGTTGTCTTGTTTACAAGAAACTCATTAAAATACACATTTATCATGTGGCTCAGGGATGTGGTATGGCTTGAGAATGGGTTGGGCTGGAGCTGTTGCTGGAACTTGAACTGGAGCTGGAACTCTGATGCAATTTAAATGCGCGCACAAATTATTTCGCTAAAGATACAAATTTGTTTGCAGCGAATTTATGCAACGAAATGGGCATATTTCAAGGTCGGAAGACAGGCACACTCACGTGTGTGTATCTGTATCTGTATTTACTTGTGTTGCAATGCAGATCGTGCTGGGCATTTGGGCGCCTCAGGTTATTGCCCAAAACAGCGGGTTCTCCATTTCAGATTCACTTTTTTTTGTTGCTTTGCCTTTTGGCCAAAAGGCTCATAATTCAAAAAAAGTCGCTGAACTTCTGTCCAACTCTAAAGAATTCTTTTGAGCCTTTTTTATTTATTTGGATTCTGCAGATTTGGCGGCGTCATCAATCTGCGCGGCCTTCAGGCGTTAAATGCAAAGCGACGGCTCGCCAGAAATTTTCGGCGACAAATACGAAGCAAAAAACGAGACTAAAGCTGGTCTCGATGGGGTCGGGGAAGGGTAGAGAAGGGGGATCTCAATCCAGCGATTACGATTAAGAGACCCAAATACGTATAAATATGCAGCTTGACAGAGGTTCAATGAACCCCTACTAACATTTTGGCTAGTGGCTAACCAGAAATTAAAAAAAAGCAGAAAAAAACAAACCATTTTAATTTCGGAATACTTTTTTTTAGCCTTTTTTCAGTTTGTTCTTTTTTTGGATTCTTATACAAAGGTGGTCTTTATAAATTCTTGCGCAACGTGTCCTTTAGCCTTCTATTATATTTTATCTGCGCTTGATGAGTTTTTTTCAGGCTGTTCTTTTTGTGCTTCTTTTTTCTTAAATTCCTTAAGGCAAGACACGATCGCAGAAGAGTAGAGACAGATGGAGTCTAAGGGGCAGAGTCAGGGCGTATTTTTAGCTTTCGTTTTCGCTTGAAAGGATTTCAATGAACGCTGTGGAGATCACTTCTCCTAATTGTTGTCGCACCGTTGCTCGTTGCTTCGTGCCATGGATATCAGATTCACTTGGCGGGTTTTTGGCTGGCTATCATACTCTTGTTATGATTTAGCCGTGATGGATGCTCAATAATGAACTGCGCGTGATCCAGCACTAAAAGTTGGGTTCTGTGTTGCAACAAAAAAAAACACAAAGTTGCCACGTCATAATGTCGGCAATTTGATGGCTATTTATTTTAGTGGCAGGCAAAAAGTGAAAGTGCGCTTCATGAAATTAATAAAACGCCACTTCTGGGAAGCGTAAAATACTCGTACTCATAGCCGTAGCCGTATAAAACTAAAGCGAATCACTCTTGATGACGTCGTCGTTGTCGTTGTCGGTAACGTCATTGTTCGCGTCAAGCATAACCATCAATTACCAGACTACACTACAGTATTACAGTGCTGCCCACATTGCCACGCCCACTGGGGTAAGCATGTTAACATGACAAGGCACCGCGACCTTATGAAGACTGGAGACGGAAGTGCGTGCTCTGTGGCAAAGACTTTGACTTGCAACTTACCTTCGTACATCTGCGCATATTGCGGAAAACCTGCCGCCCGCAGCCATTTGCAAGCTTCCACGGCTTCGATTTCTGTGAGAGAATGAGAGAAAGAGAGACAGGAAGAGACAGAGAAAGAGAGAAAATGAAATAATATTAATATCAAGCATACGACATGGTGAACTACAAATAAACTTAATTGTAATTAAATTGCTGTGCGAATTCTTGCGCCTGACAAAACTTAATCAGTTTCGCGAGAAACCAATTACGAGTCAAGGAATCAAGCGTTAAGTTTGGCTTTGAGTTAATTCAAGCGAAGTGCATGCATTGGACATTGCTTGAACATGATGGATTATGTTGTAAACTGTCCAAATTAAAAATTAAGTTGCTGCTGCAAATTGACGGCATTTTAAACTGTGTTTTTTTCCTCTTTGAACTGTATTTTTGCCTCTGGGTTTTTGGCTGATGGAACAACATTTTTGGCATGAAAGTAAAAGTTTTGAAGAATCTTTGAAATATGCCTCGCAAAATGTTGCTTAAAATGTGAAAACAAGGCAAGCAAATTGTGCTTTTGGCAAAAAGAGAAGGTCTTTCCTTCATTTTTCTTTCATTTTGTCTTCACACGACACAATCATTGAACTGTAAATAATTAATTTATGTCATCGTTTGAAATGGAAATAGCTCAGATTACAGCAATGTCATTGTTTTTCCACATTTTGCTCGAAAATAGGCAACATTTTCTTGAACAAGCCAAACCAATGAATACAAATGGCATTACAAACAATGAAGCTTAGTATGAGTATTTTTGAGATTTGTTCTCGAATCAATTGAATTGGCAGCCAATTTGAGGTAAACCAAAAAAGCAGTTAGCTATCTAGTATCAGATATAAGCTGCTATTTTAAATGGTAATCTGTTTGGTGTTTTACATTGCTCGTTGGCTTTCGAAACGAATTCAATTTGAGGCATATCTTCGGGCAGGATGTTGAGAAGGAAGGTAGGTCCTTGCTGGAAGCTGGTACCTGTTACCTGGGCTATTGATTTTTAATCAACTTTGTCGACCATGCGAAACACATAGAACGACAACATGAAACACTTTCCGGCTGCTTACTGTCAAAGCAACATTTATGCTTCAGGTTGGCGGGGGTTGAATTATTATTGAATTTTGCAAGCGATTAGCTTGCACGACAGTCGGAAAAGGTGACTGTGACTGTGTCACAGTGGCAAACACGACGTGTTTCGACCCGGGTTGTCAAGCAGGGGAATAGACAGGCAGGTTTGCTTCCTGTGAAAGGGCTTTTCCTCTCAGGGTTTTATTTTTAAATACCGTCAATCCTTTGGCTTGCATTTGTAATCGATTCAAGTGAACTTGATGTGGGAAACTTGTGTCACAAATTGAACAGGATTATTGATGAGTAAACTGACCTGCTCTACAAGTAAATAGAAAGTATCTATGTTTGACTTGGACATACAAAAAAATTAGCAATACTGCGCCCATAATTACACAAAGTGCAAAGAGCAGCTAAAGCAGGATCTAAAAATAGCCAAACAACAGCTCATTAATTATCCATGCGTGTGCAGAGAACACCTAGCGACATCAACTCGTCAGGAACAACAACATCTCAGCTATTGAGTAACCCATAACAATACAAATGCCACTTGAGCGTTATTAAAATTGCGCATACGCCGCGTTATTCATTCTCATTCTCATTTTCATTTTCGTTTTCATTTTTGTTTTCCTTGTCGCTTTTGTTTTCCTTTGGCCTGGCCACTTGCTCATCTAAAAGCCATTTAAAGTGTGCACATTATTGTTATGGACGCTTGTCAGGGGGCGTATGCCACGCCTTCCTTTACCTTTCCTTGCCACGCAGTTTATTGCGCCAGAGTCAATATTTGTAGCTGTTCCTGTTGTTGCTGGTCACAAAGTGTCGCCCACAGTCAGTGCGTGTGTGGGTGTGAGTGTGTGTGTGCAGGTGGCAAACGCTCTTTGTTGCTCTTCCCGTTCTGACAATGTTCTCCTCATTTCGGTCATTTATCCATGTTAAAACATTTTAAAGCCAACCACGCGAAATTCATGCAGTTGGCTATACGCAGGATAATTATTATCCTTCGTGTGTGCGTCTGAAAGGGGGCGTGGCCAAAAGGGCAGCTGCTCCAAGCAACGACAACGGCAAAGGTTGATTTAAGGGACCAGCGATTACGCGTCTAATTAAAAGTATAAATGGGAATGACCTTAAATGAAATTGATTTTAAGCTAGCTTTAATTAGTTAGCTGTCGTTTTTGCCTTCAAGATATTCAATTTTGTGTGAATTTTGAGTTAATTGAAGTTAAAGCGGCTTTTAGCTGTAATTGTCAATGTAATATGAATCCTTAACACAATTGCCTTGGCAAGGATTCATTTTGCGCTTGGCTGACAGCCTACAGTTGAGTGTGTGTTAAGCTGTCTGTGCCACACTGACATGCTTTGTCTTTGTGCGTTCTCCAGAAAAAGTTAACTGAACCAGTACACGCAACAACACACTCCACACACACACACACACACACACACATCGCATGTAAATGACACACACTTCCGAGTGCTTACATAAAGTGTTCACAGCCAAGGATTTCGCATTTCACGTGGCGTATACGTATACGTAACTAGCTGGCCTGATTTGTTTAGCAAAATGTGGTTTAAAATTGAAAACATTGAAAACAAAGTCAAGCTAAGTCAATTAAAAGTACGTTATTTATGGTCTTGCGGTCGCTACGATAAAAGCCTTTTGTAATTATATTGACCTTTCATAAATTTCCATTTTCAATGTTCAGTTTTCAATTTTGCCAGCCTGCAGAGCGAATTTGAAGCCTGAACACACTAATTGCATTTTAATTCAGTTAAACGCGGCCTGTTGCAGTTTTGCCTTGGGCACATATTGTTGTATGTTATTATTGTTGCCAACATTTGTTAGCAACAATATTTTGCACATTATTTTGCATTCTTTTTCGAGCTAAATGTTTACCAATTGGCCATTTTAAGGCTAATTGTATTGCCCCAGGAGCAGCAGTTATGGCTTATTATGGGAAAACCAGTGAATGATTATGGTGCATATCTATGTATGTTTGTATCTATGTGTGTACATATAAGTTTAAAAAGACTTCCTCTAAACGATAAACTGACAATTATCTAATGCATTTGTTTTGTTTTGCTTTTGGTTTTTGTTGTAGGTGTTTGCCATTAATTAATTGCATTGCACATTGCGGCATTTGATGGTCAGAGTCGCATCTAAGAAATCTTTGTCTCTTGCCACTTAAATGTCATTTGCAACATAAATTTTAGTCAAAGCTGACAACAAATGACGCAAGCAACTTGTGCTTCCTTACGCTACGATTAGCCATTAAATGAAAAGAGCTTTACGATTTTTAATTAATTACAAAACGTCTTAATATAAACAAAAGACCAGAGAATCATGCGGAAGCCTTTGCTTATGCTCCAGCAAACGGCCTCAATGCAAAATCATTCCGAAATAGAGTTCTTAGGGCATTGTAAATAGCAACGATGCTTATATAAATAGATGTAGAGAAGAAGGGGGAGAGTGAAGTGTACCCATTTCCTCTTCAGTGAGCTCGAGACTGGCAAAGGATCAAGCTATTTATAAATCACACACAAGGTGCATAACAAGGTGAGCAGTTGTCCTGTTAAGCTGCGAGCTGGCAACTGATGCGCGTGCCACAAGCTGGCGGATGAGTCTTGTGTCCAGGAGACTGAGTGCAACAAGTGGCAGGCTGTCAGTTCAATTTGCCGTAAATTTGACGATGAGCCACGGGTACTTGATTCTGATTCTGATTTGAAATTAGCTGGAAGCGTATACGCACTTAACAAAAGCAAAATCCGAAGCTGATTATCCACACATCATTGTATCCATTCCACTTTGAAGCTGCCATTCCACTTGCGACATGCCACCTTGCCACTTGCCACTTGCGACGCGACGTGCCACCTGCCCCCTTCGGCCATTGCTTTGATATCTTTCAAAATGAAATAACAGATCGTTGAGCTTTTAATACGTTTTTAATGTCAGCGTATTATACGCCGCA
The DNA here is from genome assembly GCA_037043535.1 of Drosophila putrida. NCBI lineage: Eukaryota > Metazoa > Arthropoda > Insecta > Diptera > Drosophilidae > Drosophila > Drosophila putrida. The sequence continues at coordinate 491,786 of JBAMBI010000390.1, read as the reverse complement.
TATTTCCTGCTGAGCTGCCGGTCGTCCAACCAACAATTTGTATCCCGCCCGCATCACAATAAAAATAATTCAGGCAACTTTTGCTACCAAAAATGAATACACACAACACAACACAACACAAAACAAAACAACAAAAGCAGACAACGCGCAAAAAAATAATTCGCATATAAAAATAATTACATTTGAAAGGAAAACAAAACAAAACATAAAATAAAATAAGAATACGAAAAAAGCAAAACACAAAATCGGCTAAAAGGGGAGCACAGCATGGGCAGCAGGCGGAAAATTTATGCGTTTTATTGTTATAACTCGAAATGGGTTAAAGAAAAGTCGTTTAAATTATATAACCACTTTGGCAGTGGTTCAAATAATTGAGGTAAATAACTTTGAAAGGGCTAAAGAGATACTTTCAATTTACATATTTTACAAGGGAAGGGAACTTTTGCTTTCCCAGCTTGTTACTTAGTCAGGGTGTAAGAGAGTAATTGAAATCTCATTACATTTTCTGCTATTTATAGAGAGGAGTTTATTGTAGATAAGACACAGATCTGGCGAAATTTAATTCGATATTACAGTGCAATGCCTAGGGAAAACAATTTGGAGGCACGAACCATGGAGGCAGGTGCATATTATACGTCTACTCGTATGAACATATTAATTGTATAATAATTTTTCCCATTTATTACTACATGCAAACAATTTTCTTTATTTAAATGAATTGCCTCGCTTGACTGGCACGCAATTTCACTTGGGTGTAAAAAAAATTAAAACAAAAAAGGAGATGAAGCGAAATCGTAGCGCAAATGATGATGGGATATGAGTATGGCATAAGATTGTCTGACAAACTGAAAAACTGATTCGCTGACAAACTGACTCGCTGACTCTCTGACTGACTGACTGACTGACAAACTGACTGCAACAACTGACAGTTGTGGCCAGCTGTGTTACAAATGCAAATAACATATTTCGTCGGATATGACAGCAACTTGTTGCAATCCCAGCCCTATTCCAGACCAAAACTGAACTGAGGCATCGCCTAATAATGCAATGAATAATTCGATTAAATTGTGCGCCATGCGGCATCGATTGATATGTACAGGCAGGCGGCAGGCAGCAGCGGTCCAGTGGTCCGAAAATAGCCAACAAAGTGCTCCTAAAATAGTTGGCCCCTCCTAATGGGGTGTCGAAGAACAATAAACAGCAAGCGGCACGCGTCCATACCACAGATCCCAGACCCCCGACCACAGAGTATAAATACTCGTATTTATTGTTTGTATACAACAAAGTGAGAATACAACAAGTGATATGAGTTCAGCATTTAATAATTTTCGCCCTTGTGGAAATGTTTTTCTTTTCTATTCTTTAATTTTTTTGGGAATGGGGATCGCTCTTTCAGATGCTCACCTGCGATCTTGCGCTCACGCATTTTACGCCACAATGCCTCGGCCTTGCGTTTGGGCCAATTCTCGAACTTCTGGGAGAAGCTCCTAAAGAACTTGTACTCCCGTATCGTGACGGACATGCGACGCTGCATTTTTGCTAACGTTGGCAGCGCCGTTTTGTCACCCTTTTTTTTGTTGGTAGTTAGTTTTTAAACAAAACTGATTGACAGCTCTCGCTGCTGTCTTCAAAAGTGGCAACTGTTCTTGTTTATTTACGAATTGCGCAGAAACTTTAATTTAATTTTGCTTACATTCTGGCACTTGCACATTTATTTACATACACACACATTTACGCATTACGTATACGCACTGTGTACTTGTACACTTCACTGCACAGTTGTAGTGTGTGTGCCTTTTGAATTACCGTTAGCAAATTGAGTCGCTGGCGTCGGGATCGTTTACCGTTGCCTGGGCCTCAGACTCGATGCGTCTACCGGTCACGAATGCGTCTACCGTGCACGGCGCCTGTAAGAGCACTAATGTTTTTGCCAGCGCGCCAAGCATGCAAATTGACGAGCCCCGAACATACATAGTCCGTGCCGACCCGACGAAACGAACGCCGAGCACAGTCGAGTCGAGTCGACTCGAGTTGAGTTCAGTTGAGGCGGCAACAAAGCATTCAAACAACGGGGCGTATGAGCAATGTTGTCTGTCGGCTGCTGTTCTTGTTCCTTAGATGGCTGCTACGTGAAGCTATTTGTGATGCCCTTGCCCAGATGCAGATTTAACACACACACACACAGCGACCGCAATCGCTTACTATTATCATTATTATTATTATTATTGTTAATATTATGTTTGCTCTGTGGTCGAGTCGAGTCGAGTCCAGTCGAAAGCATAAGCAAACAAATAAATAAATAAATGAATAACTGCTGCCATGTTGCTTGTTGATGTTGTTCATTTCATTGTAATTCAAAGGACTTACATCTACAACTACAAAGTCCCACACAAACACACACAATTGAATCCATTGTCAGGCTTTGTTTTAAGCAGTTGCCATTTATAGACTTTATGTGACATACAACTGAAATGAGGCTATGAAAGTTTTAAGTCAACCGCACCGCACCTGTTGCTCATTGTAGGCAATCTGTACTGTAAGAAGTGTAGTGTGGGGAGTGTACTTTTGTGGCCATTGGCATAGTTTGCCATTGAAGGTTAAACTTTTCATTTTGCTGACGTATGAGTCAAAGCCTCAAGATAAATTCATTGGAAATTTTTAAAGCCGTGTTAATTAACTGCATTCTGCAGAATTAATTTCCATTTAAACGGTGTAATAATTTAAACAACAAATTAGCTTTAAAATTGCACATTTTCCTAGCTAATTGCGTATCATGGAGGGCGTGGCAAAGGCGCGTTAAACAAACATGACATTGACACAACATACGTATGTACATTGTACATTTACGTATATATTTATATCAAAGTATTTACTCAGACGATGAGCAAGATAAATAAATATATAAAATAAATGCTGGTAATTTTTATTTGTGCAATATCAGATATAAATCATGAAATATTGCGTGTTAATCTTTTCAACCAAAATAAACAAAACAAAACAGCACAAAAAAAAAAGAAAAGATGAAAACGATAACAACAACAAAAACACAGCTACTTGTGATGCCTGCTTCCGTTATGAAATGACAACAACCACAACCACAACAAAAGCACTGTCCAGCCGCATTCTCAACTCTCAGTTCCCATCCCAAAACTCAAACCCAAGCCCATTTTTTGTCTCACAATCAGTCCCCAATATAATAAATGAAGTGAGTACCATGTCCAAATGGCCATAATGCGAAATTGGCTATATAAATAAGCGTACATGTACAATAATGCTAAAGGCCACGACGACATGCGAGTAAGAAGCCAAATGTACCCTCCTGACCTTTGAAGACGTCACGCTTGTGACGTCATACATATGTGTGGAGTGCAAACAAACGAGAGTCGAGTTAATCGTGATAAACATCTCTTGTGATGTTGGTCGATAGTAGGGCCAACTGACGTCATTGTTGGTTGACTCGAAATTGAAGCAAACCAATTGAATGCCTGACTGAGAGACAGACAGAGAGAGAGAGAGAGAACACTTTGCTCTGTTGATTCAATTTCTCTGCGCGTTTTTGCCATCAAAAGGAACCACCCAACCACTCAAATAACCCACTGGACATCCATATTGTGCATCCGAAAATGGAATATATATTCCTCGGAGAGTGTATGTGTGTGTGAATTGAAAGATTGACAGCCATTTTTGGTCTGGCATTTGTGTTGAAGTGTTGACGGAAGTGTTGGAAATTGGCAAAAGAGCTGCGGCTGCCTGTTAGCCGTTGTTGTAGTTATAGTTGTTGTTGTTACCAGCGAAAGAACATGAAAGTAATTTAAATGACAGCTACCATCTCCCCCTTTTCCTTTTGACCACTTGAAGCATCGTCAATGGGTTTGCGCTGCCATTGATTGCCTTCAATTGTTTACAGCAAAAATCAAATTATGACCTCGACTTGAATGAAAACGAAACGAAATCTGAGACTGCCTCTGATTTTTTAAGACAGATAAAGAGCGTGCATTAAGGAAGAAGAACCTTCATATAGTATATACAAATATTGTAGATGCGATGAGTAAATTATAGAAATTATGAAACGCAGTCCACAGTCTGTTATTATAAACCACTCACGCTTAATAACAGACCGCTAATTGGATGGCAGGACCACCAGCATATCAAATCAACGAGCCAACTTTACCGGCCAGGTTTTTCTCAGCCTGCAACCTGATTTTTCTCAGCCCCTCTTGGCCACGGCCACTGCTACGGCCTCGATCTTAGTCTTGGACAAGCTATTTAAATAACTCATTTAGTACACATCTACGGTTAAAGCTAAACAAAAACTAAAAAACAAAACTAGTTGGTAACCACTCACCTGCTAAATAGCGATCACTCTGCGAACGAGAATAGCGCAATGTCTGTGGGGTAGATAAAAAAAGGAACACGATATTAATGTCTGACGATCCAGTTGATGCGAGGGTTGCTCTGTCAATAACCAGTTTGCAAAGCAACACAAAACTGATTTACAACTAATCTATATGATTATGTTTACATAGTTAATTGCGACTAATGTTATTCATAGATAGAACAATCTGATTGATATATCTATACTCATTTATCTATATCTCATTTATCTTTCCAGCTATAAGATTTAGACTTTATTGTAATTGAATTACATTGTTTATTTATAATCATGCTTTCTAATTTCATTTTAAACAAATTTTGTTTTCTTTAATGCGTTTATTCGACGTCAATTAAATGGGTAATAATGTTTTTACGATTGACACCAAGGTTCGCTTAGACAGATCGGTTGATATATATTGAGATCAAAAAAGATGATATACAAATTGAGGTTACTTATAGATGGATAAATAAATGCCTAGGCAAAAGAAATGAATATGGTAGTAATCCTTCATTATTAACTAATTATTTTTTGATCTGTTAATTCTTTAACGAGATTATTAACAGCACTTTTTCTCAGAACATTCTAACAGTGTCATTTCTAATATACTATATTTGATTTTTCTGCTTTCGATCTAATAGATTTTCAATAACTACTTTTATAATCGTTAAAATACTTCTGACGAATAATTAATATTTATGTTTTTTGGCGAATTTCTCAGTTAAACTAATAAAAATATAAAACATTTTGTACATAGTTTCATTTCTAATGTTTGCTCTGTTTGTTTAAGATCTAATGGCATTTCAGACAATTACTTTTGCAGTCGTCAACGTATCTCTATCTAATACTGATCCTTTGGCACTTTCATACATACGAATTCCTTTCCCTTCTCTTATTAATCTATATAAATTTTGGGACCTGTCCCTGTTTATATAACACATTTTGAATGTCATATATCGTTATTCATCCAATTCAATTTTATTTACAACTCTTTGATTAATGCCTCTCTAATAAACTATTTGAGTTTCAGTTCTTATATCACTATATCTGAATGTTCTCTCACTTTCTTCTTGATACTAACCAAATGCTGTGCGGCAAAGTCATCACAGCGCCGGCTGTGTTCACGTTCCTTGAGTAGAAGTGGTGCCGAGTTGGATTTGGTGGTAAGTTCCTGAATGCCACCAGTGTCGCTGTGGAGTGAAGCACTGCTGGGCGAGGGCAGTTCGACAAAGTGGTGCAATTGCGTGATTGTGGCGGTGGGTGAGAGCAGAAACTGGAAGGGTTCTTGGCGTAGTGTCAATGAAAGTTGAGCACGCTCCTTGTGGTTCTGACGAGGCAACAGTTTGCGTGCTGGCAACAACAGTTGGTGGTGGTGCTGCTGCTGATGGTCGAGGGAAAGGCTACGCTGGTTGCGACGTCCCACACAAGGAAGTGGTACCATGATTGGCGGTGCAGCACTGTACTTGCGGCGCAGCACCACTGGCGTAGTAATGGATGCAGTGCCTCCACCTCCACTGGCACTACTCGCATCACCATCGGTGCAATCGCAGTCGTAGTAATGTTGTGACAACTCGAACTCATCCTGGCATTCGTCATACTCTGCTTTATTTGGTAGCTGCTTGGCGGATTGCTCATCCAACATATCATCCTGGGACTCATTGGCAGCCTCGCCTCCACTGCCACACAGGCTGAGCACCTCCAGCAGATCAGGATCATCGGAGGAGGCTACGGAACCGCTCTTTTGGAATTTCATTTTACGCAATGCCTCCAGGCTGCTTACGGATTCATTATCGGGTGCATTGCCATTTGTCCGATGATGATGATGATGGTGATGATGCAGATGATGATGTTGCAGATGATGACTCTTCCAATAAGACATATCCTTTGGCGGCGTTGCCGTGCCAATGCCACTCTCATTATTGTCGTTGTCCAGTCCAGAGGAGTCCAGTGATATACCAGATTTGCCGGAACTCAAGACACCAGTGGCCTCCTCACAAGCCGAAGAAGACGATGTGGAGCTAAGCGAAAGAGAGACAGAAAAAGAGGAGGTGAGTTGAGAAATTAATGAAATGTCTTCATTGCACTCACTTGTTGTCTTCATCGACGGCGCCAACACTGCGGAGTATAGACTCCTCCGAAGTCCATATCGTTGAGGTGGATCCTTTTTTGGTCACATCCACCAGATAACCAGGCGTGGCACCGCCTTTCCCCGAGGAGGTCAACTGTGTTCCACCTGTCTTTGCTGGCGGCGGAGTTATAACATTTCTGCTCGTCAATGTTGGCGACGTCGCGGCTGTTGCAAGATTAATGCCCACCCGTTTTGGCATCAACATGGATGTTTCCAACTCGCTGCTGAATTGACGCTGTCGCCTAGATTTCAAATCATCCACGGTGGTCGCAGTTGTTGTTGCTGCTGCTGCTGCTGTTGCAGCTTCACCTGTTGCCGTTGCTGTTGCCGCCGTGAGCTCTTCGATTTTCAATGCACTTTGGAAATTTGTCAGCTTATGAGTTGCTGCTGACGGCAACGTCGACGTCGACGTCTCTGCATGCCCATTAAATGCGGACAACGCAAGACTCTTGCGTTGACTCTGGTTGCCCCCTGTCACTGCCAGTGCCACAGCTCTCGGTGTTGCAACTTGGCCGCCCGGCGCCGACAATGTTCGCATGTAGGCAACGCTTGGCCTGGCTGCCGCCTCAGTGCGTCCGCAATCAAGGTTAAACGATTGCAATGGAATGGTTGCCTGCAAGCAGAGAGAGAGAGAGGGGGAGAGTATTAAAATATATAGTCAGTCTGGTTTAATATAGAAAAGTCGACACAACACAGCGCTGACAGATTCGAGGGCCAGAACCTCAACCTTTTAGCTAAAAGGACCTTGAATGCATAATGAGCCTGAGCAGCCGCTTCAACCGGGAGACCAGAGTCTGTAGATTGGGACTAAAGACTGGCCTGGGGTTATGGCTGGAACGAGGCGTTTTCACGTTTTTCAGACAAAAACAATGCCAAAGGAAATATCAATGGCATTTTTGAGCGTTGTCAAGTGACTACACAGAGAATGAAGAAGGAGCCACAGAATTTGTATTTTATGCAAATCGCAAAAACCGCTTTGAGAGTTAGTTTTCTGCGGAATCTTCACAAAAGAGATGCCATTTCAAGTGGCCGATGCCAAGCAGAAAATAGTGTCTTCTTTTTCTTTTTTATATAGAAACATTTGCTATTGTTGTGCCTTATGATTTATATGGCAGAGTTTTCTACGAAAGAAGTATTCAGAATTTGCGTATATCTTTCGTATCTCTTGAATCTGTGACGTTGTCACCTGTCTCCATAGTCGCCAATTGACCAAATTGGGTGGTGCAGTGGACAGAGGAACCAGTGGTTGCAGTGGTAGCAGTGGAGCATTCGTTAAGTTCGTTATGTCAATTCGATTTACAAGCCTTTGGCAAGCGATTGACAATTTGGTATGAGCAAAGAGGCAGCGAAAATTCATTTTGTAAAAGAAAAAATGCAGCAACAGGCGGAAATTGATTTAAATGATTTATTGGTAAAAAAAAACAAAAAAAAACACTGAGTGTGTGTTTCTGTGTGTATATGCCCCAAAGCGACTGTGCAGCAGGTTGTGGCAGCAGTAGTAGCAGACCTTGTTGCCGTTGAACATTCAGTCTACTCTCCTTAGGGGCAACTGTAACGGCAGTGAAATGGCCATCAAGCCTGGCAAAAACTGTAACAGAAGTGCGCAAAGAATACAGAAAGAGACAGACAGACAGAGAGGGAGAGAGAAGAAGGGAAATTAAATTTGGCTGTCATGTAACCTGTTCTTTGTAAATTATTACATGACTTAAGAACGAGAAAGCAGCTTTTGTAGATTGAAAATAATTAGTTAAGCAACTGGGACAAGGTCTTAATTTAATATGCAAAAGCACAAAGGACTTCCTATTAAAAGTCTCAGGAGGCTTAACTCAATAAACAAGACAAAACAAAAGTCTCTTCAATTTTCGACTTTTCAATCTTGCACTTTGCCCTGCTTTTGTTTGCAGACAAAGTCTGACCAAATATGGACACAACTTTAATGTAATTATTTGCACACAGGATGCGGTTGGTAAGAGAGATATCCTTGGGGGATTCTTGCTGCTGTCTGCCAGCAACTGTTGCTGCAATCAAATTTGTAATGCATTATGGAGCAGCTGCAGCCCGAATGCAGTTTCTATGAATTATTAATAAAGTCCGATGTCTGTTCACTGATACTGATACCCCAAGTTGAGCTGGCCAACTGCGTGTTAATGAGCCGCCAACTCTCGACGATGGCGACGCATTAATTGGGCTGCCAAGAAACGCGACGCGTCTTTTATGGTCATCTATATATGACTATGTATAGCCAGGTGGGCGCCAGGCCAGAATCTTCCATATATATATCGATTGGACTAATAAAACTTTTACATTTTACGGCTATTGATTTGTTGCAGTCATTCTATTAATTTAGCGATTTTGTCAGAAACCAAAACAAAATTCTCAATTATGGCACATGGCACCAAAAGTTGAACTTGTTTTACATATGTTTATTTCTGTTGTTTGTTTCAATTTTGATATTTCTTGTCGATTTGAAATTGTAGCATTTTACGATCTTTAGAGGAATTGGTGAGAAATGAAATGAATTTTATGTATTGCAGTAGAATTCGATAGCCGAAACTGAACGTTGAAAAAAGTCAATTTAAATGCAATAAAATCTAAAGATTTCTCACAACAAACTGACAACGATAGTCGGGAATCCAAATGAAATAAAATGTTTTCTTCGGTTAGTTAATGAAAAATGTAATAAAATGAACACAAAATGACACATAAAATAAAAATTGTAGCCTTACCCTAAAGAGGGGAGTCTATTTTTTGTTTCTGTTTTTTTTTTCTTTGTTATCTCAGTAATGCATTGGAAAATAGGAAACTGTAAATGCCACTAATTGATCATAAAAGTGTCCCAAGAAATTGAAACGAGAATGTATGTGGCCTGTATGTATCTCATCTATCAATGTTCAAAAATTTAATGACAAATGCAATGGGCGACGCCTTCTCATTCCCCATTCATGTGCCACATAGTATATTGATGTATGACCCAGAAAGTAAGGAAGGGACTGTATCCAGACTATCGCAAATCGATTGGACATGCCTCTGCCTGCGGTCACGCATGCCTACTGATAATAATTATCAAATCAAAACACTTAAACGCCTGCCCAGCCCATCGTTTTAAAGCTTCTCCAGACTCAGAGTCGGACTGGGACTGAGACTGATTGTGAGACCCGAGATCCAGACCCAGAGCTCCTTATTCAGACTCTTTACTCTGGGCTCGTCATGTTTGTTTGCCTTGCAGTGATTTGCAAGTTCTACTTAAGTCAAAACTGTCCAATGTCCAATGTCCACTGTCCGCTGTCCACTGCCTGGTTGGTGTCCATTGATGTTGCAGCGAGTTGTTGCACGTTGCACGTTAAGATGCGTGAAAAGCTTTGTATGCGCGTCCTTTGTTCAGTTCATTTTTGCATCTGGTTCGTCATCATTAAGCGACGGATTGTGAATTGTTGTTGTTGTTGTTGTTGTTGCATGCCCCACACACAACACATGCTGAAGCTGATGCTGAAACTGAAGATTCACTTTCGTAGCAATCTGAGCGCGCCTCATAAACATCAACTGGCAACTAAATTGGGGCGTTGGGTTCCACTTGGTCTGCTACAGCTCCACTTGCAACGTGCTGACAGCTGGGCAAGAGTGAAGTGCTCTGCAGGTACTGCACCACTGCACGTCTCCAACTCCCTCTTTTACTCTTTATCATCCTCTGTCTCCTCCTCCTTCTTTCGATTCCCGATCTCTGTCTCTGTCTGTGCCGCAGGGCGGCATATTGACCCAATTCGTTGCCTGTGTTCCACCTTTCAAAAGAAAAACATCTGTTTTTCGTTGATTTTCTTTTTTTGTGAACTTTGCTTTGGTTTGTCTCCTTTTTTTTTGCTTTACTTTCGTTGACAGTTTGTCCGGATGTTTTGGCCGATTTTGGCAAACGAGGCACGCACTTGTGTCCTCGATAAGGTTGCTCTCTTTGATTTATACTGTCGCTGCAAGCATATAAATCATTGACTGACTGCCTGACTGACTGACTCACTAACTCACTGACTGACTGAAGTGAAGCGAATGGAGCTAAAGTGAAGAACCGCATTCTCGGTGCTAATTATTGGCACTGCCCAGGTTTTTCGATTTTAATTGGCACTTTTACTTGCAACGATTACTGCGAAATATGACAGCTCAAAACTGTCTACATTTTGGGGACAACAGCCTTGGATAAATGTCAAATCTGCGCCCACATGCCCCCATTGCCTGCTGCCTGATGCCCCAGCTGTTTTAAGGGAAAACAATTTCACACAGCAACAACACAACGACAGCTTCAACTTTAGCCTGGCAACAGATTTTGCCTTTAGCTGTATTGGGATCATACCCAAATATTTCTCATGCATGTCATGGAATATTTAACAAGCGAAGCAAGTCGACATGAGTTTCCTGTTGCTTGCCCCCAAAAAGACACAAGTTCCTGCGACAGACAGAGGCAGAGACAGAGCCTGACAGTTGGTAGAAGGGGAGAGTAGACTCTGCATATCATTTTTATTATCATTAGCATCAGAAGGAGCACAGTGACTCATACAAGTATACACCTAGCTGCTTATTTTATATATACCACATTTACTCTTTTAGAAATTTAACAACGATTAGCTAGCCATGTATGTGTGTGTGTGTGTCGCTTTTAGTCGTGTCTATTTCAGTTTAGCCACAAATTCATTTTGGCTTTATTTTTGTGGTATTTTTTCGTTGTTGTTGCTGTTGCTCTTGTTGTTGTGGCACGCGTTTTGAAAATTAATATTTACTTTGTTGTAGCTGTTGTAGTTGTAGTTGCTGTTGTCTTTTTGAGGTTTTTTCCACTGATAATCACAACGAACGCTGAGCTGAGCGAAATGTATGCTAAGCATATGCAACAGGCAACAACAAATAGACAACAAACTACTTAAACAACAGACAGAGAGAATGAGAGGAAGAGACAAAGTGTAAGAGAGTGAGAGCGAGAGAGAGAGACACCGCAAACTCAGTGCCGTTTATGAGCTGGCTCTGGCTTATAAATGTTTTAATTAGATCTATTTGATATGATAAGCCAGAGACAGCTAACAAGTTGCTTGGGTTTCTGGGCTTTGGTTTATGGTTTATGTCTGGATTAAGTGGGTCATCGAGTTTACAGCTAAAGTTGAAGCTGTATGTAGTTGGTGACCGCAGCTAGTACCAACACTGTGTTGCATGTTGCAACAGGCAGTTTCGATTAAGAAATTACTTAAATATGCATATCCCTGAAATACATTGTTTAGCTAAAAATGGTTCTCTATTGATTCAGAAATTCATTAAGTTTCAATATGTCTCAAATCGAAAGTTTCTCATCATTTTATTATTCCCTAAAATTATGAATGTCTTTTCAATTTTAAGACTATCTTTAATATAAATACGTGTCTAATCCCTTAGTTACCTAAGATATACTAATTTATTCTTACTAATTGTTAAACTTAATAGTTCCCCATGAATGAAGGATGAAATTCCTTATATATATGTATGCTTGATATAAGTTATCTACAATACTTCCTAAACTTTCAGAAAAACCTTATTTGATTTAGAAAATCCAAATATGTTTAACCTCATGGTTACTAATGTGTACCATATCAATTTCTGTCTGAAAGAAAATATCTCTAAAATTAATTGCTTGCTTTAATGGAAAAACTTCAGTAATTTTAGTTTCTTTCATACCAAATAGTTAACTTAAAGAGTTTCCATTTGAGTTAGTATTCTCATAAGAATGAAAACTGAAAAACTTTCCCATCAATTTGGAATATGAATATCTCTAATTTTGTTTTTATAACTTGCAGACTCCTTCAATTAATTTATTTTATAGTCAATGCAAATGCAACTGGGCAGTCGTAAAAACTTGCTGCTATTTTATTCATCATTCTATTCTTTATCTATTCAACAGTTCAAAGTTTAACTCATTCAAGTGCCACATCAGCGAAGTGACTGTCTATCACCGCCCTTACCCCTTTGCCACTTGCCTCTTGCCACTTGCCACACAGTCTGAGGCAGAGCCAAATTCAGAGGCACATAAATTTCACGCGCTTCACTTGCTCATCGCATCCGGCATAACATTTGGAACAGAACATATGGCGGCAGTTCTTGAAGAGAACATTCTTGCATCGATGGGGGCAACTTCTGAGTTCAGAATACGAGAAACCATGTGTAAGAAGGGGGAGAGGGGGGATGGGGGATGCGTTATGTGTGGACAACATTGTTTGACTTTAGATTAAATGCCTTTGTTTTAAGCGCTTTTTATCTAACCTACATAAAATATATGCTCTGTCGAAATCGTGCCAGAGATTACACAGAGAATCCAAGTGATTTCATATTATGAAATCTCAGTGTGAGAATTTATGTGCTCATTTGACTTACATGCTTCTCCGGTTTCAAGACGAGTCCATTCTGCTGCTGATGTTGTTGCTGCTCGTTGTTAGCTTGGTTAGCTGTGTTCTTGCCAAGACGACTCTGCAGAGCTGCATTGGCTGCTGCCGAGAGCAACATGGGAGCTGTCCTGGATGTGGGCGAGCAATTGTTGCCAGCAATTGCTGCTAGATGTGGTGGCAACTTATCGCCACCCATCAGATTGTCCAAATCACGTAGAAATTTGTTTGCCCAAATGTTCACATCATCAGCAGCAGGCAATGTTGCTGTTGTTGCTGTCGCTGTTGTTGTGGAAGGGCGTCGACTTGTTGCTGTTGATGATCCAGGGCTCAAAGGAGGCGGCGGTAAGGCTCGAAGTTTAGTTGTCACTGGTTTGTTGTTACTGTTGCCGTTGCAACTTGTTGCTGTCGCTGTCGCTGTCGCTGCCGTTGTCGTTGTCGCTGTTGTGCTGCTGCTGTCAAAGCCGCTATCAGATTCCGTAGAACGCGACAATTCATCAAGCTGCTTTGCTGCCACAGCAACTGCTGCCGCTTGCCTTACAGCCTCGAGTTGATCCTGCAACTGTTGCTGCAGACGCTGCGCTTTGCGTAACTCGAAGACCTCGTTGATTTCCAGCTGCAATTAGAATACCAGTTGTTAGTTTCAGAGTTGCACATTAATTTCAAGCTTCGTTTTGATTAGCACTCTAATTGCGAGCATATATCAAGGCAATAAGCGTCAGTAGCCGGTAGACGACTATTAATCGCGCCCAGAGCGCCAGTTTCTAATGGCTTCAACTATATGATATATGTTTGCTTAATTCACCCAACAAATAGAGCAGCAACAGAAAGGCAAAGACACGACCAAACATTACTCAGAGGCAGAGGCCGGGACTGAGACTAAGACATGGGCACAATCAAAGACAAATAAATTAGAACACGACCGCAAAGACAGCTTAAGGTTTTTCCTTTCCATACAAAAAATGCAGCCACACGAATTGTAGACAACAAAAAAGAAGAACAGCCAAGACGTGCAGCAACAAAAACAAATGCAAATAAACTGAAATGAAGCAATTTGTTAGCCAGATTAAACAAAAAAGCAGCAGTAAAGAGAGAGAGAGCACAGAGTAGAGAAGAAAAGAAAAAGAGTTTCTAAAGAAGATCAGACAAGAGGACCCACAGGGCTAACAAAGTCAGCGAATTACTTAATTAAAAATCGTGGCCCTGAGATACAAAAGAGCTGCGCCAGCACGAGAATGAGAATGAGAACAGGCCCAGACCAAGTTCCAGTCTCAGTCTCAGTCTCAGACTCCCTTCCCAATGACATTAATAACGTGCCGAGCTCATTACTCAACAATTGTGTTTGTGTTGCAAGCGAGATATTGCAAGGGGAAAGAAGAGTCAGCCCTTCTAGCAAGAGGAGACAAATGCGATCGAGCATTAGCAAGTAATAAATTCACATAGGTAGCCAACATCTATTGGCCATGAAAGAAGCCAAAGGAGCCGACTCCTCTTAGTCGAAGTCTTGGCTGCAGTGATTTTTATCGCTGAGAATGTTTTGGCAGAGCCGCTGCCTCATTTGTCCTGCCGTGTGAGAAGTTGTCGGCTAATTTGTACCAAAGAGACCAGGTCGAGAGACCATAAGAAAACTTTCCCAGACTGAGGCAATAGTCAACAAAGCCAAGTAACCGTTTACTTTTGCGCCCACAATGTAAGGCAGAATTTCTAGCTCAATTTATTAAATTTCGAAATACTCTTTATCTAATTATTTCAACTTTATTTTCCCCAATTTATATATTTCTTATTTTTTAGAACTCTATTGTAATGTTACTTAAATTTATATGTTATCTAATTCAATGTGGACAGATTTTGTTTTATATGAAAAAGATAAAACATTGATATGTCCAACAATTAAATCTATTTCTAGTTCCTCAGTTGGTAGGAGTAAATCTCTAGTGGCATCATTCATATTTCCCAGTTTACCACAGTGCGCGTCATAAGAACAATAACAATTTTTTATTTAATTTCATGTTCGAATGCACTAGACAAACAATAGCCCCACATACAAATACACACAAACACACACACATTTGATTTCATCCACTGGTCCAAAGCGTATTCCCAAAACTCCATGTGCAGACTTGGCGGACTTTGGCATCTTGGCTTGGACTTGGACTTGGCGGCTATAAAAAGTGAAGTTGGTCCATGGCCACTTTCAGTTTCGCAGAGCAGAGCAGAGAGAAGAACGCAGCGGTCGTCGCATCAAAGTGCCCGACGAGCAAAAAATTGGAACGGTCATTCCGATCGAGGGAGCCCAGAGGCAGCGGACTTCCAGAGTCGGACCAAAGCTGAGAGCCAGACGTAGAGGTAGAGGTTCGAGTTCGAGTCCCAGACAGCATGAGGCTCACGCTCGCCTGGCTCTTTGTCTGCTTGGCGATTTATTGCGGTGGTGGATTCGCCAACAACGGACAAGGCAATGTGGTCTTATCTTTGCCACCATCGCTTATCGCTGCCACGGAGGCGGTGGCCTTGAGACAGCTGCAACTGCAACAACAGCAGCAACAACTGCAACAACAGCAGCAACAGCGGCACGAGCAACATCGTTGGAAAAAGGATGCACGCGTCCTGTTTGACAGCGGCAATGGAAACGACAACGTCGATGTACTAAGCGATATGATGCACAGTAAGGAGTCGAGCAAAAACAATTTGCCCTACAACGATGACATGAAAGTGGAGCAGCAACCGCAGACCACGGATTTTAATCGAAAAGCATTGAGCGAGGAATATGATTTAGAGGCACGACAGCAATCAGCGCCGCAGGAAATTGCACAGCGACTTGGCCATGACCATGGTCATGGTATGGGTATTGGAGTTGGATCCAAATACGCCACGCCCACGCCCACGTCCAAGTCCAAGTCCAAGGCACACAAATACTGGGGCAGACTTTGTCAGACAACCGGCAATTGTCCTCGGGAATACAATCGAGCCATGCTGGCGGTCAGGTGAGCTAAGGATATGGATATGGATGTGGATAAAACTGTGACCGTGCCTGGGTGGCAATCTTACGGGTTAAATCTATATTCAATGGGGTTCAATATGGCACCAGAAAGTGTTCAAAAAAACTTTCTCGCCTGAGTTTCGTTTGGCATCTCTTGTGAGTTCACATGTAAGCCAATTAAAGGCTGCCTGTAATTTATCAATCGCGCTAAAGTTCGGGGTTAACCCTTTTGATTATTGCGGCTGTGGACAGTGGACGGTGGACAACTTGGCAACGGGGCGCCAGGGTCTAAAACAACAACAACAACATCAAAAAATAATCAACAACAATAAGAGCAACAAATCGTCGACAATTTGGCTGTCGGCCAAAAACACGCAAAACCAATTAATGGGCGTGAAAAAATCAGTACAACGATTGCAGTTTTGTTTCAACTCAGCGGCAAATACATATACTTATGTGAGAGAGTGTGCGAGTAAGAGTACATATGTTGATTTATTTTATAAAATACCAACTGTCAGCAAATTCATTGGCCCAAAACAAGAATTGCACTGCGAGCTGGAGCTGAGTTTCACTTTTCATTCAGCTTAAAAGCTAAAAAGCGTCTCTCCCTTTTTCCCTGTCTGACAATGAGAAGTGAGAAATATTTCTGCCAATGAATTTCATTGTAATATTCGCTATACTCTTTCTAAGAGCATTATGAGTTTAGTTGATAGTATGTAGTGCACAGAGAAAGGTTTGGTTGAAAAGTGTAGACACTAAAACTTCTCTATGGTAAACTTTTTTACAGCGCTTCTTTTGTTGTAAATTGATGTAAAGTTCATAGGTCTCTGTCTAGCGAAGATGGTACTAAATAATTAAGAAGTTAAAGAAATCATTATACATCTGCCACGTGCTTATAATTTGAAATGGTTACTTGCTTGATTATAGCACAACCTATATAATTACCATTAGTTAGGTAGATATTACTTCAAAGTACTAAGAAATCCTGTCAATGTCATAATCTTTATAGGGTAAATCAGCATCGGGCAACCCCATGTGAATAGTGTGTATTTTAAAGGGGTAAGGCGATGAAAAATGATTGGGCATCAGGGTGCTCTTGCTATTAAATGACGATTAATCATTTCTTGTGTTTTCGTTCGTTTTGTGTTTTTGTTGATTTGTTAAATGCGTCGATTAATTGGCCTTAAGCCCGCATACTCCACGACTTTCAGTTGTATTTTTTTTTGGGCTTTTAATTTGTAATTTTACACAATTTATATGATGGATTTATATGAGGGAATTGCCTAAAATTGACTATTGATTGGATGAGCAGACATGACAGAGAGATTAACGCTCAAGTCTATGGCTAATTCTGCATAACATTTTGGGGGGCTTTTCTGGGTCAGGCCCCATTGTTGAAGGCAGCCCACGTACACAGACATGTTCATCAATTTAAGGCAGGCACTGTGAAATGAAAGAAAAGAGAAACTAAACAAACACACAAAACACATATGTAATTGAAACCTAAGCAGCCCACGCACATTAAAAGAAATATGTTTCCAGAAATGATGCACAATGACGATCCTTAAACTGACGTCGTGTTACAAATGATGCGTCATTAATCTTAACATAGACATCATCTCAACAAGCTCGTAGACATTATTGAATTTCAAACAGCAGTTTTCACTTCTCAGTTCTCACTTCTCATTTCATTTCCTCTCTTAGAAATAGAGAAGCTGTCGCTCGTTTGCAAAGGCAACTACATGAAATGCAGGATCATTTGGATTCGGATTATGAAGATGCCACTGACGATTACACGGACATGGACAGCATGGATGGATTGAAGAATGGCAACAACGAGGTATTTCTACTCCTCACCGGGGAACAGGATCTTGTCAGGTTCCTCCATTGGGCCATGCAGCAACTTTATCCCCAACAGCATTCAGACATTAAATTGGATGCAAATGCCGCTGACTTTTATCACCCAGGCATGTTCATCTGGAAGAAACTCAACTTTTCAGGGCACTTGGAGCCTCCATTGATAGTAGATGAACCTCGTTATGTTCTCGTTCGGAGGGAGAAACAGAATTCGGAGGATGGCTACCAACTGGGCGGTGAGCAAAAACATAAATAATAATTCCATGGGCGTAACGAGTACCAGGGTGTTGAAATTATAAAGTAACAGCCTCTCGTCTACGTCTCCTTTCATTTACCTCTCTCTTCCTCTCTTTCTCTCTTTTTCCTTCTTTCTATGTTCGGCATGCGTCGTTTAATTTAAAATGCATGTGGCATGGCATATTCTTAATGATAACTTGCAACACGCATTAAATGGACGTCATAAAAAACTGCTAGACATTGTTTCACGTAACCATCGTCCTGTCTCTTTCTCTCTTCCACCCTACCATCAACTCCTAGATGAGCTAAAAGTACAGGACGATCCATTTATACCCCCACGAGGGCGTAAGCAACACAATACCCCCGATCTGGATGCATTGCTGAATCGATACGAGACTTTTGTGCCGAATCGCGGTAAACGCGACAAAGTCAAAGATCTGTTCAAGTATGACGATCTGTTTTTTCCGAATCGAGGCAAAAAGCATCGCAACATCTTCAAACTGAGCGATCCATTCTATCCGCATCGAGGTAAAAAACTGGAACTGCGTGATCTGTACAAAGTTGACGATCCATTCTTTCCGAATCGCGGTAAGCGTCAGTTGACATTGAACAAAGGGGGAAAACTGCGGAGAAAACTACAGAATGACATCGACAAAGGCGACAACTGGCCGCAAAGAATGTCAACGCATGAAATTAATAGTAACGATCAATCAGTCAAGTCATCAATGTCAACAGAGGAGGATGCAACAAATGAAATGGGGGGTTTCTCGATGCCATTTTCTCGACTGCCTGCTAATAGATTACACTCGACAAGATCAATGCCAGTAAATTTACAACAGTCTCCACGCCTGCACTTCATTGCCAATCCACATCCACATCCACAGCAGGTGAAAACATCCTTTCGAGCTGAGAGATTGCAGCGATCTCTTCACGATCCCGATCCCCGCGAGACACAATTAACGCGGGGGTCCAATGAGAGTCCCGGCCAAGACTCTGACATTGACACTGACTCTGACATTGACATTGATTATGGCCAATTGGACATGTAAATGCGGCAATCACAATTACAACAATGGCCAAGATCGTTTGGGGCAACAGATTCCTTCAGGCACTCAGGCGGGTGTCGTTTTCTCTTTTTTTCTTTTTTCTGTTTTAATGCACCCGAAGGTTCAGCCAACAATGTAAAATATATATAACAAAATGAAAATAAAAACTAAATGCAATTGATTTTGAGAAAATCGACAAAACGAAGGTTACATTGGCTACACACACACACACACATAGTCACACACAAATGCCCTTGGGGCCTTTCTAGAATTGTGCTGTGGAAGGTCTGTGCCCTTGTGGCAACATCGTCATGGGCAACATTTTTTAATTGTATTCATTGGCTAATTTATCGCTAAATGTAATCAGCATTGTGCTAGCAATTCAGCTTTAGACTCCATCGCAGAACACAGTCTGAGTGTAAGACTCGATCTCAGGCTCTGTTGCAGACTCAGACACAGCTGCAACATTGCGATGCGGGCGTGGCACGCAGTCGCTGATGCTGATGCCAAGGCATCGATATGTCTGCTCTCAGATAGAACAGCAATATGGACAACAACAACAACAGCAGTGACATCAATAGCAACAGCAACACCAATAGCAGTAGCAACAGCAGCAACAACTATAAAGGTCACGCTGCCAGTTCCATGTAATCCCCAAAACGCACATCAATCATGCGGCTTTAGGCTTAGCTTATTAGCAAGCATTGAACCTAAAAAATATATCAGAGGAAACTCTGTTACAGCAGCAACAGCAACGGCAACAACTTACATTTTCCACTTCAACAAATTTCTGACATTGACATTGACCAGTTGTTGTTGGCTGACAGTCGGCATCCAAATCGACAACAACGACGTCAAAATATTTGGTAAAGAGAGACGCAAAGTCTGCTGGTCAGCAAAGTCAGGCCAAGACAGCACAGACCACAGGCCATAAGGTAAGTCCAGGCCTGGCCAGCTCTTTTTGTTTTTTGTACAAATGACCATTGAAGGTCATAGCCAGAGTCAGTAAGCGGCCAACAACAAATTGGTTAAATAATACTCACAACACACACACCCAAAAGTCTACACAACAACAATGTTAAGCAGATGCGCGTCTCCATCTTCAACTCGATCTCTGTCTGGTTTTGTTGGTAGCTTGACGTTTGCTCGATCAGTCCAAAAACATATGAAGATCATTGTAATTTCAATGGCACTTCAGGCACTGTTTGTATCTGTATCTCTGTGTATGTGTGTGTTTGGTTAGAAAAATGAGTGCAGCATTTGTTGCTGTTGTGGCTGTGGTTGCTTTGGGTACTCAACTGGGCAATGACACTTTGAGTGATCAACCAAAGTGGTCAAGCAGGCCAAAGACATTGATGATGCAGCCCTGGTTACCATCTGATCGGACAGATTCATATGGTTTAGCTATGTGAGTTGGGTTAACAGAATGTGGAGGGGCTTAATGTCATTGAGATGAACTGATGTTTGAAACGGATATTCTCCAATAACAATTGAATGCATGAATGAATGAATAAAATATCGTTACATAATCCCTGAATAACCTTTCTCCAAATGTCCAAATGTTGCCAAAAAAAAGAAAAAAAACTTTGACGTGTCAAAACTAAATAAAATCTCATCGTTTTTGAGTTTGATGTCAAGTTTGCGCTTTGAAGAAAATAAAACTTGGTTACTTTTTGTCAATTGGGACCAAACGGAGTAGCATTGGCAAAAAGAAAGTCCCTGTCCGGCTGACAACTGTCAACTGGCCAAGAGTTCGAGTTCGAGTTTGAGCCGTGCAACAGTTGCAAGAAGCAAGTAGCCAAGTCCAGTCACAAATTGGCGCAATTTTCGTGGCAAGGCTTTATTTTTTTCTTTGTGCCAAGCTGATTTGCTTGTCGGAAAATATCAACGCATTGTCAGACCCAAATGCCGTTGACAACACGGCAAGCACAGTTGCAGTTGGTCAGGTTAAGGCGAGGGTGCAATAGCAACATCAACAACAGCAACATGCAACTGCAACTGCAACTGTAACACGAACTGCATGAGTAGTTGGCAACATTTGACAGGAGCTTAATTGCTGTCTGCAATTATGATTGCTGCTGGTGAAATTGTAGAAGCTGCTTCACTTTCATTTGATTTGTTGCAATGACAGCACAACAGCAACATGTTGCTGCTGCAACTGATTGTTGACTGTTCACTGTTCACTGTTGATTTCTTAGCTTCATTTGGCGCATGGCTGCGATTTCTGGTTTATTGTCTGCATTGGGGGACTCGGCAAAAACAAAAAACAAAAATAACTCCTCTCTGGGTTGACAAAAATAGTAACGTGCAGACTTTGGCACTGCCTTTTATTGCCATTTGTTTGCCATTTGCCATTTGCAGTTTACAGTTTACCGTTTTGTGCTTTTGCTGTTGCTGTTGACGTTGACAAAAAAACGTCATTTGCAAATTGGGCAAAGACAACTTTCTCTAGGCAGCAGCTGCGCAGACGCAGAAAGCAAACGCAATCTCAAGGCGCAAATTACCCCAGTCAACTTCAGCTGAAGTCGTTGCATAAAGTTATAGACTTATAGATAAGTTAAAGGCAAAAGCCGTCGCCCACATTCATTAACAGTATTCGCATAATTGGCTGATATTTGTGTATTTTTCTTTATTTTTGTGGGTTCAGTGAACCAATCTAAAAACCCCAGAAAGACAATCCCTAGTAGGTGAGAGAGGCTTGTTGAGTTTTACGTCTCAATTTCACATCGCCACATTGTCAATATCTATAATTAAAATCATTTTGAGAACACACGCAAGCCTTCATTCATTGTTGTAGCTGTTGTTGTTGCTTATCAGATTTTTTAAATGTCCAAAAAAATATTGTTAGACGTTGAAGGCTTGATTGAGCTGATGATGGACTCGTCGGGCCAATTATGATTGCTGTCGATCGATGTTATTATTATGGATTATGCATGTATCTACAAATACTACTGTGTGTGTGTATTTGAGTGTGTGTGTAGCCAAAATGCAACACAAACGCGCTAATTATTGCAGGAAGCGCGAAGCGAAAACGAGTTGCCAGCGCTTGTCATGTTGCATCTGTTTCAAAGGCAGGCCTGCCCACCAGATTCGTTGCACGCTCCGCTGCTTGCCGCATCTAAAATGGGTCAGGCAACAACTACACAAACTACACCAACAACAACAGCAACAACATCAACGACAGCGACACCGACAACAACGATCTACGCCTCCACAAAAACGCATTTCATAACTAGGCAAATTAAGCCTAAGGCCAACGACAACAACAAGCGTCTTACCAAGTCTTACCAAAAGTAACGGCAATTTGGAGCCTAAAGTGCTGCACTATTTGTCATAATAAACGCGGCCTACAGAGGGACGGGACGGGACGCGATGGGAGGGTTGAGGTGGCAGAAGGGGCAGCAAAAGCCAAAAGAAAGCAGTTAAAGACTCTGAGGTGTGGGCAGCAGTGTGACACATTTTGTCATCATTAGCCACAGTTGCCGGCTAATAATTTCAATTTAGCCAAAAAATTAGTTGCATTGAGCTGGTATACTCTTATGTAGGTAAAAAAAGGCGTTAATAACTTGGCCATAACCAGAGAGCGAACCAGAGTCAAAGTCATAAGCCGACAGCCCACGCCGATAACAAACGCATGTGACGCCCCTCGGGCGTGACTTGGGATTCTCTCGATGGGTGTTGAGGTGATGACACTGATTATAAAATGTATAGATATGGTGCCCCCTAAAGAAAGCTAAACTAAGATGCAATAAAAAAGGCTTTAAAAAACACTGCATACGCAAGCGACGTAAGCCCGACTTAGGTACAGAAAGAAGGAAAAACTAGCACCATTGATACTATAATATTAACATTAAAAAGCATAAACATACAACTTCTGGAATAATAATTATTTTATGAGTTTTACTTGTTTCATAAAAAATAATATTTATTGGTTGATTTGTTAAGCATAACTCAGAATTAATCTTTATTGTCCGCGTAAAACAATAAAAATCATAAAATGTTAATTCAAATTCGAAGATTGTATTTAAAGAAGAATTTTGGAAATTTTCTCAGTTTCTCATTTCATAATTACTCATTGAAAACGATTTGAATGAGCAAGCGACTTTAGCGCGATTTCTGTGTTGTCAGCTAAACTATAACTATGACTTTATTAATAATAAATGAGGTTTATTTATTGAAGAGTCATTGAAAAGCAGAGCATTGATAAGTATGCAATTAAAGCTGCAATCTGTTTGGTCTAATTATTAACACCGTTACGAAAAAGAAAACTCTCGCGAGTTGCTCGCGATTTGCGCGCGTTTCTGCAGTATTTGTTTTTGTTGAAGAACGCTTCGAGTTGCGAAGAGAGCAATAAACGCAATGCTAATGAAGAGCGCGTGTGCGTGCAATGCTTCCGCTATAAGCCAAGAAGTAAACTTGGCTCTTGGACAAAATTCATGCGAAACAGTTATAAAAATAACTAAAGTTGTTGGTCGGACGTTGACAATGTTGTTGATGTGTCGTCTCATTATTTCTTTCTGTAAGTGTGAGTGTGTAATATTGCGCTTTCCGGTACAGAAACATAAAATTTTATGTACACGACGATGACAACGCTAACGACAACGGCAACGACAACGACAACGACAACAAAAGCAGCAACATCAATAGCAACAGCAAAAAGTCGAGCGTGCAACGCGTCGTATGCGTTACACATTACGAATACGACGCTGTGGCAGCAACTGCCCCAACTTCGAGAGTGTGTGTTTGCTTTAACACATTTTTCTGTCACGCAAAATAATCATTTGCAAAATCGCGCCGTGTTGACAGACTAAGGGGTACGAAAGAGGGGAGG
This sequence comes from Drosophila putrida, assembly GCA_037043535.1. Classification (NCBI taxonomy): domain Eukaryota; kingdom Metazoa; phylum Arthropoda; class Insecta; order Diptera; family Drosophilidae; genus Drosophila; species Drosophila putrida. The sequence goes on along the minus strand of JBAMBI010000390.1, from coordinate 467,958 downwards.
GCGTGTGTGAGTGTGTGTGTGTTAGTGTGGCGACAGCAACTGTCGCTTATCGTCATGTGAAAATTTATGAAATTGAAACTTTTTGGAGCTAAGCAACAAGTGGCGAGTTTCTGCCTAATTCATGCCTCATTGTGTCAATGATGCAACATATGGGAACGGAAATGTTTATAAATTCACAGCAAATTAAAAGTATTTTAAAGTTTACTCACTTTGACACGTTCCAAATAGTCCTGGAGTGCACCATAGGGATCGTCGCCATCGTCATCAATCAGGTCGAGTCTGTGCGCCAGATCCAAATTATCGAGTGCAGCCAATTTCGATTCGGACTTATCGGCTAATTGCAGCTTATGATGTTGCTGTTGTGAAGGCAATGTGTTGGCAGCGGGTGCACGGCTTAAGAATTTCTTATCAGCTGTCATGGCGATGTTGGCTGCTGTTGCTGTTGCTCCTCCAGCATTGCTTCCGTATTGGCGAGTTCGCGGCATAGTTGCACAACCGGTGCTAAAAACGCTTGCAGCTGCCGCAGGAGTGGCAGATGAAGCAGATGAAGTTGCAGTTGTTGCCGTAGATGTTGATGCTGCTGCTAGTGCTACAGTTGATGTTGCTGCTGTTGATGTGGATGTGAATGTGAACGTGGCTGTATCATCAACGTCCTCGTCGGCCACAACATCACTTAATCCCGATTTGTAGCGCGTCGTGTCAGGGGCGATAGTCGCACTTGAGACTGACGTGTTGCCTACTGTTGTTGGTGCTGCAGTTGCTGACGTTGTTGTTGCCGGCGGCGTTGTGTTGCCGTTGATAAGCGTTTGATGTTGCTGCTGCTGGTTGCTAGTGCTGTTGGTGTTGCTGCCACCGCTAATTGCACTTTTCACATCGCTTGTCATGTTGTTTTGATTTGTATTGCACTGAATTTTAGTAAATTTCTTGACGCTGTCATGTTGCCGCGCCACATTGGCTCCATTTTGTTGTTGTTGCTCTGCAAAAAAGAGATAGAAACAGAGAGAGAGCGTTAGTGTGTAAAAGAGACAGTGAGAGATTGTTTAATTTTAGCAATATTTCTTCAGCGAGTCAAATAAAGTTGTCATTGCCGCCATTACGCTGCACACAATTGCTGCAATTATTATTGTTGCTACAACGGCAACATGTTGCTCACATTTTACAGCAACACTTTGACCAAATGGCGCGCCCAAAAGACACATTTTCATAATCTCTTTTCTGCAAGCAAAAATGAAAAATTGCGCCAAATGTGCCAAAATGTGCCACGACACGGCTGCCACATGTGGCAACAAACATCGTCATGCTGCTGCTGCTAGTGCTGCAGTTGTTGTTGCCACTGGGCCGCTTAAGCCAAATGCGCGAAAATTTTCTGCGCTAATCGCCTCAAATTGTGCGCCGAATGTGTGCCATTTAAATTGTCATAAATTGTGCAACATGCCCCGCACATATGTGGCACACTCTTAACTTTAATTTCAGTTATTCACGCGCAAATATTTTAATTAATTTCTGGCCAGCGAAAAAATGGCAAGCAATTATTTACATATTCGATTATGTTGCTCACACCATTTATTACTTATCCCGTGCCCTCAATTGTGCCCAGTACATTACTTATTTATCGCTCACATTGTTTGTTTTATTCGCTGTCGTTGTCGATACCATTGCCACTGCCACACCCAATAACCCCAACAACAACTTCAGCCATTCAATGGATTTACTTCATTCCGGATAAAGTTCTTGCAACTGTGACAGCTGTTAATTCAATACAATGCGGACCTTCATCGTGAACTTCTACAATTCAAAATTCTATTTAAAATTAAAATACTGAAATATTTGTATTCTTGGAAATGTGTTTTTTAAATTAATTTGATTATGAACTTTAAACTTTCTCATTTAACAAAAAATTCTTGATTGTTATATAATAAAAATTATGTAATAATTTTTAAGAATATTTGAAGAGCTTTGTTAATAGATAATTAATATGTGTAGATATTAATTTTATTTATGTTTATATTTATTTGAGGTCTGGATTCTCGAAATAGAAAGGCCGCTAAAATCTGAGTTTAAATTGACAATTATTACCAACAATTTATATTTTTGTGTTTAGAAATATTGAAAGACCTATATTTATAAATGCTTATTGCAAATAATTTATATACAGTCTTTTAATTTAAATATATACTGATCTCTAAAGTTTTAGCTATAAAAAAGAAAACACTTTAATATCTTTGAATATGATTATGATGCAATCTTCATACAATTTTAACATGTTTAGTCTTCAGTCGAAATAATAAAATATTCATATCAAACTTTTAAATTTTTTTCAATACATGAAATAGTTTAAATAAATTTTAAATGCAAAATATTTGTATAATCGAATATGTTATTCGAAACCTTGGCTTTTGAGTTGTGCTCACAAAAATAGTTTATTCTTTATGCGTGTAATTTTATATGTACAATGAACTTCAGATGTTTTCTAAAATGATCTCTCATTCTATGGTACAGTGTTTTTCCGGGGATTATTCACTTTTTGTTTCTTTAATAACTTTCTTTATCCTTCAAAGTGTGCCTATCCAAGACTTTGACAACCTAGTCTCGTTTCTCGGGTGGTCTTTCTCTCTATTCAAATGTTGTCTTGGCATAACATTATCAATTTTTCGCTTCTGATTCTCCAATTTCCCTTCAAAAGCCGCTGAAAGCCATTAAGATACATTTGTGTATTTTGTGCAACCTATGCATAGACAGACAACAAGTCTAAAAGTTGGATATGGATTTCAATTCCAATTCCAATTCGAATACTTCTTGGCAAAGTCGTACAGCCCACATGGATATGCAAATACGTGAAGGTATCGCCATAAATCGCATTAAAAATTCGCATAGGGGCAAAGTGACTGAAGATCAAGTGAACTTTTTCTGTTTTTTTATTTCGTTTGCTTTTTTTTATCAGTTTCTTTTTTTTGGCGCTCGTCAGCCACCAAAGAGAACACAGGAGACGATAGGACGGAATGTGTATAGTAATGGAACTGTAACTAAATGTGTGTGTGTGTGTGAGTGAAACGGTTAAGTATTTGTGGTTGTTGTTGTTGCTGTTGATTTTATAGGTTTGATTTTATTTTTGTTTTTATTGCGCATGCGTGCGTTCGATTGAGTTTCTTGATTAAAATGTCGCCGCCACCGTCGCGACTTGGCGACAACAACAACAACAGCAACAGCAACAACAACTGTGGCGACTTCTCTCCTTCTGGTAGGCTCAATATTGCTATGGTGCTGCTTTGGTTGTTGCTGGTGGTACTGTTGCTGGTTGCTGGTCAACGGTTGGCATTTAAAAATTCTGAATCGCATGCGTTACACAACGACAACGACCCGTGGCGAGCTCGTAAATCAGCGACGCAAACGATGTCAGTCAGTCTGTCGACAGGGGACAGTTTGGCTACATTTTATGGGGGTCTGGCCAGAGTCAGAGTCAGAGTCACAGTCAGAGAGTCAGCTGGAAAGCGTACGCCAATTGATCGTCTTGTGGCGATTGGCAGGCGGCCAACCAAAGTACAGGCCAGACCAAGAGCCAAGAGCTAAGCCCAGAGTCCAGAGACAGGCCCAGAGACAGGCCCAGAGTCAGATCCAGACTCAGACTCAAACTCAAACTAAAACTCAGACCCAAGTCAGACCCACACTGGGCTGCAGTTTTTCTTCTGCCTTTTTGGCAATATTTCAATTGTGCAACTGCTAACGGTACATTTGCCAATTGCTGTGGCATGTAGGAGGCGCGTTGAAAGTTCATGGGAGGTCTTCTCAGTCAGTCAGTCTCAGTCTCAGTTTCAGTCAAAGTTCCATTCATGTATTTGTGCCAAAAAGGGGGGTTTTTCCCCCATTGAGGTTTTAATTAACGGAAATAACTCTCTTCTGGCCTTTGTTCTATTTGATTGTCCATAAAACCGTAGTATTTTTTTAGACTTTGCCAGCTTAAACAAATATGCCATCTCAACAACAACAACAAAAACAACAATAACTAGAGAAACAAAAGCCAATGCGAGAAAATGAAATATTTGTACTTATTTGCTTATTTACTTAAAATAAAATTGTTTACTGGGTGTGTCCGGTAAATGGCCACTGTCCGTCATCCCATTGTACATAGCTTGGGCGTGTGGTTGTTGCTGCTGTCGTTGTTGTTGTTGCTGCTGCTGTTGATTGATTCTGTGACTGAGGTCACCTGAACGTGATTAATTGCTTTTTGCGCTCGTCTAGAGACGAGAGGTGTCACAGGCATTTCGTAAAATTGATAATTATACGAGAGTCGTTTAATAAGTTATGGCAATAGTAAAATGTGATATCATTTCCAGACATAAGAATTAGTATAAATGATGAGTTCTAATTAAGAGTTCAATTGAGATCATAGTTATCTGTCGTTATTTGTATACATTCTTTCAAAGATAAAATCAAGAATTTGAAACTTGAATTTTAAAATGATGCTACTTTTGTAAGATTGTAGATTTTTAAAGACAGTTAAGTTCTTGATACAATATCATCAGTGTCATGATCACGTCAGTTGGCTTAAAACAGACTCATTTGCCTATCCAAATAATACAACATGCGTTTATGACGTCGATCACAGTGCGTACGTGTTTCCTGTTTGCAAAAAAAAACTCTCAGTTGGCAGTTGCCCAATTGGCAAAGGGGCGTGTCAGCCAAGTTAGTGTTGTATTGGTGACATAGCCTAAGGCAGGGAGTGTTTTTAGTGTGTTTGTTGTGTTGTTTTGGTAGACACAAGTGCGTTGTTGTTGTTTGGGTTGCACTGCACCCAAAGGCAGAGTGGGTAATAATTTTTATATGCAACTCTTTTATTTTTTACGACATTTTCAATTGGCGGGACAAATGCAGACGGGAATTAATACTCGTAATAATAATAAAGAAAAAATATTTTCTTTTATTATTAATCACAATTTCAAGTGACTTTTTCATGAAGAGTTTTTATGCGGCTTTAAGTGGCTTTTTATTAAGCATTGCGGCATTTAATTGATTTGTAATAGACTTGACTGTCTATCTCTCTTTATACATACATATCTCTGCCTCTTTCTTTATGTGTGTTATGCAAAAGGTGTGTCCATGCGAGTGTGTCAGGCTAACGGAAATCAAAAGCTTAACGTCATGCATAATTCATAACAAAAATTGCAGTCAATTTCTTTTTTCCCCCTCATTTTGATTTTTAATGCGGCAAATATAGTAAATAAATAAGGGAAATAAGTGATATGCCCTTTGCAGCTGGCATGTTTATTATTTATAAGCATTTAGCGACTGCCATTTACTGCAAATCTTTGCTTAATCATCGACTAACAATTGGCTTTAATTGCCAGCATTTAACTTTAGGAATTACAATTGCCCTGAATGAAATTTATGATTCAGAGTCTTTAGATTCGGTATCTGATATTTTATTTAAAAGGTATGGAGAGAATGCACTATCTGATGATCATTCAATCAACAGGAAATGACTGGACAATGAGCTGGTTGACCTTCAAGTCTTTTGCCCCCAAGGGATGCATAAGAACCGGATAAAATGAGATGGAAATATAAGATTTCATTGTAGGTGTAAGTTCTGAGAACTCCAATTAGTTAAGAGAGATCTTTCCCATATGAGACAAATCAATTAATAACTTATTGTTAGCCATTAACTAGCCTAATGATTGTGTGCCCCAACCATGCTACATTTTCCCACAGCAACACAACATTTCCGCCCAGGCAACTTTGTTACTAAAGTTAAAGCTGATTAAGCGACATAAAAAAAAGAGAAAAACTTACCATTTCCTGCCGCAAAGGCAGCGATGCGCTCCCTAACCGAACGTCTGGGCTCGTCGCTGTTGCTGATGTTGTTGCTGTTGGTCTTGCTGGTGTTGCAGCTGTTCGGTTGCAGCATATGCATCGCAGCAGTTGCCTGTGTTGAGTCATGGCTAGGACTACGCTTTACCATTGTCGTTTTGATCACAGTCTTAAGGCGGTTGGGCGTGGTCGGACGTGCTGCTATGCTGGGCTTAGGTGTTGTTGGTGTTGGCGGCGGCGTCGGCGTCAACAACATCGATGCTGTTGCTGTCAATGTTGGTTTATCGCTGCACAGCACTTCTGTGGCAGCACCCACAAACTCTTCTCCAGCGGCTGTTGTTGTTGTTGTTGTTGCTGCTGTTGTTGTTGCTGTTGCTGTTGTCAACCCACACTCGCTGGCTGTTGCTGTTGCCGTTGCGGCAATGTTCGTTGTTGTTGCTGCTGTCGTAATTGTCATTTTATTCTGCGACGACTTCGGTGAATCAATTTTCGAGTTTGTATTTGTATTTATATTTATATTTGTGTTGCTGATGTTGTTTTTGTTGTTGTTCGTTTGGGGCTCGGCGTCGTCGTCGGGTAATTTACAATAATTACAGCGCGGCTTATTGTAGTTACTGTATTTGTTGTTTTTGTTGCTTAGTGTATTTTCCTTATTGCTATGTTGAAGTTGCAGTTGTTGCTGTTGCTGTTGCAAGCTATTGCTAAGTCTTTGGATTTGTTGTTGCTGTTGCTGTTGTTGCTGCTGCTCATTGCCACTTTGCTGGTTGCATGTGACAGCGCAAGTTTTACTTTGAGTTGTTGCTGTTGTAGCTGCAACTGTTGCTAGTTCACTGCTGTTACGCTTGTTGTTGCTGTTGCTGCTGCTGCTGCTGCCTTTGTTGTCCTGCCGCCATTGTTCAGGCACATTTCGTTGATTCATTAATATCAACGCCACATTTCCGTCGTGGCCGCCAGAGATCTCAGCGATATCATTTGCCTCATCATCATCATCATCATCATTGCAATCGTAATCACTGTCGCAATCTTGGCGTCGCTTCTTATTGTTGCTGATGTTGGTGCTGGTGCTGCTGCTGTTGTTGTTGGCGCGTGGCACATCATCAATATATGTAAAATCGTTATCAACGAATATATTTCTAGCATGCAACGTGTTGGCCGACGACTTGCATTTGGGCTGCTTTAGATTGTAGCGCCTGCGCTGTGGACAGCAACAGAACTTGATAATTGTTCGCGGCGATGTTGGCGATAGCGATGGCAACGTCGGCGTCGGCGGCGTTGCAATGTCAGCCCATTTCTGTATTAATGCCAACTCGCGAGCATTGGACATTGTTGTAAAGCCATGGAGTGTGATTCTGAACAAAGACAGCAAAATTAAAATGTTAATTAATTGCAATTCCATTAGTGAGTGAGCGAGAGAGTGAGAGAAAAGAAGGAGAGAGAGACAGAGAGAGGGATGGGTGGCAACAAAAATCAATTAACCACATTTTTCAACGCATCTCAGCTTTTCACCAAAGTTTCCTCATTCCTGCGCCGGCGCTCTTCTGTTTCAGTTAAAGTTGAAAGCCAATTCGTTGCGCACATCAGCTGCTGTGGCACAGCAGCGCCATCTGTGCGTCATGGTCCCTGCCACAAGTTGCCTCGTCTAGACAACGACGACGACAGCGGCAACTGTTGCTGTTGTTGTTGCTGTTGTTGTCAGCGGCAATGCCAACATGTTTTAATTGCAAACTGCTTTTTGCGCAACACTTTCGAATGGAGCTTAGAAGTGACCGCCAAATGCGACTACGAATATGTTGCCAGCCGGCAGCAGACGGGCAACAGCAACATCAACAGCAGCAACACGGGCAGTGGCAGCAACCAGGCTGACTGCCACATGTCGATGCATGATTAACTGCCGCGTTAAACTGCCTTGCGGCATCGGCCTGCATCCATTTAATTGCATTCGTTGCGGCTTCAACATTCAAACTATTTACCCGCAGGACAAGCAACAACAGCAGCACCAACAACAGGTAGCAATGCCATCGCCCACTGTTATGACCACGCCCACCAAGTCGGCAATGAGGTTCGAAACTTGGCTAGCTACCCTTGGGGTTGACGTTGACCTTTTGTGCCTGGCCAAAAGCTTTTGTGAAAGTCTCTCAAATTCCTTTCACCAACAAAGTTGCTTCTTTTATTGTAGCATGAGTGTTTGAAGTGTGTGAGTGTTTGTGTGTGTGTGTGTGTGCCACGCCTGTTGTCAAATGTTTGACAAATTAATTTCAATTGTTTAATGCACTTGGCTTATCTTTCACTTTATCGATTGCCCGGTCGACAGTGAAAATAAATTAACAATAAATAATTTTAATTATTTCATGAAGATGTCAAATTACACACACCCACGCAAAGAGTCAAGAAAGCCTTTAAAGCCGCAAAATGCCGCTACAACAACAGCAATAGCAACATGTGTGCTATGCCAGGCCCAGGGCCGAGCCCGAGTCGTAGTTGAAGACGGAGTCGGAGTCCACTCCGGACCCGTGCCCCTATCGTGTGGCACGCTGCGATCTTTGCCACCAACTGCCAGAGCTATTTTTGAGGCTTTGCACAGCTGCAAACACAGCGCACTCTTTGTATTTATTATTATTTCTTTTTCGCTTTTTTTCGTCTTATTTATTAAACTTTTGCCAAGGCTTTTAGCTTTTAGCCAGCCTATGGAAACAGTTCGGACAGCTCTAATAGGATTTTGTTAAGTTCACTCAGCTGAGCTGTTGATGGCAATACCATAAATACAATGAGCTTAAAACCACACTCTATCTCACTGTCTATCTATCTAATTGTCGATCTCACTCTCAATCAACCTCTCTCTTTCTCTCTATAGCTTTTGTTGGCTTTTTGTCGCCCTATTTACCGAATATATATTTTTTGAGGCGATTGAGGCTCATATTACATCGAACATTAATTTCGATTGCCTAAAAAAGTTGAGAGGCTGCCAATGAAAATGCTACCAACGATTTGTCAATGATTTTCTCTGGGATTTAATGACAGTCTAAACGTAGCTTAAAGCTGATTATAATCAAATGAGAACACGAGATAAACAATAATGAACGACTTTAGAATATCCCTTAAGTGAGTTTAGAGTATAACGAAAAGAATTAATAATGTAGTACGGACCTCTTGTCGATAAATCCTGTATATAGAAAACTGTGATTTACTCTTTCAAAGCTCATAAACTTAAAGAAAAATGTGTTTTTTTTTGGAAAAATTTCAAAAGTTGTCAGAGTTGTTGATCACATTCCATGATTTGTGCTTTGATTTATTTTCGGGCACAAAAAACACCTATATACCCCATTTATGGCGCACATGAACAACATAATAAAATGGAATAAAAAAAATCTATATATATAATGACAAAACCACACACACAAAAACTGGCAACTTGCCTCCTTTTTCCCCATATGCCAAGTATATTCAATAAATCCAAATGCGGCATATAATCGTGTGCTTATGCATGATATTGTGATTTATGGCTGTGTTCAGATTGTTGTTGTTGTTGTTGTTTCTGTTGTCGTTGTTGTCATAAGGAGCAGACAATTAATATTGAAAAAGCTACTAAATCCAGACTTACGCATAAATTAAAAACTTAAGTAGGTTGCCCAGAGCTGTTGCTGCTTGTGCTATTTGTATGAGCAATATATGCATGTATGCAACAGCAACAACTGAGACAACAGCAACAACCACATACAACAACAACAAGGGGAGGAGACAAGCACCCTTCTCACATTCATGCTTAACTCGTAATTTATGGCATCGCAAGCTTGAAAACATTTTTGCACATTTGCAATGCATTTCAATGCGTTTGACATCGTAAATACATATTTGTCAATGCATTTCAAGTCGAGTATAAAAATAACTAAATAAATACAGCACATACATGTTTCTATATATACATATTCAGATGTATATAAATGTATCTGTGTGTATATTATTATATGCCTGAATGATTGAGCGCATGCGTGGCACGTACGAGCACACATATTTTACAGAATATATATAGCTTCGATGCCTCGATGGGGTTATTTATGAAGTCTAGACACCCGATTTGGCATACCTATAATTAGCATATAGCCCATGGCACATAGAAGTATATCGATTTATGGCAAAATGTTGTTAAAGTTAAGAGTTAGGAATAACGGTAGCCAAGTTCTATGAACTCCGCTTCCAGGCAAAACAATCAGTTTGTCTGTCTGTCTGCCTGTTCAACTGTCTTGTCAGCTTAGCTAATTGAGGCACTGTGATGTCGTTGGCAGCCGCTTAATGTCAGCCAGTCCGTCACTTTGGCGGGGCCATCGATCAATCAAGCAATCAATAAGTCAATCATATGCATGAGCAGTTCAACAAAGCGCATACAAATTGATGCAATGTTCGCGAGATCGGCTTTTATAAATGCATTACAACTGCAGTTGGAGAGTTTCGCTTTTTCGAGATAGAAAGAGAGGAGAAAGAGATGTATTGAATATAAAAGAAAATATATTTCCAATAGATTTACTATATATACGCATTCGTTTCGTTTTTAAGGCGCTCTGAGGAAAAGTTTTTTCCAGCCTCAGGCATTTGGCAATCAAAGCGACAGACATTAACGCTCCGTCTCCGTCTCCTACTCCAACCTCAACTCCAACTTCATTTCCATCTCCGGCTTGGAGTTGCATCCAAAATGTTGTTGGCCACGTACGTTGTTGGCCTGTTAATGCTGCCCATTAACCTGCTGACCCCATGGAATTGACTGTTGCTGCTGTTGCTGCATTGCGTGGCACAACAGCTGGTAATGACTCTCTTTCTCTTTCTCTGTCGCTGCCTCAGTCTCTGTGTCTTTCTCTGGCGCTGCTCTCGGTTCACGCAAAAATGCGCAGAAGCCAAACACTTTGCTGCCTTGTGGCCTAGCCTGGCCATTTGCCATTTATAACCAAAAGTACGAGCATTGGCCCAGTCTAGAGCCTACAGCTGTACTCGAATTTGTTGCCAATTTGTTGCGCCACAAACTTTGTTGTCTGTCCGTTTGCTGATGTTGCTGTTGTTGTTGTTGTTTCGCTTTTTGGTAGTCGCCCAATTAATTTCCGCATTTCCCAGACAAACTTGGCAATTAATTTTTTTGCAGTTTGCATTTCTTCAACCTTGTTGCCTGACCTTTTGGCTCAAGTGATTCACGCCAACGCCATCCACCAACAACATCCTCCATCTCCTCCATGTCAGCATCAGCGTCATCGTCATCGTCATCGCCAGCGACAGCATCACTTTAACCTAACGAGAATGGCCCAGGCTCTAAGTCGGCAATTAATCAAAGCGCCTTTGGCCACAGACAAATCCTTTTGTAAACTCGCATGCTCCAACTCGTATATGGCTAACAACTGACAACGCAAATGGACAAAATGACAGCGAGCCCGATCCGCGTCATGAGTCAGCCAATGCCCACAACGGTAACATTAACATGCGTTGGCTTTTTGGGCGGCATTTTGCCTTCTTCCTCTTTCCTTCAAATGCCAAAGGCTACAAGCAGCGATTGCCATTTATTGAAATTAACATTGTTGCCTATTTATAAGCTAAACATTGTTGGCCCTAAGTATTTCGTAATGACCAACTCAACTAATTTGGATAATTCCTAAACTAAAGAAGTAAAATTAAATATCTTGGAGAAGATCTCCTTAGATAAGAAAGATCTCTCAAATTAGAAAAACATTCTAAAGTATAAGCTGATTTATCTGTGAACTCATACAAAAGGCTTTAGCTAAACCAGTTGACAGATGTTGTCCAAATTAGATGTGGTTAATTGTAATGCCAATCGAAGCCAGAGGACTGAGTATTGATTACCAACACCAGAGTAAGTACTCATAGTCAGGGACAAGGACAAGGACGTACTGTGCAAATACTCGAGACAATACTCTCACACAATTGACGGCATTAGTGTTTGGCTCTTTGGCTCTTTGACGCTTTTCGATAGCCACTCAACGGCTGGCGATTAGTGGAAGTGGAGCCAGCCAACAGATGCCAAGACAACAACATGGCTAGGAGTGAGAGCACCTCACCTGCAGCTGTTTGAATTGAGTTTCAATTGTTTTGTCAGGCAGGCAAGCAGTGCGTGGTCGGGGCTATTGGCAAAGGCCAAGTTAATGAAAATATCATTACAGTTTAGCCCAGAGCGTAACAATAAATTTTGTCTAAAAGAAAAAAAAAACAGAAAAAAGAGAAAAATAGAGGCGCGCTCACGTCCACAGTCTGCGCGTGTCCCACTCAGTTTATTGACTCATGAAATATGAGCACTTCTTAGGGTGTGTGCACTGTACATTGTACACTGTTGAGACATGGCATAAGCCTCACTCTTTTCAACTCTTTTGGAGGTGCGTGCTAAGCTCGCATTACTCACAAAAACGCTCAGCAAATTCAGCTCAAATTCTGCGCGTGCTTCTCCAAAAGCTCCCCGGACTTCGTCTCCTCAAGATTAAGCCGCTAAAAGTGCGCAATCTTCGAGCTGCTGTCAATTTGACAAATGCCCAGAGCTCAGTGATTGTGACAGTTTTAGTGAATTCGTAATTAAGCATGGGCACACATGCATAAATACTCGAGTACTCTGCCATATAGATGACAATGAATGCTCTGTTGTTTTTGGCAAACACAAATCCAAACATCATGCCACAAACATTTCTGCCTCTTTTGCCACAAACTCACACACACACAGACTGTCGGGAAGACAAATTGCTCACATCACAACGGACTCGCATGCCATTTGCGCATTTTAAATCGCTGCCTGTTGACTGTCAGTGAAGGTAATTAAAATAATGCAGAAAAGGTGTCAAGGACTCACGACGTCAAGTGAATTTTAAATTGTAACAAACTGACGCGCACAGTGGGACAACCAGACAGTAGGGCATTCGGATAGTTTTGCATATTGGCTTGTAAGTTGCAACAAAGAGATATTGACATGAGATTGGAGTTTGTGTGTTTACACTGCGTATACTTATTGTTATCTCGCTTAATATTTATGCCGGGCTTATGCTCACGCATAAATTCCACAACAAAAAGACACTACATATATGCATTATAAGATAATAATCTATACCCACACTTAAGCATGTCTTAAACTCACATTTAAAGTCAATGAAAACAAAGTTCACAAAATTATGGCAATGTCAAATTAAATATTACTTTGTTGAAATATTTCTATCAGTTTCAATTTCAAATAGTTAAGTTCGATAGTTAAGTGTTCACAAATTTAAATTTAGTTTATGTGTGCTAAAATTTGTAGCAATGTCAAATCGAAAGTTAGTCATGCTTAAATGTTCGTCCCACATTGCGTATGCGCAACATTCTGCGATCGTAACTCAAATTCCCATTCAAGTGACATCATATTAGCACGTTCAACTTATCTTCTACAAATACATACTCACATTTATAAACATACAAGTACATTTACACATATCTCTTTACTTAATCTGAGTCGTTGGCAAAAAGCAGTTCAACAAATTTGCATAAATTACCTGTAAAGAAACAAGAGAAACATAAATTATTTTTGAGGGAGCTGCGAAATGGATGTGTACTGTTTTTATTTTTATTATACAATATATACAGCATGTTTAAAACTATAGCCACACCTTGTGCAATAAATTGTAGACATTTCGCTGCCACACACATAGTAATTAAATGCACTAAAAAATGATATAAACTTTTATCGATTAAAGGCGACGGCTTGCGAAATCTTCGTTGGGGTTGTTATCGTTGTCGTCCACTCGCGTCTCGTTTTAAAGACGTGTGCACTGCCGGCAACTTCATTGACAAATAAATTGAATATTCGTTTCCCAAAATAAAAAAACAACAGAAAAATGCACGCCCTGTAGGCTGCCCCAAGCAGCAACATACATGCTCGTAACTCGACATTGGCTTCCTGCACACAATATGCAACATTTTGCTGCACGTCCGGATGTTTACAACAAAATAAACAACAGGGCGGTCGAATGAACCGACACTCTCATAAATACACATATGTGCATACTTACAACGCATTCATTTGAATGTGCACTCATTTCAAAAAAATTCGAATCAAAATCGATACTCGTAACTTGTTACAGTTTTGTTTACTTTTGTGCTGCGCTTTGTGCACTCTGATCAAAGTCACATGGAAATTTATTATATAAGCCCGTTAACAACAACAGCTCGACACAGGCCCCATCAATAATTGGGCGCAATCAATCAGTCTGTAAATGATTTGATCAATTCCAATTGAAATCGATGCAACTCGCTGCTAATCTGCCAGTTGACCCAGTTGACTCCTCAGATCTATGCACTAATATCTATCAATCGATCCATCTAAATGTAAGATAAAAGCATTTCTCTCAACCAACAAAATGCAGGTGAATGCACTCAGACTATTCGTATTCGTATTCGTATGCGTATTCGTTTTTCTTATTTTGTTTACTAATGAATAGCACAATGGCATACCGCAAGTGCGTTGAGAGATCCGTTTGAAGAGCTTTGCTTGTAATTGTTCTCTAAACGATTGGGCGAGGCCTTGTCGTCTGGTGGTTACGCCATGTGGCTTTTGGGTCGTCATAATGAGGTGCCAAAGGTAAATAAGCTGCACCAATACTATTCTCCATTACTTTTTCTAGCAGCCACCAATTTGTTTTCCTCTTTACACTCCCCTGCCACCCTGTCCTGTCTATGCAGTGTTCTTTAATGAGCTTTTGAGAAAATCTCTGGCACATGTTTGTGTAATTAGTTTTCTAGCACAGTGACTCTTGATATTTACTTTAAAATAAAAATAAGGGATTTCCAATATAAATTTAATCCAAAAGTTGGGGGATCGAGAAAATATTTGACTATCGGAGTTGTTATAAGAATTTTGTATTTTAATAAAATTATATTTGCCTATTTTTATGTCAAATAGTTTAAGAAAATTCAAGTTAAGATCAGGAACATTTAACTAGACTTTAAAACAATTATTATTTTCCCAGTATATATCGTAATCTTTTTACATTCTCAGCGCCAAGACAAACACAGCTGGAGCTGACAATTGTTTAGAAATTGCTGGCCCCAAAATAACAAAAAAAAACATATTTCAATAAATACTCGTTACTCGCTTTATTCGAGAAGATGGGAAAACCATTTGGCATGACTGCAGATTGGGGACGCATCATCGAAACCCAATTTGTTTGTTTGTTTTCCTTTAATTTTTTTCTTTTCGCTTTGGACAAAAGCGCAGATGGAATTGTAACAACTGTCGTCGCATAAATAAAGATATTTTGATTTATGCTGCAACGATGATTATGAAATTGTTGTTAGAACTCTTGAGGGGAATCCAAATGAAGTAAGATCCAATGGATCCAACTGGTTGCTGCATACCGTGCCACATGGATTTGCATGTCTAGCGCCAATAATTCTAAGGTGTGCACTCCGATGATATTTGAAGTGGTTGGCGGTGCGCCGAGATGTCGACGTTTGATATGGCGCGAGGCTATGTGAATAAGAGAACGAATCCGAGTACGAATCCGAATACGAGTATAGGCAATCGCAGAGGTAATCGACAATCGACCATCGACCATCGACAATCGGCAACTGGCAATCTGTGGGCTCATCCATCGATGTGAATGTGAATGTTAATGTGCGTGGAATTGTAAGTTTTCTGCAATTGCAATTAAAAGCAACCACATCTGCAATCTTTGAGCATGGCTTTTGTGCATGTAAGCGGCGCTTTTCAAAACTCTCTTTGCTTATCAAGCAGCATGTTGTTGTTGTGTTGTGTTGCGTTGTTGCTGTTGTGATTGCGATTGTTGTTATTGCAGATGCAAGAGTCGATTGGCACGCCGGCACGCAAATAACCAACGCACGCCCAGTTTCTGTTTCAGTTTCAATCCCAGTCTTAGTCCCAGTTTTCTTCCCAATCCCAGCACAAGTGAAAATCATTCGTGAGTCACAGACAGAGACAGACAAAAGCCTCATTAGGCGTACTAGTCTGTAACATTATCTTTGCTCTTGCTCTCAGTCTCAGTCTGAGACTGAGTCTGGAACTGAGTCTACATCCTAGGCTCGTTTCAATTGCAGCGTTGGCGTTGAAAGCGCGTCGAGCACTCCTCTTTAAGTACATAGTTATAGTCATTGCAGGAGCAGCCAACCAACATGATCATCATCATCATCGTGATCATCTTCCTGATCATGTTGCGCCCATGAAGCGAATTATGCTATTTGCGTAAATTATTGTCAAGTGTTTCGGCATGGTAAATCATAGATTACCATCAGCTGAATTGCTTTTCACGCTGACAGTGAAATCAAAAGTTCAGGCCAACCCACAGATAAAAGTTCATATTCAATTTTATGCCATGGCCTATTAAAATATAATACTTTATTCGAATAACTTGTGCCAGTTTTTGTGGCGCAGGCGCAGGCGCAGGCGCAAAAACAAAGCCAAAGAACGGCAACTTTCTTATTAAGAATTATATATGTAAGCAATCATAATGAAAAGCCATAAAAAATGATACTTATATGAGGCCCAGGCTCTACCCCTTGCAAAAGTTAAAGTCGTTGCCGTTGCTGGCTTCTTCTTCAAATTTGACCCAGAAATGGGATTGGGATTCTCAGTTGCAGTTTCTGTTACGCGGAAGTTCTCTGTCCGTGGTTCAGTGGTGCCTTTCGTCGAGTATAAATAAGTTTAATGACTCAATTTGTAATGAAAAATGTGGCTGGGTCTTAACCCAGCTTGTTTGCTCTGCCGTCGTAAGCTCCACTTGCGAATTTTGCCATAATTTTACTTAAATTGCGGGCATCGGCATCGCCCTCGACTTCGTACTAAAAATAATATTGACTTTCTGTTTGGTTTTAATCAAAAGACCATTCAACGAATGTAAATTCGTAAATTGCTTCCAGTTAATTTTACATAAATCGCACAATTTAGGGATTCTTTGGTCTTTGTTCTTCGAGCTAAGGATCTGAATGTGTATCCGTAATATGTAAATAAATGTCATGTCTGTCTTTTCCGTAGACATCATAAAAAAGCAAGCTCAAAACAGGTTCAAAACTTGATATGGTTTTTGCTTTGTTTATTTTGCTTTTGTTTATTATCGTATACAAATTTTTATTTGCCATACAACAAAATTCACTTAATTGCAAATTGTGCTACAAACAACAACAACAATAACGATAACAACAACTACAACGTTGATAACCACATTCTTTTTAGCTTTTTAGCTATTTTGACTGCTTTTATTTTTATGGGGCGGAGCAAATGGCGAAATAAAACAACAACAACAACAGCTGAAAAGTGTCAATAGGCCACAACGCATAAATTTTACTAATTAACATTTATTGTTTGCCGATTGTACGACAACAACAACAAGCTATAAAAACGGTATTCAATTTGTTTGTCATAAAATTTTATGAGTTTGCCATTTTTCTCTATTGTAAATAAAAACCATAAATTGCCAAAAGGTCGAGACAACATTTTTGAAATTTATTAAAAGCGCGCGAATAGAAATGAAAAGCATGTGTTTACGAAAGTTATTGTAAATTATTTATTAAATCATTTGTAAGATATTCAAATGTTTAAGTTTTATTTGATAAATCTAATTATAACATATGGTATTTGCAACTTATAAGAGTAACTACAGGTTTCCTTTAAAATTTGAATTCTATTTTGTACTAATTTTAGCTTCTGAATAGAGTTCTCAAATATAAGTTTGCATTTGATTCTTGTTTTGGATTATTGGTTTTAAAATTATGTATTAAAAAATTGCAAATTTACAATATATATATGTTTATTTGTTATATCGTACAATTGTCTCTAAGGATGAACTCATTTCGAGCTTTTCTAATTTTATAAAGGGAATAGAAAATCTATTTGCACATTCTCAAATATTTTTTTAAGTGTCCTATCGTCATTTCGTGACATTCTTTTCTATGTCGTTGATAAGCTGTGAGACCATCATGGTCCATTCGCATTGTAATCAGCACTTGATCCAAGTTATTCCAAGAGTCTGAGTTGCTTCCTCAGTAAATGAAGACTGGCGACTGGTAATTAACCCAGTGCATTATTGACCGTAACTTTATAGAAATACAAAACAATTTTTATAACGCAGACACAACACACAATTTAAAGTTATTTAAAAGCGTAGTATGACAACAACTGAGAGGGTTGAGGATCAAATTGATATGATTGAGGCAATGGCAACGCAGTGCGTGTTGTCTTTGTCTTTGTCTTTGTGGTTATTATGATTATTGTTGTTGTCGTTATCGTTGATGTTGTTGTTGTTGCTGTAAACAAACTAATTAAAACTGACACTGACAGCTGATGACAATTTACGCAGCTGCTGCTGCTGCTGCTTCAAAAAGGGACACAAAGATTGTTCACATTCGAGCTAAGCTCCAAGTGAGCTGCGCCTTGAGTTTCTCCGCAAGAATTTCACCACATACATATATAATAAATGTCGCTGCATTGCATTTGTTCAATTGAAATGTTGCACGCGTAATTGCAAAAAATAAAACTTCAGCTGCACTTCAAAGTGGGCATAACAATCGACCAAAGGAACTCCAGCAACATCATCAGCAACAACAGCAATAGTGGCTCCAACAAAGGCAGCAGACAAATTAAAATAGAAATGCAATTCAAAAGACTATCAGTTAAATTAGCGGCAACTGCGCAAGGCATACAAATTGATGATTGCCATAAGCAAATGAGGCATTGGCAACATGTTGCCAACAGCTGTTGCTGCCGTTTCTGATGCTACTGGCAACACATGTTGCCCAGATTGCATCTAAGCAGCAGTACACTATATGACTAGAAGTATTCCCTTTCAATTTAGAATAAAACAGATTGTTGTCATAGGGTATATGCCACATTTGTGGCAGGGTATCAACTGAGGCAGCAATCTGTGCGAGAAGGAGACACACCTTAGAGCAACTTTGACGACAGTCAGTCTGGCAAAACATGCGAAACGTGGGCAAATAATTATATATGTATTTATATATAGAGACCCACTTGGCATTGCTGTTGTTGTAGTTACTGTAATTGTTGTCTATTTGGTGTTGGCTTTTAGCGTAAATGCAAAAAAAAAACAACAACACAACAACGACAACAACAACGACAACAGCAACAACATTGGGTGAGAGAGGCAAACAAAGCGCATGTTTAACTTGAAATTGTTACACATTTTTGTAGTTGTTGCTGCTGTTGTTGTTGCAGTGAGCTGAGCAAGCAACCGTCCAGTGACAATCATAATTTTTCATAACTCAACCGGTTTTTCGGCGAGCCTGACTGACGTTTATGTTGGCTTGCTTTTGTGCTAGCGGCAGTTTTTAGCTTTTTTTTATATGCCAACATTTTGTTGAGCGAGTCTGAATGTGTATGTGTGTGTGTGTGTGTGTGTTTGTGTGAGGCTGCACAAGTGTCGTCGGTGTTGGCGTCTGTGTCCGCATCTACTACAGCTACTTACAAGAAACCGCTAAGCGGCAACTCAACTTGAGTTTGAGGCAAGGAGGAAGTTTGATGTCATGCTCATTGCACAAAAGAATAATGTGGCATGTGCTCGGCCCGTAATTACCTGTGGGTACACACGCACTTATACCCACACACACACACACAAACACATACGAGTATATACATACATATGTGTTAACTTTGGGTCTGATCGCGTAATTAGCCGCATTTTTATTTCATGTTATTGCTGCTGTTGCCGCAATGAAGGCCCTTGTCTCAAGGTACAAGTATTTTGTTAATAAAACATGTTGTTTGCATAATATTGTTATTGTTATTGCAGTTGTTGTTTGGGCAGTTTTATAGATTTTTTTGACTGTCAAGGTGAGGGGTGGCTTTTAAGCAGCATTGAAATCATTGATATTATTCCCTTAAATAAAAGTATTTAATACATATATTTCTTTTGTTTAGCCTGAACAATTTCTCATGGCATTTGGATTTTTTTCGACCGACATCTGTAGTCTATAATTTTCAAACATTCAAGTGCCCATCATGCTCGGCATGCCACAACCATTTTTCTTGGCTTGCTTGTGAAAGGAAGTTGCCAACGGACAACAGCAGCAGCAGAAACAGCACAAACAACAACAGTTTGAGTATTGCCAAAAAGGCCGAGGAACTTGGCCAGGGTCTGGAAGACAACAACATGAAAAACTATTGCAGCTGCAATTACTCGCACTTCAAAATGCCAACATTTTGCACAAAGAGAATTTTTCGACATGTTTGTTTTTCCCCCATTTTCTGCAACAACAGCAACAATAACAAAACGTGGCAACATCAATCATTTCGAAATTTTTGCATTTGCATGCGGCAGACAGTAGCAAAGGCAATAGCAACAACAGCAGTTGAAATAAGACATAAATTAGCTGCAGGGTTTGTGTTAAGTTTTTAATGTTGCCCCCTTTTTTGCTTCATGGGGGTGGCAAGTGCAACGTGTCCTGTTTTGAAGCCATAAACAACAACTGCCCCTGACCGTACTAAGAACGCTTCAGTTCACATTTAAAGCCACAACTCACTACCACGTTGAACTCATATAAGTAGCAAATATCGGGTGTATTTTATAGCCAACTTGCAGCATGAGTCACTTCCCCTTTCTTGTGGCACAGTCCACTTCAAAAGCCCTGCATTGTCATTTAGCTACTCGTCATAGTAGTTGCTGCTGTTGTTGTTGTTGTTGTTGTTCCTGCCTTTAAGGTGTTTTCCAGTCAACCCACACTCAATTTTATGACAAGCCTAGTCGATCCCATTGACCACATCCGCTGCTTATTGGTGACTCACCCGGGTTGTTGAGATTTAGTTGTTGTAGCTGTTGCAAAATTTGCATTTGGCATTTAACTAAAACGTCTCATAAAATCTTTCATGGGGGTCAAGGCCTCAAATTACTCGTATTCGTCTATATAGACAGGTTTTTTCTAAGAGACTTTACTTTTATGACATTCTAAAAAGCTCTTATGTTTTTTCTTTTATCACTTTCTCAGTCACTTTCGTTGCAACATGATAAGGAAACTTGCTATTAGCTGTTGTTATTGTTTTGTTGTTATTCACCGATAATGTCAACAATTCTGACTAAAAAGTGTAGGGAATTTGTGTTAAGCGCAAGTCGAAGATTTTATACGCTAACGGAAGTTAAA
The DNA here is from genome assembly GCA_037043535.1 of Drosophila putrida. NCBI lineage: Eukaryota > Metazoa > Arthropoda > Insecta > Diptera > Drosophilidae > Drosophila > Drosophila putrida. Next base: position 447,048 of record JBAMBI010000390.1, on the reverse strand, counting down.
CAAATATATATTCCTTAGAATTCATAATATTTTCAAATGTAAATAAGAACATTATATCTACTGGAAGACAAAACTTTTAGACTCTTAGGTAAATTACATAAAAATATTAATTTATATATATTTATTGCAGACATTATGTATGCTAGTTCATTTAATAAAATAAATGAATAATATTTAGCAAAATAAAACAAAATTTTCATATCTCATTAACTCTTTGTCTAGACTCTAGATACTTGTCTATTCACTTGATACGCCCACAATTTGTTTCATCATCATAAAAATTCATAGGAAACCAGAACAATATCGATTCTCGCCACATTGAAGAGCCTTTTCTTGTAATTTCTTCATCGCAAATGTTGCTGACATAACATTTCGCATGGCCATGATTTATGCAAAATCCAAATGCGTACAAACGGACAGGCTTATCTCAATGAGCTGTTGCTGTTGTTGCTGCCGTAGTCGATGAGGCCAAAACAGAGTCTGGCCAAGCACGCAGCCAAGTTTTAGCTTTGGTCCGAGTCCGATGCGTGCAACAACAACGATATTGATAGGCGCAATTAATTATACTCGCCTCACACTGACAGTAAGCGTTTTGCTTTGGTCGCACCGTGCCGCGTCTGCCCTCAAACTACTTTCCCCTCTCTCTCTCTCTCTCTTCCAATCACCCTCAATCGTTCTCCTCTTCTACTACTTCTGCTTGGCGGATCGGACGACGCGTCGTCGCACGTATCAATGACCAAATGACATATTAGCCTTCGTCTTAGTGTAAAAAGCCGCGATAACTTTGGCAGACGCACACGCAACGAAACTTGCCGCCAACAACAGCAACAACAACATATACTAACAACAGACTAGGGGCAACAACAATGTCTCTTAGAACTGGGCGGTCAGCTAATCGTTTATTGAACTCGTCTGAAAATAATAATGCGCATACGCAACGTGCACCATGAAAGCGAACTGTTTAACTTATTTGTGGCTGCTCTTTTCTGGTTATTTGGTTATTTGGTTAGCCAAGTGGAGTGCATTTCCAACTGTGTCGCACCGCTGGCCCGCTGCTTGCGTTGAGTGCTCCAAATTACTACCAAATGGGTACGGGAACCCCACAGGGCGACTCTGATTAGCAGCCAAATATGGGCCCCCTCCACCACACACAAAATGTGAGGTATGTCGAAAAGTATTTATATGCATATGAGTTGGAAGTTTATGTGCACGTTTTCTTTGAAATATGAACAGCTAAGTGACAATATAGGAGAGTAGATATTTAGTTAAGGGGCAAGGGTTCAACCACTGTCACTGGCGCCATTACAGTGCCTTCCCATGAACTTCGGCCACGTCAAGAGCAGCATGCAACTCCCACGCTATAAAGTAGCTCGTTTAGCGCATTTGTCACGTCTTTGTTGTTGCTGGTTAGTTCTGTAACTCTTCTAGTGATTTACAAGCGCGGAGCGTGTTGTGTCTGCTTAGAATAGCATATATGAAGGTCTACTAGGAGCAGTCATAGAACTCCCTTTGACAAAAGTCAAAAAGTAATAGTAAAGATGGTAGCTGATAGAATACTTAATTTATTTACCAGTCTCAGAATTTCTTATAATCGGAATGGTGAACCACATAGTTCATTTTTTATAAATGCACCAATAAAAACCCTAAAGACAACATTTATACATAAATAAATAGATAACTAAGATGTTGATTTAAAATATTTTTAAATGTAATTCATATATTTTTTTGTATTTACAATTTTCAATGTTTATCATTGCTTCAAAAAACTATGTATAAAATGTATATATTTATCTTTAGTATTTTTTAAAAAAATTAAATAAAATTTTTATATATTAATTAAACTTTCTTCCTGTCCACCGCTTACCCAATTTCTTGAGTTTACTTGTCTTAATGAAAGCTAAATAAATATAGTAAATAACGTAGATGTTAATCAATTCCTTTTCAAATCAATATTATTCACAGCTGTTGAAATTGTAGGCAATTCAAATCAGTTAGTGCACTTCCTGGCTCATAAACGAATGTTATTGCAAATTGTCAGTTACTACTGTGTAATCAGGCACAACAATTGCAATGGGCAACACTTATTGCAATGCCATAGACTCTAGCCCTCTCAACTGATTTGCTAAACAATTACGAGTACAAGTACGAGTATGAATACGACTACGAATACGAGTATGAGTTCACTCTCTGGCAAAGCGGCAAATAGGCTGTACAAGCACTTAAGATAAAAATCTTAATAGAATTGCAAAGGCGCATTGCAATACAAATACAAATACAAACACAAATACAAATAGACATAGTACAACAACAAGAAGAAAGCGAATACTTGCAAATAGAAGCAATGGAAGTCTATAGCTAGGAGTTGGAACCTAATGATATTTATCAGCGATTTATACAATTTCCATGGGGCATCATCATATTTACAAGTTAATATTTGCGCTAACAAGATTTGCCTGTGCCCCACAATGGCAACAACAAAGCTGGTGATCAGAGAAATGTCCGTTGGCTCTATCCGTCTATCTGTCTGTGTTGCAAGGAATCCCACACAAAAGGATGGGGATTGGGGATTGGTATCGGGCAAGAGCCAGAGCGACATGAGTAGACAAGCAAAATGCTTGTTAAAGCACAAAACATGCAGATTTCATTAAAGATATCGCGACGTCTGGAACTGCAACTCGTTGAAGGGCCCCACAACATAGACCCTGGGCCACTTTGCATCTAGCTGGAGAGGATGTGGCTGTGCTTGTGGATGTTGTTGTTGCGGTTGCTGTTGTAGTTGTGGTGCAATATGTGATCTGACCATTTTCATTTTTATTTTGTCTGCTTGATGCGTAAATGAAGCTTCAGTACGACGAGTTCTAATGAAGGACAGAGCACGATTGTAACTCCCAGTTGGACTTCTCAGTTGTAGGCTAATAGTTACAGTAATAAAATGGCAATTAAGTGTATTTATGGTCAGAACGATGGTCTGTTCCATTGCCGCTGGACATCCTTTTATGCGTGCCAAACAATAAAAAGCCTTGTTTACCCATGTAACAACAACTCTATATATACTGTATAGAGAAGCCTTGGATCTTTTGCAGACCTTCTTCTACTGCGCTTTTTGGCATATACGAGTATATAAATTTTTTAGGGCTTGTCTGGGCGATAGCTTGCTTATGTTTATTGTATGCATAAGTTTGTGCTATTTTATAGTTTTATAGCTTACACATGTCCAATTCGTAGGTGGGCAGGCGTTGCCCAGTTTACGTTTATTGATTTTAAGTGTGAGTTTATGTTCTCTGTCTCTCTATTCCCGAGATGGACTCAGATTGCGGCATGCAACATGTCCATGTCCATATAGTCAAACAACTTTTCAATTCGCTCTGCATGTCAAGTTCATAAGCAGCGCACACAATTAACATACCCTGAAGAGGGGAAGAGTATGCTGCAAGAGAAGGAGTGAAGTCATGCTGTGCCTTGTAATGGGAAGGCATCTCATCCTCAGACTTTCATTCTTGGGAGCTGCATAACAAAAGCGGCGTTAAGATTAACGCAAATCAAAGCAACAGGCGGGCATATTTAGACGTGTTCTGCTTTAATCAGAAAAACAAGAGCGACACATTATGAGTGCTCGACTTGGCATTGGAATCAATTTTATAGATATTACTATGCTTAATTCAATAAACAAACTGAATTGGCTGATAATTGCATTTTTATTGCAACTTTTGATTACTTGGCGATCGATTCGATTTTAGAATATTTTAAAATTCCCTTGAGTGTAACGGAAATTGCCAATTTCATAAGTTTTTTCATTGGAATTGATCGAGTTGTTAGTGCAATGAATTTCATTTATCAAGTCATCTCACATGAGTCATAAAACTGGGCAAATCACGGGTCGTATGCGTAATATTACTGAGCATATTCAGTTTGCTTTTACAGTTGACTGCTCTCTTTCTTACCCCTCTTCTTCCCTCTTTTTCTTTCTCTTTCTCTCTGGGTATTTCAAAAGCTGGTTCTGATCTTCTGGGTGACAGAAGCGCCGCCGCATTCACTTCAGTTGGCGCTTTATGGGCCGCCTTTATCTGCGCTGTCATTTATGGTTATTTAAAAGTGTTAGTTATCATGGTTGTTATTGTTGTTTGTCGTTGATGTTGTTGTCATTGTTGTTATTGTTGGTTTCTTTGGATATTCGAGAGCCCGCAAGCTAAAGTTGTTTTCACCTTTTACGTTTAACTCGTTTAGAAATTAATGCGAATTCGATTTTGAAATGTGTTTGTGGCGAGTTTGACGAGCTCTTTCATGCGATTTTGACTCACAGAAATTTCGCAAGAATCTTAAGCCAATGCAATAACACAATACTATACATACCATACAGTACAAACAGTTGGGGAGCAACAGTAGCTACAAACTGTGTTCGTTCATTGCATATTTGCATAAGAATTAGAAAACCCGCCGAGCGACAAGGCACGCAGAAATCTTGTTCGGCATGGGGCATGTGAGCCATGGAACATGGGGCATGTGGCGGCCATATAAAAAGTCGGCGGCACACACAAAAATAACTCTCGTGTCTACACCTTCAACAACGACGACACGACGATACGACGACACACAGCAAACACCAAACTGGCCCATCAAAGCTGCCAGAGGCAACAGCAACAACAACACCGGCAACAACAGCACAAATGGCAACATTAGCGCAAATTTCAACAGCGCACAATTTGAATTTGATTTTGTTGTGCGACACACACACACACACACACTCTTATACAGATGGGAAACACGTTTGTTGTATATATTTATTTTGTTTCGGTTTTTTGGGCATTTTAATATGCATACAGCAACAACAACATTAACAACAACAACAGCTACAGCAACAACAACTCCAGAAAGACAAACACATTACATTAGCCAGGTCTTTCGGGCCTGGTCTGGTCTGGTCTCTGTTTTGGCCTGGCCAATGACTTTAAAAACATGTGTTGATTAACATAAATGATTTCTGTCTGCCTCACAGCATGTTGTTGTTGTTGTTGCTGCTGCTGCCGCTGGTGTCTTAGCTATTTGTAAAAAATATTTTTGGAAATCTTTATTGCTATTTGGTGTCAAAATGCGAATAGCTTCGTTTGACATCAGCAGCTGGCGCAAATATTTATTGATTTAATTGGCATATTTGTTAATCATGGGATTGGGAAATTTCAAAAGCTTTCTCAAAAACACAAAAGAAAATCCGTTACGTACCTTTTTTGGTTGCAATTTTCATGCAAATCTTACTCCCAGTTGCCGGCTGCAAAGAGAGAGAAAGATAAAATATAAAAATCAATCAATATTGCAAACTTAGAATACAAATTAGCTGGTACTTTATTTTAAGATAATGTGTGTCTTTGTGATAGATATTCGCACTCCTACTCGTCTTTAAGCCATAAATTCCGAACAAGAGTTTAAAATTAGCATGCTGTCAATGACTGATACGGTTTGTCATTAAGAGAAATAATGGTATTCGATTCATAGAATATATTTGTGAATACATCGAGATGATTGCCAAATGTATTCTCAAATTTTGCAATTCAATCGTCTGACATTGACGGAGTCAACGGAATGGAACGGAACGGAACCAGACGTCATTTGAAATACAAATCACAACACGTAGCACATCAGGTTTATCCATGGTCAGCAGAGTCCGGCAGTCACTCTGTCATTCTGTCAGCCAGTCAGTCTGTCAATCATACAGTTTGTAGAATTTCTAAACTGGTTAAGCTAGTAGACAAAAGGCCAGGTATATACTAAATACTAAATGCAAGTACGAGTACAAGTCCAACAAATTCCAGTAGGTGCTGAACTGTTTTTACTTTCAAATGCCGCGCATATTTCTCATGCAACAACAACTTGCTACTTGCAACTTGGTTGAACTATTGGTCCATTGGTAGCTCTGGATAATTTGCGTGTGTTAATTGAGACTAAATGGCAGCTGGCAATTGACGGCGGCCCTAACTCTTTGATTAATTATAGACAGACTGTCATAATTTACATTGCAATGGAAGCACAAGAGTGAAAGAGAAATAGATCTGACTGACCGACTGACAGTTTGTGGCTCTTAATTTGCTGTAATTGTGGTGCAACATAGTACAAAAGACATGCAACATATATGGTACACATTCTGCTGTTGACATGGAACAATTCAAATTGGGAGATGGGAAAATGTTGCACAATGAAAATGAAAGCGTTGGACTTTTGTTATTGTAACCCACAAAAAATAACGAATATCGAATACCACTTGAGGCAAAGAGACGCGACAAATCATCATCAACAGATTTACTTTTCAAGAATTAATCCGTCAGAGATGAGAAACAAATGTTGCCGACTCATTGCCTAATCAAAAGTAAGAGTTAAGAAATTATTAATAAAGTTGCCAGCAGCAGCACTATAAACAAAGTACAAATAAAATTACAATAACAAATACAAAGACAAACACAAATATAAATATAAATACAAATACAATCAACAATGAAAACAAATAATCGTTGGCTGCGCATTAACCCATTTTTTTTGCTATTGCCACAATTGAAGTCGCGACAGAGAAAGAGAGACAAAGAAAGAGGGCAAGAGAGAGAGAAAGAGGAGAGGAGAAGTGCTTGCGTGCCTGGAGCTTATTGATCAGAGCCACGTGATCGAATCAGCAGCAGCAGCAGCAACAGTCGAAGCTGTGGCAGTTGCAAGTTGCAACTACTGACACACCTATAGAGGCTGCCACAACGGTTGCAATAATGAGCAACTGCCAGCTATATAGATAAGACAATTGTGTGGGTGCCCATGCCACAAACTGCTGAAGCCACCTGCACTCGGTACTCGGTCGCAGTTTGAAATTTGAAAGCCTGCCAATCAGCTGAAAAGACAAACAAACAATGCCACAGATTTTCTGCCACAGCGTGTGACTGCCAAAAATGTTTGCACAGACACACACACACAGACACACACACACACGATTCTGTTATGCATTTCAAATGCAAATTGGTTTTGAAAGGTAATTGATCCCTGGTTTGGTTTCCAATTGCTGCAGTCAACCCAATGACAGAATAATTCTCTGTGACTTTCAAATGCAGACAGACAGGAAATACACACAAAAAATCAAATACATAAAATATATAAATAAATACACGATCTGATTTTGTATGCCGACTGCAAAAATACAATAAAATAAAACCAAAACACAGGGTAAACAAAAAAAACTAAATTAAATAAACTCTGCACGCGCTGTGGCACATTTATAACTTTGAACTTGACAGGGCCAAGAGATCGCGACTGCGTCTTATGGCCAACTCTTTTTTGTAGGCCTCTCGCTTTTTCGTTTTTTTTTTTTGATATGACAGCGTTAATTGATTTTCATTTTCATTTAAATTTTCCATGCATTTTCCCCACGCTATTGATTTTCTTTTTTTCGTCTACGCATCGTTGGGAAATTAGAAACTTATCACGACAAAGAAGCAAAAGTTCTCTGTATTCTGCCTGTTGATAATCGGGTTAAACGCTTCATTAAGCATGCAGGCAAGCGTTACAAATTAACCCAGTTATTTATGATTATTTAGTCTTTAATTTTGGTTATATAGAGAAATGATTTACGTGCCGACAACAATTGGAAACGACAAAGCAACGAATTAGATGAGAAATTCTCTTCTCTTCAGATTCTTTGATACTCATTGACTTGGAGTTTTGGTGAGAGAATTGAAAACATCATGTAAATTGCATAATCACTGGGCAACTGGGCAAGTCTGGGCACCTAGGCAACTGGGCACCTGGGCAGCAGCTTGACCAGTCTATTGTAAATGGGGATATCTAGATAGATATTCTTTTGCTGGCTAAAACGAGTTTCAAGTGTTCGATTTGTTCCATTTTCCACCTGGTAATTGGCCTGGCAATTGCAAATTGCAATTGTGTTGCCTGTTGTGTTTGCCCCATCAGATTGATGCCTCAGTTTGATAATAGCCAATGCCAAGGCATGCAATTTTAACGGTTGCAAGCTGTCAAACAGCACAAAGAACTAGTGGGAGAGTGAGTCGAAGAGAGAGAGAGAGAGAGAAAGAGACTGAACCAGAAGGAAAGAGAGTTGCTAATGTGTTGCTGATAATTCCCAGTAGTCAAAGACAAGGGGCAACAACTTTTTCAGACCTTAACTATAGTGCATCCATACAGTAACCCAGGAAACAAGTTTTTAGACCCCAAATAGTACTGTGTATCATTTGGAAATAGTTTACATATAAGCATATAAAATATTTTTAAAGGAAGATTTGCAAGGAAGACTTTAATTTTGCAGTTTGCTTCTCAACGAGTTTACATGTATGTATACGGAGTTATAAAACAAATGAATAGCGTAATTGGCGTCATAAAATTAGCGAGAAATAAAAAACAAAACAAAGTGTTATGCGCGACAATTGCCATCGACAATTAGGCGCATTTTGTTGTCGACACTTTTCAATTGCTTCCCGCCTCTTGGCCAGTCCCCCCCTCTTATTTTCAGCTCAGCCAGGCCAAGTCAGGCAGCTGGTGATTGCATTGAATTCCCCAAAAACGAAAAGTTGTGCAATAGCAACAACAATTTGAGCTGCACAAAAATGCGACTCGCAACTGCGACTGTGAAAAACAAAGAGACTGCTTTTTAGCCTGGTCAAGCAGAGTTGGTTTTTTCTTTCTTTCGCTTTATTAGTGGTGGGTGGGTTGGCAATTGCACACACATTGAATTTGTTTCACACAGTTCATTAAGACGAAACAAATAAATAAATAAACTTTTAATTGTGCAATCGATCGACGCGTCGATCGAAATTGTCAACACTATAACAATAATAACAACAATAAGAGAGTCTAAGCCTAATGAAGGTTAATGGACACCAAAGTGCAGTTGAAAATTGTCATAATTTCAAACTCAAAGCAAATGCCCATGAATGAAACGAGTAGCTGAAGTGCGAGAGAGAGGGGAGATTGACGTGTTGTGTGTTGTGAGTAATGTAAAATAAACACAGTTAATAAATCGATCGAATTTCATTAATTGTAAAATAAACTGGAAACCAATGAGACGTTGTTGAGTTTGGTTTATATCTTGAGGAAGCGTAGTCAACAATCATGCGGAAAATGCGCGACGAGGCAACTCTTGGTGGCAAGTTGGCGACGACTGCATGCCAATGAAAGGCTGCTGCCTGTCTGCCACATAGACGGCATAGACACAGCGACACATGTGATGAACGCATTGGCATGCGTGTGTATAATGCAGTTACAGATACAGATACATTCACACAAAGATACAGATTAGGGATGGGTATCGGCAAGAAAGTGTCATGACTTATACCGGGAAAAATATCACATGGAATATCATAGTGAAAATAACATTTTCATCAACTACAATTCTTAAAAGTTGTCATATAAAGTTGACAGAATTATTATAATTAATTTAATGATTTAATAGTTATTAATAATAATTCCAAAATTAAAAAATAAAAATTTTAATAAATAAATTGATTATACAATTAATTTATATAACATTTATTAAGGTAACTTTATTCAGTTAAACAAAGATACAATAAATTAGAAAATCTAGCTTTAATTGTGCTAAATATTTGTATATATTATATATATTAATGAACTCATTAAGCTGTCAACAAGTAACAAAATAAATATTAACTATATAAACTAAAATTAATTTTTTTTTTTTAAATAACATTTTTAATAAATTTATTAATGCTATATCAATTTTCCTTATCGATATGACAGTTTTGATACCCATCCCTAGCTCAGATACAGATACAGATACACACTCACACAGTGAGCCGGCATTGTTGATTGGTAGGCTGTTAACTGGCGACGTTAATTTCACTTTAACAAACATTTCGCTTGTCTCCACGAGCAGCGACCACAGCGAGAGGCGAGTGGCGGAAGACGGTGGCAGAGAGCGAGGGGCTATCGAAGACTTTTGTGGCTTTCAGGCTGATGTCTCGTTGTCTGTGACAGATCATATAGAAATGTGTTGCATTTTTAATCAAAACGATCGATCAAACGGTAGTTTTATGTTTGACTCTTCCCTGCCACACTCACACACACACACACACACACACACACACACACATATGCACACACATCTAAAACATGCCACACATGCATTTATGAAGAGAAAGAGATGTGTACGCACATATGGCGCTCACTGTCTGTTTGTTTGTTTATCTAACCGGGTTGCCTGTCTTTCTGTCTGTCCGTCCGTCCGGCCGTCCATCTGTCCCGGTGGCAGTTTCTGTGCCTGCAAATGCAGCGGTTGACATACGATACTCAACCACAGCTAGAGATACAGCCTGCATATGTACACTGTACATACATATGTATTTATGTCTGCAATTCCATTTGAATTTGATCGATCGCCATTGAAAATGTATGCTATTAAGGAAATTTCGAGGTACGCAACCCAAATGAAATGAAATAATGAAAAAAGGATCAATTACTTTATTATTTGTTTTGGAAAGGAAATCCGAGAATGCAGCTGCTTGACAAAAATGATAACTCAACATGTTTATTAGCCCTTAGGCTAGGCAACCCTTAACCTCTACCCTTGCACCCGGGCATGACTTCATTGGACAACCTTGAAGTCGCAAGCATCAAAACAAAATATAAAGAAAAAAGCCATTAACGCTTGCTTCACAACCTCTTCCCCTCGCCACTTGTTGTCTTTTGGAGTATTTACCAACATCATTACGATGAGGCTGCACATTTTCTCAAGAACTATTATAGTAACTAAACAAAATTATACAATGCTGCATGAGGAATGAGGCAGCATTTGTGGTGGGGGGAAGTGGAGAATGAGACGGATTCTCCACCCACCCAACTAAATGTTTGTTAGAGATACTCTCGCACAAGTAAAGAAAGAACGAAAAAATATATCTTTACATTTCTAAGAAGCATTTAATGCCATCACACGCCGACGCCAAGCAGGCGGAGCATGCGTGTTGTTGTTGTTCTTGTTGCAATTGTTGTTGTTGCAAGACTTTGTAATTTCAGCTTTGGCTCTGATCTGTTGCAAGTGTGACTATTAAATTGGCGGCGGTAATTTTAGGTTATTTCTCTTTTTGTTGCAAGTTGCAAGCCCAAACTCAAACACAGACAACGAATGCACGCAAAGCGACGTCGCCTGCAGCAGCAGCAGCAGCAGCAACAACAGCAACAACAACTGCAACAGCAGCAACAACTGCAACAGCAACATCAGTTATAGACTGGGCTTGGCCAGAGTCTGGACCACACAACCAAACTCGACTCATTGCGTCGTCGTCGTCGTCGTTGCTTTAGGTTTATTTGCCTTTACTGAAATTAACTCTGAGAGTCTCCCTCTCTTTCTTTTCCTCACTCTCAGTCTCTGTCTATCTCGACTTGATATTATGCAATCGCACCCGCGGCACATATGAAAAGCGAGTCTGAAGAGTTTTCGATTCTCAATTGAATTTTACGACGAATCTTTTTATGATTCCGTCTAACAATCCTAAGCAACATGCAACATGCAACAAGTCAGCTGGTCAGTGGGCCACCCAACGTTTAATTGCCTTGGCCTATCGATTGTGTAATTAAAACAGGTCTTTTTCCCATCAAAAGATGCAACGCGCGTTGCAGCAAATCTGATTAGCGACCTACGCGCAACATCTCAGAATCTTTTTGCGGCATTCTTGAGTGTCACACTGCTGCAGTTGAAGCTGAAGCTAACATATAGCTGAATCTGGAGGCTGAAAGATTGGTAAACTGAAGACTGGAGACTGGGTAGACTATAAGCTGGGGGCCTGTCCAACTGTCAGACATTGCCCACACGCTTCGCTGCACATGTAAAGCAGCTTTGGCGACTGTCAGAGCTATTTATTTAAAAGAGACTGCTGCCAGAGTAAGAATCGGCATCGGAATCAGAATCAGAGTCAGTGCCATCCAGTGACAAATCAATAGCCAGAACGTAGGCCGATCCGTTGGTCAGACAGTCAGACAGTCGTCCCCAACTCCATGACCAAGTGTAGGCATTAAATATGCTGCTGACACTTTTAAATCTTGTCGCCATCGAAATTGCAATCGAACATACATATACATATCTCTATCTTTCTGTATCTCTGCCCCAACAGGAGGCAATCAGTTGGCTGATATTGCAACATAATCGAGAATCTAACGCGTGGGCTTGCAACTAATTAAGTCTGTTGCCAAAAACAGAAACAGATAAACGTTTTGTACATTTGTTCATTTGTTTCAATTTTGATGAGTTCAAAACCCGCCCATAAAAAATAAAAAATACATATAAAACTGAAGCTGATACTGAAGATAAAAGGCAGCCGCAAAGAGCTTGTTACAACTTAATGAGCTGAACTTAAACAATATAATACACTTTAAGAGCAGTAGCCATAAAAGGTGGACGTGAGTGAGGCTTCTGTAATACATATAAGTATATATATATACAAAGGTCAAGGACTGGCAATGTTTTAATCTACAAAAATCAAGCGGAAATGGGTCAACGTTAGATCATAACAAATTAAACTCAATTCTCTGAAATCAGCTATGTGATACACTAGAAAAACAATCATACGTATATGATTCTTTTTATTTATTTAGAGGTCTTTTGTGTTCTTTTGAAGCAGATTTTAAAATGCTCGAAAGCTTAGAACACAATTAAAGCAAATCACATTCTGAAAACTGAACTATTCTACTTTCAAATGCATTAATTTGAGTTGTTTACTATACATATAAATTATACTTTTATTAAGAAATTCTACTCCAGAAAATTTCAATTTTCAATTGCCATACCAAGTTAAGTTTACTGTCCACAATAATTGGCCAGCTGAAAGAGCCCACATAATTTGCTTCAATTGGAAATGGAGATTCGCTTTCAAGTCGAATAAGCAAAAGTCGAGTTGAGCAGTCTAAGATTTAAATGTATGGCCAATCAGAAGAAAATCATTTGATTTACATTTTATGCGCCTGTTGTTGATGCTGTTGAAACTGTTGAAGCTGCTGCTTTCATTTCAATTGCACATTCTGAATTTATTAGTGCAAAAGCGCTGCAAATGCTGAATGCCAAATCTAATTTATGCGATTTGAAAATCGCGGAGCAAAAGACAAAACATATACAGACAATTCAAGTTTGACTTCAGCCTTAGCTGCAGTCCCAGTCCCAGTCTCAGGTTCAGCCTCAGCCAATTCCAATGCCAATGCCAATGGCTTTTGGATGCGATTGCGATTCTGAATACGAATACGATTCCGAATGCAAATTTGCCGTTGTCTTTTGAGCCACTTGAACTTTTTGCGCCGTTTGCAATTGATGCTGATGCTGAGATGCTGAGATACAAAGTTGCCTTCTTGCCTGATGCGCAGGACGTTGTTGTCAGTCAGCTGCAACGGCAACAGCAACAGCAGCATCAACAGCAACAGCAACAGCAAGACAGGCACAAGCCAAAAACAGAAACTGAAACAGAAACTGAAGCAGTGCAAACTGAGAGATGCAGCTACTTGGACTGTTGCATGCCCCATCTGGTGATGGGGTACGAGACTTATCTTGTCACAGAGCTAGAAACCAAAGTAAACTCCATTCTTTCCCTCTTTCCTCTTCTTCGTTCCAATTGGCTTCACTTTGCCCTGGCGACGAATTGACGTATGTTTGCAACAAAATAGAAATGAAAGAGAAACAGAGAGAGAGAGAGAGAGAATGTTTTGGAGGAAGTGATCTCATCGTAAATTACAAATTACACAAAGTCACGATATCAATTTCAGATACTCGTACACTCTCACACTCGTGTAGACATCGTTGTATCGGCTGCTGTTTTGTTGTTATAATTAAATTGTCGCCGTTTTTTTTTCTTCTCTATCAATTTTTTTCTTGCTAAAATAAAACAAATGCTAGCCATGGGAATTGATTAATGTATTCGAATTGATTGAGTGCGGCAACAAAACCAAAAAATAAAACCACCAAAAAAAGAACACGGCCAATTGAATAAGAATCTTTTAGAGCCGACAGCAAAATTTACATAACTAAACAAGAATTCCGTTTGCTGAGGGTCAAACACCTACACCACAGAGAAACAGAAGAAAAACAAGTCAAGAGGGATGGGGCGGGGAAACTTTGCTACCATTTGGCTATATGAGAACAAGTTCATTAGGAGTCAGAGCAAGAGCAAAGCGGTCTTTCATTTTGGCCCGAATGGGAATTCGGATTCGAATTCTGGCTGGCGAAAGGTGACCCACATGTGGTGAAAGCCACGGCATTAACTCAAAGTGCCTTTAATCAGCCTTTGACTAAAAATGTTTCATTGAAAAATGCCTCAAAGTGCACGGTCATGGCATAAGTCGAACGCTAATAACTAACACTGACCCATAAAAGTATGTGCATGTGTTAGACAAACACCCACGCCCACACATACGTTTTTTAATTGAAATTTTACACAAATTTTACAAGCTCTTTTTTATTTGTTGGAATTTGGGTTTGGGTTTGTTTGTCGGCTTTTGTTCTCGGAAGCAGCTTTTGGATTTGGCAATCTATTTCCTGGTGCCGGAACGAGTTCTCTGTAAACGGTTATTGGCATTTACGTAATCGATAAGCAATAATTTATAACCATAACATAAACAAACTGAACGCAACTCAAGTCAACTGATCATGCCCTTCCGCATCGCTTTCATTAATCATTAATGCACATTTGGTATGGTTTTTACTTTTTTTTTCTTTTTATTTCTTTGTCTTTTTCAATTTGTTTACCATAATTGTTGACTTTTTGACTAAGTGCATAAAAATTTTAATCCCAAAGACGTGGCTCTTTTCATCTTTGGCTGAGAAAACGCATTGCCAAATATTGTACCAAACATAAAACAAATATTATTTAGTAAACATTGCAAACAATCGAAAGGAGAAGCTTAATTAATAAAGCAAATATTTTACTATTTGCAAAGCGCAAAAAGCAAACCTTATGCAACATGCGGCATTGCAACTGCAACTACAACAGACTGCCATAAATTTACACATTGTCAGGTGTGCAGTTTTTTCGTTGTTGCTGTTGCCAATTTTCTAACAAATTCTGCCAACAAATTGGTAAAATATTTGCATGCACAAGTGTTTCACTCTCGACTTGGGCAAAGTCAAGTCTGTGCTCGTATCTGTGCCACATTTGGCAGACACACTCTTGTAGGTGGCATGCCACGCGATTAAAAGGGAAAATGTATTAAATTTATGAAAATTAAATAACTTCCAATCAACTCCCATGAAATTTTAAACTAGTAAGAAACGAATTATAATTAAGCTGAATTCACACTAACTAAAATTCTAAATTAATATACACAGACAACAAAGGAATTCAATAAAAAATAGAGATATGAAAATGTTAACTTTAAATATCAATTAATTAACTAATTTGTTATTAACACATTTGTATATTAAAATGTGTATAAAATTAAGTACCAATTAATCCTATCATATGGATTTATATTCGTTTATACTTGAGTTAAACTTGAAGAGCTGGGATGTTAATTAAATATAATTAATTATACTCCAAGCTTTGTGTTACTTCATGTGTCGTAGTTAATGTACCCTTTGGAAATAGTATAGAGCATAGAAATATGCACATGTGCAATTGCTGTCGATGCTGGAGTTCGAGTTATGTCACCCGGCTGGGCATGGGCAGCACCTGGTCAAGCCAAGGCGTCGTTTTTTGACGTGTTGAAGACATAAACAAGCAACAACAACAGCAAAAGCAACAACAGCAACAGCAACACATGCAACAACAATGCCATGTTGCACTTGTTGTTGACGCGGCTGGTAATGTGAGACGACTCTTTGGCTTTCGTTACTTGCTGCAAGTTGCAAGCTAAGTTTTTTGTTGAAGCATTTTGCAGCTGACCTTCGGTATTTTGTAACTATGATAATTTACATGGCAAAAAGCTACATACAAAAAAATCCAAAACAAAGAAACAACAACAATGCAAATAATAAGCTGGAGACATTCCTGATTATTGCCATGGACAAGGTCAACTGCATATAAAATGCGCTTGGCCTTTTTATGTGCATTACAAATCAATATAAATCGAAGAGTTATAAAAAGCTGAGCAGACCATAAATAAAAAGGCCATACAATGAAATGTCTCAAGATGCCACCACCAAACAAGCCACAAACTGGAATCGCATCGGGTGAATGGCACAAAGCTAAAGCTGGAGCTGAAGCTGAAGCTGAATCTGGAAACTGTAGCTGGAGGACTGGAAGTCTCTGCCTTGTGGTGCATGTAGATGTAGATGTGACTCTGCCTCTGCCGCTACCTCAGTCTCTGACTCTGGCTGCTGTGGGGCCAACGCATTGATAACTGCAAGATGCTTGCCAGGCACATAAATCTTTTCACACCCAAGACCAGACTCCAGTCACCAGACCCCAGACCCCAGACCAGCTTCATCTCCGACTTAGTATCTGTGCAAAGTGCATGTAGTTTTGAAATTTGAGCTACGCATGCGACGCTCAAGCAGAGCTAATTACTAGACCAAACTAAAAGCTGGCAAACAATTCTGAAAATTAAAAAAAAAAAAAACAACCAGAAAAAAATTGTAGGAAAAACAACAAATGTACAACGTAGTATGATTATCGCTAGTCATAATTTACAAAGCAGCAACAACAACAGTATACAGATATTTTTCTGGTTTTTTAATTGGCAAAAACGAAGCGGCATGATATCATATTGTATACTATATAAGCAGTAATAATTTATTTTTAGCCAAATTGACAGCGAAGTTGAGCGAAGTCAAAAAGCAAAAGACCAGATAAAAGTGTTTAGTTAAGACTGAGAGACAAGCAGACAGAAAGAGAGAGTGTGAGAAAGAAAAAAGGAGAGAGAACGTGCTTGAAAGTCGAGAATTTGAGTAAATAATCAGACGCTGATTTGGCTTATCAATATTAATTTTTGGCTGGTGTGAATGATTACTTGCTCAGTTCAAAGTCAAAAAAAAAATGCCAATTAAATTTTTTGTAACTCTAAAGTCTGATACAATGAGATTCTTTCAAGACGATATCCGATTTCACTTTCTTCATAAGTAAATGCAAGCTCACCTTTTACTTCAAATGTTAGTTTCCTTGTACAACGTTGCGTATGATTGACATGCGACGAGGGTATAATGAAATGAAACTACACGCAATTGACCGCCTGCTGTAAAGTTAAATGAAATGCACCTTAATCCACAGAAAAAACGTCTCGAATCTGTAATGAAAATGAACGGGAAAGCAACAATGAAAATTAATTGTAAATTCAATGTTTTTTCCTGACTTCAAGTTGTTTACAACCATTGCTATTTTTGTTTAGGCCAAGGAGGGCATATGCGGCGTATGTGCAATGTTGTTGTATTTGAAAAAGCATCGTGTCGTATGGCAATCAACGCACACAGCTGGAAACTTCTTAGATTGTTTACACAAAAAAAAGTCTACAGCAAAAAAAATGTTGAAAATATGTCGTGATGCTGCAACTTTCTTGTTGCGCTAACAAATTATGTGAAAGCTACTATTTATAAACAATAACAAACAACCCATAGACTCAATTCAAAAGTGGAGTAATTATTACAGACAGATTTTGAAAATTAATAAAAGATCATATCATAATAAATGTGAAAACAAAGCTTAATTTTGTTTCCTAGTGTAAATGATCCGCCGCATAGATGACTTTAGAGTCAAGCTTAAAAAAACCCCAACTTGATAACGCGAGGTCACCTGATAAGAAAAGCTTTCAGCTTAACTTATCACCAGACACACGACTTTAGTTGCTTCTGAGACAAGCTGAACTACAGACGATCGCAATGAGAACTTGCCACTATATTATTATATTACTGCTGATCTCGCAAAGCTTCGACATTGGGGCATCAAGTGAAACATTTCAGGACAAAATAGACAACGTCCAGCTCAGTCCGAAATTATTATACAGAAGAAAACATGGAAATATTGACCAAGCTGAGATAAGCAAAAATGCTGTGAACTGGGCACGTGAATTGCTCAATAAATTATCGTTGGGCCACTTGAGGTATAAGCTGATACAGGCCAAGATTTTGGAAAACAATGATTTGCTCTTTGAAATGAAAACATATCTTTTCGCGTTGGATGTGAAACGAGCTTGGGATGAACAGTTGATAGAGAATGAAATGGATTCAGAGGCTGAGAGAAAATCTAAGAATTGTGGCTTGAATTGCGTCAACAAGGACTATGAATTACTACAAACAAATATACAGTTTTTGGAAACGCCCACAATAAACTTTAGAACGATATAAAATAAAGAATTTGCTAATAATTTCTTACCTTAAATTTGTGTTTATCTTATCAAATTTGCATCCGATAAGACTTCCTGTAAGCTTATCAGAGAGGCCTGCAAACACTTACTCTTTCCAATATGAAAATTTATGGTCTGGGAAAGGAATTTCATTGCCTCTTCAATTTTTATTTGTTTTATTGTGTAAGTCGATGCGTTGAAATCATATGCGACAACACAGTCACCCACATTTGTGTGCGCATTTCCAAATGCAATTGAATACACTCGCTATGATCATGAAATTGAATATGCCAGCTTTGAGTTTATGAGTAATACAATTCTATAGCCTTGACTTAATTTGCAGCGTCTCTTTTTACTTTGAAAGTTGCAACGAAAACAGAATTCACACGCTTGGCCAGCCAACAATGTGGCAACAACGACAGCAGCAACAACAATAGCAACAACAACAGTCAACCCATTTTCAACTTGGCACTTGGCTTTTATTTTCAATGTCAAACTCGAGGAGGAAGAAAAGATTCAGAAAGAAAGAAAGAGAGAGAGAGAGAGAAAAAGAGGGAGAAAGAGAGGCAACTTAAGAGAGCTTGTCTGATCGGGTAGACAATCGTTTGTTGTCCCACAATAAATCACTAATGGCACCGTGCATAGCTGTCTGTTTAAGGCGCCATAAATTCTTAAAAGCCAACCCAAAAACCAAAAACCAAAAAAAGGTTCTAACACCTTGGCCAAAAACTCCGAAAACTCTTAGAACTCTCTCGCATCGACTGCAATCAACAGCATTCATAATTTATGCGATCTGCAGGCAAACTCGCTTTGATATCAAATTGTTGTGGCCAGTTCCATGAGTTATAGCCATTTTTATATCCGCCGACCAAAATTGAACCCAGATATCTTGTTGCTGTTGTTATGTGTGCCATTTCCTGTTGGCGCAACGCAATTAAAGTTATGGCCCAGACACATGCCAAGACCCAAAAGATATCCTCTCAATATTGGTAGAATACACAGAATAAAAATATCAAAAAAAAAACATCTCGCAGTTGCATCAGCAGTTTAGACACCCTGTAAAGCTGAGTTTAAACAAGTTTCGTTATATATTACGAAATTTGCATAAAAACTACTAATAATTACAATAGTAAACAAAAGTCCAGTCACAAATCAGAGAAACACAGAGGCAGAGAGATTAGCTCACCAAATGCGCATTAACATTTAAAAAGACTCAACGAAATGAAATCTGTGAGCTTAGCTGCTGATAATCGAAAGCAAATTGAATTAATAATAACGAGCCAATAGCTGTCCACCATACAGAAATCATTTTGAATTATTGTATTGGGAAAATTGTCATAATTTCAACTAATGTGCCATGAGAGCGGCTCGTCGCCTCGTCGCATTGCGTATACGCCGCGATGTCGCTTTCAAGTCAAGCAAGTCAACTATAGTCGACCAGTATTTTGTGCATGTTATCGAAAAGAAATTTGTATTTGTACTTTTTGGCTCTTTTGGCTCTTTTGGCTTTTTGTATGCCAAGCGTGCTTGTCAAATAAAATGTAAAGTTTATGTGACAGTGTGGCGATTAACAAAAAAAATGCTTTGAAAAAACTGCGTTTTGATGTCAAACGGGCAGCCCATAGAAAAAAAAAATAAATAAAAGAAAAAGAGATTAGAAACTGTCAATCGACTGAATATTAAAACCAAAATCGAAAATTATATATTTAAATGTAAATTAAGTGAGCCAAAAAATTACCAAATATAAGTTATTTTAGTGTTTTAAGTAGTGAAAGTATGATGAGCTTCCATTTCCAGTTAAAGTCTAAAGTGGGTGAAAAGTAAGCGCATAATTAAAGTTGTTGATGGAAAATTTAGAGTGAACTGACCCTTGATACTCTCTGTATTTGTATTCTCTCTCTATTATTGCGTGCAACTGCTTAAATTATGCAGGTATCTCAATTGCACTAAAGATAAAGGCCTGACTTGGATATGAGGGTTGAGAGAGTTGAGGGGTTGAGGAAAGCAAATTAAGCATGCCAAAATGCTGAGCATGCTAAGAAATAGAAATAGAAAAAAATAAATTAAAATTGAAGCAATTAAAATACGACCCCAACCAGCAGCATGACAATTGCGCATGAGTTTCCTCTGTTCCCTGTCCCCTTTTCATTCCATTCCCTCTGCCGTGGTTGCTGAAATTACCACCATGATAGTCATTGAACAATTCCTTTACAGCTGTGTGTATTGCTGGAAACATTCAATTCGTGTGCCCAGCAACCACAAAAACTCATTGCAAACAAAATGATCGACCCCAGATAATGCGGCCCCAGACAAACCAAAAGACAACAGCAACAATGATGACGATGTTTAAAGACAATGTTTGGCAGTCCCGCATTTAGCGACAATTAAGAAATCAAACCTGAGCCTGAGCCTGAGTCTGAGTCTGGCAATTGTAATGGAACAAGCGCTTACCAGAAGCTGCTGCCAGTAACTTTATTTTTCTCGATGACAGACTCAGACCTAGACCCAGACTCAAGGCGGCCAACTGGCTGCCAATTGGAGTTGCAAGTTGCCAGTTGCAAGTTGCCAGTTGGCTTTCCACTCTAATGCAAATGTGCAATTAAATTGTTGACGTCGCCTGTCGTTTGCTGCTAATCAAAATTGTACGATCATAGGACAACATGGAATAGACTCCAGAGTCAAGAGAGCGTAACAACAAAAACAACATTAAGCACTTTTGATGGCTTTCTGAAAAGCGGGCAATAAGTTGTAATTGACCTTTTTAACATTGCCAAAGCAAATAAATTGTGGGCGGTCGATCGTTTGCACAAATAACGATTTCGATCCCAATTTGGCATGGAAAACCAATAGGAAAGTCATTAAAGTGAATCACAAATAATGTGTAAAAAACACTCAAAATACCTTAAATAGAAAATGCATAAAAAAGAACATAAAATGTTTTTAAATATTTTCTCAATTTGTGATTCGATAATTACAATTCACATATTTGCACAAATTAATTATCAATTTGTCTGTGCAGTTTTTTATAGCATAATTAAATTGAATTTAATGAGCTGACTGGAAGTTCTGAATGTCTCACATAGCTGAGACAGCCTTAACTCCATGCAGGGTATAATTGAGTAGAGTTGACACAGCATGAAGTCAGACGGGAGCTCTGCCACATATGGTTACAGTTCAGTAATTTTCATTTTATTTTCTAGTGAAAAAAAATATCTATAAGAGAGGGAGAGAGGGGATAGAGAGAGAGAGAGATGTGTATCTGTTTTGTGCCACACACGCATAAAACTATAAATTGAAACGGGTGTGTCATTATTTTCAACTGAATTTCATGCCACATGCAAGGCAGGGAGGGATCTTAGAGGGAACTCGTTGCTGTAGTCAATGTGGCAGTTGCTGTGGGCAGGCGCAACACATTTTGTTGACAGAACAGTTACTCAGTTAGCCATTTTTCGACAAGGTGTTGCACAATTCAATAGAACATTTATTGGCCAACACTTGGCAGCCAATTTATTGTAACGACATCGATTGCAGTTTAAACTAAGGGGCAGGTTGAAGGGGCAGCCTCACTCAGTTTAGTCAGTTGTACTCACACACACGCACACACACAGCTACTATGCTACTATCTATACATTTGTAAATCTATCTTCAGCATTAAGTTTTTGCCAATGTATGCAAAAGTCGTAAACCTGGCCAAGAGCAACAACGCCAGTTTGATGGCAGCTAAAACGTCTACAAAGTAACTAAAAGCTGCTAAGCTTGTGCGCAATTAGAATAGCCAAGCAGTTGGCCAGTTGTTTTTGTTATTGCTGCTGTTGCAGTTGCTGTTGTCGTTGTTGTTGTTGCAACATGGCTACACATGTTGCCAGTCGGCAGAGAGCTTGACTTGGCTTGGTTTGGTTTGAGTTTGTTTGTCTGTTTGCCTGTTTGCCATGCGCCTAACAAGCTATCTATATTTGAGCAGATTGCGCTGCTAACCTCATTGCAATCTTGGCCCAAACTTGCAGTCTAACAGACTAACTGACTCTGGCCAAAGTGACTAACTGACTGCAGTTTTTGAGTCGTTGTTGTTGTTGCTGGATACCACTTGAACATTTATTGCTCACATTTTGCATGTGTGAGTAAATTGTTAGCATGTAGACAAGTGTAATTTAGTTGTTAGCAGAGAGAAAGAGACCGAGAGAGAGAGAGCAAGAGGCTTGTTGCTGAAGAACACTTTCAGGCACAGCGGCAGCACCATTGCATTGACAACACGTTGACTACAAACAAATTGAAATTTAAAACGCGCCTTTTTGGCCAATTGGCCAAAAACTGGTTTCCTGGCCAACTAAAGATGTTCGACTTTGACTGCCTGGCTGTCGCATTTATTTAAATTGTATCTAAACTACTTGACTAGATTTATTATTAGCCTGTTGGCGGCTTAATTAACAACAGCCAGACCAATAAAAAGAGACAATAGAAGAGACGAGACGAGACGAGAGAAGAGAGCATCTTTATCAGCTGTTAGCCAGCTGCATTGTTGTTTATAAAGCTGAAAGTCGTTAACCTTCGTTGTAACACATTCATCATCATCACTCACCTCTGCAGCAGCAACAGTCGCGGCAGCAACACGCACACTACAACAACTGCCAAGTACAACAACATGGTTGTAGTCAATGCAGCTGTAAAAAGAAGTCGTCTTAATCTTAAACGACGTCTCCATCCATCTCAGAAGGCAGCAGCAGCAGCAGCACATACCCACAGCAGCAACAGCAACATCAGCTGGGCATTGGCTGCTCTTAGTCAGCTTTTTATTTTTTTGTTTTGTTATGTTGATGCTTTTGTTTGAAAACAAGCAAGGAAGTTTACTAACTGACAAACTGACGTTGTGAAGAATTGACGGGCTGGCCTTTAGAAGGCAACTGCAACAGCAACAGCAACTGCTGCTGCTTTGGCTGCAACTGCTGCTGCGACACATACAACAAATAAGTAAACAGCGCGCACTTATAACAAATTAGCTTGGCATAGAAAAAAATAAGAGCCAAAAGAACTAGGCATCTTGGCTGGATCAGACATACAGCATCCAGAGAAGAAGCAGACAGCAGACAGAAGGAGGAAGAGAAAAAGAAAGAGATAGAGTGGAGATTGTCTGCTGTTGTTGGGTTAAACTACATTTGGGAAAAATCGTCATGCTTGTCGACGACATTTGAAAGCGTTTGAAAGTGTCACGTTTGGTGAAATGTCTAGAACTAAATATGGAGAAAATTGGGTACACACTGAGAGACTCGGCAATGCAATCATTTGACTTGACACTTTCTAAGCCAGACGCCGCCGCACAAATGAAGAATGCAAACAGAGACAGAAAGACAGACACAGCTTAGTTTCTGCTGCTGTTGTTGCTGCCACAAAAAGGTTCGGCGGATGTTTACCTCGTGAGTGCTGAAGGCAACCCAAAATAACTGTAAACGAACTAACAATGCAACAGCGACAGCAAGAACAACAACAACCACCAACGACAGCAGCCAGCCGAGTGAAATAATTAAAATTCCATGCTCATAACTTCCGCAATTAAGGCTGATAGACGACTGAAGGAGAGTCCTACAGCCAACAAAGTCCAACACGGCCAACAGGAGTCGGCAACAGCAGCTAATTTCCACGCACAGTTGACGCAAACTTCTGAGCACTCTACAACAGCAACAGCTACAGCAGCAACATCAACAGCAGCAACAGCAACAGAACTTGCCACTCGCAAACGTTGCAAGAGTCACTGTCTGACAGGCAGGCTGGCAAACAGTGAGGCAGAGTCAGACGTTGCCTGGATTGTTGACTGTTGGCGTGTATCTTTGAGATACATGGCTGCAACGACGACGACGACGACGACGGCGACGACCAACGCATGCCACACGGAACACGCCTGCACTAATGAAGTAATTCATTGAACCGTGCTACGCCAGCGTAGTTGCCATTAGTTTAGTGTTGGCTACGCTATCCCCTTCCACTTTCCCCTCTCTGTCCACACTCTGCCTTTCCTTTTCTTTCTCCCTTTTTTGTGTTTACCAAAAGGCAGACTTTGTTTACCTCTTCCTGGATCGCACATTAGATCACTCAGTGACAGGCTGGCCAGCTGGCTTTGACCTCACCTTAAATACATTGGCACTCCTCTTTTGGCCACGCTATCAGCTGACCAAGCCCAAAATGATGGCCGTTAAGAAAAATGTCTTTGATAATTAAGCGGGCCATCGCAAAACACTCCACAGACAGTCCCACTGTCCACTGTCCACTGTCCACTGACCACAGTCCACTCAGTCCACACTCTAAAGTCCGCATTCTAACGATTGCACTTTCTCGTAAATGCACAAGAACTTTATCTGGCATGCCGCTTGCTGTTTGCCGCTTGCTGTTTGCTGCTTGCCACATGCCGCATGCCGCACGAGGCAGGCATAAAAAAGTAGCAACTTAAATCGGAGAGTGGCTGCCCAGAGTTGAGAGAGTGTTCACATCATCTTAATAGAAATATGCGTGTTATGTATGTGAGTGTTATGTTGTGTGTGTGTTTGTGTGTGTGTATCCGTATGCTGCTGTGTGTTGTGCATATCAAAATCCATTAGTGGCTTTTGTAGAAATAATCAACAACGACACCAAAAAACTGCAAACGGCGGCAGACGATGCGGAATTTCCGCTGAGAGTATCTCTTCAGAGAGAGACACGGGGATTAGATTTACACAGTAAGAAAAAACATTTCAAATTATGAGTTATAAATTCTAAATTTCAATTTGAATTCTTTAAGTATGTAATCAGTAAATAGTTGTTAAATTAAAATTATGGCGCTTAAAATTTCCATGTCTCTGTACTAAAATAGGGATAAAAGCCAAAAAATGAATTGCATTAAAAAATTCTCAAGAGTACGTTGATAATCAACATATATGTACCGTTAGGGGAAATTACAAACCATACCTTAATCAAGTATTTCATGCTCGGTTTAGGACGATCCAAAACCAACAAACTTTTGACGCCGTTTGGAGTTCATTCCAGATACAATAGATTAGAATCCAACTTTACTTAAAAAATTTTCTAGGCCTTCAAGAACAACGCAATTAAGAAGAGACCCCTATTTGTTTATATATACAAAAAAACCTTCTTATTGTCCTTTTAATTAGAAAACTTCTTATTATATACCTATTGCTATCGTAACTATTCCTATAAGTATACCCAAGTTAACCTTGTAGCACTAGGAAGTAAACAAATGAACAAAGAAATCACGAAGATTCCTAATTTTTTCCTGTGTAGTTGTATGCCCCATCTGACAGTCACTCTGTCGCTTGGTCGATTACTTCGTCGGTCGTTTGGTTGGTCATATCTATGGTCGGGCTAAGTGAACATTTGTAATGGTCACTCAGGCGGCCAGTGCGTTCAACGTCTATCAGCAAACGCGTTTGTTACGCTGTCCACACACAGATACACACACACACACATGGCCAGTCAGTGTTTGTTATTCAGTCAACAACAAAATACGTATTCGCATCTAATCATTTGTTTTCGTTGTTTATTTCAAACAGAGCGTATCGAGCGCATTTTGTAAAATATAATTACAATTGCGGTTTTATTTAATGTCTGTATATCTCTATGTGTTTCTGTTTGTGTTTGTGTTTAGTTGTTCGTTGCTGGTCAGTGCTCTCCTCTTGGTTAGTGGTTGTAAAAAATTGCATTTAATTATAAATTCTATAATGAGCCAAGCGCAAATAATTTCCCTTGTAGACACACAATCTTTTTCCAACCATTTGGCCGTCGACTCTCAACTCTCAACTGTCGACTGTCGACTGACGGCGATTAAATTAATCAGCGTCATGTGGTGATTGACTTGTCGGCATGCAAATATGTATAAAAATATGCACATACGTATATAGTATATTTACATAGTCGCCCAGTGCCGTAAATCATATTTTTGCTTATAAATAAAGAGTAAACGCTGTACAATTTATGGCCAGGCCAGCTGTAAATAACAATGCTGACACTTGTTGACGTCACAGAAGGAACGCAAAGAATGTTTAATCTATACTAACTATCTATGTTATGTGAATACCTGTGTGGATATTCATGAATGTTGCGATAGGTTTGAGTGCATTCAAATCCACAATAAACCCATGATTACATTCACTACATGAAAGAAACCCCATTAAAGTTACCTCACTGACGATGAGTTAAAAATATCATTTTGTTGCTCTAAAGATACATAGATACTTGCTATTTTCTATAAAAATACAAAACAGAGAGAGCGTCGTTAAAGATACATTATTTTCTATATACATAGATAGATACGTGTTTTATCACACACACAATTCATTCAGCTTGCCACTTTTTGTTGCCCCAATAGATTTATGTCCGATTCGACCTTAACCAATTTATTGAGGCATTTATAAGCGACGACTTTTGTAGCCTTTTTCTTTGAGTCAATATAATTTTTAACGATTTACCGTGCCCCCAACACATATATTTATTTTCCAAAATTCAGACAAACAATCAAACGAAGACAGATGAAGAATAATATATAGAAATGTTGATTATTTTGTTTATTTTTAATGTCGAAAATCAACAAGGCGTTCTATTAGTCGCCCTAGTCTAAACTATAAATTTGTGGCGTCTTCTGTCGCAACAACAACAACAAATATAACAATAATAATCATCTGGCAAAATTTGGCAATTGTTCAAGGTTAAGAATGGAAGACGTCGTTGTACAAAATTTGTATTCAGAAACATTTTGGCTAATTTCAAGAGACAGCGGCTAATTTCTTATAGGCCGAAATCTAGATACTTGATCATTGGATCATCTCATAATTAGTATTTGGGATTTCTGTTTTCTACTCTCACAGAAGAAAGTTCTACTTGAACTAAAAGATAATATTAAAATCAGACTGTAGCATATGTTTATTTGTTTTTGTATTCTGTTTTATTTGCTTATCAATGCTGCGGCGTCTCTAATTAATTTTTTTCTACTTCTTCTCTTGCTCGAGTTGTTGTCCGACGATAGATCCAAGAGATCCGGTCTTTGCGACAACTCTACAGCGCCCACGTAGGCATAGCAAACTAATTAAGTCGCATATACATAACGCCAGTTTTTTTTTATCAAGCGATAAAATAAAACACAAAACAAAAACAAAACCTGAAAAAAAAATTGGTAAAATAAAAAGGAAAAACAAAAGTTGCTATCTATGTGTAAACCACCACCACACATATACATTTCACATATATTGTAGATAATCGACAGCAGAAAAGAGAAAAAGAACTGAAAACTGTTTATCAGCCCTTAATGAATGAAGCTTGGTCAGTGATAAGAGGTCCAAAACTCTTTAAGCCACGCACGTGTGTTGCCAACAACAACAATAATGAAAACAACCACAAATGAACAGCCGAAATACATATGCGGTTTTTACGAGTATACCCTGTAGATATCTAAAAAAAGGTAGATATTTCAAACTAAAGATACTTTGCTATTAATTTAAAATTAAAAAAAAAATAATAATAAGCTCTGAGAAAGACTTGCAATTTAAAATAGTACAAAATTAATGCATGCAGGGAAAATAAATGCAACAAAGGATTCAAGTATTCGAATAAAGCCTGAAGAAACATTTAAAGTTAAAAGATAAATATAAGTCTAACTTTAAAGTTGACAATTCTGTTAGTCAACATTAAATATAACAATATATGCAAATAAAGAGTTGGAAACTAAAACTAAAATATATTACAGCGTATCTAGACTGACCATCATAGAAGTAAATATCCAATTTATGTTTCATTTTTTTTTATATGGTGGGTTTTAATAATATTTTTGTATAACAATTGCTGACGCTGCTTGAACGCCCATCAATCAAAGCGCTCGAGTGTCTCTCACAAAAATATTTATAATAACTTGAATTTATTTTCCGTTTTTTATCTGCGCTTTTTTTTGCATGAGTAGCTTTCAGCGTTTTCAATTTCATTTAGAGGCCTTTAATTGCCGAAATCAATTCAAAAGCCAGTTGAACGCGTTAAAAGCAGCCACAGCAGCCACAACAACAACAATAACAAATAAAATTAACAACAACAACAATAATCGAAAAATATTTTAATAATTATTAACAAGACGGCGAGTTCATTAGCGCCGCAGGCGAAATGAGAAAAAATTCGTTAAAATTTGAATAGAAACACAAATAACTGTTGGGTAATTAAGACTTGTCTTCTGTGTGTGTGTGTTTGGATGTGAATATTACGGGTACTCACGGGTACATTTGTTTGAGTACTGTTTGAGTTTGGGTGCTTTTTTTGAGCTTCAGAAAGGCGTCTCGAAACTTGTTCTACAACTTGTTTTTACATACCGACTAGAATTGCACACAGCGAGGCAAGTGGCAAGTGGCAAGGCGGCATGTAGCAAGGCGGCAACTCAGGCGATAATGTGTAGCAGCCGCACCATATGCGATAATGTTGCGAGCACATGATATAATAAAATTGGAATGCGCTGCAATTGCTTACACATAGATACAAACTCACAAATACATATATACACACATATGTACATATGTATATCATAAACTATTGGCTTGTATTACACTTTATCAAGTCATGAGCTTGGCTCAACACAGTTTAACTGAACTCAGTTCTATTTACGTACAGACGATAGAAGCATGCTTGGGCTGCAGTAAATTTCCATAAATTTCCATGCCATAAATCAAATTGAAAATGTTTTCTGAGTTTTCTCTGTCTCCCTCTCTCTCTCACTCATTCTTTCCCTGTCTGTCTGTTATCTTCATTGACTTGTCTATCTTTGACTGGGCTGCTGTGCTGAAGAAACTAAACAGTGGGCTTATCAATTCAACGTTGACAAAGTGCAATCAACTCTGCAAACTGCGTTTCCTCGTAAGAGCCGATCGTGCTCATCACGATGCTGTTGGTCTTAATGATCATGATGATGATGATGATGAGTAACCCAACAGTTGGACACCCCACGCACTGACTGACTGGCCGCATGTTTTATTATTTGGTTAAACAAAACACAGCCGGCTAAAATGGCAAAAACGCTGACGTTGACGTTGACGCCGATGAACTCATTCATTCAAGAGATATCTTGAGAACTGAGAACTGAGAACTCTACACTGTGCAAAAGACCACAGACAATAGCTTCCCCAAAAAGTGGCAGTCAGTCAGGGGAGTTGACTTTTGTTTTATTGACTGGCTGCTAAAACATGGCTAATGGACTTCACGAGCCAACAGGGCTAAAAGGGAAATGCAGCCAACAATAAAACGTGCAAAAAAAAGAAACATCAAAGTAAAAGCCAAATGTGCGATTCTTTCTCTCTTTCATTCATTCACTCTCTCTCTCTTTCTTTGCCTCTCATTCTCTGCGCGTTCTCTTTGACTCAGGCAATGACTAATTCACAAACTGTACGGTGACAAAGTCCAAGAACAAATGAGTGCAATGTGCATGATGATCCCTTGTGTAGACAATATGCTAATTAATATGCAATCTAGTTAAATTTGGGGCACCAAGACAATGACGTCATCAACTGCAACTGCAACAGCGACAGCAACAACAACATTGAACGAATTATTGTAAAATGGTTGCGATTCATTTTCATATTGCAATTGGCAGACAGTCGAAATTATATATCTCGGGGTCTGTGGCGCTTTGCTCATTGCTGTTGATAGCACTTTTTAGGAAACTGCACGTTTAGGAAATTTTTTATTTATACTATAAGTATTTCATTGTTTTCATTTATTTTTTGTATCGACGGTGCTGTGTGACATGTGTTATTGCTTGACTACAATAATAAATATATAGATCGCATAATGCTTGGAATTAGACTTACGAGACCGATTCGCATTTCATATGCTTCATAAGGAATGACAGATTGCACGTACCTGAAAATAAAAATGTATTATTAGTTAAATAAATTTCAAGAATTTCGGTAATTACTTAACTATAATCAAATAAATTATGGGTACAAAATATACACAAAATATAATAAATATTAAATATGATTATTTGATAGATTTAATTATTCCTAATCGCAATATTTAAATGATGATGTGTTGATGATCATCATCCTAATCAATACAGATGGATCATCATATATATATTTGCTTAGTTTATTTGCCAATCACATTTTAGGAAGGCGCCAGCGGAACGCATTAATCATCCGCCCCGTAGGAGATAGACACGCCATGGTGAAGCGAACTTATCTATATCTAAACAGCAAAAACATTGACACATGTATATACATATATATTGAAAGCGTATGTATTGCCAATTATCAGCTACTAAACACGAAAGCTGATTCACACGCCAACCCTAAAAAACAATACAAGCTTACAAAATGGAATGCAGAATTGTATTGAAAAAACAACAACAAACTAAACAATTATTGTAAAGGAAATAGGAAAAACTAAACAACAACAAACATACTTAATTAAAAATCAAGTCAACAACAAACCACCCACACACACATCACACACACATACAGACACAGTGGGTTAAATGCACAAATTGAAAAAAGAAGCGAATTGCACTTCAGCGTACAATGGCCATAAATATGAAATCGTATGGTAAATTAATGCTATTATAGCGTCTAAAATACAACACACGTTTAATATGTAGAAGAAAAATGCTTAGAAAAGACAACAGCAACAACAACAACAACAGAAAGAGCCATATTTGAAGACCTTGTACGTGTGCTGCCTACACAACCAGTTCGCAGTTTCAGTTGATTTCAATTTGAATTCCTCTCCCCGATCTCCGATCTCTGCTTTGGGCCTGGTCTGGTCTGGTCCGGCTACACAGACTGGCTCTGACGACGTTTTGGTTTCTTAGTTTATATATGTATGTATTGTACATAACTATACATACTATGTATATGTATGTACATACAAATGGCGGCACTTGATTTGCATAACAAATGCAACAGCAACATTCAGCTCACTGAGGCATATCAAAAAGAAACAAAACAGCTCTAGATGGCATTTTTTGCCAAAAAATACAAAATGTGGCAAAATTTCGCTCTCAAGATTCATCAAATGCTCACCACCCAAAGCTCAAAGCTCGTCGCGCTCAATTACGACGAAAATTTCACTCCATTAAGACACACACCTCGCGCGCCCATAAAAAGTGAATGTCTATCATTAAGAAATGTTTTTTTCTTTTTGCTTGCTTTTTTGCCCGTGCCATTATCAATGAATGCTCTCAGCGAGCGCGACAGAGATTTTCCATTTCCGCTTTTATGCAAAATTAATTGCACTTAATTATAAACGAAAATTGCTGGCAATTGAACGCCTTGCGAAGCGTGAACAAAATATGCCAAAAAAATGGGAGAAGAGAGCAGTAAAAATTTATAACAAAACTACAAAAAAGTGACAAATTTTGTGGTGTATAAATTTCGTAATAAAAACGCTCATTAAATATGCTAATTTTCATATATTTTTGACAGACATAATTGGCGCCATTCTGACGCCCTTTAAAAAGGGCACGGAATACGCACCTAACTCATAGGCACCTACACTATACTACGGTTAGAGAGAGACGTGTTTGTTATTGGGTAGGTGCCATATACATATATAATATTACGTGTCTGACAGAGCAGCCCTTATAGCAGGTAGGGGGTTGGTTGGTGGGTGCTTTAAGGGAGGGAGAGGGCATTAGTCAGCATTTGACGTTTCGATTGCGTAGCACGGTTGTTGTGATTTGTTTGCATTTTCACATTTACTTACGGAATATAAACAAATTACGCTGTAAACAAACAGACAGACAGCCGGACGGACGGGCGGACAGTTGGACAGGTGAGTAGTGGGAATATCATCGACTTGAAGGTATGGCAAATATGCATAGCATGGCAAAAGGTTAATTATGCAGGGCTCAGGCTATATTACAATACAATTTTCTACATTGAACTCGTCCGTCTGTTCGTTCGTCAGTCAGTCTGTCCATCATTCAGTCAGTTCGTCAATCATTTTTTTCTGTGCTGGTTGCGCTTTTGCTTGTACATGAAAATCGTGTTTGTAGTTTTTATTTTTCTATTTTTTTCTTCTCAGTTTTGTTTTTCTTTTTGTTGTAGATTTTCACTGCATTTTTCTGAGGCAAACAAATTTTTTGACAAGCAACTGACAGAAATTGACAAGCGCACGAGCAATGGACCGCCAAATGTATGAACAGATCACAGATCACAGATCAGTGAAGAGAGAGACCAGACCAGACCAGACCACAGACTAGACCCCAGACTTACTAGACCAATGTAGTATCTCAGACCGTAAACAGAACCACCGTACGTTATACTGTGACTGTGACTGTGAATGTGGATGTGAAAGATGATGATTCCAGCTGTGAAAAGGTCAACATAGAGAGAGACCCAGGCCATTTAGCCATTCAGACCAGACACGCTGTGTGTCTATCAGTCGCCCTGTCTGTCTGTTTTTGTGTCTTTGTGTCTTTGAGTCGCCCTGTCGTGTGTCGTGCAGAGTTATTGCTGTTGTAACTTCTGCCTCACTTTCCAATGCTTGAAAAGAAAAACTCTAAAGAAATGAAAAGTGTGGCCTGAGAACCAATCAGGCCATTTCTCTTACCCCGGCCAAAAGGGTCGTTCACAAGCTAATATTGACAAATTAAATTTAGGCTAATGTGTGTTTAATGTGTGTGAGATTGGTTCGAAAGGTGAAGAGATCTTCGAGAGGATGTACTGCAATAACAAAGAGTCTCAGAGTCTATAGAAATAAAATTTATTTCGGTTTTGTAGGTTGAGGAGATCAGCGAGCAAATGTCTAAGATAATTTTCATTATACTAGATAACTATAATGCCATCCTTCTGCCGTGGTATTATCGAGGATACCTAACAATATTTATAAAATATAACTCTTAAATGATTGTCTCTGCATATAATAAGAGTTCGATTTAAAAAGGTCTCATCGCTGAAATGAATCTTATCACAAGAAGTTACTTTAATCGATAGTCCGTTTTTTTACCAACAAAGTTATTAAAAATGCTTTAGAAACGTGTTTATATTACTTAAGAAAATTCTGTAAGCATCCAAAAAACTGATAGCAATATTTACTCATCGCTCATATAAAATTCAAATATTAAATTTTACTTCAAAAACTAATAAATTTCATCCCGCATGTTTTAATTTTATTTTAATCATACTTTTGTCAAACTCAAATGTGCTGAACATAATTAAGAAAGTTCTTCAATCTTCTAAAAAATTTATTACAATACGAATTTAGCCACTTCTAAATTTACATTTAAAATAAAAACTTTAAATTTTACTTATATGTGCACATTTAATCCAATTTACAAATTTTATTACGCATATTTTTAGTGCATTTTAAAAAACACATATTTCTTATTTGATTTTTTAACAAATTTTACAGTTCATATTTTTAGTTTATTTTTCAAAAACACATATTTCTTAAGTAGCTTATGACAAAGTATTTATTGTTAGATGCATTTAAAAATAAAATTCCAATACTCAAAAATGCATCTGCTTGCAATTTGTGGCAACATATGTGCGTTTTGCCTGTGGCATAAACATAAATACAGCAGAAACAACATGTGTGTGCGAGTGAAGTGTGTGTGTGTGTAATGTGTATATGAGGTGTACGTGTGTGTGTGTGTGTGTGTAAAAACTAGCAGCCAAAGGCAAGGCAATTCAAAAGTCATTGAGGCGCAAAAGTCAAGCATAAATAGTATTTGAAATAATGTTTGTTGGCCCCGTCCCCGACCAGGGCTATTGTTGTTGTTGTTGTTGTTGTTATTGTTGTTGTTGCTATGGTGCTGTTGCTGTTGCTGTGCCCCAGCAACACAACGCCACTGGGCGATGGCAATAGCTCTGACGATAGCAGTGGGTCTGGGTCTGGGTCTGTGCGGGCAACATCGTTGTTGTTGTTGTGTGGCATAATTTGGTGAGAGTTCGAGTTCAACAGCTGAAAAACAGCCACAACAACAACAACAGCAACACGAGCACATTAACTTGAAATAAGAACAACACGAATCTGAGAGCACCACAGAATCGACAGAAGAGAGAGGGAGTGGAGAGAAGAGGGCAACGTTGTAATCGTCGACAACAACAACAACAACAACGACTACGCTGATGACCTCAGTTAAAAATAAATAATACTTTACATTGTTTGGAATTAGTTGCTGTTTTTGGATAGAATTTTGTTGCATCTCTATATGTATCTGTATTTCGTGTGGCTGTATCTTTGTATCTGTGTATCTGTGTGTTGCTTGTAAGTTCAGGGTGGCGCTCAGTGTCGTTCCCCGTTGATGACAACAACGACAACGTCGACAGCGACAGCGACGGCGACGGCATACAAATCATTTTGTCAAGTCAACTTGTTCGGCAGCTGTAGAAGGTATTTATGTAAATTCTTGTACGACATTTATCACATATGAAATTGATGAACCTGTCTCTGATATATGGCAGCATTAAGACGGGAAGTCAGATTTGACTTAGAACATCAGAAGCCATTCTTAAATTTGACAGACTAATTAAAACCCCGAAATCCATAGAGACGTACGTGTACTAATTAGGGATATGGCATCATCCACAGATATGAAACGATATCATATCATATCATATCATATCACATCATATCATTTCATATCATATGAGTGTATATATTAAGCTTATTGTTTCAGTTTTATTTACCCGAGTTTGCCGTTATATTAAACACCTCACAAGTGTTTCTTTATAGGCTTATTTATATACTACAAACATATGGGGAATATAGTATAAACAAAGAGTCGAAAAACCAGTTTAAATACACACATTTGTTGAGCTTGTTTTATGCTGTAAAATGGGCAAACCACACCACAATATAACCATATCCATAACCGTATCCATATCGTTCTACTATTTCTACAAAATCAAATATAAAGAACAAGAATTCCCTTGTGCATTACAAAGACGGCGGGGATGATGACGCATACGGAATGAATGAAACCGGAAATCTTTTAATGCAAATCACAGAGAACCGCAACTCATTAATGTATTGTGTTTAGTTCATCAACAAAACAGAGTCGGAATATTTCCATGTATTCAAAACTGAAACATAAAGCAAAGAAAACAAACAATAACATACATTGAACAATATTTCTGATTATCGTTTAAGCGATTCTCAATCGAAACGTTGTCCAAGAATCGACAAAAGTGTAACGAGATAAGTCTCAAGTACGATTTGGATTGTTGATGAAACTAAAAGACAAATAGAAACAGACCAAGAGAGGGAGAGACTAAATAACGGTTGTAGTACTTGTATAATATAGGTTATCACTATATCATTTTGGAGTCGAGAAGACATCACACACACAGCTGACAAGATAATGCGGTCTGTCTGACTAAAAAAGGAGAAACAACTAACAGACCCATAACTATACCCAAACCCAAACCCAAAACAAAACCCAGAGCCAGACCCAGTCCAGGCCCAGGCATGGACCCAGGCAGTGCTGCCATCATAGCTGAGAAATAGCTATACTTGACAATTTCCTAAATGTAAAAACTAGAATTGTTAAAAAAATAATTTTATTGGAGTCTAGCTTCAAAATAATTTGACTACTTCTTTTGGGTTTCAAATAACTTCAGAGAAAAATAATTTCAGCTTTCAGTTTTTTAATTTTTTAAAAGTACTAAGTTAATTCTATTTGGAAATGGTATATATTTTTTATAATATGATATGACTACTTTTCTAGATTGTATGATAGCTTTAATAAGCTTTGGAAAATAATTACGGATCTGAAATCGTTGGATTTGTATTTAAAAATTCTTGAAATTTAATTGATAAGTATTAAAGAGAAGTTAAATATGTTGCTGAAAGCAACCATTAAAAATAAATAAATTTAAGAATTCTGTCAACAAAGTCGTTGCTTTTGTTTGAAGATAAAAAGAATTTTAAATTTTAATAGCTGGCTTTTCGTATTATCAATAAGTAATAAGTATCAATAGGTTTGCGTTTCTTAAAACTTTTTTAAAGCTGACTTTTCCAGTCATAAGTTTCCAAAAAAAATGTTCGTTTAAATATTGCTATTTTATAATCCTTTTTTAGCTATTTCCAGCCATCTTTTATAACTTTTAGCTATTATTCCGTTTAAAATTCTGGCAGCACTGGTTCCAAGCATTGGCAATTGCGATAGTGATAGCATAGACTGATTGCAACTGTGTTTGTATGTGTGTGGCATATGCCGGTTTGAGTAAAGTCTATGTTTCTTTTTCTACTTCTTCTCTATTGCTGTTTCTGTTTTTATTTATTTATTTTGCTTTTGTTAATTTTTGTTTTTTGGAGTGAAAGTAACTGCAAACATAGCGACAACAACTAGCGCTGACGTCGCGTTCTAGGAAATGTCTAACATTACTTTGGCATCTGCAGATGTGGCTGCCACACACAGAGACAGATAGATATGGAGAGAGAGAAAAAGAGAGAGAGAGAGAGACCCATAGAGATAAGCTAATGTTTACCCATGGCTAATGATAAGCTCTAAACTGCATAAAGTCTTTTTCTTTAGCTCTATTTACACTTACCTTTTACGTTAAAAGAGAGAGAGAGAGAACTAGAGAGGTGGCAGTTCAAGATAAAGTTGTAGGAGAGAGAGAGGCAGCTTTATCTCAAAAAGAAACTTAGTTTCATTGCACAAATCAAACAATAATTTTTCAAACACTTCTCTTTCGAATATTTCTGCAATTTTCATTCAAAAATTATTTTGCTCAAATGCGTTTGTTTTCCAAATAACACTTCACTTTTCACGCACTTACAATTTGTTGTTGCTGTTGTTGTTGTGGTTGTTTTACGCTCGTTTTCAACATTTTAATTTCAATTTCAATTTCGACATGTTTTTCGTGCGAGAATTTGGTAATCTAAAACAACAAAAACACACACGCGACTCGCTCTCTTATTTTCTTATTCTATTACGCACACACACAGACAAGCACACGCACACGCACTCACGTACGCACACACGCATACATATACACATATACACTCCCACAACTTAACCGAAACGAAACGAATCGCACAGAAAACAGATTTTTTACGCACTATTTAGCTTTATATTTGTGCTGTAATTTTTTCCTGGTTTTTTATTATATGCACACACACTAATACACAACCAAATACGTGTGCATAAAGGGTTGAGTAAAAGAGAGTGGGGTGGGGCGTTGAGAGTATGCGAAATGCAAGCCGAAAAAATAAAAACTCGCAAATTTTGCCGCGTCTTTGACAATCGAACTGTTTGTTTTTTTTTTGCAATTGCAATTTCCGCGCTCGTTTCTTTATCTTGTTGTTGTTGTTTTCGACTTGTTGTTGTTGTTATTGCTAAAGCAAAACAAACGTTTTCTTTCTTAATAAACTTTTACGCTCTGCTATCGTTTTGTATGTTGTTGTTTTATGTTTGAATGTGTATGTGTATGTCTTGTTGTTTATCGTATGTCAGAAGTATTTTCCTCGATTTTGTTTTGAAATTTCGTTCACGTTCACGTTCTCGTTTTTTTTTCTTTCAATTTTATATGGGAACTGAATGTCTGTCTCACGCTGAGCGACGACACTCATTCATAAATCGTAGACCCCGTTTTTCAATCAGCGACACAATATCTCCACCCGTATGCACGTCTGTTTAGCTTGGCAAGCGGTTGCCGACTAACGGTTACAACCAATCGGCCTTAACGAGCGCGATCGTTTCATGTTGCATACGAACATGTTCGATGCGTACAAATGCTACCGCATGTTATTGTACTTAACAGTATGTAAGATTGACTCTTGCGAATAGTTTACGATAGTCATGTAAACTTAATACTTGTGTTTACTAAGAACTGCAATTAAGAACTGAGAGAATCAATTTCGCAATCCTTAAGTCTTGGTAGTAATATTAGCAATAGACAAATGGGCACTGTTCATCTAAATTGCAATATTAGAAAAGGGAAGAAAATATATTTAAAAATTTATATATATTTATGTAATACAATATATTATAATTATGAAGATATAAGAATACGTTCAAATAGATAAATAGCTCACAGAACTGTCAAATTTGACATCGGTTTGAAAATTAACATTACGTTTACAGCAGGCACAAATTAAACAGATCGAACTTGTCGCGACATAACCGTTTCGGCACGCGAGCATGTTCGATGTGGAACCAGAACGAGCGCTTGCGAACTTGCCTCGAATTAGGTGAACATTAAATTGTTCCAACTAATTCCGACGCTATGGGGATGTTTTGATGCTATAAACGTCCTATAAGATTGGAATTATGGTACGTTTTCTGCCATAAATGTCCTATAAGTTTGGGATTTACAGAAATTTGTGCCATTAAAAAGGGAAAAAAACCGGTCAAAGAATCGGTTGGAAGAACTTTAAACTTTTCATCATTGAAAGTAAAACCAAGAGGGAAAATTCCACCTGCGGTGTTTAGGTGTGTAAATTTACACACTTTCCAACGTTAACAAGCGGCGATAAAAGACCATGGAATTACAGTGCTCTGGGTTTTATGAGGCGCTGCCTCACAGCTGGGCATAGGGCAACTGTGTTGCATCTCTTGTTGCAGCCACCAAGTGTTTATCTGCGGTCTTAAATCATTAGTTCTTATCAGAGAATCGTCTTCTATCAGCCAGTTTTATGACTGTGGCTTTGTGTAAGTGTCAATTTCCAAGAAAAAGTCTTAACACTTTCGTTGTCTCAATTAGATTAACGCTCTGTTTGCAATTGTATTAAACTTACAACATTTGAAACTAGTGTCATTTACGAGTTTGAATTCTTTAGAGTGTTGTGGAAATCCAAAAACAATGAAACAACACATCAACTAGACAACAGCTCCTAAAAATTTCATTTAATGTGTGTAAATTATATTTAAAAATTTTCAAGTCATCAGTTTATTCAAATGTAAGTTAAGAATACATTTTTACTTTATACTATACCTATTCTTATTAAGATTTACAGAATGTTTTGGATCTGTCGGCTAATGCACAGATATTGGACCTCGCTACAGCAACAAGGGCAATTGAAACGATGTAGCTTTAATGCGACTGCAAAGGCATTAGATCGAGATCGCATATTGCGTAACATAGCAAGCCCTTTTCCCATTATTAATTATCAGAATGAAATTCGATTGATTATGCTAGATTATAAAGGCATACATAAAATGACTCAAAGAGAATCTGCCTATTTGCGTAAGGTTGGATGCCTTCAGTGGAAATATTTATCAGAAGATAAAAAGAGGAAATACAAGGAATTAGCTGATAATTGGGATACTACCCGAAAACCGTTTGAAAGGAAAGAAAATTTGGAAACCAGAATAAACCTCGATGTTCAGCCGTTGCCGATTGAAGTTAATCAAACGGAACGCAAATCCCGAAAACGCTCGACATCTCA
This sequence comes from Drosophila putrida, assembly GCA_037043535.1. Lineage (NCBI taxonomy): Eukaryota > Metazoa > Arthropoda > Insecta > Diptera > Drosophilidae > Drosophila > Drosophila putrida. The sequence continues at coordinate 407,463 of JBAMBI010000390.1, read as the reverse complement.
ACCAAAGGCTCGCTCCTGCTCTGTGAATCCTGCTCTATCAGCTCGACCAAAGGTTCGCTCAAGATCTAAAAAGACATCCAGGAACGTTAAAAGATCCATTGGGAGCCCTGCTCCAAAAAGAAAACGCACAGTTGATGATATAGATCGCTCCAGATCTGTAAAGAAATCCAGAGGGAAAGCTCCAAAAAGGAAGAGAAGATTTGACGATTTGGAAATTAACAAATTAACTAATCTAAATGGTAAAATGGAAACGGACGAACCATTAGCAACAACGATGCAAATAGAGGAGTCTGCTGAAGTGGGAGAAACAGAATTCGATTTGTCGACATATCGATTTGCTAAGCGCAGTCGTCTTAGCAAGAGTAAATATAATAAAGAAATTTAATTGACTTATCCACACAGGAAACACATCTATTCATCAGGATTAACCATGTCAAAGGCTTCCTCTCTGCGTTTCAGCTCAGAAATTAGTTTCATTCGCATTTTATTTGTTTAGATCCCCCTTTGCCGGTTTCATAATTTTCTGAGGTGTGTTAGACGACGATGGACGGACACATCCTTATCAAAGGTGCGCATCAACGTCACAGAAATTCCCCCATTCCTCTAGCCACGATCCCGACTACGTGCCTGCCTTTGAAATCGAAACCTCCGACGTCCCATTGTGTTAAAATCTCAACAAGCCCCGCGCTGCATGTTGATCGATAGCGTCTTCGTCTCCGTCTGCGAGTTTTATTTTATTTTTTTCTTTATTTCCAATGAAAAGCAAAGCAAAACCCAAAAAAAAACAAAGACAAAAAGATTTCATGCTGATATTTTCGAGCATATTTTGAATAGTTTTCAATGCCAACACACAATGTCCGATGTTCCAATCCAAATATGCAAGAATTTTATTTAGATTGCTAGCAATATTTAAAAAAATTAGTAACTATGAAGTTTTCTGTTTTCCAGCTGGCCAGAGATAACCTCCTCTGTCAATTTGTCAATTCCCTCCCTTAACTCCTTCACTGCTTGTTTGAAATCCTGAACTTCAGTCTGCAACGATCTAATCCAGTTGCGCAGTTCCAAAAAAATACTGGGAGCGCTGTCAGACTGGGTTTGGAAAGCAACTTGCACTAAATAGCAACAATGAATTACTAACTTGTTGTAAAATTATGACTTGAACGTATTGAAAGTCACGAGAAGAAAAGATGTTAGTCTGCAACATTTAAATTTTTTCATAATTTTCACATCTGCCTACACTTTGCTAATAAAGTGCCAAAAGAATCAGTTGAAAGATAAAACAAAGCACAGTTGTCAGAAATATGACTGCGCTACATTTTCCAATTCTACTTTCAAAAATCACATTTTAAGCACGAATAAGCATGAATCATGTTCGAGTCTTCTTTAAATCGCACAGGAGATTACTCATTTTTTAATTAACAAAAGGGCTCAAAAGAAACTCATCAAGGAGATTTTGGTTAGAACCGTGTTCCATATGAAAGTATAGTAAAATATTTTTTGGAAATCAACTAGAAAAGTAATTATTATGAAAAAATATATAGAAGCAAACAACGTCAATATACAGACCTGATGATAAAGTTTATTTAAGGTAATTACATGATAATTAATTCTATCCTGAAAGAAATTCACTTTCCAAAAATCTTGTCGAAAGTGAAACCCGGAACAGACCTCACTATATAAAAAGTAAATATTCACAAAGTATTGAATACTCATATATAGTTCTTTTTTTTACATAAATATATTAAGGCAGTCTATACTTAAATAATTATTATTATGCATAAGAAGATTGTCGAAAGAGCAGGTATATTGCTCTCTACATTTTCCGATTTTGTATAAGATTATAATCAAGCTAAACTGCCAAAGATAAAGACTCTAGTAACTAAAGCTATTGGACAACTAAAACTTTTCTTAGAAAAAAAGGAAAAGTTTCGCTTAAAATATAAATCACTTTTTTGATTTCTAGTACAGTTACTTTGTGGTAATAAAATGTATCTAAATAATAATAAATATATAATGTATCCGTACCCGAACCCGAACCCGTACCCGTATCCGTATATGTAATTACATAGCAGCTGTAAACGCACTTTTCTCTCTTTTGCATAAATAATGCAAATAAAAGACGATAAACGATAGTTTTTATGTTCGGCGCACAGCAGGCGAACTGGGCGAATAAAGTGGCGGGGTTTTTCCTCATCTCTGTTGGCCATGATCTGTTGGTCAAGTGAAAATTGCCATAAAAAAGGAGGCAATGCTCGGACACTTAGCCAAAAGCCACAACGCTGGCGACATCGTTCTGTTAATGGTCACACTCTGTCCAATGCACTTGCCATGCTCCTGCTATCCTTCTCGGCCAAAAACGCATTTGCGCCATTTAAGCCATTTGGCGGCGTCATTGGCTGATACCGAGCTCAAGTTTTTTTTCTTTCTTTATTTTTTCTTTATAGCTGTGCGCGCATTTAACTTGATTATAAACGACCACAGGCGGCCGGGCAATATAAAATCGCTTTTCATTATGGCCAAGGCATGTGAAATTAATATGCCAGCCAGCCAGACAGACGGACAGACAGACAGATAGCCAGCTAGCCAGATAGTCAGATAGTCAGCCAAGGCAGCTAGCTGGCCAAATATCTCAGTCAAGTTCGTTGCCTAAGTCTTTTGTTTTGCATGTTTCTTTTTTTTTTGGCCAACTGCCGATTGCCGTTTGTCGACTGCCTGCTGTGTGTGTTTGTTGTTAAACAAAATCAAAATCGCTTCAAATGTTCATTAATTCAAATAGATTCTAATCGTGGCATGCTCATTAATCGAAGCGCCACGCGATGCCACCCCACGCATGTTGCAAGGATTGCCAAGTTTATTATTGATCGCAGTTGGTAGCAGACAACAATTGCATGATTAATGTGTACCCCAGGTATGTACAGTGGTAACTGCCTGTCACGTTCTATGGCAAACAAAGTCTTGTTTAGGCAGGTAGCTGACTCTAGATTTTGGCTTATTTGTTTTAGTTCCTTTTTTATGTCTGACTTCCGCTTGGGTCGCACAACAAGTTTTAAGTGGTGTTTGCTTAGCAGATAAGTGAACAGATCCTTCAATTATAAATGCCAGACAGACAAACAAGTCAACAAACACCTTCATGACGGAAGACACAACAACACGGCCAAAACTAAACACGCTGAAAACTGTGCTATGTGTGTGCAAGAGAACAGATCAAGAGCTAACGAGTAAATATCGGACAGACGGACAGACGGACAGACTGACAGACAGGACGGACAGCTGCCGTTATACACGGGACCTGGCTCAAGGTTGCCACCAGCAATGGGTCACCCTCAGCCTGTAGCTGGAGCTGAAGCTGGAGTTGGACACTCAACAAAAAAAATAGTACTCTAATTTGAAAAAACTTCACATTTGTATTACAATCACCAAGACAGTTGGAAAAATGTCAATTTATTGAAAATACTTCTTTAGCCCTGGCGAGCAACATTTCTGAATTTTAGGATGATATTCTAGTCGAATTCTCTGAGTGTAGTTGCATTTGAAGTTAAAGTTAAGAGTGATCGACGCCGTGTGAAAATCTTGTTCAACATTAAACGCCAATGAGTAAATACGAGCATAAATCAACATGACAAATGACTAAATGCGAGTGTTCTGTGTGCCGACAACATCACAAGAAGTCAACAAGTGCAAGCTGAGCGACTAAGCGATACCGTACAATCAATCAGTTTAAGCTGCTCAAGGTCTAACTTATAGAGAACACAAAAGATAAGCTTGAAAGGTAGAATAATTAACTATTATACAGTTATTAAGTTTAGGTTTGTAATGTGTAGTTAAAATTCCCTTTACTGTTATTACATTCTGTTATTTCAAGTCTTGCATACCCTAGCATGAAATTACAGGATAATTGAAGCAATCTGTGCTTGTCGCAATACACGACTCCATTGCTTGTGGCTCATGTAAATCAAGTCCAGCATACCCTACCTTGCCATACCACTACTTGTGTCCAATAGTTTCAGTTAATGTTCTTGCTCTGCATAATACTTTATTATTTAGCAAATGCAGACTTAGCAAACTCATTCTAAGATTACAGGGTATTATAGACTTTCAACTACAAATCTTTCAATTCGTTATCATTGTTGCTATTTTGGACAGTTGATTTTTTAAAACCAATGCTGACATATTCAATAATATTATTACAGTCGAGCAATGCTTTTTGTTTGGCCACTACTCATATATCTTTTTTGCTTCACACGCCCCACTCATTTGTAATTACAGGGTATTGCAAGCGTGCTGTACTTGCTGCAGTACCTGGCTCCCGTGGTTGTTGTTCATGTTACGTGTTGTTGCTGTACAAGCCCATTGTTTTGGCCAAACGAAATCTACATAAATGGGTCAACTGTTGCTGGTGGATAGTGGTTGGCGGTTGGTGGCAACTGTTTTAACTGTGGCAGCAGCAACAGCGGCAACTGGCCTTTATGTACTTGTTGCAACCAAACCAAAGCGAACATTGATCGAGGTGCATTGAAAGTAGTTGCTTTTGTTTTGTTGATTGTTTTAATTTCCATTCACAAGTCGCAACAAAAACAGCAACAATGGTTCCGAGTTGTTGCTGTTGCTGTTAATATTTATGGCTTGTTAGTCTTGTTGCAAGTCGCACATTTTGACGCCAAGTCATGGCTAAAAACTGCTATCAACACCACGTGCAATGGATGCAGCAGCTACATTCCGGGAAGAGCTCATATTTCTAGAATATTTACTGAGTGCGAATCTCTCTCTGAACATGGGGTTGGGGGTGCTAAGTTCAGAGACGCCATGAAATGTGGCAACCTACGAGCTGTGGCAAATGTGCCGCTGACAACATTAAGCCCTGACAGCAATAGCAATGGCAACAACAACATCCGATGACAGCAACTGTTGCAGCCGGTTGTGAGCTGATGACGGCATCTATAGAGATTTTATGAGATGACCCAGAGCTCTGTTTTGTTTATTAACTTTAAGTTGTTAATTAAAGTATTAGCAATTTAATTATATGTTACTTTTTGTTTAACCTTTGCCATTGAAAATGAGCTTAGAAGGTCATTATAGCGCTGTTGCAAATGTATGCCACTATATAGTACTTACTTGTATCTTAACCTAGCAATATAAGTTTGGCCAAATCGAGACAAATAACCTAAAAGCTCAATATTCAATATACTGCCTTGTTTATCAAAATATTTATACTTGATATTGCCCCTTATCTATTCTGAAAATATGAAAACAATTAAATAATAAACTTTAAACTTATTTAAGAAACAATTTGTAATATCTTTTTTTTTTTTATTAGTTTTATACAATTTTTAGGAGACACAAAAAACTGTTTTGGGAGACAGAATAATGACAAGCGCAATAGTTGTTATTACCGAGCAAAATAACTCAGGTAATTATCTGCTCATTAAAATGAGCTCATCTTTTTCGTGATGCTATCCGATAAAAAAACTTACGCCAGAAAAGATAAAAGTTATTTTGAGCTATTACGCTCTTCTGTATAAATGGGTGCTAGGGTAAATTTGGGCTGGGCACAGGGTATCACATAGTCAAGATTATTATATCGATCATAGATTTTGAGACAATTTGAGTCACATTCGAGTCGCCACAGAGTCTACTTCAAGCTGACTGTCTTCGTCTTCGCCGCGAACTCCGTGTCCAACTTCGATTCCGACAATAATTATAGAGAACGCTCGACTCGAGTGCCGCCGTGTCACAGTTGCCACATAAATCAAAATGTGGCTGTGGCGGAAAAGTCAGTCGAGCGATTGCCACGCGCGACTTGGCTTTCTGAAATCATAATTCTGTGCCGGCAGCACCTCTTCCCACTTCCCTCTGTACTCTGCCCTCGATGTTGAACCTGTTTACTTAGACTGGGAGCTTTAACGTTGGCCATGTCTTTGGGGCGCTGCTTTTTTACAGAGACTGTAGCCACACCGTGGAGAGTCAACCTCTTGTGGCATCCGTCTTAGTAATTAGGCGACTAATTATGAAGTCGAGCTGAGCGATTTTTTATAACGCATAGCACACACAGAAATTGCACATATAGTATTCAAGTATACGAGTGTAGAAGCCAAAAGGCGTCTCGTTGGCTTTAGAAAGTTTGTAAACTTGTTGATTATTAGCGCGATAATATTTAATTAGATTTTGCCAGACACCCTGGCGTTGTGAAAGGTAGCCACAGCCCCCCAGTTGGACTGTCAGACAGTCGGACAGTCGCGACTGTTGTAGAGCTAAGCCAAGATTTCTGGGCACGGCTCATTAGGCAAAGCCAACAGCACCAGCTCCAGGTCCAGCTTCAACTTGACTAAGACTCAGACTTCGACTCCAACTCTAACTCCGACGCCAACACCAAGTGGGTTGCTTTTGCATATGAATGTTTCCGTTTGCAAAAAGAATTAAACAAACAAACAAATAAATAAGTATGTTACAATCAAGTATGCTGAACTATAAGATACCCGGTTACAGTTACGAAAAGGAAGAAATAAATTAAAGAAATAAAATCGAATTTCAGACAATAGAATAGGATTGAATAAAACACGGACGAATGTAAGAATTATTGAAATTGATTGTTTCTACTTCTACTTCTATTTTTAGGAATGACTCAAATATATATAAATATACATACATATATGTCTATTTAATTGATAAAGGCATACATATATGTATATTTAATAGATATACACATTATCTGTTTAATTTAATTAAATAAAAAAAAATTATTATATTTTTATATTGGATCACTTTAATATTTGCTAGACAATTGGCAAATACATTTTCGCTGTAGATAAATATATAAATGTTAAATTTTGTAGTGCACTAATTTATAAGAGAAACCACCAAGCTATAATACTCTCGTTCCCTTTGGTTACCGGGTATCTAAAAACAGCTTGTAATTTATAGTACTTAAGCTGAAAGCTGCTCAGCTGTTCAGTTGGCTCAGTTTGGTTTACTTGCTTAGCTGGTTAGCTGGCTCGTTCGGCCTTGATCGTCTTAGACGAAGCGTGGAGAGGAGCAAGGGCAAGGGGAAGGGGAAGGTGAGGCGCGGGAGCGCTCGAATGTTGCAACGTTTGTTCTGCTGATTGTTTTGTTTATTTGCCAAAGTGTTTGTTTGGGCAAAACAGAATCATAAAACTGTAAACACGAAAAGCATAAATTGCAAGTCGACTCGCAGCTGTACTTAACCCAGTTTGTTTGAGGCAACGTTGCAAGTGGCAGGCAGTACGGCATCTCAGTTGCAAGTTGCAACAAACAGTTCACAGTTGTTGTTGCGTGCCACGTTGCCATTGATTGCCATGGAGTTCTCTCTTCCAATGACAACAATTAGACGTCCTTGTCTGTGGCAAGCCCCAAAAACAAAAAAAAAAAACTGCTGTCAACTGCAACTGCAAACACAAGTTGCCTCAACACGCAAGACAAATATTGATGGGGCATAATTCAAGAAATCAACAAAGCTATCAAAGATATTATCACCTGGCATTGGGGTGGCCCAAAACGCGGTAGCCGAATGACAGCAGGATGTAACAGACGTCAGCTGTTGTTGCCACACAACGCAGTAGCTGCCACATACACAGGAAACACATGCAACAACTAACAACAACATACATGCAAATCGCATAGACGACGGCTTAATCACCTGCGGGCTGATAAACAGATAGACAGGGAGACAGACAAACAGACGAACAGACAGAGAGACAGTGGCAACATGGCAACGCGCAACGTGCAACATGGCAATAAGGGCGTGGTCAGACAAGCCAAGGCGATGGACTGGCTAATTTCTATAAACAAATTTCATAGCGCCCCCCTCCTAAAACTAAAAACTAAAACGAACTTTGATGTATATGTCGGAGAAGGAGGAGGAAACAGAGACGGTGTGGCTGCCACAAAAAATAAGGCAGCAAGCGAGCGCCAAGTTGTCTGCAAGTGTTGCACATCGCACAGATGCCAGCGCCGCGATACAAGCCAAAGGCCAACAGCAACAACTACAGCAACAACAACACCGACTTAAAACAAAAACAATGGTGGCAGCTGCTGTTGCTGTTGATGCTGTTTCTGCTGCTGCTGCTACTTGCTACAAAACATAATCTCTAGCGATATCTCAGCGAAGAGGGAGCAGGGAGCAGGGCATTCGTGTGGCTTCCTTTGCAGCTCCACCAACTTGCAACTCCCAACTCCAATTGCAATTGCAACTGAAACAGTAACAGCTGCTCCGCAACTTCCCCTTTGCTAACTGTCTAAGTAGCTTTCCTTGCAGTTGTTGTTGCTGCTGTTGCTGTTGTTGCTGAAGCGCCGGCGGGCCAATGCTTTGGTTTGCTTTTTGCTGTTGCTGTTGCCGTTGCCGTTGCAGTTGCAACAGTTGCCCCGGTGTCCGTAACTAATAAAAATTTCAATTTGTACGCTAAACGGTTATTGACGTATTACCGCTTTGGCCAGAAAGCCAAGCCAGGCAACAGCAACAGCAACGCCGGCAGCAGAGATGGCCAAGAGCCAAACAGCCAAGGCATTCGCACAAGGTAGCAGCAACGCCTTTAGTTATTGTTTCTTTTTGCTGCATGCAACGCCTTCATAATGTTTTATTCATGCAACTCTGCAACTGCAACTGCAACTACAACTACAACTGCCACTGCAACAAGAGGCTGGCTTTCTTTCGACTGGCATTTGCAGCATTTTTGACCAAAACTGCAAAAATTTGAAAGCCAATTTTATATTGTCTGCTAATTTCAGTTATGGCCCCATCGTACAACGCCCTTGACACTGTTGCCGCACCTGTGAGTGTGTCTCTGTGTGTGGCAAGCTTAAATTTAAGTATATGCCACCAGCGCAGTGTTTCGTCTAATCATGTCAATTTTCGTATCCGGCCGCATCTTAATTACAGACACATTAAATCAGATCTCTGTGCGCCAAATTATTGTCTATCTTTATGGTAATTATTGCTATGGTAACTGACTTAATTACATAACTCAGACAAGGCGAGGCGTCTCTCCTTCCTCCTTCTTCTCGCCCTCCTCTCCTTCAAATTGCATACAATTTGTTTTAGGCAATGCCTGAAGTACGCTTTAATGTCAAATCCGATTGTCGAGAGGCAAAAAAACACGGTCTAAATTTAGATGTCTTCACTGATGAGGCAAACAGATTATTGCTGAAGCCATTTATAATCACCGTGGAACGTTGAACTCTTCACGATTTTAGGTAATAACAATCGTAATGGCACTTCATTGATCGAAGACAACAAAATTATACGTTAACTTTTTAAGTCAAATTAGGAGAGTACAATAAAATGGAAACTAATCATCTTCCGCAAGTCGCAGATTAAATACTCTAAGCATGCTGACAAAGTATACTAATAATGAAATTAATGTTAGCTTAGCAAATTCTCTTTATATCTTTATATTATTTATATTAAATATATTTTTATATTCAAAGTAAGTTACATTCTTACCAATTAATTTCAGTCTCTAAATATACTCACATTTCACATCTTTTTCTTATGACAAAGTAGATCGATTTAATAAACTGGTAATAATTTATATTTATGTTATTAAAGATGTGGATAGAATAGAAAGATACTCTTACTGCAATTCCGATCGCTCCAATTGTTCTTATGGCAATTATAACTCAAAGCGACCTAATTTTAGTACAACGTGGTCAAAGTTTGTGGGGTACAGTTTAACTTGAATAGTTCAGATTTAGTCTAGAAAGCTAACTTAAAAGGCTAATTTAATTTTTAATGTGTGGTCTAAGCTTTAAATCCAATTAGAAAGATCTACGATATCTACATCCAGAAATAAATATGATATACAGGCGTGTTCCACAAAGCTCTGCCAACAATTGCTTTTGTACCCAACTGTTCCAAATGTTCATTTTTATTATTTAATTAAATTGTATTCAATAAATTTTAAGTTCATTTTAAGGTTTAAAATTTTTATTTACGGTTGAAAGCATTAGTTGCTTGTTTGAGGACATCAAAAAATGACTTTCAGTTGCTATTCGGTTGCTTTGTGAAGCACACCTGATAGCATTTTCATTGGTTTTATTAAAGTGTATTGCCAATTTTGTTTCTAAAATAAATAGCCAATGCACTTACTGATACACTTCGTTACCTATTTCTATATACTAATATTAATACCCTTTGGAAGGGTATAACAGATTTCAGGAAGCAATAACTAAAATGCCGTTGAGAAATAATGATGCCATAAATGGGACTTAAGAGTAAAAAAAAAAGAAAAAGAAGAAAAAAATACCCGGAAAGAGCTTGATTAACGGCATTTGACCATATTAAAGAGAGACAGAAAGTATTGTCGCCAGTTCGTCAAACAAAGAACTACCCCACAATCCTGATTGCCTCCCACAGACAATTGCCAATTAAGGCGATTCGCGATCGTTGAAAACACATTTATTTTCCATTTAATTAACTTCCTTGAACGCTCAACATGTTTTTACATAATTATTGCAACAACAACAACAACAGTAACGAAAGCAAATTAAATTAAACAATGCCAACAACAACAACAACTGCAAGTTATGTAGGTCACACAACAACAGACAGGCCAAAATGCAAGGGAACCAGCTGAAGAAACAACAACAAGACTGATCAACTGGCTCAAGTCGACATAAAAGGCTAAACACATCCAACTGTACAATCGCATAAAGATCACGATTAAATGAGTGCACAATTGGATCAAATTTGCGCCAAGAGTGAAGCCAAAAACTAAACGAACCACCAACAACAACTGTGGAGGGAACTCTTTTTTTTCAAATGGCTCATAAAACTGGAGGCTCGTTATTGTTGTTGTTGTCGTTGCCGTTGCTGTTGTTACTGCTGCAGTTGTTGCATGGCAGTAAAATTGAATGCGTGTGGGTTGCAATGTGACACATACTGTCATTATTACCAGGCAACAACCTCTAGTGGCATATACCGAGGCCTTAGCCTGCCTGTCCAGGCTCATATTACCGAAGCTCAACGCGAGTTGGCGGCTCGTTACAGGAAAAACTATTCATTTCTTTTTTCTTTTTATTTTCTTTTTGCTTTTTTTTTTGGCCATAGAAGCTGAGACTCGTCGCATTTGCCGTAGAAATTTATGTATTATGCAATCGTCGTCATTGCCATTTGTTTATACTAAGTTTTTAATAAAACTGCCAAGACTAAAGTTGACATCGTCAATGGTCAAGGAAGGCGTGTAACTTTAGTCTGTTATTAATGATACATAAAACTAAAAGAGCTTATATTCGTTGACAATTTATTAATTAATATATATAAGTTAAGGCAAAATGCGGCAAGCTCTGGGCAAATATTTGTTTATCTGATATGATCGAGTTTAAAATAATCTGATCTATGGAACGATTACTCTCCTCCACTTCAGGGCAAAAATGGCAGACTTGTATATATGTAACTTAGTGCAAATCCATTGCAACGTGAATTCTTGTCAGTCATTTAATAAATTCTAAATAAAATTAATACATGAGAAATTACTAATAAATGGTTTGCAATGGTTTGAAACTAAATGTTAAATAAATCTTAAAAAAATTACATTATAATGTTTCGAACTAGGAAAATATCCAGTCTAAGACTTGCAGGGGTAAAAATGAACTTCGATAGATCAAGAATCTGCTGATCATAAATATAACATAAATTAAATGGGAATGTATACAGTATCACAAATAAAACTGTAAAGTGTCAAAAAGTCTAATTTATATAAAGAATGTGCCTCCGTGGGAGAATAAGTAAACTTCTTTATACGAAACATAATGTTAATGTAATATGATTTACAACTTAAGCGATTTTAACACTTCCTTTCTCATGATTAATCAAAAGTTGGAATGTAAATTGTTGAGCGCATTTAAGTGTGTTTGAAAACACAGACAATATTACATTTAACCAGCTTAGTCAGACATATATCACCAACATTAAAAGTTTGTGCACTTTCAAATCCTGTTGAATTGTACAAAAGCTATTCGGAACATAATAAAATGAGTTGTTTGCCCTGCTTTTTGAGACATAAAGAACGAGGATGGATTGCCAAATTCCAAAGATCTATGGTGTTAATTGAAAGGTATGCCAGACTAGACAACAACAACAATTGCTACTTCTCCTAGTGAAAGCCAAGGAAGCAACACAGTGAACAACAACGAATAACAAACAACATTGCCACTGATTAGCCAGTAGCAGCACCTTGGAAAATGGCAATAAATTGTTGCACTTGAAATAAAAAGTAATGCTGAAAATTGTAACATAAAGCAACTGTCACACATAAAAATATCAAGCAACTGCAGAGACCAGATCCAAGTCTTAAACTCCAGCTCCAACTCCATCTAAGAGTCGGGACTTTGACTCTGTCTCTGTCTCTGACTGTGACTCTGTCTCCAAGTCCAAGTGCAAAGGAATTTTCAGTTGCGGTTGCAGTTGCAGTTGCAATTGCAGCCGTTGACTGACTTGCAACTGTCACTTTTTGGCCAAGTTGCATGTCCACGCCAATTGCTACTATTTTCATTTCGTTTGCCGCAACGTTGACAATTTTATTTTATTTTTCCTTCTTATATTTTTCTTCATTTTTTCTGGTGTTACATTCACCCAACGGGCGTCGACGGTTGCGTGGGCTGCGCTTAGTGAAAATTTGCAAAAATATTTGGTCAAAATGTAAAAGTTATTTGGCAACAGAGGCCGCAACAGGATGAGGAGAGAAAAGGGGCAACGACTGTGGCATCGTCGTCGTCGTCTAGCAAATGTTAATTTACGATTTCAATTTGGCGGCTGGAAGCATAATTTATGCTCCTTAATTGAACCGGCTTACGGCCTGGACAATGTGCCGCACTCTAGGAGAGGTAATGTGATGTGGGAGGGTGGGTTACTTGCAACAACTTGAACTTCAAAGAGCGCACTAAGTTATGACATGAAAGTCGGTTAGTCACGTCTGCAACATAGTCGTTGTTGTCTGTTGAGGCTGCTGCTGCTGCATGTTGCATTTGACACACATTCGAATCAAGTTGTAGTCGATGTCGATGGATTGCCGTTTGCTCAAGGTCAGCACAAGTTCCATGACGCGCAGCTTTTGTCAGTTGTAGGCCTGGCCATTGCACAAATGAACCAATTTATATGAATTTAAGCTAAGTTTGTAGCTAATTCAAGGGCATGCTGGTAGCAACAGCTACAGCAGCAGCAACAACTGTTGGTCAGACACAAAAGCAAAGCAATTTATTTCAATTTAGAAACTCGTGTGTGGCAGTTGAACAAAGAGTGAGGGAATGGAATGGGGAGTTTTATTTGAAATAAATGAGGTTGTAATTGAAAAATGCCTCATTAAGTCAAGCTTGCATTTAAAAGCTGTTAAATGTAGCTATAGATACCGTATGCAGATGTCGATATGTTTCATGAGGAAGTTAGAGTGCTGACCCAACAACCTTCAAACAACTTTCGTTGCAAGTTGGTGGCATGCAATTCGAATCCCAAAAGGCAACACCTTTCCACCTTTCGCTTGTGGCAAGACACAAGGCACATAGCTGCAAGTTAGTCAGGCATATCAGGCTGCAACTTCACACACAATAATAACAGCAACAAAAATAATGAAAAAAATGACAAAAAAAAGCAACTGCAACTGCAACTGGTACGGTGAGTGCTTTCTAAAGTCCATTAAGGCAAAGGCACTGCGAGTCTCAGCTAATAAGCAGCGCCACACAAATCTTGACCATAATAATGCAAATTGAGCAACTGTTGCAACTTGCAACCAATGATGATGATGATGATGCAATGTGAACCCCAAATCAACTGCAAAATAACCGCAATTGTAAATATGTGTATGTGTTTGTTTGTGTGTGTTGGCTGATATCCTCCATCCTGGCTAACAACAAATAGAAAATACATACACTAGTAAGTATTGCAACTTGGCTGGTTGATTTGTAGTATTTTGGCCAAGCTGGCAGGCGGGTAATGGCCCTCTATTATTGTTAACTCGATTTGGACAAACACAGAGCGTCAAATTATTGTTATTATTTCCGCCTCGCAACAAATTGGCAGCAAAAATAGACAACAACAAAAAAAAAACAAGTCGAAAGCGAAATTGGGCACAGAAAATTGGCATAAAGCACAATCTCTTCCCACCCTAAGGGGGCATAATCAATGCGACGTAGACATATGTTTTTAATAGTTAAATGGCAACATTTTTCGGCTCGTTTCGTAGCTGATACAAATCAATCATTATACTTTTTGGAGGCACAGTATAATTTGTACCCTTTTCGCTTGTTTTCACTTCCTATTAAATTATATTTGGCATTTAACGTTTGTCACAAAGTGGGCGCTCCACCAGCACCACCAGCACCACAAACAAATTGACATCAATTACACGACAACCGACTCCTGTTACAATCGAGACTCTGGAGTTGAAGTTTGAGTTTGAGCCGAGGGCTTTTTGTGCCTGCAACAACAGCCTCTGGGATACGAAGTGGGCGCGGCTTCTGACGGCTTTTTGGGTTGCATTTGACGCGCGTTCATTCGAGGAATAAAAATGAAACAAAACTTCACAAAAGTGCCTTTTGCCCCACCATCAACGCCACCGCCATCGCCATCGCCCCCACCAGGTGGCTGGCATTGCAACTCTCAACGTGATTGAGTAATTTTGATTGTCTTGTGGCAGAAGTTTATCAAGCCAAATAATATTAACGACATGCTCGGATTGTTGCTGCTGTGCAAAGACCAAAGTCTGAAGACTGAAGACTGAAGACCAAAAAGCCTCAAAAGCAAAAGGCCAAAAGAAAGGCAAATAATGCGACTGCCGCACGTCATTTATGGGTGGGTCGAAGTATACTTTTTTTCCTCATTTTTGCTCTTTTATTCATTTTTTTTTTGGATGTCGCAACATTTTTAATTATGCTCCTGCTGCAGTTACCAAAAGCTATTGAACTGAAAGTCAAGCTTGTGCAACTTTGAAAAATAAATTGCTTTTAGCCTGATTGCAGTCGATCCTTCCCACAAAAGGGAGTTTAAATTGTTAATGCATATTAATCATGCAGGAAAACTTGCATATTCAAGTGGTGAATTCTTAGTGATGCCAAAACTGAAAGATTACAATACTCTACTGTACTGTTCTCTTAACTTGAAACTTTATTCTTGACTGCGTTCGATGTTGTTTACATTAATCTGACATTTAACGAGAAAGTATTGTACTCGGTCATCGAAGAACTCCCCAGTTGCCTCTTTGACACAAATTTATCAAAGTGCCGGTAACTAAATACTTCACTAACAAATATCAAAAACCTTCACCGCCTGATGATACCCTGTAATCATTGAGAGAATAAGATATTGAAGAAAATATAGTATTCTAAGAGCGGAAGACAGGATATCTCCAGATATTACGAGGGTTCCTGCAACTGTTTTACTTAAAATTTGATTTCACGAATGAGTTCTAGTGTGCCTAGAATAAAAAAGGCCACTCTAAAAACTTTAGCGAATTCAGATCTGAGACATCTGAGACAATTTTTCATCCCTCTTCGCCCACAAATCCACAAGAAAGAAACTTAAACAATCGTTCAACATTTTATAAGATAAGTATTGACATACTAAATAGTAAATAGGAGTTAGTATATCATACACTTTTTAACTGGATTCATCCGTGTGCCCTGCTCACACTGAAACTCCTTTGCAAATTCATCAGAGTTTGACAGCGTCCCAATCACTCGAAATTGATAAGGAACATGTTCATCTACGATGGTCAGAAGTTTGCTTCCATGTGATTGCCTATCGATGCACCAGACTTGTGCAAAGCTGATAAAGAAAAGCTGTTTGTTAGTATAGTTAAGTGTTGGTAGTCGTTCCTTAACATAAAGCTTGCTGCCAGCTTTGTTGACGGACGAGTCCTGTTCCTCAAGACATCTCATATAGGCGGAATAGGCCAAACGTAAACCACCACTATCCGCAATATTCTCCGCTTGTCCATCTGTTTTGAGCAACAATCGACCGTTGTAGGTGTATTTACTGTACTGATCCGTAAAGCAACGCTGGCGATTCAAAAAATTAGCCGAAGATTCCTCATCCCACCAATCATTGACGTTGCCAAGCTCATCGAACTGCCGTCCAGTACTATCAAAGCCATGGATGAGCTCATGACCAATCACCGAGCCCAAAGAGCCAAATTTGATAGCATTAGGATAACTGGCATGAGACAGAATGTATGGTTGGAGCAGGGAAACAGGCACAGTGATAGTATTTTCCGAAGGGTTGTTAGCTGGGGCGAGGCGCGTTTCTTCAGTTGGCAATAATAAGTGTTTGCTAAAATCCCTGCCCTTGTGGGCGCGTACTCTCATAAGCTCCTTTAGATTGTCGATAAATTTTCCATTAGATTTCAGGTTCATAAGCTTGAAATCCTCGGACAGATCTTCGTTAGCATATGAATTCACCTGAAATTTCATCGCAGCCAGTTTCTTAATAGCCACCTCTCGGGTCCGGTTTCCTATCCAATTTATAGATGGATCGAACTGCATTTTATGCTTGAAAGCTGACTTTAATTTGCTCCAGATGTGTTCAAGGTCGTCGGATATGGATATGGTTTCATTGTTGTAATGCCGATAAATCATGTTATCTAAATGCTTTGGAAAATACCAAAAGGTCTTCTCCAAACATTTCTGCTGTCGCTTTTCCTCTGTATCGCCCAATACGAAAGTAAATTCGTCAATCAATTTATAAAATATGTAGTTGGCCAGAGTTCGCTTAGATGTTTTCTGAATAACCTTGATTAGATTCGTTTGATAAAGCGGATGAAAATCAAATACTTTCTTGACCTTTTTTCCTATTGCAACATCAACGAGTAGCTTTATATCTAAGGTAGGAGCATAGATTTTCTGCATTTCATCAAGTGTCCTTACTATCACCGATTTCTTTACATCCAAATCATCAGCTTCATTCGGAAGACCGTTGGCGAGTTGTACTTCCAGTTCCATTAGTTCTTTTGCCGTTTCAAGCGCTAGTTTTTTCCCTACGCCCAAACATAATCTTAGCTGAGCTGCCATTTTTAACATATACAAACTACGCAAAAATTTCGTATGGTTGTTTAAATACATTCCTCGGGTGACAAGTGAAAAATCCGGTTGACCAATGGCCACAATGTTGACTGATTTGTTGAATAAGTCTAATGTTACCTCGGCTCCCAAGATAATTTTAATGCCATAGAAAAAGTTTATGGTCGCAGTGGTGTTCAACCAGTCAAAGTTCGACTCCTTCCACTTCTCTCCCTCTAAGATAGGCATTTCACCGAACTGTTTAATCAGAGTCTTGAGTCCATTTCGAAATTCTTCGTCAAAGCTTTTCAAACGGGTGCAGGACTTGTAAAATTTCCTTATCTCCCTGTCTTCTTGGGTGTCTTTTATTTTATCTTCATTTCGAAGCACATGGCCTATTTTGTTAATTAAGCCATATGCTAGACGCCCAAAAACTCCAGTTGAAATATGGGAATCGTTGGCTTTATGAATCTGTTCGTAGTTTCCGCAGGCAAACTCGTAGAAATCTTCGCATGGATCTATACTCTCATTCATAAAACTTTTCATTTCCGCTGCCTTTGCTAGTCGCTTAACATCATCGTCATTTTCTTGCTGTGGGGCTGCCCAGCCACATTGTAGAATTCCACTAACCAAGAGCAGTGCTAATCCATATAGAGAGGCACTAAATTGTGCTTGCATTGCTATTTCTCCGATGTGTCCCTGTTACTTATTGTGTTGATTGTCTTCGACTAACAGCACCATTCTTAAAATGATCAGAAACTTAAACCATATCCGAAGCAAATAAAGTTAACGGCCATTACACAATTTAACCTAGTATATGTAACTGAAACAGTAACCGAAACAAAACGTTATGTGCCGAGACCGAAAATCTGTAATCCGAGATAATCTAAATTAATAAAATTTAGATGTACATATGTAACTACTGAACAGTTTTTGCAAGAAAACACTTAAATGCGAATATATATTTTGTTCATATAGCCTTTTTGTTTTTCAGTATTATTAAGAGATCTAGAAATATTTTAAAGATATTGACATGAAATATCGATTTCTAAATAAAAGTTTATAAATTCATAAAACATATATATGTATAAGTTTTTAAGGAGTATGACGACAGAAAATTTATTTTACCCGAGTTCTAATACACTGTCAATAAATGTTTTTTTAAATAAGGACAAATTCCAGTCTAGCTTAAAAATAAATTTCTTCTTACAAAAATGGTCGAGCTCAATTTTTTTTCCAGTGTGAAGTATGTTTTGGCTGAGCTATAATACATAAAAGCTACAGCTTAACGGACTTTAAAAAAAAGCTCTCTATGTATTTTTTACCTTTCATCTAAGAACAAACAATATTAAAAATAAAACACAATATTCCCCTTAAAGTTGTCCTTTCAAAATAAAATATTCTTAGGCCAATATTCTTGATTTAAGAAGCCTGATTTTCCAGTGTACACACCGAGCATTTCGTAGTCGATCACTCCCTACTACAACTGTTTGTTTGCGCTCGTATTTTAAAGATTTGCCCTTTTGCGGCTTTTGCAATTTACTGGGTCAATTTGGAGCAGCACCTGGAAGCGAATACTACGTGCTGTGCAGTTTTTCAACATCGATGTACTATCTGATGATTGCACATATCAAATTTCACATACCACATAACTTTTAAAGCCTTTTAAAGACCATTATCAATGCCCCCAAAAAAAAACTTGAAGTACAAATTAATGAGGCAATGCAACAGCCTTTTTTTTTGGCCAACATCAGATTGAATGATACAAAACAGTTAATAGCATTACCAACGTGAACATTCGAAGCAGTTGTTGAAGTTGTTGCAGTGCCAGCTGCACAAGGTCAGATGCGTAAAATTATTAATTAAATCATTAATGTAATAAATTATTTACTAAGCGAGCCATTGAGATATGACCATAGCCAAAACACGCATGAGTCATTACCAGAAATTACAACAAAAACAACAACGACAATGTAGACAAATAGCTGGCAATGTGCGAAAATGCTGCAATTAGCATGTTGCGGCATCAGTATCAGCAACAGCTGCCAGTGGAAGTTGTAAGGTAGCTGTGAAAACACTTTCCCAATCATCAAAGCCATTCAAACGCTTTTCAACTGCACGCGCACTAAACGGAATGTATCTGCCAGATACATATTGTGTTGATATATTAATGATGATTTCTCGTTTTTGGTTCGTGTCTTATGAATTGCATGATTCAACATACATAAAGTGAGACACTCTCAACTTAATGGTAGCTGCGTATCTTTTACACCATTCGCATTTGCAGTTGTTTATGTTGTACCTGTATCTGTATCTGTATCTTTAACTGTAGCTTTGTATCTGCATCTATTATTGACTCGCATCTCGTGCAGCTTTTCCTTTGGGGGGTGGGCGTCTTGTTGTAATCCAATTAACACACCCGCATCGTAATTTTCATTTTGTATTAAAATAAACAAATTTGATTCAATGTTTAAATAACGTGAGCATTGTAAAGAATAACTAAATACTCTTACTTATTGCGAGCAAGTGCGAAAATATGTCTAATTTACAAAGCTCAGTTGAGCAATGGAAATTGATGAAAGATCTATGATATTAGCTTAAAGATAAGTAATCCGTTTAAAGTCCAACAGAATGATCTAATGTTTGACAGCTACAAACGAAGGTCAGTCGAAAATAGACATGCATAAAAAGTATTATATGCTTTGGCAAGATTTTAATAAATATGCCCCAAATTGCCAATTTGATTTGGCAATAGAAATCTCTGCTCGAAATATATATTAACACATATTATTGAATGGGTATATTTAGAGGCAGACGCGACAGTCGTGAATGAGTCACCTTTTGACGTCGTCGTCGTCGTCGTCGTTGAGTGATTTGTTGTTTGAAGATTTATTCATGGCGAAAAGCGTGAGTATTGCCTGGGCATTAGCTGCGCGAGACATTTGACACTAAATGCAATTTAAAGGCAATAAAACAAAGCGCAAAATCCATTTAAATAAATGCTCATTATGCATGCGGCGTCATATCTCGAGAACAGCTCGAGAATTGCTCAAAAAAAGAGCTGAAATTTGCATACAAGGGGCCAGGTATTGAGACGGAGACAGAGACTGTTACTTCGACTGACATGAGATGCAAAAGGGAGTGCCATGTCTGCAGAGACTATTTTTCTGTTTTTTTTTTGTTTTTATGTATATATAGTATTTTATTTTGGGTTCTCGGAGGCCTCGAGGTGACAACGACGCTGCCAACTGACACACTGACACTGACGAAGCTCGAAGGGGGCAGCGTCTAATTGATTAATTGCAAAACAACAGCACAACACGATTTGCATTTGGATTTTCAGATTTTTGATTTGGGACTTCGATGTGATTTTAGAATGCAATTGGAACTGTCAATTTGCATTTAATTCGGCGAAAATAAATTGCCGACTGACTCACGACTTGACTGCGGGTTTGCGCCGATCGGCAATGCCAATTTGGATTTAAATGATTCCACAAGGCTGAGATTAAGTATATGAGATTCGAGTACAAGTCCGAGTACGAGGAGACTGTCGAAATTACTCACAAAATGCAATTTAGATCTTAAGGCAATAAATCAATTTGTTATTGTTGATGCGTATTTCATATTAATTTGCATTATTGACAGCAGACTTATTCATTTATCGCTGACATTTCTGTCCGTTGACCTTGCAACAACAGTCGGATAATGCAACAAATTAAAAGCGTGGCAACAAGCAGCTTACATTGTATGCAACAAACTGGACAATATCAACAAAGTGCTGATGTCAACATTAAGCCAGCGACAAAATGAAGCAGATAACTGCGGTTTTTAATCAAATCAAATGCAACAACACAGATCATACAACAAAACACAACAACAACAACAAAAACAACAACCGACAGCTGAGAGTGGTAATGTAATAGGCACAACAACAAGAACAACAACAACAACAACAACGACAACAACAACTGCAATAACAGCAACAGCATCAATAAACAACCGAATGGAAAGTGTTAAAAATCTGATTATCATGCGGTGGCGCTGTTTTTCACATGCATGAACATTTTTCTTCCCTCTTGTTTTGCATGCCAAGCCGCAGTTGTTGTTGATGGTATTGTTGGTGTTGTTGTCGATGCGATTGTCTCAGGTAAATGAACTTATAATTGGCCATAGACAACACTCTTATTGCCTGCCACTGGCAACAGACATGCATGCAACAAAACAAATGTGCGAGGTACTTACTAATACAATGTTTTATGTACGTCCACAAATGTTGCAAGTTTTATAAGCGACTTTGATATCAATTAGGTTCACTTTTTATGAGCTACCCATTACCGCTTTATTGGTAATTGCCATACATATAAGTTGCCGCAATCGTAGACTTGCAGTTTTATATTTTTAAATTACATACATTACTATAAATTTTTTAATTTAAGTGATTACCCATCCATTAACATTTTTATATTTTTAAATGTTATCGTTTAAATAATCTCATTCCTGTTTTATTTTTATCATGTTTTTTTATACAATTCCTTATAGCTTGTTTTCATATAGTTACTAAAACACTTCAAAAATAGTCGGAATTAAAATACTTTTGATATTACTTTTTCTGCTTTGTCTTGTCCACTTCCGCTTCCTTTTCCAGCTCAATAATTTATATTTTAAAATGTTATCGTTAAAATAATCTTGTTACAGTTCTTAGATACTAAAAAAGTAGTCGGAAATTAAATACTTTTGATTTTACTTTTTCTTCTTTTTACTTTCAGTACTGCTTCTTTTTCTTTTGCATGATATTTACATATTGCAATATAAATTAGCGATTTAGTATTTTCAAAGGCTTCCCATATTTTATTATGACTACATCCAAGTTTATTTAATCTGATTGTGCAACCTCGGGAATGAGCTAAACAGCCACATTAATAACACCTTAACAGGATCAAAAGCTCCAATGAGGCAAGAAATGCCGCATGGTGGACAACCATTCATTTGATAAATATAAATAAATAGTCTTTAATAGCATGGATTTATATAATTAATTTTAATATGGAGCAATAAAATTTAAGTGCTCAAAAAAATAGCTTCTCGTTTAATTCAAATATCAGTTGAGGTAAAACAGATTCTACTTGTATTGATAGCATATATCGATAATTAATCTAATTAAACTTAAATAGAACCGAGATAAGTTTGTCGGAGCTGTAGCACTATTTTGCAGAGGGGAACAGGACACAAAATCAAATAAATTGAGGCATCAACCGAATATACAACATTGTGTGGCAGGAGCTTAATTAAAATGTCACCGCATGTGGCAGGCAATTTTTCAGCACATTTCAATATTTATCGCCAGCTGCCAGGACAAAGCAAATAAAATGATAAATATGTGCAGATATATATTTTGCGCTGTCCATTGTTGTCGATAACACATACAAAAAGCCAAGTAGCCACTACAACTGCCACTGAAAAAGCCACAGCCCCATTTTGTTGAACCACCAACTGCAGCACTAAGCAAATGATAATAAACTTTCACGCCCATTAATTGGCTTTGCGTGTTTTTTGTCTTTTGTCCGTTTCTGTAACTGGCAAGTGGACTATGGACAGTGTACAGTAGGCTGTGGATGATGACGATGACGTCGCTGGCGCTTGGGCAGCGTGTTTTTTTATAGCTTGTAATTCGTCAGCATGCGATGGGTAATATTATGGTGGCAACCATGAAGCCTGCAAACTGCAATGCCATTGCACAAAAAAGGTCATAAAACAGCAAACAAAAGTAAAAACACTTTCACTGCAACCTTGAGAGTACTTCCATATCCCATGTTGCCTGTTGCCAGTTGCCAGTTGCAAATTGCAAGTTGGCAGTTGTAAGATCTTGGTGTATAAAGCCTGTCAATGGGTCAGTTGCATGTACACATCAAGAGGCTGATGCCCAATTAACCACATTTGTTACGGGCTCGTTTTGTGATTTCATTTCAAGTTCGATTACGCAAAAGTTCTCTGGCCAGACGGAAAAGAAAAACAAAAGACTTGAGCAACAAACTCGTTTGGCATGCTATCTGCATGTTGCAGATGCCGCCAGCCGAATGCCGAATGCCGCTTGATGCATGCTGCCTATTGAAACGAACTAAATTAACAAAATCATATATCACCGGATACTTGAACGACCTCCCAGGGAGTTGACTCCCCTCCAGTGGAATCGCCGCTTGTTGTTGGCCTGATTTATGTCTTGCCAGAGATGAAATGAATTGTGTAACCCTTTTTTTTTGCCAGCCCAGTAAGTATACATAAAGCAAGTTAACGCGAATTTCTTGTTTTTGATCGTGGGCAGAAGCAAAGGCAAAGCCAGCAGCATCATCATCATCATCAGCAGGCTCTTCCATCTTCCATCTGTTGCATCTCATCTTCAAGGAGGTGCTGCTTATCGCTGCAAGCTCATCGCAGGCACGTTGTGGCCATAAAGCAAATCAAATTGCAACAATTGTTGGTAATATGTTAATAAATTTTTGTGCTTCCTTTTTGGCCAGCAGCTTCACTTTCATTAAGTTGTGAGCGATTCTGAATGTGGTTCGTTTAAACTGAATTTATTACTAACTTGGCCCATACGTGGGCCCTGTAATTTCAATAAGATTGCAATCGCAGGCAATCCTACGCAATATCAACTTGTATTACGCTGATTGTCATTATCTTTTATTTGGTTAACTTTCCAAAACTGTGGGCAAGGAATCAAAGATCATTTCAATACAAAGGTAGTAATATTATATTCTCTCTATTGATGATTAATTCCACTTAATTAAAAGTCATATAAGCTTATGTCCAACGACAAATAGTACTTTATGTTTAAACTAATGATTAAAACAATGACTAAACAAATTACAAAGGTTTTTCCTGAATTGACATAAATATTTAGCAGCTGAGCTCTAAAAGCTTTAATACTATTTGTTGCAAAATATTTAATTGCAAATTGTTTAGCAAAAAAGTTTCTCATCATCGCTTAACTATTTCTGTAATTACTTATTGTTGAAAATTATTATTAAAGCCACATGCAATTAATGGTCGACCACATTGTAAATTGAAACAAAAGGCGGCAACGGATTTGTCGACCACAAAAGTTCTCATGCTTGTCAATTGACAACAACATCAGTCAATGTGCTTGGCCAACCGTAAATCGTAAAGTAAGTTGGAAGTTAACTTATGAGTATTAGCCATGCAGTTTGGCATTTTAGCCAAATATGGCGACGGATTTGAGCGGCAATTTATGTGATTTGTGCGAGATTTTGGCAAATGTTGCGCCAGTGTCTGTTTGGCCCAATGCCAATTGACTTGTTGTTGTCGATGCAATGAGCAACATGTGGCATACAGCAACAGGCCAGGCCGTCCATACCAATCCTCAATAGATACCCACAAGTCGACTTATGTCCGAGACCGAGACTAAGACTGAGACGGAGACTGCGACTTATACAAAACTTTATGGCTTAAATCGCATTTACTCGCATCAGAACAAAATCAGCTTATGGCCAACTCACACAGACAACAGACAACTCGATAGAGCCAACATACAGTAGCCCTGTTGTGGATCTGTTAACTTATCTATTTTGAAAAAGAGAAACGCACTTCCAGCAGTCATAAACTTGAGCATTAAGGCTTAGGAGGCAAGTGGCGTGGGCAGTTGAAAAGATGAAAAGCTAAAAAAGGTTCAGCTGAGTTGTGGCCTGTTGTGTTGGCTTAGGTCAAGGCAAAGGTGCATTTACTAAACGCAGGCACTGTGTGCACGACCTTGATTCTCCTGGTACTCGTACAACAACTTAATTTGCCCATAATGAGAATCAGCTGGCTGACTGACTGACTGGCCAAACAAGCGTTTCTGATTTACCACAAAGGAAAAATGAAAAAGAAAAAGGGAAAATGAGAGGCGACGCTCCTCTTTTCGTCGTAATCCTGTAACCATGAATTATGCGAGCCCCAACCACAAAACCATTTAACAAAATGCACAAGCAGGCAGGCTAAACCATAATCATTGTAGAACCTTGAAGTGCATTTTTAATGCCAGTGCTTGTCTGATAAGATTAAGTCATGAAAAAGGCTGCGCCCAGTTAAAGTTGTTAGCAACACACAGACAACAATAAATGGGAGAGCGAGAGGAATAGCATAAGGGAGAGAGGGGTGTGTAGAAGGGGGCGTACTATTTACGAAAGTGCTTAGGTTAGAGTCTCGAGTGTGTCTACATGACTCTCACTTTTAGGCCACAGGAATGAGCTGAGCTTGTCCAGAATTGCAAAGCACTTTCCTGCATCACGACAACTAAGGCAGTAACTACAGCAACAGCTAAAGTAACAACAAAAACAACAACTACAACTACTATAACAATTGCGAACAACATTTTTAATGTACATTTAAATGTCGATTTTGCAAATTGTTGCCTGTTGTTGTTCAATTTCAATTATGTTCGTTGCGCAATGCGTTCAAATTGCGCGTACTTTTATTTTTGTGGTCTCTCGTTTTTGTTGTTGTTGATGTCGATTTTAATGCTGCTGTTGTTGTTGTTGTTGTTGTAGTTAGCTAGCCAAAATAGTCATTGGCTTTTGTCTTTGACTGTGCCTGTAGCTTTGCAAATTGTTTCCGCCTCTTGCAACTTAATTGTCTTGAACAACATAATTTGGCCACATTTACTAGAGAAGCGGCAAACAAACAACAACCACAAATTTTATGTAAGTTAATTTCAATTTGTTCGCACATGAAAGTTGCCTGGCGGATTCTCAGCGTGCAAAGAGAAAGAGATGTGGCGAGGGAGGGGTAGGAGTAGGGGGTGTTATCGACCTAAAAAACAAACAGAAACAGACAAAAAAACTGCCAATTCATGCAGTTTAAAACATTTGTTCGACATTTCAAAAGCGGAATTCAATGGCTCACAAAAGAAAGGCGAAAAGGAAAGAGAAGTCTCAATTCTCCCGGAACGAGGTTGTTGACCTTGTCAACATTCACCGTTTCTTGCACGTGAACTAACTTTTGTCCAGCCAGCAATTAACTTATTTTTGCAGCTGACAAAGACAAGCTAAAAGCTAAAAGCTGAAGCTGAAGCTGAAGCTGCCACTGATTGCAATCATCCTATCGACATGCCACACAAGTTGCCACACGGTCTGATTGTGAGTCTGTATCTTGTCTGGCAAATTCAAATTGAATATGTACTATGTATCTTTTGGTCAACTGATGGGAGTGCAGCACGTGCTATGTTTATGGCCAAATGAATACATACCTTGGCTATGAGTCAGGAGGCGGTGTCGTAGTCAAAGTTGGTTGTTCTATCTCAAAAAATATATATGTACATGTAATCTCATGCATCGCTAAATCATCGACATGCAAAATGCTGACTAACCAACTGAGACGGCCAATGAAATGAAATGGATCCCAGGCATTTGGAAAGTACTCACAACAACATTGGCAATGTGTTGTTGTTGTTGTTGCTCTTGTTGCTGTTGTTGGTTGCGATTTCCGCGAAATGTTTGCCATGATTCACTGAACAGTTTGTGGCATGTTCGGGTACTCGTACTTGTACTCGTAATTTATATGTAGATTATGGCAACAAAGCCATATGCTCAATTTGATTTTCAACTGACAATATGTTTGTTAGCATTGTCATTTTCTGAAGTTGTGATGGAAAGTTGCAATTGCCAAGTCACTCAACTGCAACTCGAGTACAGCAACAGCAACAACAACAAGCGCTGTTGTAACTGCCTAACCTAACAGACAAACAACAGCAGCAACAACCAAAAAATAACATTAAGAAACACAGATTTAGACAGTCGCCTCAATGGACACGCTGAATTGACTGATTTAATACCCTAGAAGTTGCAGAAACTAGTTGGAGTGTCTAAAAAACCATAAACATATTCTCTTACCTCTTACTAAACATTGAATACAAGGTATGTTCTAGTCAAGTTTAACTGAGAATATACCCAAAGTTGCAGTCTGCTTTTTTCCCCCATTCAACAGGGTATCTGTCAGCCGATTTGTTTATATATTGGTTGTTGTTTTTATGTTGCTGCAAAACATTTTTACTAATTGCACATGAACAACGTTTATCACTCCGACAACATCAACTGTCAACAACAGCAACAACATGCACCGCAAAGGAGTAAACAGGCGGGCAGCTGCTGTCTCTCCCCTCTCTCTCACATTCACTCTCTCCCACTCTGTCTTTCTCTCTCTATCTCTTACTTTGTTGTTGATTGTTGTTACTGGAGCCGTTACAAGGAAAACTCATAAGCATTATCATTAACAATATTATTGTTGTTGTCATCAACAACAGCAGCAGCACCAACAGCACAGCAAGAGCAACAGCATCATCAACAACCACAACAAACAGAGAGACAAGCTGAGGAGTTTTCAGACTCTGCCTTCGCATAATCAGCAAGGCATTTAATAATTTTTATGTTTATATATTTTGTAAATTTTCATACGCCCACGCAGCAGCAATGTGGGAAAGTTGTTGCTGTTGGTGGTGTGTTGCCGATGGTGTTGCTGTTGCTGTTGTATTGTTAACGGCGTTGATTTGTCGTAAAGCTTGCGTTAAGTGGTCATCATTAGTTAAATATGTGCATTTTTCTTTAAGGATTTTCGCGGCCTGAGATAAACTTTGTTTCGTTGTTGTCGCTGTTGTTGTCGCTGTTGTTGTCAATGTGGTTGTTGTTGTTGTTGCTGCTGCTGCTGCTGGTGCTGTTACTGCTGCAGTTGTTACAACCTTCAAATTGCCATAATTCATAGCTGGCAGGCGCAACTTTCCTTTTCATAGCAATTTCACTGAATTTGCTACCTTAAATTTAAGTGCAACTTCAAAGTGTGTCAGAGAATTGGTAAAAACAACTAATTGAATTAGCTGCCAGCTGATCACATAAATTGGCAAGTCATTAAAATGAGTCAACTGGTTGGTAGCAACAGTACTTAACGGAAGCTAGTCAAATTAAATTGAAAGACAATTAACCTGATTAGCGTGCGACTTGCAACATGTGGCCGCAACATGCATATGTTGCTACTGTACTTACACATAGTATAGGATAGCGGTACATTTGTATCGTTAGGAAGTCTTAAGCCTGTGATTCCAGCTCTAACTTTACAACTGACTCTGTTTGCTGGCCAGGCGAGATCATTAATCACAAGTTGGCCGGGGACTGCAGCACGGATACGTAATTTAGTGACCATAAATAAAAGAAACTTTGCCGAGTGAAATTGAAATGTTTTAAGCGATGAGACAAATGCTCGACTTGATTGCAGCTCAGTTATACTATGAAGTTTCTTCTCTTTTCCATTTTTCCATTATTTTTTGCTCTGTTTTGGCACTTGCTGAGTCTGCGATTAATGACATTTTGTATCAATTTGGATGTTGTTTAAGAAAACAGCGCTCAATACGCATTTACAGTTGGCCAACTGATTGATGCATCCAATGAACTAATGTAGCTTATAGCCCAACAACATACACATACAAATGTATATATGCCACATCCATGTACATACATATATCTCGGGAGGATGCCCACATAGTTTTACGGCACGTAGTTCACGCCCATAAAATTTGTATAGGAAACAAAAGACTTAGGCAACGAACTTGCATGCTATATCAACTGTTGCGGCTTAGGGCCATTCATACATTTTATGACAGCAATAGAACATAAAATAGTAAAATTCAACAGCAACAGCTCACATAAAATTGCCTTCTGTGTTGTTGACGGGGAGAGAAAGTGTTGTAGGGGGCCGCATTGTCATCGCAGTGACATCTGCGAGAAAATACTCGTAGTAAAAATAAATTATTGCTAAAACAATAATCAAGAAACAACAGAAAGAAAGAAGCAAAGGAAAGAAAAGACCAGGCGCGTGTGTTGTAATTTCAATTAATGCGCCATATAAAAACAAAACTTTTAAAGCTTTGTGCCTATTTCGCCCGCTTGGCATTTAATTAAAACATGTGACGGCATTTATGATGGGCGGGCATCTTGAGCGCATCATGCGTTATAAACAAAGGCACAAACAACAACAATAATAACATCAAGATCAGCCAGCATAAGGCGATAGAAACAGTGAGAAAAAGTGTGAAAGAAATGCCTCAAGCTCCAAGACCGCTGCTCGATCGCCCGTCGGGCTGCTGCGGAATTTCAAAAGAAGTGAAATTTTTGCCTTGCTTTTGAATGTGTGTGAGAACCGCAAAGCAATTAATTTGTACAAAATACCCTAGAGCTATCAAAATCTACCACTAGGGTATTAGCTGCTGGGATAAGCTGGTAAGAATGTGGAATATAGAGAATATTGCAAAACAAACGAAATGGGAAGCTAATATTTATAGTATTTAATGATTATTAATTATAGTATGATTAATATATTTAAATTAAATTTGATTTAATAGTAGCGTTTCATATTTAATAAGAACAAATTACGCTTAATTTTAAAATTATTTAATAATATTGAATTATACCATTATTATTAAACCTAATACTTATTAGCAAAAAAAATAAGAGTATAATTAAATGATAAAATTATAGATTAAATTTACTCAAATAACTAGCAACAAAGTTGCTGATAAATTATTCTAATTAATAATACAATGTTGCTAGATCGTGTAGAGTATCAATTAGTACATAACAAATATGTATCTAATGGCAGACTTAGTGCTGTTTTGTCCTCCACACTTTTGCCAAGTTGGTAGCAGAAAGTATTTTATAAATTAGAGCAACACTTGCTGAGCTGCTAGCGGCTGCTGTTGCTGTTGCCGTTGCTGTTGCCAATGCTGTTGTTGTTGCTGTTGCCACTGACGTTTTTTGCCGCCGTTGCTGCCGCCGTCTTGATGCCGCACCTTGCATGCGAAAATCTTTTCACGCCTCGGGCCAGGCAACATGCGAAAAACTAATTTCGGCGCACACATCGTATGTCTTGCTCTTGCTGGCTGTGGGTCTAACTCCGACATGCCATGGCAATGCCGGAAGATGTTTCAATTTTGTGAAAAATCGCAACAATTAAGTGATTTAGGTGGCCCGATTTCTAACATTGTAACATTTCCAGCTGTGTATGGCAATGTTGGGTCACATTTTGATGCGACATCGGGATGACATCATTTCATTTAATCGAATTCAAATGTTCGATACATTGACAACCTGTGTATGTTTTGCATAATTTGTCTAAAATTGGTCAAAAGACATTTAGCCATTGAAATCAAACATAAATCGTTAGATGTTTGTCTCTTATTTTTTTGTTGTGCTCGTCACAAACGAAATGCTGACAAATCAATCAATCGATTGTAACGTGGAGAAGTAAAGAGGAAGCGGGGATCATTTGACATTTGACAGATAATATTACCACAATCCCAATCGATTTAAGTTATGTTTAGAAGCTGGCATTATCCATGGCTTACAGTAAATTCTATAGCGAAACAGATATGACACTGATCCAAAACAAGCGATTTAGGCAACGAACTTTATGCCTATCGCACTTGAGCATAATTAATGAAAGAAGCAACTGCCATCAGCCTTAGCCGTGGGCAACTAAAACGCTTTTCCAAGCAGGTGAAATTTTCATCATTATTAATGATGATGACTTTTTACGCTGGCGCAAATATTTGACCAACACTAGACTCGGCCCCAGAGCACAGAGCAGACCTCAGACCCCATTTCCCATTCCCCATTACACAGCCAAGCCAACGAGCCCAGCCAGATGTGTAAACTGACCCACTAAGCTTGGCCCGCTGGCGCGCTGTTGGACATTTTCCGAAATGTAAATGAAAACTGCACTAAGCCCTCCAGCGATCTGGCCAACAACATGGACTTGGCAATAATTTAGAAAAATCAAAAAACTTTGTGCAATTTCATAAATTCAGTTTTAGATTTTGTAGCCCAGTGGCCAAACAGTTGCCACACATTTCCGTGTAATCATCATAATTTTTCATGATTTTCCATTTCCATGAGTTAGAGTGAAGTGAAGTCCACTTCGTATCCATTACGAAGTGTATAAAATTTGGCACGCTGCATAAAATGGCACATTAAAACACATTTCAATTTAGACAGTTCCAATGATGATGACGATGGCTCTGACGATGACTTCATTAACCAACTCGTTTTTGGCCAAGCAAAAGTTTTCCTCGATTTCTTGATTAATGCCGGCCAATGACGGGATAGATGCCAGGCAATACAAGCATATATACATATTCATACATATGGCCATTGTGTCTTTTGCCTTCATCTCCAACTCTACCTCTGCCTTCACTTCCATTTCTGTCTGTTTGTCAATTATCATCATCTTGAGACTCTCTTGATCGCTTTGGCCAGAATTATTATGTAAGTTTTTGGCATATTTAAATGATTTATGGCCCACGGCATTGGCCATCGGCCTGTCCGGGCTTGTCTGGCCTGGCTTTGGATTTTGCTTGCTCTTGGCTTCATTTCATGTCTTGGCGTCGGCGTCGGCGTTGGCATCGATGACTTCCTGTCCATGACCGACGTGTCGGTTCGATCGTTTGCTTGTTTGTGGAGAACTTTTCATATGCGGGACATGAACTTTTGGGGGCGCTAAGTCGCAGCCATTTGTTATCTGGCGGTAAAAGTTGCAGGCTCTGAAATGTTTTACAGTTGTGTGTCATGAACTTTAATGTTAAGCATGTTTTTGTTGCAATTGCAATTGCCTGATTTTTTTTTTCTTACCAGTTGCTTTATGAAGTTTTCATTCCGCCTGCCGATACCTTTAAATGTGAGCAGTTCATGGGAACAACATTCGAGAAAGTTGTTGTTATTGTTGTTAATAGTGTTGTTGTTAGGTGCCAAAGCTCAAAGACGTGCTGAGGTCACATCAAGTATCAAGCATCAAGCGTCAAATGGCAGGCCAACACATAATTACACGTGCAAAATCTTATGTCTGACATTTTTGGGTTAACGCGACAATGCATCACGGATTTGTCTTGATTGTCAGGTGTTTTGCAATTAACAATACGCTTAATAACTCAATTAAAAGACACCAAAATAAAAAGCAGATGGACAGACACACATTTGCCCAACTGACCCTCATCAGATTAAAATAATGATTGAACCATCAAATTGCGAACGCAGTTAACAACTTATAATTATCGCCATTTATGAGTGTATGAATGTGTATTGTAAAACATCTTTATATAGTTGTAAGCCATAGACGAGGCGTGTGAACTTGATCAGCCACAAAACAAAATTAAGACGCACAGCGCAACCGAACCGCAAAATTGGCATCAATATGATCTTAATTGAAAATACAACAAAATAATGTAACTAATTGCAATTGAATTAAACGAGGCACGGATGCTCTTTAATATTTATATAATTATCGAAATTTAAATATTTATTTCAGTTAATATAATCGATCATTGATTGACAGTCTTATTAGTTTTCAGTTTTTAAATTTAAAATTGATTTAAATTGTTAGTCATACTTTTGTATGATATCGGCCTTTGCTTAGTTGGATCCGTCATCATCCACAAACTCATATTTAACACGGACTGCTTCACTATCCATGCGTAACAAATATCTAACCTCTTTAAGAACATCCGACCGGGGCGTTTCATCATTTCTATTCTTCTTATTCTTGAGGCGACGCTTGCGTATATTCCTGGTGGGAGGCGTTATGCCATCGGGGAAAAGAAATTCCTTATCGGCTTTTGGAATGTTCTGAATAGCGTTTTTGATTGGTAAATTATTTTCCTTATCGAGCTCTGAATCGGAAACCAGCACTTGCTTTCCCACTTTCCCTAATTCCACCTTCATTTCGCTCTCCTTAAACGGCTCACGAGAGCAAACCAACATCTGAGATATATCTGCCGTCTTATATAAGTTAACATTGTCACTCGTCTTGTAGCTCTCCACAATTGTCGGCAAGTCAACGAATTTGGCATTCAACACCTGATCATTCATACGCACTTCGCCATATCGCATTTCACTGTCTAATTGTATAGTCAGCTTCTCATGCACGTTTCCGGCTTCAATAGATTCTCGTAATGCTTGTCCAAGGTCCTGAGAAAAAAAGGAAAAAACAATATGGCCGCTCAATATGAATTGGTTTACAGCTTTTTAATGTTTTTTATAATATTACCTGCGGAAATCGCATAATAAACTGCTCCTCCAGCTCCAAATCATCATTAGCATTTTCCTCTGCTGAATTACCGAGCTCAGACATTTTAGTGAATCTTCGCCAGGAATACTTTTTATAACTTCAGTTGGAAAATGTAAAGACTTATTTTTCAATGACAGTAAACTTGCTTAAGTGTTGATTAACGGCTTCCGTCAAAACGTCAACATATTAAGTTTATGTATCTTCATCATTTTGACATTTTACGCTCGACTAGTATTTAAAGTACTTGTAGTATTTTCCATTACTGTTTTAAAATGTAATTATATTCAATTATATTATAACTAAATAATTTTGATTTAAGAATATTATTATTTGCTTACAAAAAAGCTTTTCCATTAAAATAACAGTAAACTTATTATTTATGATTTGTGTTATACTCGGAAACTCTATAACCTACAACCACCATTACACAGTCCATGTACAACTATCTAAATATTGTCAAACTGCAAATGGATTTCTCACAGTTTTGAAATTGAAACGCACCGCAATAGAAGAATGTGACCACAAGTTAATTGCAAACGTTTGCATGCGATACTTTTGTGGTGCATTTAAATATTTCAATTAGTTATACTCTCTGTTGATGGGTATGACGATTGAGAGAAAAGGTAGAGGAAGAGGGGCTACAATAGCGGACCATGGAAGAAAGTCCAAGCGCCATCGACATCGACATCGGCATCGGGAAAGGTCTCTGTTTGCTTAACCCCGTCGAGTATTGGTAAAATTTATGAACATAAAGCTGCATTTATGCGTGCGGCTTATATGCAATAAAGGTAACTTAGTGCCAACAGTGTCATAAAGGCTGCTGCCACATAAACAACAACAATAACAACAACAGCAACAGTGCAAAAGTGAATTCAATAAGTGAATTTATGTGCAAAGACTAAAAAAGCGTAGCAGGCAGGCACTTATTGGCCAAAAGCGAAAATAAAATTAATAATCACAAGAATTTCACTTTTCACGCAACGACAGAAACTACAACAATAACAGCAACATCAGCGACAGCAGCAACAACAACATCATCATCATCTGCCATGTCACCCACAAAAAGCGAACGCAGTTGCATAAATTTATTGAAATTTGCATTTCGGTTTTCGACGCTGACGCTTTGCTTGTTGTCGTTGTTGTTGTTGTTGTTTGTTGGTCGGTCCGAGGTTTGGCCTACAAAAAAAAAATATGGCATCGATTGATCGCAACGCAAGATATTTCAATTAGCGTAAATACATTTTTGTCGTTGTTCGATCGGACAAACTGGCAGACGAAAGACAGACACTCCGTGAGACGACGGCCTGGAAGAGAAGTCATGAAAGAGAAATCGAACATCTTTAAACACTTTAAGACCATAAATGATGCGTAAGAGAAGTTACGCTTCTTGTCATTCTACCAAATTTATGCAAATTTCCCATAGAAAATGTTGTTAACAGTTTACTGAAATGGCATTAATGAAGTTTAATTGATTTTAGTTTTATCTACAATTTGTTTTAACAATAACATTAAATTATTTGATATCAGAAAAATTGTATAGGTTTGTGCATATACTGAAATTTTAAATCAACATGTAAAATCGTTAAATTTCTGAAGATGATTTCAAATAAATAGCAGGCAACGCGCGCAGCTGTACAGACAATTGCTGGAAGCTATGTGACAGTGACCTAATTGTCGTTATTGGCAGTTCCTTTTTATATTGCAAATCATAAACATTTTACAGATTATGCATAGGCATTAAACCAAATTTGACAGCGTTATAAGAATTCGGTGTTTCGTTAGGAATCAAAGATCAGGGATCTTCCGGTGTAATAGTAACACGCAATTGTTTAACGCCCCGTAGAATGGAAATATCCAACTCCTTACTGCCATCGCCCAAAGCATCGTAGACATCCGATGAGTTTTTAATCTCCTTCTTGTTTATGTGCGTCACAATGTCTCCAGGCTGCAGGCCACCACTGTAAAGGCAGTAAAAAATTACTAACATAATTCTCTACTGATAAATAAGGTTGGATTTTTACCTGTGAGCTGGAGAGCCAACAATAACCTTCCACACAAGAACGCCATGGGTCAGATTGTTGGGCATGTTCTGGCTTCTAGATTTCAGCTCAAAGAGAATGTCGGGAGTTAAAGTAAGCATTGTAATGCCCATATATCGTTTCACCGGATATCCCGTCTTGTAGGCCGATCCCTTTTTGCGACGTTCTGCAGCCCGCTCTAGGAACACTTTCACATAGTCAATGGGTATGGCAAAGCTAATTCCAGCCGTGACCTTCATTGAGTTGACACCGATAGCCTCACCGTCCAGATTCACAAGCGGTCCACC
Organism: Drosophila putrida; assembly: GCA_037043535.1. Classification (NCBI taxonomy): domain Eukaryota; kingdom Metazoa; phylum Arthropoda; class Insecta; order Diptera; family Drosophilidae; genus Drosophila; species Drosophila putrida. Next base: position 372,047 of record JBAMBI010000390.1, on the reverse strand, counting down.
AGAGTTACCAAATGTAATGGCCGCATCTGTTTGCAGGTAATTGATATCTCTGTTGCGCAGTCCCAGCTCTTGTGATGCGCGTTGGGTGGAGCTTATGACACCCGCCGTCACCGTGTTGCTCAGCGCCAAGGGACTGCCAAGGGCAACAACCCATTCTCCGGAGCGGAGAGTGCTGCTCTTGCCTAACCTCATTACAGGCAGATTGGTTACTTGAATGCGCAGTGTGGCAAGATCAGATGTTTGATCCACATCCTCGATGGTTGCCGGGAATGTACGCCCATCGGAGAGACGTACCTGCACCATTGTATTTGGCTTATTAATTACCACATGGGCATTGGTCAATATCAGGCCATTCTGCTCAATCACAAAGCCAGAACCATTGGATGCTGTGATGGGCTGGCCACTAAAATAATCGAAATGACGGGTATCTTTAATCTCTATGTATACCACAGAGTCTGCGCAGCCGGCAACCACATCTGCAATAAAATTGAACTCACGCCGGCGTCCGCTCAACGAGCGAGCCGAAATTGTTGGTGTCAGCTCCTCCCGCTGGGTCACCATAGTGCTGGCCAGCGCTCCAAGCGAGAAAGGCACAAAGAAGCGAAAAGCGCTACGCCAACTAAATTTGCCATTTCCATTGTTGTTGCCATTCTTGTTGTTGTTGTGGTTGTTGTTATCCTCGTTTGTACTTTTGCTAATACTATGCGCGGCCCTGCAACTGCAATAGTACAACGTGGGTGCACTACAACGCTTTAAAAACAACTCCAACTTGCTAATGCTGCGCAGCGCCATTAATTTGTGTAATAATGTATAGAAATGTATTTGTTATTGTTATTCAATTTGTGCTTAGCTTTCTGTCATTTTCATGCTCAGCTGTTTGACACCTACAGAAAGCTGCTTGTTGCGTCACTTTATCGCACCTATATCGATAAGTGATAACGTGAACAACCTTAACTTGAAAACCAGAAAATCGTCTTTGTAGCTTTTCCTGGTGGCCTAGTTTCTTCAATGGATGTCTGCAAAATCGGGGCAGATTCAGGAAAGTTTTAAAGGATTTTTATTGATGGTCTCATAATTTAGACACAAGAGCTGTCATCTTTCCAAATTTAAAAAAAAAATTGGCGCCATCTATAGTTTGCTAGCGCCGCTTTCATACAGCTACAATTTTGTCGTGAAAACAACAAAACTGTGTAAGCAAAATGACCGAAGTGCAATGCAGGATTTTTTAGTGAGTTTTAGGGCTGGTTAGAAACATTTAGGAGGAAAGATGTTTAGTCATCTGGCAACACTGATCTTACAAGACAGTTGCGAAGTGTGAAACCATGGAACAAAATTGGTTGTAAAGAAAATAGTTTAAGCTGAAATGCAGGTGTAAAATGTCGCAAATAATATAGCAAACTGATTACCAATTCAACCATGGAGGTTTTTCAAACAGATTCGCATTATATATTCGTGAAGCGCGATAAAAGTCTTTGGTGGAATCGCAAATCATCGGAATTCACTATAAAGCCAGGTAAAAACACTCAGACGGAGATGAATCATTTGTGTGTTTGTTTGTGTACAATGAATGCAGCTGTTGTTTTTGTTGTAATTGATTGCCGTCTGTTTTGCACGTTGTTGTTGCTTCGTCTCATTTAACCTTATCAGCATTTTGCTCACGTTTCTGCTCTTGAAAACGAGAACGAGACGCCTTGCGGTCTAGTCAAGATACACTTAAATGTTTGTAAATACATACTATAAGTGTGTGCGTGTGTGTGTGTGTGTGTTAGCTGCTCTAGTTTTGAGCTTAATGTCAAGGCTGTTTTGAGATTTCGGATCCAGCTTCAGTTTTCCGCTTTAACTGCTCGTTTAGCGTTTGCTTTGTTTGCTCAGCTTTGTTGTGGGCGTCTGTCTGTGTCTGGCTTTTGCGCGTTAAATTTACGCAGCTCATTTATCATTAGAACAAATACAAAGCAATCAACTCTTGTTACTATTATTCCCCTTGCGCTCGTTTCCCAATTTAATTTTAGTCTCTAGCTACATATATCCCGTCAATTAGGATGTCCTTTTAGTTGACCTAAGTCCTGTGCAACTACAGACCACTTTTCGACTGGTAATTGCTTGTTAATTGTGAACACGCAACTGTCAGAGAATACGAGTTTTCCATTTAGATTAAAATTCATTGTTGTCCTTTGTCCATATATCCTTGATGGAGTTCGTATGACTCATTCAGCAGTGTATCTGTCCCTGACTTTTGGCATTGTTTAGAACTTTTCTAAGTCATAAATCAAATTCAAGGTCACAGCAGCTTTTCACGTCAAAATTTTTTTGTTGAATGAAAATGGGGTTTTTGACTCTCTCTCTCGAGCTCGAATCTTTTGCAATTTAAGAGCTTTTCAGATCTGTCTATCGTCAGTTATTTGTTTTAACTGATAAGTTTATATTTCGAGTCAGAACAAACAAGATAAATAGTCTAATATGATAAGATTAGCCGGAAACTACTTTGTTCTCAACAAATAGAAAAGCTACTTAAAAAGCATTCGTATCGGAAACTTACTTAAATACTGCTATAACTCAAAAAACAATGTGTTACTGATATGAAAAAAAGCGTTTAAAGGTCACACCCTCTCGTTAAAGTGCAGCTTAGAGTGTCCCTCAGCACAAGGATGCCACCGATGGTGGCATGTAAAGTGCAATTTGTTACAATTTCCCCATTTCTGTTTTTAGCTCATGTTCAGAGGCATGGTTGAGTCTCTTGACAGTTGAACGTGTGGTTAGAGGTTATTATTATACGACTTCATTGGCAACTTATATATAGCACAATGTTTCAACTAATTGAGCCACTCATCGCACTGTTTAAACATACAATCACATATACATGTGTGCTTCCAAATTGATTATTCATCATAAAATCTTTTGTTTTCACTTTCATGAATTCACTTCTGATTTCACTTTCTGATTTGCTTTCATGAAAAGTATTTTAAGAACATAGTGAACTTAGATGTTTCTAATTGATTAAACAATTAAAAAGGTGTATTAATTAGATATCTTTGACATTTATATATCAAGGAAACATTCTTTAACATTGCTTAATTGGAGCTGATTCGATATTGTGGTTTATTTAGGAGGCGTATACGCAATTAAAATATTGAAGAGGCGGCAACGCTGCATAGTTAATTGAAAGTCAATAATAGCCAGCTATCATTAGACTCATTTTGTTATTAGTCGGCAATAAAAGCAAAAGCAATAATCAAGTGTTGCTTCTTGACAGCAACTGCGTAAGTGGCTAACGGCCCATTAGAAAGGCCCATTAATGGCCAACAAGGACATAGAATTTGATTACTGTGTACACATATTATAAATGACTTTTTCCAATCAATTTCTTTAGGATGGGATCTCAGCTCGGTGGAGGACATTGAATGTATTGGTGTCACACATGGAATTGTGGGCGTCACCTCTCTGCCCAATGTTTATGAGCCCCATTTGGTGGTCATTAAGGAGGCAACAGCTGTGGGTGTGCTGTACCCCCCACATTTGGTCTACAAAATCAAATCGATTTGTATACTAAGTGCTGATGAGCCAGATTCTGAGCTGCCCAACTGTACCAAACATACAAAGTAAGTTTTAATGAATGTTCAAACAAAGATTTAAAATTAATATCCTTGTAATGACCTTTCACAGAAGCAACAATTCTACGCCCACACACAGCGCCTCGTCAAACAACAATAATGCGAGAGCTGCTCCCGTGCCAGGCTCAAAGAGCACAAAGCTCTTTGAGGGTATGAACAAAACGTGGGGAGCTGTAAAGAGCGCGGGAAACACAATCAAAGCCACTACACAACAGGCTGCTAACTTGGCTACCAAACAGGTGAAGAGTTCCGTGGGCATACGAGAGCCAAGGCACATTGAGAGACGGATTACCGAGGAGCTGCACAAGATCTTCGATGATACGGATAGTTTCTACTTCAGCTTTGACTGCGACATTACCAACAATCTGCAGAGGCACGAAGTTAAGGCGGACAATACGCAACCGCAGCCAGATGAAAGATTCTTCTGGAACATGCACATGATCAGGGATATTCTAAAGATGAATGTTCGTATCCGTTAGATATCAAAAGTAGATCAGTTTCCAATTTATATAAATTTAATTACAGGATAAAACATGGATACTGCCCATCATTCAAGGCTTTGTGCAAGTGGAAGCATGCGTTATAGGCAATGATTGCTTCACATTGGCTTTGGTCTCACGACGTTCACGTCACCGAGCGGGCACACGGTAACCTCTCCAAAAGATCCCAAATCCGAGTTTTTAATGACTCTCTTTCACTCTTTCTTTTACAGATACAAGCGTCGTGGAGTGGATGAGAAGGGCAACTGTGCCAACTATGTGGAAACTGAACAAATTCTCTCATTCCGTCATCATCAGTTGTCCTTCACGCAGGTGCGCGGTTCTGTTCCCATTTTCTGGAGTCAACCAGGCTATAAATACCGCCCACCAGCGCGCCTTGATCGTGGTGTGGCCGAAACACAACAAGCCTTTGAGCTGCACTTTACCAAAGAGCTGTCCCTCTACGAAAGGGTGTGCATTGTTAATCTTGTGGAGCAGAGTGGAAAAGAGAAATTGATTGGAGATTCCTATGCGGAGCATGTGATAAAATACAACAACGAACTTTTAATCTATGTCACATTCGACTTCCACGATTATTGGTAAGCATTTATGGTCATAATCCAAAAGTTTTCATACTAAAGTCAATTTCCGCATTAGTCGTGGCATGCGTTTCGAGAACGTATCAGCTTTAATTGATGCAGTTGGTCCAGAGGCAGGTGCAATGGGCTTTCATTGGCGAGATCAGCGTGGCATGATTTGCAATCAGAAGTCAGTTTTTCGAGTTAACTGCATGGATTGTTTGGATCGCACGAATGTTGTGCAAACAGCAATTGGCAAAGCTGTGCTGGAGTCTCAACTGGTTAAACTGGGACTCGCTCCTCCGTACTCGCCGATCCCTGAGCAACTAAAGTCACCATTTATGGTACTCTGGGCAAACAATGGTGATATAATAAGCAGACAGTATGCGGGCACAAATGCCCTAAAGGTTGGTTAATATAAAAAGATATATAAAATAGTCCCGTAATGTTGACGTATTTCATTATTTATATTATAGGGCGACTACACTCGTACCGGAGAGCGTAAAATCAGCGGCATGATGAAAGATGGCATGAACTCGGCCAATCGGTGCGTATTTCCAGATTTCAATTATTCAATTCTTTATATTTTCTGCCTTAATTTGCCTACAATTTATTAACATTATTTTTATTATCTAATTAGCCTCATTTCATAATGATTAATCGAAAGTTTCTTGGGCTTTACATGATAAGTAGTTTTGAATGGTCATCATCAGCCTATCGCACAGTAATCAGTCAACTTCAAGTTATTTTCCTTTTCGTTAATGATAACAAATGATAACATTTGTGAAGCCATTTCAGAATTGTTTTCACGTTTTACTAATAATGCTGCATGCTTTTTTCTACTCTCCTAACTCAATTATTATGTAAAACAATATTTGTATGTTCAACTATACGCTTCACCCAAAGATCATAAGGGTTATAGGGTAGCAAATCCATAAATTGCATACACTTATACTTTATACCCATGCTCTGTACTTGGGTGAAGGGTATGCCCAGTCACATTCTAACCAAATGCTATCCCTGCTATTTATCTGACTATTAGCTAATGTCATGACAACTTCTTCGTAGCTTTTTCATACAAAACTTTGCCGACTCGTTCCGTCAGTGCATTATTGATCTGATGCAGGGTGAACTGAAACAGGCGACAGACTTGCAAGAGGATGAAGTTCTAGAGACCATTATGCACATACTCACACCCGAATCCCAGCCACCTTTACGTGGCTATTACAATGCAGGCGTTCTGGGACCTGAGCTAAAGTTGATCGAATCGATTGTCTTGAACAGGTGCGGAAATAGGAAGACGGCCCTCTCAGAAGATCAGAATGATGACCAAGCTAACAGATTTGAAATGTTAACCTTTTTAGTTGCTCCGATTATTATCATTTACTTGTTTCAAACTTTATAAATGGTATATTATTCGTTCTTTCCTATAATCTTTATCATTTAATCATACTATCATGCATCTGCACTTGCTTCTTTATGAATTAAAGTCTTTATTCAATCTGAACTAAACAATGAGTTGTCATTGATGTTGCAGCTATTATCTGGCCCGATTTAAGGACTCTTATCGTCAGGCTACAATTGATCTTATGTTGGGCAATCAAGTTTCTTCAGAATCCCTGAGTGCGTTGGGAGGACAAGCGGTGCCCGATGAGAATGATGGAGAAAGTGCTGAGCATGCCAAGATGTTGGTAGAGGATTGTCGACGCTTGTTGCTAAGCTCAGAACAGTATCCAGTTGGGGCATGGGGACTTATTGATGCAGATCCCAGGTAAATATTGTATCAACTAACCGAGTTTCCCTTTTTAATTATCATTTTTTCTTAAGCTCTGGTGACGCCAATGAAACCGAGGTGGACTCCGTGTTGTTGCTTACGGACGATTGCTACATTGTGGCCGAGTATGATTCCCACCTGGACAAGATTGTGCGTTTTGAGAAGGTGCATCTTTCACAGATGCGTCTCATTGAGCTTGGCATGTATCAGCAAACCAAAATCTTTCAAGGCTCTGCACCTGCTAATCTCTGTTTGCGCCTGAACTATTGCGTTGATGAACAAGATGGATACTTTCACATGTTTCGCTCGGCAAATTTGCGCTTCTTTAACAATGCAGCGTATGTTATAAAGACGCAAGAGGAGCTTGCCGAATCACTGACAGCGATTGTGGATATGTTTAGAATTGCTTTAGAGAACGCAGGCAATCCAGATGTTCGATTTATCAACGGAGGCGTCTTGCAGCGTCGAAAGAGCAAGCTACCCATGCTTGATGTGCCCAAGGGAATGCCACGTAACCTCTCCGAATCTCAGCTGGTTCAACTCAGTTCCAAAGCGCTGTCTAATGTGGCCGGACAATTCTCGAAGCTAGGACAGACTTTCAAGAAGCCACCAAGCGCTGCACAACCCAGCAATCTTGCCGCTACAATTAATCCTCAAGTAATGCGTCAAGGGGAAGGCGCAGATGTGGATGTTGGTCAGGAGGCAGAGAAGGCCATCTTCACAGTAGGAGGAAAGAAGCGTACCTCGAATAGCACCAGCAGCACAGATACCGATGAGCATGACAATAGCCTATATGAGCCCGATGTAGATTCAGATGTAGAGATTGCCTTAGATAAATCCAACTACAATGAGAATGCCTTTCTGCCCTCGGTAGGCATCGTAATGGGCAGCCAGAAGGAGCCGCCGAGTTCGTCGAATAGCATGCAGCAACTGAAGCAAAAAGATAGCATGTGTAAAACATCGGAGGATGTGCTCACAATATCTATAACTACAGTGACTGATAATGTTACCTTGCCGAATGGTTTGCTAGAGAATGCGCCCCCGTGCGTCCAATAACGCCAAATCCGCGAATTTGTATTCAGGCCCAGGAGGCAAGGGAGTTGGATGTCGATGAAGAGTTGGTAAAGCCTTTGTCAAGGTCTGTATTCTACTCATAAAAGTTTATATTTAACATATTTGGTTGTAGTATTTGTTTTGTTTCATTGTGTCCAGATTTTAGTTTTATATTAGTCAAAGTATTTAAAATAGAGTTTATAATTACATGTATTTGTGTTCATATAGTATTATGTATGTTTATAATATATAAGAATTGTATATGTATTATTTCAAAGCATGTGTTATTATACAAATAGTGAAATAATTGTGCCTGGTCTCCATACTATCAAAGTGCTTTTATTACTCAGAAATGCTCAAAGAATAAATCTATGTAAGAAAAGTTATACCGCGTTTTTCTCCTCATCATTTACTTGACTCTGTTTAGCTCTGCTGCAAAGGATCTGAACCTGCAGCTAGGACATCCGGCTAGCTTTGAGGCCAACAAGCTGAAGAATCTTACCAGTCCACTCTCCAAGTTGGCCAAAGGCATGCAGAACATAGGTTTGAATCTGGATCCACGCAAAATAGCTTCCAAGGTGAGTATGCTACGGATATCTACAAATAGATCTTAAATTAAGTATTTCTTTTATTAATTACAGACCGGCGTGCTCTCCCCCACGAATGTCTCTGCAGATATTACTCCTCCGGAACGTGGACCCGGCACACGGGATCTTTTGCTGGAGATGTGGGAAACTGAGCAATGTAAAACCAAACTGATTGCGCTTTAAAGGGATTGAAGATTCATAAATTAACACAGTGATATACATAATTATTCTTTAATTATTCTACAATCTTAAACGCAGAAGATTAATTCTAGGTGTTTTTCGTAGCACTTCCATGATTAGGGAAACTATATTTAAAATGGTATTCGTACATGCACGATATTTGCAAAGTTTGTGATTGTTACTAGGGTTAAACTGTAGTCCGTTAAATAATTTATTTATGTGTATGAATTAAAAAAAAACGAGGATAATTCCAGTTTGCCATCATGTTTGAAATGCTTTGTTCAATTAATCACCAAAAGAAATTGCTTACATTAGATTAGATTCAACGAGTATTATTATTCAATTATAGCGACTTTACTCAACACATTGCTTATGAAATGCAAATAGTTATACGTACATTGGATTAGTAACAATAATAAAATCTACACACTAATAACTAAAAGCAAAACAAAAGACAAGCAAGACAAACAAAAGACTTGGCTTTAGCTACATTTTTTCTACACGAAACACAATTTTTTGGCTAGCATATACACCACACTATGGAATGGAACTAATTACAATTTAAAAGTTTCAGGATTATAGATTAAGGAGAACACGAATAATTTTTGTGAAAATAAATAGGACTTGGGAAAGCCAACGATATACTCGTACAGAGTTTGTAGATGAGCAAATAATTACCCCAAATATGATGTATTTTACTAACCGTAGGGATGTTTTATGTAGATGTAATATCATGTAGAAATATGTATGTACATATGTGCCACCGATTACTTAGAAATATATATAAACTTATGTGTTAAACAGCTTAAAAATATTCGAGTCTCTATTTGTAGCACTATAAAGGGACTAATATAATTTGTGGCGAGGCGAGTCCTTTTTGACTTCCGAAGCGAAACGTGTCAGTGCCAAGTGTTGTTCCGTTGATGGCCCTTGTTTACATAAGTGATAAAAAAGAACGGCAGAGAGTGAAGAGAAGTCACCCCCAAGTTGCAAAGTTGGCCAGCAAATCAAAAATCCATTAAAACACCACAATATCGGACCATATAACGGTGCCAATCATCAGCTTATGTATACATAAGTATCGTTCTGTCTTTATTGATATTGGAGTTTTATTTATGCGAACTTTGGCCCGGCCATACCGTATAAAAGCGATAACGAAGCGACCCCATATTGAACTTTGATAAGAGCCCAACTGTTGTACGTTTTTCTTCTATTTTGTTTTGCCAATATCATGCTAATGTTGCCACACAGTTGCATCAATTGTTTTTCAATCAAAGTGCCATCAATCTTTTTGAATGTTTGTTTAATTAACGCACAGGCCGCCACATTGTCTACCTTGGCCAACAGCCATTGCCGAGAGTACAAAAAACAACAACAACTGAGCATAAATAAGTATAGATTTTTCATGCCAACCCATTTGACCCCTGGTCACGCTTGATTGCCACGTATCCTGGTCGACTCTGATGCAGTTATTCGCCCTTGTCCTTACCCTCAACATCATCATCGTCCTCGTCCTCGTCTGCTTTACTTTGCCATTTTTCTTTCGCATTTCACTTCTTAACTTTGTCCATGTCTTTTGCGTCCATTAAGTGTGTCTGTGCTAAGACTTGGAAATTGTCTTTTGAATGTTTCAATTACACGCCTTCTTAAGCACAGCTTCTCTTTCAAATTGAACTCAACCAATGCCTTAGCCAACAGTCAGAGTTCCCAGTTTGTAGTTCTCAGTCTTTCAGCTTGGGTTGACAGGCGGACTGACTTGTCGTGCCTTCAGTAGTATTTTTTGGCTTTTATGCGCCAATAAAGTGAAATACACAGATAGTCGAAGAATTTACTGCCTTCCATATATCCTGTGTACTGTGTGTGCTCCTTATTTTAGTCCCCTCTCGGGTTGGCACCCGCCTGCCACTTTCCTTAAACACTTTTGCCTTAAACCATTAATTTCCTATACGTTCGGCTTGTACGTGTTGGTTTCAAAGCAACCAGCAACCAGCAGCCCGGGTCTACAGAAAAGTTAATTTTATTGCTAAAAGCGGGTTAAGTGCTTGACGCACAGCTGAGTGCCTCTATTATGTAGCACAGTGTGCCCCATTCGGATTGGGTCTTTGATAGAAATCGAATTTGCTTTATGGCATGTATGCTAATTTTATGTCTACTAAACATTTGGATTGGGAGTGAATGCCTGCCTTTGAGTCCATTTACTCCGATTGACTTTTAATTTACATTTGATCCTGATGGAGGATAACGTAAGTAAGAGTAGTTGCCAGTTGCAAATTATGTTAAGCTAGAACCATCAGCAATAATCGTTTGTCAATTGAGATTTTAATCTAATTATTTTTAACATATTTTTAATGATTTAAAATATTTTCAATATAGCTTTTCTCACCAAAATAAATACCTTACAATTCGAATCATTCCAACTAACTAATTGTAATATATGTATCTCATATAGTTAAGGCATCTCTAAATAAGAATATATGTATATATTAATAATCCAAACCTTGCTTTTTTTATTATTCATAAATAATTCATATTTCAGAAGCTCCACATATTTTAAAAATATTTATATTCCTTTAAAGCCCTGCTAATTTAATCTTTATAAATACTTTCTTATCAGATGGAAATGATATTCAATACTTATCATAACTAGAAAGTTTTTTAAATGCAGATAAAAATCCTGTAAAATTCCATATTCTTTTCATATTAATCTCAGATGCCATCCCAAATGCTTAAATAGTCGACTCGATTTTTTTCACAACATGAGGTTATCCCACGAAACTTATAGCCTCAGAATAATTTAATACACTACACAGAAATATTAAATATATTTTTTATATGTGAATACATCTGAATTATTCTAAAGATCGTTAGCGGCTCATCTGGGCATTAAAATCGGTAATTCAAATTCGAAAGCTCAGATGCTCAAATGCACCCCTGAAACTCTGTGCCAAGCCCTTTGCCCCTCGCACGAGCATCGCGATAAGTGTCTAGTGTTACTCAGAACAAATTTGAAACATTTTGCAGCACTAGGAGTTTTAGTACAGAGAATAAGGATAATTTCGTTTTGCTTTCGATTTGATTCTGTGTGATAGTTCTCCGAGAAAAGAATTACTCCACATTTGATGTATGGTATTATTTTGCTAATAATTTATGTAAGTATTTCGCATATGAAGCTAAAAATAATCAAATTTTAAGCAAATCAAAATCAAACCAGTTGCAGCAATAGGCTTAATATTATAGCAAGATGCATCGGTTTCAGACAACAAATGAACGGAAATTTCAACACAAAGCTGATGTTGTGACACCCGATACAATCTACTGGGATCGTTTGGCGAAACCCGAATTGATAAAGGAACACAGCACAATTGACTATATAGACTTCAGTCCAAGTGAACCCGATAACTTTGTAATGACATGCTCGGTGCGTGTTCAAATCTACAATGTAGTGACGGAACTTGTGGTTAAGAATCTATCACGCTTCCAAAAGACGGCATATGGAGCCTCATTTCGACAGGATGGCCGTCTCTTGGCTGCCGGCGATGAGGAGGGAAATGTGAAGGTCTTTGATACCACAAGCCGTAATATACTCCGTCTGTTCAAGGGACACACAGCGCCCGTACATCGGACATTCTTCACCGCCGACAAATTGCAATTGGCCAGTTTTGCGGATGACAAATCAGTGTGCCTGTGGGATTTGGCCAATGAGAAGGTGGTGCAGACTTATGAGGATGCACACACGGATTACATACGTGCTGGTGCCATGCATCCACAGGCAAGTCACTTGTTCGTCTCCGGTGGATACGATGGCAAAATCCATTTGTATGATGCTCGCATCGATCCATCGAATGCAATGATCAAAAATCTGGATCATGGCAGTCCTGTGGAATCAATGCTCTTCCTGCCAAATGGTTCTATATTCATTACGGCAGGCGGCACACATGTCCGTGTCTGGGATATGATCAGCGGTTATCGTTTACTCACCACAATATCCCAACACCACAAGACTGTGACTTGTCTGAGACTTGGATCCGATGGCAAGCGATTGTTATCCGGCGGCTTGGATCGTCATGTGAAGATCTATGATGTGAGCACGTATAAAACAGTGCATACGTTGACCTATCCCAATGCGGTAGTCAGTTTGGGAATTGCTACCAAGGATCAGGCAGTTGTTGTCGGCATGGTTGATGGTTTGGTATCCATAAAGCGCATGATTGTCGATAGCCAACCGAAAGATCCAAAGATCATCAATTCTAATCATCGACGTAAGCCGCGCAGGAAAATGGCACCAGCAAATCTGACCACACTGGTTGATCGTGTGGCCACAAGCCGCAGGAGGAGACTCGGCTTGAAGGTGCACGATAATCATCTAAGGAAATACAATTATAAAAAAGCCCTGGACTCGGTTTTAATTCCACTTTACATCGAGGATCGACCTGAGATTATTATGGCTTTAATCACAGAACTACTGCATCGTGATGGGTTTCAAAGGGCAATTAAGGATCGTCCGGAGGAGACGACGATCAGATTAATTGACTTTCTATGCACTCATATTGGCGAAATGCGATTCATGCGACCGCTTCTTAATGCGGCAACCACATTGATGGATGTCTTTGATACTAACTTATTTTCCTACAGTAAAGAGCTGCTTGTCGCCTTGGAGCATCTAAGCGAGACGATGCAGGCCGAGATTCGATTAACAGTTGAACTCTTACAGCTTAAGGGAGCCCTGGATATGATTACCAGTGCGGCATTGGACAACAACGAGTCCACGAGAGAAGTCAGCTACATGAGGGCAACACCAGCAAAAATGACACCCACCAAGGGCGGTGAGAACTATGAGGTCCTTGTCGATTAATCGGCAACAGATAGAATGGTTCGATCAATTAATTTTATTTGTAAAGATAGACATCCTCTGTCCACTTTAATGTTACTTATAAGAAAGTCAATAACAATTACAAAATAAATCTCATCTCTTCCTTGTTTTACATCTCAGTTGCGTGTCAATTGATCTGGTTTTTAGTACTTCATTGACTTTGATAAATGAGTACAGCCTTACTGTTATATAAAATTCGAGTAATCAGACAATGTGAATGAAATCAATCGCAAAAACCTTAAACTCAAATGATGCATAAATGAAATCAAAGCCATACAATATTTGTAAAGGCAGATAACCTTTAAGGTCAAAGTGCATAATGTGCACACGAGTTTATGGCCACAAGCGACCAGATTGACACTTGAAAGCAAATTAAATAGAAAATTTCGTTTTTCGGCAAAATTGAGGCAAAAATTTGTGAAATTTTATACATAATTGAATTTATGGTCACACACACACGCTCAGACAAATAGGCGGATAGACAATCTGTGCATACCATTAGCCAAACACATAGACAGCTGAGGTCAGATCAGCGTTCAATTGGGCTCGTTATGGTAAATCCTGAGTCCATTGGCCAGCCTGTGGCTATTGCACCACACGCCAAACAATTGGAAACCGAATGTCATCTTCAATTTCAAATTCAATTATAAAACAAATTGGTTTGAGCGAAAATAAATATGTACATATACACACAAGGATACTGGGCGGGGGATGGACTGGTGCACACACATATACATTCACCGATTTATACACTCGAGACGACATCAAACGACAAATCCATTCATCCACTTTGCAATTGTGTCCAGTCGGAGCGAGGAGTGAAATAAATGTAATGAAATGTTAACAAATGACAACAGGCTGGCAAACAAGCAGCAAGCAGCAAGAGGCAAAGCAACAAAAACCGCAAGGGTGACTCGAATCCTGAATCCTTACTGACCACATACAAACACACACACACACGCAGAGAAAATCACACACATGGTCCACACGTATCGAATTAGTTTGATGAGATTTATTGGCTCAAGTCCCACTTGACCAACAGCAGCGCCTGACCAGACAATTATGGATTAGTGCCATTTGTTTTTGGCCCCGCTAAGTGACTGGTCGGAGTTTGATAGAATCACATTTTCATTCTCACTTCCATTCCCATTCACATCATGCTAATGATGATTCGATGGCATTATATGGCAGAGATTTTTGCCATTCCTTATCGTTTCTCGTTTCTCTCCCTCTGTCTATTACCTAAACGTATCGGATTACCATGCGGGCAAGTCAAACCCGAATCCAAACTGTAACCCAAACCCAAGCCCAATCTCAAACCCACTTCTGGCCAGGGCCAGTTGAGCCCACGCACGACGCATGTCAACGCCAGGTCCTTTGGGGAAATTTGTCAGAGCATCAGCAGCGTTAAGGTGCCAAATAAGGGCTTTTTAGTATCAATTACAAAATCGCACGTTTCCGCACCTTTATCAATGTATTCCTGCCGCCAGCTCGAGGATGTGTCGCTCTTTCCTTTCTATGTGAGTGTGTATGTCTGTGTTTCTGAGGTGTTGGGGTTTGATTATATTATGTGGTCGTTGCGACATGCTGGTCAACCAAGAGGTTTGGGGTGCCTGTCTTTCGAAATTGTTTTGTGTCATTGTTTCTATTTTTTCTCCTTTTTTTGTCTGTTGTGCTTTAGTTCTTTCTGTCATTTCACATTTGACAGCGTCATTTTGCCAGTGATTTATTGTCTCGACTCGGGCAAATTGGGTTTGTCATTAGAGCAGTTAGATTGCTGAAACCATAATCGACAGATTACAAAACATTTTGTGCTCAGCTCAAACTAGGATAATGCGACTTTGATTTGGATTTCAGTTTGCAGTTGGATGTAGTACTTTCTTACTAAACTTTCATGGTCAAATATCTAGCTTTTATTATTGGGTCATACATATTTTTACACTAAAAATCTGTGCCAGTCTAAAATCGAATACCAATGTTCGTTATGAAGAAACAGTTTTTTTTCAATAATCATTGATCCACCCTAGTAGGCGTGGGTGAAATTGTGTCTCTGGCACGAGTAATATGGTCTCTTAGTATCAATCCAGTTGTTCATGATGAACTCCGAGCCTCTGAGCCACAAACGTACGCATTGCTCACTAGCAGGACAATCTTGGTTTCCAAGTCCTGTAAATGTCAAAAGCAGTCCATTTTCTAATGAGACGTCCTTAATGGTTTCAACAAGATCGTTTCCTGATATCCAAAAGAAGTTTTTATATCGAAACCAGAGTGATCGACACATTCACGGCGTGAGTAAATCGACTCAAACCAATTGATTTTTGTTTTCCCTAAGATGTAGTTCTTCTTACCGAATTGTAGATATGGCTGAGTCTCACCTATATCACAAGTGACTACCAAAAAATACATTTAATTCATTGCAATCTTATTTAATGTTTTTATTTTAATTTGAACCCAATTACCTTGATATTTGCAGGACTGTCCAAAGCTGTATGCCAATGCAAGGAACAGACAGAGTAAGAAAATAACAATCCGGGAATAGACCATTTTGCAACAATGATCGATTATCGACTAACAGCTTTAAGTTCTGCCTGTAATTAAAATGCCCCTACAAAACAAACATTATAATGTCATGAATACCATGTTTACTCTAGAAAAAGCTAATATTTATTATTCTCGCTAATTAACTTGACTTACTATATGTAGATCACTTTCTATTAAATTTTTTAGTTGTAAGTTTTTATCAATTATCCACTAAGAAGTAAACTCTACATTTAGATAAACCACGTCTCTACCTATCACACAATCGTACGCTGTAAAAATAGCCAAATCCGAGATATGTATTTCTAAGAAAATACACTAAAATTTAGAATCAAACGAATACATATGTAATCTTCAGCATGCAGCAGTTGGCTTTCCCTTTCATGCCCATATTTATACTTGATTCTCAAGTAAATATTTAAATTGAAATGTATAAATTGTCAAATACACTTTATATATCACCATATAAACTAGACAGGTTGTTTACATTAATTAAGTTCGTAAACGATTGCAAAAATTTTAATAAAAGTAGATGATCATGATTCATGATAAGCAAACATTCTTGATATAAGCATTTTGTTCTGGCTGTCTAAATAATAATACAATTTCTATAAGTATGCCAAACTTATATAGCGCAGAATATTCTGTAAGAACATAAAAAGGCTTCACTTTGAATTCACTTTAAACTTTTATATTTTGCACTAAAATAAGTATTTGAGTTGGCCGATTAACATCCATCCCAGCAGCGGGTGAAATTCTGTCTCTGGCATAAATAATACGCTTTCTCAGTGCAAACCCAATTGTTCATTCGGAAGGCGCCATCTCTGAGCCACAAATGCATGCACTGCTCTCTGCCGGGAAAGTCTGGTTGTCCAGCTGACCAGGAGGTAAATGTCAATGGCAATCCATTTGTTATAGATGCGAACTTATGAGTTTCAAATAGATCGTTTCCTGATATCCAAAACCAATCATTCTCATTGTGTCCTTTCTTTAGAGCTGTTGAAATGGCCTCCATTTCCTCGGCTGATTCGATTAGAGCCAAGTCTCCGCCAAATTTACGGCACAAGTGAGCGGACTCAAACCAGTTGACCTTGTTTTTTCCTAAGAAGTAGTATTTCTCTCCGATTCGTAGATATTCCTGAGTTTCGCCTTTATCACAAGTGACTATCAAAAGGGAATAACATTTTTTCATTTACTATATTTAATAATACAATATGTTTTAAATATAGATTACCATGAGTAGTTGGTCCATTGGGAGAGTTAAAATTGTAAGCCAATACATGGCACAGACATAGTGAGAATACTACAATCCGAAAACAGATCATTCTACAGCACTGATTGATTAACGACTAATAGCTTTTAGCTCTGTCTCTCATTATATAGCTACTGACGACAAACATTTTCAAATTACTCGACAGGTTTTGCCATAAAATGTTTACCGACTAATAAGATAATATTTATTCTGTTCAGGTTCTCAGTTAAGATGCATAACATACTACGAGTCATTCTCGCTTTCTACATTAAGAGTATAATCCGGTTGCTTGATGTAAGTAATAAGTTCAACAACAATGTGTAATGTATATCAGCTTACAGATACTTTAATAGTTTATCTAGAATACAAATATGTAAATAATTCAGTAGTCACTAATCATGAAAATATGAATATATTACTTGTACTTTTATATAATAAACAAATAGTTTCAAATTCTATAGTTCAAATGTATTGGAGGTCAATCAAAGTCAAATCGAATTGTGTTGAATTCAAATAACATATCAGAAACATAAAATGCTGTCAATGAACTTGTTATATTTCTTATGTTATTTAAAAATTTTCTTATATAGCTATTGGCTCGCTATTCTACTTAAGCCCGTTGAACTCGTTTGCCAACATAATAATTCTAATCATTTTCATAAAGCCAAGTACCAAAGCAAAAACAATATGCAAAAAATTTTAACTGTGTAAAAATTTGAATAAACCGAAGTCTCTATTATAATCTTCTCAGTAATTTAATGTACTTGCCATTTATCTCAATAAAACTAGGCAATAACAAGTTGTATATACTATCTATATGATTTTTAGAAATATCATTAAAGCGAAATTAAATAAAAATAAAATGATTAGAAAGGGTATTTAGTCATCGGCCCGTAACTAATAAATGCTCAAATGGTTATCATGTTTTTTACCCCCACAGATTTGTTTGCTAATAAATATTTAAGTTGACAGTTGTTTGAGCACAATATACTTATGCATTAACAAATGGGCGTAAAACAAACTAAATACTTGGTATACTAAATATTTAAATAAACTCAGCAGTTTGTTTACATTGATTGATCAGGTAAACGATTGTATATACTCCTGGGATTGCCATAAAGCTTTCATATGGGTATTGTTAATAGGTGCTTTAAAATTATAAGTAGTATATTTATATTTGCATATTTATTTATATATCTTCTTGATAAAGTTAACAAAGATTAATTTTCCGATTAAAACACTGCTTTTAAGCTGACATTTCACAAATTAAGGGTCAACCTTAAGGTCACATTTAACCAATAATAGAGTGCAACATAAACAAGGTAATAGCCATTTAGTTGTAGACCACGCAACGCGTAGAATCCTCTCTCTGGCAAATATAGAATGCCTTGTCATTGCAGTTCCAGTTATTCCAGCGGAAGGCTCCATCCCTGAGCCACAAATGGACACAATGCTCGCTGCCAGGATAATCTGGTTGTCCAGCTGACCAAGAGGTGAAACTCAATGGTAATCCGCTGGCTATGGAGAGGAACACATCGTTTGTGACTAGAGAGTTTCCTGATATCCAAAAGAAATCGTTGCCATTAAATCCCTGATTCTGCAGGTAAGATGAAATCAAATTCATTTCCTCGGCTGAATCGATTTGAGCCAAATCTCCACCATATCGACGACACAAGTGTGCGGATTCAAACCAGCTGACCTTGGTTTGACCTAAGAAATAGTATTTTGGTCCGAGTCTGAAGTACCTCTTTGACTGGGAAGTTACACAACTGACTATAAATATGAAAATATTTTAAATCAGCTTAAGAAATGTACTCAAAGTGATCTATTATATATACCGTCAAGATTTGGCTTAGTTGGGAACTCAATTTCATATGCCTGAGCACAGCATATGGATACTACAAAAACCAAACACACAAGTAATTTCATTGTGGCACGATGATTGACAAAAAACTGACTGTCGGCAATTTCAGCTGACACACAACGTTTTATAGTAAATTGAAACATTAATTAAATGCTTCACATTAATACATATGCATAGACTAGAAGCCCGAAATGCACGAATTGCTTATGCAATTTGTTTTTAGTTATCTTTTTGACCTATTTGACAATTTTTGCCTAATTAAAAGACTTTGTTAGTCAAACAGTCGATACTTAAAATTTAAACGCAAGAATTGAAATGACAATTGATGTAGATACTTCTGTCTGTTAAATTCTAGGCAGGGTAATCTCTTAAAGAATGTCAGGTCTCCCATCCTCAGCTTTCGACACACTTTCACACATATGTGTCTGCGGTTTGTGCCTTTCCAACCTCCAACATCACTTTATCCCCCTACCACTTAGTTCCGTGTAATCCACACCTAAAATCCATGACAGCGTGTCTAAAGTTACACCCAATTTCGACTCGTATTACAAATTAAAATGTGCCGCAACCCACGCGCAACAGAGAGAGAGAGAAACACATGGACCCCATTCCAGTGGCAAGGCAGCCTTTTAAACTGATTAGCTGACACCTAGTAGCTTCTCACACAATATCTCAATGGCATTTCCTATCCCTTTAGATAAACCATTCCCTACCTATGGTATATCATTCCCTTTCACTTTTTCAACTCGTCTTGTTGTGGCTGCCACGGGTCAATGAGATGCTAAGCATATGACAACCCATTGAAAGGATGCCGTGTAACCTTCAAAAAGAGATTGTTCAATTTTTAAACAAGTCGAGCAACACAAATGGAAAAGGATTTACACAACTTTGTTAGCTGTTTCGCTTTGTGGCTTTGACATTTCAAGGGATTGATGGATTTTACTTTGTACCCGACATTCAGACAAAACTCACACAGTTCACTGAGCATATCCTGCGCCCATACTTTGATACTCATTGATTTATTTCTTCGCATTTGTAATTTACGCATAGTTTCTTTATTTCGAAAGTTTCTTAAAAAACGCCCAAAACTGTCAACAGTTGAGTCTCAAAACGGTCTGCCATACATCATGCTGCTTATGATTAATCGCTGGTAATTATCTTGATTAATTGCCTTATTAGAGGCGTTAGTTTCTCTGCGTGAGAAGTCCGAGATGAGCTGTGGCTGTAGTAGATTATGTTTTTTAAGAGCGTGCTCCGATTTGTTTTTGGTTCCCTTTGGAGAGATGTGGGGGAAAGGTTTCTTAAAATAGCCAGGTTGCTTTTCTCCAACGCTCTTTAATTACCAGAAAGCCATTTGGCGCAAATGTTTTCCTTTGTTCGCTTGTCCGCAGAGCAAACAGAGAGAGAGAGAAACAAGTCCTGTTTCTGCTCCTGGTTCTCTCTCCTGTTCCTCCTCTTCTGGTCAAACCATAATATTTCATTACATGCAGCGCTTTGCTTTCGTACATTTTTTTTGTTTCTTGCTTTGCCATTTCGACGGGCACTTAAAATTAAGCGTGCCCAAATCCCCAAAGACCGCAAGCCCAACATAAACAAACTAACCGAATGAATGCAGCTTGAAATGTTCTGCGTTATCCTTTGGGAATACGTAGGATGGCTAGAGGTATGGGGGTGTGTGTTGGGCAACCGCAATCATAAAAATAATAACCACATTATTGTGTTTAATAATGAAAAATATCATTTTCGGCATAACTTTTGGCTTTTGTTTGTGCAGCAACCAACCAACCCCCCTCCTCCGAAAAGGGGGCACCCGCATTTTGGTTGGTTGCTTGAAGAAGGGCGCAATAGCAACCCTTAAATACGCTTAAATATTAACCGTTGAAACATATTTTCTAAATTATGTTCATTTACTTGCTGGTTGTTCCTCCTGCGGGGGAAAGCAAGTCTTCAGATTGAGTGCCTTTTGCTTAATTTGCGGGCGCCGGCGCCAGAGGCAGCCATCAAAAAGGGGTGTGTTTTCAGCATCTTGAGTACCTGCCACCCTCTGAGTGTCTGGCTGTCTGACAGTCTGACAGAAGACTTTGTTGTTTTTATTGGCATGTTGACTTTTGAAATTAGTTTTTAATATGCGCAAATACTTTGCATATTTGACTCAAACTCCATCTCCTCCCCGACAACAAACTTGAGCTGATTTCTTCGTCGGATTTCAGCGTAGTTGTGCCATGTGTCCTTATCGGAGAGTCGAGATAAAAAAAGAACGCAAATATTTGTAAACAACCATAATGCAATCTACAAAACAGTTAAAGTTCCTCCCTTTCCCAATTCGACAGCATAAAAATCTCTGCATATTGACATCAATTAAAGTACATCAAGTCGACACTCAAACAAACAACGTAATTCACAATAAATGGGTTTTGAGTAGCCGAGATTCTTCCGTTTTTAAACTACAACTATTCATTAGCTACCACCTCGGGCTACAAAAAAGGTTCAAAATGCGGCAACAGCAGCCGCAGCATCCCCTCAGCCGGGGGTCTATGTCTAGGTCTGGGTTTTTACCCTTGTTGTTCCGATATCTTCCCGAGGCGACAGGCGACGGCGGGTTTTGAGTGTGTTTGATTTTGCCTTGGGCTGTTTTTTGGGCGGACCATAGAGGTCAACTCTGCAATAGTTCTGTAATGAACAAAAACACATTGTAAATTGTCCTGCTTGCATTGTAAATGGGCACAAGTGTGCGACAAGACCCATACAATGAGCCACACTTAGCGAAACTTCAACTGAAATGTATCTTTTAATTAAATAAATTTGATACATGTTTAACTTGTACTAGAATTTCATTTATCCATGGTATGGCTTGGAATTTGTTCTCTCTTTCTTATTGTAGTCTGCCTTCAACTAAAATGTTTAGATTAATCAAATAAAATTGATACAAGCTTAATTTATTAATTTATTTTTAAATTATTTATTTTATTTAATTTATTAAATATTAAACTAAATAAACCTATATTATTTTAGTATGATTTTAACTTTTATTAGTCCCAAACCAAAATTTAAAAGAAAGTTGTCTGGCATTCAGCTAAGTGTATTCTTTGCCTAATGTAATGGGCAAATTAGCAACAACCAGCCCGGCAATTTAAAACAAAATGAGCCTGGCAATGTCCTTAACGGCTTCTGCCTTTTACTCTATTACAAACTTGTCCCCAGACAATTCAATTTTGCCTAACCCAAAGGCAAAGGATGTCTCCTCGAATACATTACGAGTAGTACTCGAAAATGCAGGCAAATGCAGGACAAAGGAGCAGTAACGTTTATGGGCTGAGTACGCACAAATCAGACAGTGTCTCTCTCTTCTGTCTCTTCGTCCTGGCCACCACCCCTCGACACCCGACAACGACATGCAAAACTGCCGCCACAGCTAATTTAATAATTTATCATTTTGCTGCAGGGCAACAACAAAAGATTATTTAAATTCGCGCTTTACATGGACGGGTAGATTGCATCGGGGTTGGGTTGTGTTTTTCGGGGCAATAAATGACGTGTTAGCCCGCTGGCAATGCAGGGTAATAATTTAAAAATTTCCACACCCTAGAAGTGGCATGAGTTTTGGGGCCGGAAGGGCTGCAGCAATTGTTCAATTATTTCAAATTTAATGATCTGGCAGAATTCAAATTTTTCACAAAAATCTTAACTATTCTAATTGCCGCAACAAATGTGAAATGCAACGAATTGTAAAGTAGGTTGACATGACCCAGAAATCGAAGGAATGAGAGAGAGAGAGAGAGAGAGAGAGAGAGGGAGGATAGCAGAGTGAGAGAAAAGGAGAGTGCTTAACCCTTTTCGGAGAATAACACTCGAATCAAATTTGTTTACGTTCAGTTGTGAAATATTTTGATTTATACAGAAAGGCACTCGAAGTAGCTCAAACACATATCCTCTCCAATGTGTGTGTGTGTGTGTGTGTAATCCTTTCGTGTCCAATTCAATTGTTCGATTTGACAAATTGATTTTCACTTTAACCGACTCGCACTGATTGCTTTGGATTTGTCTTGTTTGCTTTGGGAATTGACAATTTTTTTTCTTGTAGTTGTTCATGTTGCTCTCGTTGTTGTTGTTGTTTACTGATTGCTGCTGTTGTTGTGTCTATTTTGCATTCTGAGCCACAAGCGCGTAAATATTTATTTAGTTCTGGACACTGAAATCTAGTTACGCTCTTGGGGACTCTTCCTCTCGCCCACCATTTAAATGCACGTGAAATTGCTGCTTGGTTTTTTTGACTTGGCCAATTGTGTTAGCTGTAAAGCTAGACTCGATTACCAGCTTTAGAATAGTGACACCACAAGTTGTTGTTGAAATTTATGTGCCATTGGGCGGAACTCTAACTAAAAAAAAAATTAATTGCTTTTGCAAATAGAGTCAGTTCGCCGCAGTTTGTAGCGACACCAAAATGGCTGCCCCATATTGCTGCTAACTTGGCCTTTTGTTACGGCCAAGCGGACTCGATTTTTTCTTTGTTTGTGGCTCTACAAATAAATACACTGAAGTTGGAGAAAAGACTGTCCATGGAAATTTACAAAATTAACAATATTAAGTGTACCAACAAAAAATCAAATATCTAAAATGGCGAATATTTTTGTTATTTTGGAATTTTTCAATTATTGAATGAATGTATTTAAAAACATTAATATAGGTTAAAAAAGTTGAGTAATAAATATTTTTATTTTGATCAATTTAATATAATGCTATAAATGATATTAATTTTATACTTATTTCTGTTAGAGTCAATGAATATAGAAAAATTATTCATGAGAAAAAAGTTTGGCTTACGAATCTTTTGAAAGCTTTATCAATGTCCTAATATATTTATTAAGAAAATAATTAAATACAAATTTATAAATGTCAATTTAAAGCCTCTTCTATTTCTCACAGTGCCGTAATTTTGCTAGCCATATTGCCATATTTTTTACACCATAGCACACTAAGCCTGCCATTGTTTTCCAACTAAACGAGGCAATTGCAGGTTGTGTCTATGGTGCCTGTATACCCCTCCACCAGCTTCTATTTCCTCTCTGCTTTCAGCTCTTGTTGCCAGCCCCTCTGCTCCCACCTTTATTAAGGGCAGCGAATATAAATTGCGGCTTTATCAAAGCGCACGTCAAATCTCGTTTAAATTAATGAGTTTAAGCGTTGTTTTTTAGCGCTTTGCTGTCTTTTGTCGCTGTATAGTTTCAAATTCAGTTTATTTATGCTTCATAAATTGCCAGAAAAAATGATGGGAGTGCAACAGACAGTCGGAAGGAAAGGAAGGAATGAAGACGGCAGGAAGCAATGCCGCCAGGCAGAGGCACTAAAATTATGAAACATTGTTTGCCACTTTGCGCTGAAGGCTGAAATCGATTAGGGGGACATTGAAGGAGTCGCGTGTACCGAGTACTGGGTGTGAAATGAGCGGGCGTTAAGTAGTCATAAGCTTGCTACGAAGCCACAGAACCAAAGGCCTATGGCACTTAACAAGCAGCCTCGACAATAACCCGACATTACCCCCACATCATCCCCCACGTATCATTCGCCTTTTGCCTCAAGTTAATTAAAATGTTTATCGTGACGAAGTGTTGATGCCAGCAATACCAACATCAGCCGCAACTTGAGTCGCTTGCAAAGTTATTAAACTTATTGTGGCGTGTAATTAGCTGACGAGCTGTCAACAATATAAGCACCAGCCAAGACTTTACCTCCAGCTCCTGCTTCGGTTCCAATGAGCCTCAGGCCACATGGATCATTTTATAGGCACTTGTATTGTTTGCTTACCAAATTGTCGGCTGATAAATCAATCGTGGTTGCCGGCAGAGCAGCCTAAGAAGGTGGTGCTGGTGGTGGTTATATAATGGGTGCCTCTAGCTAAATCCTTTGTCAGTTGTTTATTTAATTGACTTGTGAGCATCGCATCACAATTTTCTCCCGCTCTCCTTTCTTCTTCTCTCGTTCCATTACAAAATTCCATAATTTGCCGTGTCGTGTGTAAATTGCGGTTCCTATTACAACGGCGCTTGTCATTTCCCCGGTATGGTGTTTAGGATGCGGCGTAACAAATGGCGACACAATTATGTCACGGCATTCCTCCTGGCGGCTTCCTTTAACGTGCATTCCATGCGTTTCGTATTACATTTATGTACTTTTCTATATATACCGATTATCTGTTTCTGAAATATAATAGGCGAGACAATACTTATTGCGCAGATAAACGTATTTAGTTAATTCTAATTCGGAGATGAATAGGAAATAGAATATGTACATATATGGTAAAGATACTTACTTACTTCCGTAATTCTTCTTGATCTAATACTCGAAAGTTGTATTACTTTAACTTTTTATACAAGATTATATTAGTTGAAACAATCTTTCACTGGAAAAGTATGTTCATTATGATCCGCCAGTATTCCTAATAAGTAAGGTATATATGGTGTCTTTACTTTTACAGAATATCTTTACTTTAATATACCAGAAATATCTGGATTTAATACCGATACCATAATTTACATTCTATAATATTTGACAGACAAAAGAAAGGGGAACTAAACTGCGTTAATACCTAAAATCAAACTATATATCTTTGCTTCTGCAACATACGTAACCATATTATAATCTAAAAGTCTACCTGTTTTTAAGGCTAAAGAATAAGTAAGGATTTGTTTACTCAGATTTGCTTTTCGAGGCTGCGTCTGTCAATTGTTTTGCCATTAATTAAATTAGTTTGCATTTTGCTTGAAAGTTTGCAGTCTTAATTGAAAAATGAGCTTAAGCTGCTAATTAGCATATTGCTTGGATGAGTCAAGGAAGAGAAATAAGGACGAGGAGTGACGTCAGTGTGGAGAACTGTCTCATTTGCAATTAGCAGCATAAATGAATCAATTACTCATACTTGAGGCGTGAAATGAAAAGTTTTTTGGACATCCCAAAAAGTTTTCCTAGCCATTTCCATTTCCGCTTCCGGTTCCTCTTTCCCCCTCAATCTCAGTCATGTCCTTGAAGTGACCGCTGCTGCAACTCTAATTGGGCACGAACACACACGAGAAGGACAAACTGGACAGTTGCAAAGCCTTTTTGGAGGTGGCAACCATGCGTCAAATGGCAAATTGTTTTATTACAGTTTGTAACAACTTTTGTTGTTAATGTTTTTTATTTTTTTTTTTTTGCAGCCACCCACCCAGGGCAGCACACACTCAAATTAAAACTCAAGACCCTTCATAATGCATACGCCTTTTAGTCTTGATGTTTTAACCTTCTCTTTTCTATTTTTTTCGTGTCCTGTCGCCTGCCTGAAAAAAAGGATTATTTTGGTTTTTTTCAGCACATTTAGCCATGTTTTTCGGTGCCCCAAGTGGGGGAAGGGGGCCTCGTCTAAGAGTGTGTAAAGTTTAAAGAGCCTTAAGGGATTATGCGCGCAAATGTGTTGAAATTCGGGTTCTAATGAAAGAGCAAGTGGAAAAAAGAAAAAGGGACAAGAGTCCTGTTTATGGCTATTTATAGATAAGAAGGTAGCTTGCAGAATTGTCAATCCCAAAAACTCAGCACTTTCCCATTGACTGACCACTTATTAGTATCCTGTACCCAGTCTGCCGTGTCCTCTTTGCCAGCTGTGACTTGAATAAATGGACATAAGCCTCAAAGGATGTCTTTGCCTTAGCCGTTGAGTAACGTTTATAAGAACCAAAGGAGCCACGACAGCTACTGAGACTAATTCTCTTTTAAGAATTTTGTAATTTCAGTGTAATTACATTTATTTGTTTGCTCAGCATTGACTCGCTGACATTTGGACTCTTTGAAGTCTGTTTGCCCAATGCCAAAATCTGTCAACCTCCCCTTCCATTCAAGTGGCAGCTCAAGTGTCCTCTTCGAGTACTCGGAGTATTCGTATTTGTTTGTATTACGACAATGACGCGTGCTCTCAAATATTATTGTTTATGCAGCTTGCCAAGGACATGGCCAGTTTGCAGTGTCAACAAACATTCAAAAATATAACTGACAGTTTGTTTTGAGGAGAGGGTTGATTGAAGATCCTACTTTCTACCTACTAATTTATTAACTGGAAAATTAGTCTTATGCAACAATATACTGCATTGAAGATCATACTTTCACTATGTAGCTAAATAATTTAGACTGGGAATCCTTCTGTAGCATTTTCTAACAACTTCACAAATATTCATTAAATGTTCTTCTATAATTTTTAATGACCATTGCTTGCTCCATTAAATATTTTAAAATGAGGTAATTTGCTTGATACTCGTTGAAATCTTTTAAGTTTTGTAATGATCTAAAAACTGTAAGTTGGAAATATAATAATGACGATCGTTGCTCCGTTTTTCCTTCAAACAATCGTCTTTTCTCTCGAGGAATCAAATCCATTGACTATGCTACAATGTTCCTTGATACACGTGCTACAAATTCTTTTCAGATTTGACCTCCTCTCTGATATCTCATCACCCATTACAGACAACAACATTAAAAATGGCCCACAGACGAAAACCGAGAGCAAAAACAAAAGGCAATCAAAAAAGGCCACACTGGTCGCATATCCTAAAAGGAAAATAAGAAAGAGAATGAGAATGAGAATAAGAAGAAAATAAGGAAATAAAATAAAGTAAAAAGGAAACTCATAGAAAAAAGTTGCAGCTAAGTTTGTACTTTTTATTTTATTTTATTTTTTGTATTGTGCTCGTACTCGTACTTGGATGCGCCGTGTTGAGGGTAAATTATACTACGTGAGTGCACATGGTGAATTTCCCAAACTCTACTTAGTCCTCATCAACGTCAACAGAAGTAGCTGCTTTGGTGGTGCGTTACCAGAATCTGATATAAAATACATTTAAAAAAGTAAACTCTTAGGTATTAAAAAGCAGAAAGACAAAGCCAAGTGTAACTAAGTAGCAAAGGCATGATGTGTACGGGAGAAAAAGGGCACTAAGTAGTCAAGAATCGAATCAAGACAAATGCAACTGACTCTGTGGCAAGTGGCAAGTGGCTTACAGCTGATGCTGTTACTGTTACTGTTGCTATTGCTGTGGATGTTGGTGTTAGTGTTAGTGTTGGTGTTGCCTCATCTTGGCCAACCCCGACTATGTTAATTTGGTTGCTACACAAACGAGATTGATTTCGGCATCCGCACACTTGACTTGAGTCGATTTAAAATTTTGCACCACAACAGCATGAAATATTCAAATGGTATTCAGTCACCAACACACTCACACCCACACCACACACACAGGCACACCACACATACACTCAGAGTTCGATTTGTTTCGAGTGGCTCAAACAACTCTGAGAATCATTGAGAGCAAACGAGGTATCCAAAGCATCCATCGATACTCGAAGCTCCGACAGGGAGCCACATCATCTGTTGGTCTTAAGTGCGGTTGCAAATGTCAATTGGCCGTTTGGCCAAGACCGAAAACCGACAACTGAAGACCGGTAACAGGCTGCATTTTAATTTTCTTTTTCCGTCCCGTTGTGGGAGATTCACGAGAGAGAGAGACACCGGGAAGAGGAGAGATTGGCAAACGACAGCATCGATCTCGTTTTCTTATTTACATTAAAAGCTGTTTGCATTCACTTAAAAGGATAAGCAATGTCCTTTTAATGGGTTTCAAATTGAATAAAGGATTAAGTTGTTAGTTTAAAATTGAATTGCGTTCGCTCAAGTGAAAGGCTAAGGCTTCAGTCATACCCGTTTTTATCCCAATGTCCCATAGCCTCAATACTCAGAGTTAGGGTTACATTTTCACGCTGACAAGCTGACAATTTCACGCCACACATTGTATTCATTTTGTAGATTCGAATTCGCATTTAACGACTGCTGGAAAACCAATAGATAGAATTGATGACCAAAAAGCCATGTACTAATTAGCAACGGCTTGCACATTACCAACATACCAGGATATAATAGTCCTGACAACGCGAACTACTACGAGTTATGCGATATGTACGAGGCTCAGTCATAATTCTCGGGGTTGCCAACGGCAATTATTTGCCAATTTTGCCAAATCCAATGGTCGTGGATGAATGTATTGTCATAACGACCACATGCAAGGATTTCATACGTCGATGACGATGGTGTCGCAGGTGCTCTGTGTCCTTTTGCTCTTTTCCTGCCAGCGAAAACTTTAACGAGCTACCAGCTACGATACGTACAATAAGTCACAATCATTTGAGTGGAAAACTAAGTCGAGTATTCGAGTAAGTAATACAAAGAGTTTGCAGCTCAGAGTTTACCTCATGCTGGGATAATTAAGTCTGTTTTGGGATGCTCATTTTAAAACTGCCAAGTGGTGGGCAGCCAGAGCTTAGTTGTTGTCTCGTTTATATGATAACAAATTTGCTCATTATCCGAACAGGACTCGAAAAACCAAAGACATTTGCAAATGTCCTCGACTGCCTATTTGTTTTTGTGTCTAGCTTAGTTTCAACTAGGTAAACAGCCACAAAGGGGGAAACTTCTTTGTCTGTCTGCTCGCATTTGTATGCGGATTGAACTAGTTTATTCCCCAGGGTATCCAAATGTGTGTGTGTGTGTGTGATTGAGAAAAATCTAGCGCAACAAATGAAAACGAGACATGAAAGGTGCAATTTCTAAGCAACATGGCATCTGGACAGGGAAATAGATGACACTGTTGCCAGTCCGTAATTGCATGACCTGGCCAGGCTATAATGAGTTGTTCTTTTTGGGGAGGTCATAATGAATAAATAGATAGTATTCAGAGGTATCCTTGATGAAGACTTTGCCAAATGTAGCATAAACTCACTGATTGACCCACTGCAAAAGAGAGGCAACAGCTGCAGGATGCTGAAAATACTCACATTTATAAATGTCTTCAAAGACAAAGTCTTGTCTTGTCTTGTCTCTCAACTCTTGCCGTATTAATTGCTTGAAATGGGTTTTCGTATAATTACAGTAGTTTGTTTGCTGTCTGTGGGCAAAGTTTGTAGGAAGTGTTTGGAGTCGTTTTCTGGAGCTGCTTTTAATTATAGCCTTGCCTTTGTTTTGATATGCTTGTAATGTCGGCTTAAATATGAGACACACACATAAGCGGATTTA
This sequence comes from Drosophila putrida, assembly GCA_037043535.1. Lineage (NCBI taxonomy): Eukaryota > Metazoa > Arthropoda > Insecta > Diptera > Drosophilidae > Drosophila > Drosophila putrida. The sequence goes on along the minus strand of JBAMBI010000390.1, from coordinate 342,181 downwards.
ACATTCAAAAAAGGGTATTCATGGCAAGCAGCTCACATTCAAACTCGCACTGAGAGTTATTCACTCGAATGTTGATAGTTTTATGTTTGAAATTGACAAGGAGATGAGGAGGGGCAGGGGGTCACAGGACAACACTTTACCAAATTTGCGAACAATGCCTGGTCACGTGGCACTTTGTGGGTCCAACAACAATGGGAGTAGCTGCGACTGTAACTGATTTGCCAACGACGCGCATCTAAGTATGGTTGAACAACAACCCGCTCCCGTCTTCCAGCTTCCCTGTTCCCAGTTCCCAGCTCCCAGTTTTCACTTCCCAGTTGACCGCCTACTCCATGGAGGCATCAGCTTTGGCTTCGACATCGACATCGACGCCCACAGTATAAACAACTCAATTTGAATGCATTTAACCGCGTAATTGTGCCACGTGTTGGACGCTACGCGTGCGCTATTTGTGGCTAAATCAACCCGAGGCTAACAACACCCCCCGCTACGTCGCACTCCTCATCCATCAACACACAGCGGAGCTGCCAAAGTAGCTATTTTTCAGACAGTTTTGTCTTTTTTAAGATAAAACTAATTCTAAATAAGTATGTTGTAGTAAAGATCCTAAATCGGTTTCGTTTCTCTGTAACGATCTTATTGTTATATAAATAATTGTTAGCAACTGTTTAGCTATTTATATATCTAATATTAAATTAAATTAGTTATGAAGTACTTTTGTCAAACAACCCCTATCCGAAAATCCATCCCTTTTTGCTTTCTGCGATACTTAATTAACATTTAGTAAATATTTAAGAGCTAAAAAAATAATTCAAAAGGTTACATATTACAAATAATGCCGAATAAGAGTTTTGTAAAAATGATAGTTCTAGTTTAGTTCTTAGCTGTCAGTTATTGATAATAAATTACATAAAATATTCATATATAAATTTTTATATGTATTTATATTTAGATAATAGAAATGGTTACAATTTCAGATATTTTTGAAGTCAGGAGTTTATCCTAATAGTTCATTTTAAATAAATATATCAAAAAGTTTTGTGCCATTTCTGTTCTTGTCCTCACCATTTCTGTCCCTTATATCCAGATTTTCTAACGACAGTTGGCAGCACTGTCGTACACACGCCTCCTCTTCTCGGTCAACCCTCGCAACTAAGCACGGCAAATTGCAAACCAATTGGCATGCAACTGGTCGGGTAATGCGACTGGAATGCCCTTTAGTGCACACTGCCGAGAAATTAGTGCGTAAATGTTTTCTCACCAAATAAAAATGGCAGACTCCATGTTGTTGCAGCATCAAGGCTCGACTTTGGCTTTGTGCCTCATTTCGTTGCGCTTGCCGGAGAATTAACTGCGAATTATACGGGCACGCGTTTAATTTTGTTGAATTCGCAATGCTTTTCAGTTGACAGGTAGCTTGTAGAGCTAAACGATGATGAATTACTAGATGGATGAGTCTGTACTATCATTTAATGGGGGCTAAATATCTTTTGAATTACGCTCATAAGTATACTATTTATTCTGATCGATTTCTTTTTATTCTTTTCTCTCCACTATCACATACAGTTAATTGACCATAAAAATATCAAATGTAATTTACAACATAAAAGCAGTTTACAGTTTTATTGCCCCACAAATATAAAATATAAAACACTAATAGCAGCTGTGAAAAAGTGTTATATTTATGACTCGAAGTGCTCTCTTTATCTCTCTGGAGTTCAGTAGCTCAGCTTCAATATTACATGAGCACAAATAGCAATTTAATCCACAGATGTCAGCATTACGATCAGTGTCTCAGTGTCTCCTGTCGCAGCCCTTTTTCCTTATCGCACAGCCCTCGAAATACACGTGCCAGGCTGAACCACTGAACCTTCCTGCTACCTCGGAAGCATCCCACGAGTGTGTCAAGTTGAAAAATGGTATTAAAGTCACATTCACAATCATCAAAATGTGATTCGCTTGCAAAACAACAATGCCAACTGTGGCAATGACAACCCCCCGTCTCCATTCGGGTTTGACTCAAGGCACATGTGGCAAGGCTGGAAGGCGGTTTCATAGTCCTGCTCCCTGGTGACACTTTAGCGTATCCTGCCCTCGACTTTCTCATCCGCCGCTTCATCAAATGCGCTGCGCAAATCTGTCATATAACTTTGGCAAAGGGACTCTTGGGAGCTTGTTTATGTCAAGCTCTGGTCATAATTTATATAGGGGCACACACATATGCAAGCATCTGCTGTGGGGCAGTCGGGGGAAGGGGGGCGTGTCAAGCTTGTTAAAGTTTAATTGCCAAGCGATGATGATAATATTGCTAGAAATGCAGCCACAAATTGTGAACTAAATGAACTAAACTAAATCGCAAGTTGATCTACCACTTCCAATTAGACATTCCACTTGCTAAGAAAGATGGTCTCTCTCTCTCTTCTTTCTCTTCCTCCTTCTCCTAGGGTTATCTCTTCTCTGCCAGAGTGCACTCAGTCGAGAAATTGTCGTCAACGTCGACGTCGTCTTTGCAGTCGCAACGCGGCAATCCAAATTCAATTAAACAAACACAATAAGTTTCGATAAAGCCGCGCTGATAAGCACAGTAAACTAAATATTCGCATAAAATTTACTACATTCAAGTGTGCAAGAGAGAGGGAGATAGATGAGAGAGAAGGAGAGTGAGGGAGAAAAAGGGGGAATGAGGCGGCTGCAACTGAGAGTGACAAAACTCGCATGAGGGTCGGACTGTAGAAAAGTCAATGGTGCAGATTAAATGTTGCCAGCGTGCACACACACTGTCACACACACACTGTCACACACACACTGTCACACACACACTTGGAAATGAAGTATGCGTAATCTGCAGCAATTCAGGCGCAAAAAAAGGTTCTCGTAAAATACGTAAACACAAAACAGTGAAAAAAAAATACAAAACAAAATAAAGAAGGAATCCAAAATAAGTCGCATAAAATAAAATTCAACGTAGTTTAGGCAAAATACCCAAAATACGCCCAATGAGTCTGGGAGAGTGAGACAAAAGTAGAGTGAGACAGAAGACAGAGACAAGCTCGGAAAACAACTTAATTGCGTGAGTGTCGCACTTTGATTCCACAATGAGTTGTCCCAGGAACAAAGTAAAATACGATGAACACTTCCGAGTTGAAACACAACTGTCACTTGATTTTGATGTTGTTGTTGTTGTTGTTGTTGTTGTTATTGTTGTTGTTCATGGTGGTGGTGTGAAATGCTTAAAATGGGATTTGCTTAGAATTGGAAAGCAATTGTCTTGGATTTGCGTTTAGGCGTTTGCCTTCCAATTCTATGGGATAAGAGCTGGGGTAAGGATAAGGGTAAGTATTACTTTAAGTGGGCAGGCGTCTCGTTAATTTATCGTTTCACTGATTTGTTTGTGGGTGAGCAGCAAGTGTGAGACACTTAACATTAAATTGTATTTAGTGGACTAGTCATTAGAGTTTTAAAAATGTTTTAGCAAACTAATTTTTTTGTACAATTTTAAATCTTGAGTTGTTACTTTAAATCAAATTCTGGTACCCAAAATAATTTTTAATCAAGATATTACTCTTAACAATGAGGAGGTTTATTTCTTTAAAAAAAAAAGCTGCTTGAAAAAACCACACCGATGTTTATGCGGAATGTCATTTTGATCATGCTGTCATCTAAATATTGATTCATTTTAAAACAGTTCGTTTTCAAAAATAAATTTTTTTTTTGAACAATTTCCAAGAAAAGATAAGGAAGTCTATACTAATAATACCACTAGCAAATACTTAACAAGTTGTCAATTTTCTGCATGAATTTAGCCTCACACTACATTAACAGGTGAGATTTAATAGCAAACTGGTAGAGAGTCTTACACTGGAAGTACACATTTGAGTAACTACAGAAACTGGGGGAATGGAGCTAGTTAAACTCTAGCATTGCAGCTAAAATTAGCATTTAATTGTATGTAAATTAAGCCCTTCATTCACCCCAAAATTCCCTCTCTCTCCCACTTTTTCTTTCTCTCTCTCTGTCTCTCTTTTATCCCAACTCGCAGTTTGGTGAATCGTATGTGAAATGCGCTGGCATGTCTGCAGTTAAATAATTTAGTGACTTACATTTACAGAAATTAACGTACACCTACACACACACACACATACACACACGAGGTCATGCATAATATGCATGTGTGTCTGATGTGTGTCTGTGTGTTTGGGTGAGCTTCAAATAGGATTTGTGCGACTAATTGCAAAGTACTTAAGCAAAAGCTTAAAACAAATGTAAAAGCAAATTTTTCATAAATTATTTATGCAAATGGCCGTTGCAGGAAGCAAAAAAGCTTCGCATATCCTTGTTGACTACTTTCGGGGAGTGGGCGTGGCTGCGGGGAAGGCGTTGCCCGCAAATGCAATTTGTGCAAATTTGTGGAAAATTTTTATGCGTTGCGCGTGTCGCGTGGCTTTTCACACAGAGCTCAGGATTGAGCGTGGTGGCGTAATAGATATAAAAGGATTTCCGGCGAATCCTTGTTTGTTTATTTGTTTACCTCGCGTCAATGCTGTCAACGGCACTCGCAGTCAATCCGTATTCGCATCCGCTACCGCTTTTGGTGCTGGCCATGCGTAGATTTCTGTTTCAATTATGGGCTGGCCAGGACAACAAGGACATACAAAGCCCAAGGAGCCGAGTAGTTATTAAAATATCAATGGGCACAAGGTGTGTGCCCGTGAAATTATTCATTCGCTTGTCTCTCACTCCCTCTCCCTTACTCCTTCTCTTTCACTGTGTCTCTCTGTTTTGACAACGTTGTCCCAACTTTTGGGTATACTCGTATATACCTCGTATTGTATCACACAAATCGGATTAAGAAATTTCGTATTCGTTTGCCACATAATTGAATAGCTGTGAGTGTATGCGAGTGTGACTCTGAGTATGAGTGTGAGTGTGAGTGGTTGAGCTGAGCTGCACGCGGCAAATGAGAAGCAAATTTAAAATTTTACACTTGACTTAGCATTGTTGTCCTGTCATTTCACACGCCCTGTCAGAGAGGGTCCTTCCAATGGGTCTGTCACTCTTACTCCGTCTGTCTGTCTTACTGTTTGTCTGTCTGTTTATCTGTGTGCGCCATGGCGATAAATTGTTTTTGCCCGCTCCACAACATATGCATTTCAAATACCACAATCTTTGTTTTCGTATTTTTTTTTAATATCATTTTTATAATATTTATTTTAATATTCTTTATACATATGTTTTTTTTCTGCCATTTTTGGTTTTGTTTTTTGATTCTGCTTGCCACTTAAGTGCTAAAAATAATTATTGATAATCAAGTTAATTCTAAATTTGGCGTATTTGACTTAGCAACATCTTTGGGCTTCATTCTTTTTGGATCTAATCAAGTTAAGCGCTACAATGTGTATTATATAATATTTAATATGTATTTATACAAGATTATTTATATATAAAATATTTAATATGTATTTATACAGGAACTATTTACAGGTGCGAAGACAACATTTAAAGCGATTCAACATTTACAATGCGTGCTCAAAGTGCCTCCCCATTCGGACCCATTCCAGGTCCTAGTCCTACACCTTTGACACGCTTATCGAAGAGTTGCAACAAACGCTGTTGCATCTTGCAATTTTATGAGTGCGAATGACTCAGATGATGGGCACCCAAAGGATGGAAGTAGGGTCCATAGGGCGGGTAGGGCACTGCATGTGGATAGAGCAGACTGCTGGCATAGGCTCCAGGACCAAAGGATCCTCCAGCGGGAGGCGGCAGCGTTGGACTGTTCACATCCATGCCAGGATTCTGTTTTTTCCACTTAGTGCGTCGATTTTGGAACCAGATTTTGACCTAAAAGAAAACAAAATGCACTTAGCATACAGCTTGGAAGTTTAAACCAAGACAAATCTTTTACCTGCGTCTCTGTCAGGCTAAGACTAAGAGCCAAGTTCAGGCGTTCGCAGACGCTCAAATAACGCGTTGTCTTGAACTTGTTTTCCAGGGATACAAGCTGCTCGTAGGTGAATGCGGTGCGAGCACGTCTCGGCTTAGAACCACCTCCGCTGCCTCCTCCGCCGGATTTGCCATCGCCATTACGACTGCCGCCTTTTTTGGAGTCTGTTTCACTGCTAGGATCGTCAATGTCGCTGCCATCATCACACATATCATCCTGATCCATGTCATTGAGATCCTGAGCTGCAAAGAGGAAGAATATGAATGGAATCAGACTTTTATTTTTTTGCATAAGCCAACATCTCGTCATCAATCAAATGATTGGCCCATGGGACAATGCCAGATTTGTAAGAGGAAATCAATCACATTGTGAATTAATTGGAATTTTGGGCACATGTTGTCGCACATGCGAATGCGTATGTGGAAGCGAATGTGAATGTGAATGTGGGCGGTGGTCAGTGTTGGGTCAACGTGGAATTGATTGCAATGATGCGGCAATCAAAATTCAATTAAGCCAACCACTGACCAGTGAGCAAGCCATACCAACTGAGGCACATCAGTTAACTGAACCCTCTTTCCTCCTTAACTGATGGCATATCGATAACCGAGACGTAGTCTTTTAGTCAGGTTAACTGTTCACTGTCTTTTAGATGTAATCTCTGCCCATAACAAATGTTGCAGCTTATCAAGTTTTTAAGCTACGATTATTTTCTTAAACTTTATCTTGTTTACAAATTATCCAACAAGAAGAGATTCTTAATGTCTACCCCTTTGTCAGACTAAATCTGTAACACGAAAAGTAACTCAAAAACTGTCAACCTCCATCAAAGGAGCCGCAAAGGAAAATTTACAGTGGACGGAGGAGGAGGTCAGAGGTCGAAGGGATGTTTGGCGTTGTAAAATGCATGTGCCTGATAATTGGTCAACATGATTGGCCATGTTTGCATGTAATTAGCCTGGCCCGTAGGATGGCTAAAAGTGCGCCACAGACGCGCGCCAATTAAACAGAAAATTAACATGAACGCTTTATTTAATATTTAACGAATTTGCTGACCATGCAACGTGCAACGTTCAATGTGCAACGTGCAATATATCCTTTCAAATGCAAATGACCCGCACTGGTAATGGGCTGTGGAGTGTTTGCAGCCACTTTGATATGCATTAATGGCACATTAGATACTCGAATCTCCTCCTCATCAATACACTCATTGACCAAACTCCATTTCCATTTCCAGCTCCAACTCTGATGACTAACCACAATTGGTTTGAGTCAATTGAATTAACAGTCCACTTTTCTGTGTGGGGCATGCCACCAGACGTTTAATGTGTTGACAAACAAACGCGAAAAAGTCGATAGGCCGGTAGACAGTTTAGTATGAGGCGGGACTATTGAATTCTACCCCAAAAGGGGTGTATTTGAGCCCTATAAACAGAATTGGCAACCGAAACCACAGCTGGTTAATAAGCGTAGCAACCACAAACTGCAAATGCTGGAGGCGGGTCAAAACAGAATGGTAGCAAACTGTCTGTGCAACATGGCGTATGTCTGGTTTTGTCTGGCTACCAGAAAGCAAAGTATGGAAATTATGAATGTTTTAGTTAATTACGAATAACATTTGATTAGAGTTAAAGCATAATTTATATTTGTAATGAAAACTAACACAAAAATTAAGTAAATAAATGGAAATGCTTAGCAGACATTTTTTTAAATATATTTTAACATAGTATCTTTTTAAATTTTCATTTTATTTGGGAATTAGGATTATTTTACATATATAAAAATGAAAGGACTTTTAGTTTTTACTTTTTGGATAAATCTTTAGAGATCGAAATAAATAAATTTTGAAAGTGCAGCAAGAAAAAAAAATGTAACTTTAAGAACATACAATGTATTCTAGAGAATATATTTATAATATATTTTCCTCTTGACAGGGAATTTCAATAATTTAACATTTAAAGGATTAATCATATATTCTGTGAATCTATTTATTATACTCTGGGATAAATTATAATGTGTAGCAGAGTTTTCGTGAATCAAAAGGATTCCTATTGTTTGCTTAATTTGAAATTGGATTGAGGGAACAAATATATATTTTGAAGAGAAATGTGAATATATTAGAAATACATATATATAGAAAAAAATCTGAAGAAAATATTTTAAATATTATGTCACTTATAAGGAAATAAACCTCTGCTCTTCTTTTTGTAATCACCAAAAGCTTTTCAGCAAGCAGCTCTGCCCCTTTCTTATCTTTCATTTTGCCGTGTGTGGCAGCTGTTAAATAACTGCCGTTAATTATAATTACGCCAAAAGCACTTCATAAGCAATTTTGATGATATGGCTTGTCGAAGATAAAGCGACGTTTATGAAAGCACAAAAGCGCAGACAAGGCTCATTTACCAACCCACAAGAGTGTGCACACCACACACACACACACACGAATACTTTCACGTATAGACCCTCTCGATGGTGCAATTTAAAAGCCAAACTCGTCACCCCCTCGGGTCCAACAACAACAATTTAAATTAAAGCGCAAGCGAGACAGAAAGCAGTCAACAAAGAGAATGAACAATCATTGAAAATAACAACGAAGCACGGATGCACTTCTTTATAAAGGAATAAGTCTATAAACTATAAAATTAAAATAATTATTGTAGAATATCAATTGAAGAGTGTTCCCTATATCATTTGTTAGCTAATGTACGGTGCTTTTTGTTAAGAGTATAACACAAGCAAATAAACATGCTCCGACAACGTATAATTTTAAGCCATAAACTTAATTATGAAATCCGAGTGTTAATTACCACTACCATCACATAATTTACCCATGCATACACACACACAGCTACACACACTGTTACATGCTGGGGAGCTCTTACAAAATAGCTTTTAAATTTGGGTTCGGAGTCACATTCATGGAGCGCCATTGTCGCAATCATTATAATCGCATACGCCTGGCCAATGCGACCCCGGGGAGCATTTGTCGTCTCATTTTGCCATTTTCATAAAATAATAAATGAGTTGCTGATGACGGCATATAAAAAGAAAAAGAAGGAAAAACCCGCTTGCTCAAAATTCCAACGAAAATTGTCGCCTGACTTTACAAAATTTACAGACACGCAAAACAACTCGAATGCCTCCATTGAAGTCTCCCCAGAGCAGCTCGCAAAGGACGAAAGTCTGAGAGCATTTCAAACACCAATACATGCATACAAAGTACCGCTATATACACATGCAACGCAATTTGAGTAAGAGTGCGAGCGAGAGCGCTAGAGAGTGAGCGTGTGTGAGGGAGAGAGAGAGAGGCAGAGAGTGAGCGCCAAATTGAGTGCTGAAAAGAATAAAAGTTTTCGCAGCCATTTTACTTTTTCGGGGGTTGTTGGTTGCCAAGCTGGGTTCGTTATCCGTCCATGTCCACCCACATTTAAATGTTGCCACATAACCATTTTATTCAAACCCAACCCCAAGGATCAGCAACAGCCCCCGCTCCGCCCGGCTCTCCCTCCTCCTCCACCGCTCACTTAGTTATCGCATGTTTTTTCATATGACTTTTGGGGCGCATTTTTGCTACAATTTCAGCTTCAGGCTGGGCAATAACCAGGCTAGGCTGGGCTGCGACTATGGCAAGTGTATATGTGTATGTGTGTAGCCGTTTTCAGAACAAGTAGTATCCATGTTGTTTTTATTTCCAGCCTTCCCCTTCTTCCGTCCTTTTAGTCTTCCCCTCTATTATTGTGTATATACATAAGTAAATGTGTTTTGTTTTGTGGCTTTCGTCGCTGCTTTTAGTGCATTTACTAGTTGTATGCTTTTGACTCTGACTTGTTGTTGTTGTAGTTGCTGTAGATGTTGTTGTTATTTTGCAATTTAAATGAAATGCAAATTGCTATGCGCCTAGCGACCAGATCAAATGAATGGCGCCTTAGAGACTTGCAAGCTGACAAATACGGCGTATGCGTAATATTTATAAAATATTAAACAACATGCACATAATGCACATTTACAATGATGCCATATACCTAGAAAAGGATAGTATGTATCTCTCCGAGTGAGAGAGAGAAAGAGAGAGAGATGGTGGACTGTCATAAAATCTAATTAGTCACAAAGACAAAAGGCCGCATAATTACGCTAATATAAACTGAAGCGACCAACAGCAACATTAGCACCTCCCAGACCATAAAATTAAGTGCTGTCGCTCTTTCTCCCTCTTTTGCTCTTTTTGCCTCTCTCTCTTTCTGTCTCTTTCTCTCTGTTGGTCTCTGCGTGGGTGACAGGAGCGTTATTGAAGCGGCTAATGAATGTGCGGTAATTAAGTACCTTGCTAATTAATGACTACAGCATCACCAAGCAACGAACAATCGTTGAATCACAGGCCGCAATACACTGCGTATACGTGACTTTCTGTCTGCATTTGCGTTTGCTGTAAACTTGAACTGACTGAATAAACTGGCAGTAACAATAACAGCAGCAGCAGCAACAACAGCAACTGTAACAACAACAATGAGAACGACAGCATCATTATCCTTGCTGGTCTAACTGTCTGTCTGTCCGTGTGTCCGTCCGTCTGTCTTTCCGTACTCATGTTGTTGGGGTCGTTGGCGCGGCCATTGAGTCTGTTTTATTAGCAGTTATGTTCGAGTGCTGCGACACCACAACCACCACCACCAACACCACCTCCACCATTTGTAGCGCCATTGATGAAGTTAATTGTGTTTTATTAACACAAACACAAATGGACAAACAGCAAACAGCAGCAACAACAACAACAACAACAACAACAGCAGCTGCCGATAATTTGCTGCTGATAATGATGATGTTGGTGCTGTCGTTGTTGTTGTTGCTGTTGCTGTAGTGTGCGCCATTTCCAGTGTTTATAATTTCCTACATAAGCGCTTACCGAAGTGCCCAATAATGTGAGTGTATTGTTTGTCTGTGTGCGTATGTGTGGGTGTTGCTATAAGTGTGTGAATGTGAGTGCAACTGCCACTTTTAGGCAAGTGAATTGCTGACAAGTTGTGTGTGGTTATTGTCTGTACTGACTACTGGTATTGAGTACAATTATCTGTTGATTAAAGACAAACAACCGCTTCAACTGAATTAAGCGAAATATTATATACATGTATAAATAAAGAGACTCTTCTTCGAAGAAAGTAGGTTCCCAATACGGTACAGGAGAATAAATCTAAAATCTAAGTTAATAGTTGGATTTTCACTTTTAATAGTAGTCAAAACTCGAAAGCATATTTATAACCTTCTATCCCATATACAAAACACATATATATTAAACACAGTCGAAAAGTTGGAAAATTAGACTTTTATCTACTCTATCTATAACAATTATTACTATAAAGAATATTTTAATATAAATCAATTTTTAAATTTAACTGAAAGAGCTTTGAATTATTGAATATTGCCTTTGATAAATAATTATAACTAAGCAAAGCAATGTTCACAAAAATTTCCCAAATTGTTACTTAATTTTCACAATCGAATATATGTTTAAGCTATAAATCTATTTAGAAGGATTAACGATAGCACGACCTCTATTATATATTTTAAATTATTACTCTTCGTATGAATGGAAAACTTAAGAATTTTTAATATACATATTGAAAACATTGAAATTTATGTTTTTAGTGCAACAAAATTAATTTCAACTAAATGATGCTTTGTACATTAATCTCCGTTCATTTCAAATCATATTATCTTTCGGATAGTCAAAGGAAGTTTTAACTAGGCAGTGATTCCTGGAAGAACTAAATTTATTAATTAACCAAAACTCATCAACCCATTTAGCCCTTCATAACTAATTGCACATTATCAGTTTTATCTCAAAAGTCAGTTTAGCTAGTTCTTTTACAATTAAAAAAGTTTCTACCCATTGAAAATCCTTAATTCAAATTTCTTTCTCAATCAAATCATGACCAGAGTTCAAACAAACCACATCCACCATTTACAAAGCTTGACTCTTTTTGTGTTCCATTTTTACTGTGAGCATAATACAGAATTTTTAACTCACTTCCCTCCCAATCTGCTTCCCCTCCACCCTTCGCTAACTTTTCTGCTATCGTTTATTTTGGCGCTTTGCAGCAGCTTAGCAATGGTCCCCTCCCCATTCCCTCTCCCACCAATCGACACTTTCCCATTGCCAAGTGCACCACAACAACTTCAATCAAATTTGCAAATTTTTATTTGAGCAATTTCTTTACAACGAGCCAAGCATGAAAATCAATTAATTTTCAGCAAAAATGTTAGCCAACAGCTCACAGGAACAAAATACAAAATGAAAAAAAAAATAAGCAACTAGATCTAAAAGCCAAAAATGTATGAGGAAAAAAATGTAGCCAAAAGGAAATATCGGAAAATTCCACACAGCAATTGCTTTTCCCAATTAAAACATCAATCAATCAATTAAAACAAATTCCATGGAAAATCCCTGTTGAATATGAGTGCAGTTTTCTTTCTAAACAACTTGCCTCTTGCCTCTCACATCGCAACGCGTTGTTGCCACATTTGTTTGCCCGATGAATATACGCAAAATATAAATGCTTTCATAGTCAACCCCACACCCTTCTACACCTGCCTGTGTGTGTGTGTGTACGTGACTTGCGCCTGAAAGCAGGCAACATGGTTCAATATGGAAACTTCTTTTAAGGGGGAATTGTTGACTGGGGGGATGACAGAAAAAAAACAAAGCAATATCAAAATCAAAACATACCAAAAGCTACAAGCAGCAGTTTAAATACAAACCACCCACAAGACACACAGTTATCCAAGCTCACAGACACACTTACAAAGTTGTGCTCACATATAGTTGAAAGTTAGAAATATCAAGTAGAAGAGGCAACAACATTTTGCCGCTTCCCCCTAAAAATATATATGCATATGTGTATTCATGAGCTACCCCCCTTTTTCCTTATCTAGCATTTGAAATGGAAAGCTGAGTACTTTGGGCTACACTTACCAGACATATCCTCGCTATGCTCATCATCCAGATGCTCGTGCATTTCATCATCACGCTCATAGCTCCATTGACGCGGATGTCCAAATGGAGGCGTAGTCGCTGGCAATTTGTTGCCCGTGAATTTGTTGGGGTCCAGAATATTCTCCACGGAGAATGCTAGACGCTTGGTAGCCGCTTCCCTGTCGCTGCCCCCGCTAGTCGATGCTGAATTGGCATTGCTTACACTGCTGGGCACAGAGCGCGTCAGATCAACGGGGCAGACCTGTAAGGGGAAGAAGGAAAATAATCACAAGTTTTTTAAAGGATCGAAAGAATCTAATTTTTCTGATTTTACTTTAGGCTGATGAAATTAAATCTGTTAAAGTGAAAAAATAACTATATTCTGTTTTAATAGATTTTATTAAATAAAAAGTAAAAGTCGCAACAGGTCTGAATTATATGTATATAATTGATTCTAATCATTTTTATTTTTATATGAACTCTATAATATATAGATTTGAATGATTTATATATAATTTAATTTAGGTTTTCTAAAGCAGTAACTAAAGCAATTTTCAATTAACTAATCTAATTTAATCTCTATTTTAACTTCATATATTAAAATACTTTGTGTCTGCTCTGCTCTAAAAAGATTGAAAGTTAATTCCCTAATTTTATTTTATATTTTAATTATATTTATAATTTAGGTCAACTGCTTTGACTGAAGAGATCGATAGAGACACAAAAATATCGTACATAGAGAAAAACAAACATTATAAAAATTCTTTATTTAAGTTCGATATATTTAAAGAAACATTCAGGATTTAAATGTAATTAATATATAGATGAGAATTTCTCAGCTTTAAATTATGCAAATATGTGATTTAAGTACAAAATTTTTATAAGAAATACAATAACCTACATACTTGCTGAAATATTAGAATATGTTTAAAATTTAAACTCTAAATAAAAATCAGAGATCAGCCAACTTTTGGCACCATTGAAATTGAATGAACCACAAAAATCCTCAATGTCTGTTCCGTTTAGTACATTCTGTGACAAGATCAATAAGCAACTTACCGACGGCGCACTGTGTGAACCGGAGTCATCATTACTGTCCTCATCATTGCCATCCACATTGAGTTCCTCACTCGTATCGCTGCGCGCATAATTAGCAGCAGCAATCTGACGGGATGTTGCTGCCGCAGCTGCAGCTGCTGCCGCCAAGCCACCCAGTTGTATTCTGAAACCATAATCACTTAAGTCGCGGCCAGTGGGCGAGGCAGAGGCAGAGGCGGAGCTGCTTGAGGCCGCTCCAGATGCAGAGACTGAGGCAGAAGCAGAAGCAGAGGCGGATGTGCTGGGCGTTGGATTGTGATTGGAGCGTGCAGCAACCGCAGCAACCAGTTTAATGCGTTCCAGATCCATGTCATTGGCGGTTGTGGGGCTGCCCAGCACAGGATGTAGTTGCAAGGACTGTGGTGGCGGTGGTGGCAGTGTCTGTGGATTCTGTGATGGAGCTGAAGGATTTGTTGTAGCTGTTGGCAAAGGGGAACCAGTTTGTTGTTGTTCGGAATGCGTTGTCTGATTGTTGCCAGCGTGTGGCGATGTGGGTGGCGACAGTGGTGAAGTAGCAGGCGATGGTGGTGCAGGGGCACGTAGTTGATAAGCAGATGCACCAGCAGGATGATGTGGATGTGCAGGGTGATGATGATGATGATGATGCATATGTTGCTGCTGCTGTTGTTGCTGCTGCTGATGATGATGCTGAGCGGCAGCTGCTGCCAAAAACTGTGGATTCTGCAGCAAGTGTGGATGTTGCTGCAACAGTGCCGCATGTGGATGCTGCAGTGGCTCCGGTCTCGCCAATTGACGCACGGCATTCAGCTCAAGAAGTTTACGCTGTTGTGCCGGTAACGAGAAGCTACCAACGCTTGCTGGTGGCGATTGTGCGTTGTTGTTGCTGTTGTTGCTGTTATTATTATTGTTGGTCAAACTGTTGTTGTTGTTATTGTTGTTGAGCTTCTCCTTGTCGGCGTCATCATGTGAGGGACTCAAACGACTCAACAGACCAGATTCACTTGTCATCTGCTTGAGACGTTCAATGGAATAACGCAATTCCTGCTCCTGCTTGGCAGTTGATCCACTGGCACTAATTATAAATTTAGGAATCTTGGGAGGAGTGGAGACAGATACATCTGCGGCAGCTGCAACATTTCCCGACGCATTTGCCAACTCTGGCGAGGTATTCGATTTGGGAGAATCGGGATTGGAATTGGGACTCATCAGACCACCGACGGCTGTGGGTTGTGTCCCAATATTGTCACTTGGCTTTTGCACTGGCGATTGCAACATCACCATGTTGTTACTGTTACTGTTGCTGTTGCTGATATTGCACTTGTCTTTTGTTCACTTCACTTAAAATACACTTTGTTTGTAGTTCACTTCGATACGAGTTGTATTTGCCGCGACGTGTTGTTGTCACCTTGATTGCAGCCAATCGACTGTCACTGATGCCGGCGTGTATCTCTCAATATCTAAAGTTGTTGCTGCTGCTCGCTTATCGCGTTGATTGCTGAGCGTAATCCGCGCGCGCGACACTCTACTGCACGGGGCTGGGGCCGAAACGGAAATGGAATTGCTCGACAAAAAAACGTTGCTGAGGGTTGCTCGGCAGAGTTAGAGTCACAGTCGAGTCCAGATGCTGGGCCCGTGGCAAGTCAACTAAATGGAAAGTGAACAAATCTGTTGCGGCGTCTGTCCTGCTGCTGCTGCTGCTGTTGTTGTTGATGTTGTTGGTGGTGGTTTACTTTGAGTGTATCCACACACTCTCTCCCTCTTTTTATCTCTCGCTCTCTCTCTCTTTCTCTTTCTCTCTGTTGTGAATGCACACGCCCACAGTTTGAGTGAATTTCTTAGATTTTGAGTGAGATTGACTCCTCCTTTTGCTCTGTAGCTAATCTCGACTAGCATCTAATGATTTAATTTGCCTTGTACTCGTTAGCAAGCGTAATGGTCTGTTCTTGGGTTTTAGCCACATTGAGCCACACCAGACTTCTCTCTCTCTCTTAGTCTACCTCTATATCTTTCTCTCTCTCATTTTGTTACACTGCCGTCTATCTTTCTCTATCCTGTAGCAGTACATTTATTCCAAGTATTACATAGTTTTTCACTCGCTTGAATTGCCACCCAAAAATGCGCTCGAGGATGTGAGTAATTGTCAAATTATTTAGCGCAAAATTTGTTTGCTTATGCGCTTCGTTGGCTACGAAATGGATCTCAGCTTTTTATATTTTAAATGTGTGCTCTGTTATTGTTATTGTTGCTGTTGTTGTTTTTGTTTCTTTGCTTATGCCTGGTTTGTTCTTAGTCATATATGCATGAATGCTTTGTGCTCTTGTGGCTGGCAGTAGCAACATCTAACGGCCTACAGGCAAAAGTGGTAACACAATATTTCTAGTTGCCAATTTTTGTTAAGCTTAATTGAATTTTAAACAAATTTTCGTCAAATTTTAATTTGTAATCAGTTTATTTATTAGTTGTTAATTCTTGTCAGAAAATGAAGAGAAATTTCGCTTTGGGCTCATCTTTCTTCTATATCTCGTCTTGACACTTAATTGCTGTTTTGCTTTATATAAAACTCAAAATTATCACAGGATAAAACTCAAACCGCCCACATAATTCGCTTTGCTCTCTTTCCAGTTCTCTCACTCGTTCTCTCTTTCTCTCATTCTGTGTCTGCTTCTCTGTTTGCAGAATATTTTAAATTGAACAAAAATTTATATGCGCTTTGCACAGACAATTTAATATCGCATCCAATTTGCGGTTTATACGCATCGCAGCAGCGGTCCACATGATGAAGATGATGATGATGATGACGATGATGATGATGATGGGGATGGAGGAAATTGTTGGAGGAGGAGGGAAATAAGGAGCAAAGAGAGCTGACTAAGTGGATGGCTTGGCCATTCTCCATTCTGTCTGACGGCCTGGCTGACTGCCTGGTTGGTTGGCTGGTTGGTCGTGCTCTTGGTCGGGTTTGAGAGCACAATGGGGCGTATAAGTGACATCGTTAAGTGGACGCCGGACGGCGAGGACGTTGCTTAATGAACTTCGACGGCAATCTCGCTCCCCTTCAGCCCATTCTCGATCGTCTTTATACATATATAGTATTCTCATCGTCAGTTGGCATTTTTAAGCGTATTTCTGTTCAGCTCGTTCTCGTTTCTTTCGTTGACTTTGCCTTTCTACAAAGGAGCTGATGGTGCTGGTGGAGCTGGGCGCTCGTTAGCGCTGCTCGGCTTCGCTCCTCTATAATTAACCACAAAATGAGGGAAGACGGCATTCTTAATGAGCAGCTTGTTATGCCATTTTCGTTTTAATTACTTTTAAGATGCTTGTTACCAACACCAGCATCAGCTCGCCGCTTTAATTGGTCCATTGATGAAGCTGAGTGTGTAATACATATATACATATACTTCTGAATTTCTGTATATGTGTGAGTGTGTGGCACACTGTGCAAATTGGCTGTGCGTTTTGCTCAGTTTATTTTACGAGGCAACCAAGCTAAGCCGCTTTTGAATGCTTCACTAACGAAGCATGGCCAGAAAGTAGGCTATATATATTGCCATAACATATAAAAAGTTATGCAGTTCCATCAATTGCGACTGCTGAGCATTCTGTGACATTTTGTGACTGTGTATTAAGCGCTTTACCCTTTTACATGTAAAATTAAATGATGCGCATACGCACGGTAAAACCGCAAATTATTTTAATTGCCTGTCTCGTCATTATTCATTATTTAAGTGTGCCCAAACAGCGAACGTACTCGTTTATGTGTGCGCCAGTGGGTGTGTGTGTGTGCGCGAGTGGGTGTGTGTGATATGTACAGTTACACACACACAGATACTCACACACAAAGAGAGTTGGGCAATCCGCCAGACACACACAAGCTGCTGTTTACATAGACATGAAACTTGCGCAACGGAAAAGCGGAAAATTTGCTGTCGCTTGCCACATCTGCATACGAAAAACTCACTCTCCCTCTCTTTCGTTCTCTCTCTCTCTTTCTCTCCTATTCGCACTCTCGCCTTGTCTCTCTTCCTCTGCTCTGTCTCTCATTTAATTAGTGAAAATAAGTATTAAATGAGCAGCTCTTGTTAAAATAAATAGTGCATGCAATAGCGACAGTTTTCCCTCCTCTTCTTCTCTTTTGCATTGGCTTTCAACAGGCTGCGAAAAGATTTACAGCTAATTAAAAGGCGAATGTGCATAAGGAAAAATAATCGATAATCGTCGTGGAAAAGCCGCTGACCTCGCGACAAGCCCAATTAAAATTACAACTGCGGTCAACTGTGTAATTATGCGCTAATTAAATTATTTTCCAATTATTCGTGGTATTTGTTAATGCGCACTTTGTACTAAAATCGCGACTCTACTCATTTATACTATATATGTTGAATATTTGAATATTTGTATATTTAATGATGTGCACTGGCCAAGTACTCAAATGCGAGTGCGAACGAGATGGCAATTGCTCAACGGCATTATCCTCTCGCACTCTCGCTCCCTCACGTTGGGTCTCTCTGTTTATTCGGCCATTTTGTTGTTTGCACTCCACTTGCCGTGCGCCCCACGTTAATTTGTTTGACTAATTAAACTAATGAGCGTTCAAAGTTAATACATAAATTAGTCAACCAGTCGACGAGGTAAACGGGCAAGCCGGGTTGAGGGTTCCTGATTGAGGATAGGGAAAGAAGGGGAGCTTTAATTGAACGGAGGCAGATTTGCTTTGCTAAGCGCATTGCAATTTTGATTGCGGCTTTCCAATTTATTGCCCATGACTTTATAATTGATGGAATTATGGATAGCTTTGGCAATTATAATGAGAGCATGGATATTATAGACTTGATTTAAAAAATAAGTGTATATATTCATTTGTATTCAATTGTGATTGTATTCAACACTTTTATATTTTTGATTTACATTCTCAAATGTATAAATACAGTAATTTACTGTCAGTAAATAAGATACATACAGTAATTATGAGTTTTCATCTTGCTTTTAGCCTTAAAGTCCATAAAAACTTTGTTGTCTTAACAGCAAGTTTATCTTGGTTGTAAGGGTGTCGCCAAGATAAAAAGATTATTTTAAGCTTTGTATATATTCATAATAAATATTCATTTAAAAATAAGTATATCAATTCTCTTCAAAATTTATATTTAAGTATAAGAACTTATTGATCAAGAATTAAAAAAATTTTATTTAAAAGTAAATGTAGTTTGTCATATAACAACTCTTGTTATTGATCAAATTAAGTATTGGGATGTCTATAATAATACAATACACTATTCTCATGTATCCTTAGAATATCTTTTGACATACTTCTATTTTATACCCTACAATATTCTAACTTACATATGTACATATATAGTCTGTAATGCCGGAGGATCGTGCACAATTGCCTGAGCCTTTGACCATGGCTTTTAAAGGCAAATTAAATATGCTGCGCTAATTCCTCCATCAATTTGCAGCTCATTTCATATGCTAACGCATTTGGACCTGGTCCTGAGCCTGACCGCGTACGTGCGAAAAATCCAAACGGTCTTCGAATTGCCGACGGCCGACGTGTCGGTCGACAAAAAACGACCAGCGGCCATCATCATTATGGGTAGCATGTCCACATCATTATCATCGTACAGAGAGAGAGAGAGAGCAGCATTTTAGCCTAAACTAGTTTGGCATTCAGCTTGTAATTAGAAAATTTCCAGGCGAAACGAGGTGCGCGAAGCTGGTGAAATGAAAACAAAAACAGAAACGTGCTAATTGCAAATTAATTATGCACGATATTGAATTTGCACTAAATGCAAAGCGGACACGGAAACTGAAACGGAAGTGGACTGGACACGGTCATGGCCAGGCCAGGCCAACAACTGCCAACTGGCAAAATGGCGAGCAAACGAGCACGGCAAAAATAAAAAGGAGCTGCTAAGTGGCCTAGACGACGTGATTTGCATGAAATGCAATTAGATTTTAGGCAAATGAATGCCAGCTTTGCATACGCTGCTGCCGTTCGTTGTTGCTGGTGGGTGGTGCGCTAATGGCTGACACACTTAAGCAACAACAGCAACAGCAATAACAACAACAGCAACAACCACAACTACAGGCAGTGCTTTTTGCGCTGTCGCAACAGCAACAACGACGCCAGCAGCAGCAACAGTATTTGTTGTAGCAGCAGCAGAGGAAGCAGCATATAAACAGCTAAAGTGTTAATTGCCATAAATGCTTGTCATTGTAGCGGTAAACGACAGTAGATATTTGCCACGTTGCCACTGCGCCAGCGCCCACACACACACACATATACATACACTCATAGAGTTAAAGTGTGTGCGAGCAGCGTCTGAGCGCACGTTGTCTGAGCATTGCACTCAAATGAATGAAATGAACTGCTAAATTATGCACGCGATTTAACCCTCATTTCGTTGGTCACACTGACAGCCCCCACCTTCTTTCACTTCCACTCTCACAGCGCAGCCGCTTTAAAACTTACTCTCTGTCCATTTAAACTCACTCAACGGCAGCTATCATTGGCCACGCCTCTTTTGTCGTTCACTTGAGCAGCCAATGAACGTCGCTCAATTTACTCTGTGCTCATAACTGAGAGAGTTTATTTTCAATATGGCTGCCAGCAGCGCTCACTTACTCACTCACTCAGTCACTTTGATTTAAACTGCAAGAGAGAGCACAAGCAAGAAAGAGAGGAGGAGAGTAAGTGAGTGAGTGAATGTGCTCTCACTATGTCTGTGTGTGTGCAACTATTTCAGAGTTTTGCACCTTTTATTTGGCCATTTGTGTGTAATTTCGGAAAATGTTGGCGACATTTTTCCCTGCCTGCCTCGCCAGGTTGGACCGTCTCGGATCTAAGAGGGTTCTGAGGGGGATCTGTGGGGTCTGTGGGGTCTGTGGGGTCGCACGCTTAAGTGTCCTCCAGGGTACTTACTTCGTTAGCAGAAGTTTCTCGCCTCGTTCCTTTTGTTGTTGTGGTGAATGTTGCTGTTGCCGTTGCTGCTGCTGTTCTTGTCGTTTTGCGGATATGTCTCTTATTTTCATAACTGTAAATTGCTTTAGATATTAAGTCTGCTCTGCTGTGCTGACTGCAAATGGATGCAGGCGAAAAGGGAAAAAGGGGAAGAGAAAGTTCCTCGTCGACAGCTGTGCACTGAGCAAGTGCGTTTTCCTAATAAAGCTCTTGTTGCCAGGACATTACGAGTATGACAAGTTCTTGTGGCATTTGTAGTTTTATATACAAACACATATACAAACTTATATGATTGCGTGTACACAGAAAAAATAAGGGAATTATCATAAGTCAAAAGTTGGGTAACCTAAGATTTTAAACTATATACCAAATCTCTTTTATGCACAGAGCAATTAATAATAAAGACCACAGAAAAGATAAAATTATATTAGTCTAATTCTTGATTTGATCAATATCTTTGGCGATTTTGCCTATTTTAGTGCAAAGTTATTTTATTTAATCCGTATATAACCTTAATTTAATAAATATATACCAAATATGTTAGTTACTTATAAAATGTAAGCTAAAATCAATGCTTAAAATTTAAATATAGAATATTTCTTTCTCTGTATGTATTTGTATTTGAGCTTTTGCCTTACGAAATTGTTCTAAGCTATCATGGCAAGCAATTTAAATTGTGGTTTTTCAGGCTTATTAGCAGCACCTTGGATTTGTGGAAATATGTGTGATAATACTACGGATATTCCATGGGAATAGCCAGCTAAATAAACCCACATATGCTCACATAAAAAATACACACGAAAAACAAGAGCAAAATAAAGATTTTAATATGCGCAAAATTGAGACATAAATTAAAGGCACATAATGCTCATTAAAAAGCCGTAAACGATGTACACACAATTTCGGAATGGAAACGCAAAAAAAAACCAAAAAAATAAAACAAAGAGAAGACGTGACAGACAGTCATACATTTTGGGGGACCTCGGACATTTGGCAGCAGATCAAAGAGCAAACAGCAATGAACATTTTGCTCATAATTTAATCGTTTCGAAATCTGAAATTAATTCATTTTGAAGCCGTCTGCTTAGGCAAATCAAAATAAACTATGCACAACGGCCACAGATCCCCAACAAACATCGAGACAAATATACAACTGCTAATTGGCAAGCGAGTGAGAGAGCGGAAAGAGAGAAAGAGCGCGAGAGAGAGAGAGAACAGAGAGACAGCCACCCAGTGTGGCGGCGCTAAGTAGGCGGCGCATGCTGTGAGAAAAGGAAAGCGACAAAGAGAGAGAGAAAGAGAGAGAGAGAGAGAGAGAGAGAGAGAGGCAGATTGCATCTGTTGTTTTTTTGTGGGACATTTTTTACTGCGCGCGCAATTTAAGTTGAAATTTATGTGGAGCACAAAAAACCAACAAGCGCATTAAAAATTGAATGAAATCAACAACAACAAAGCAGCTCAATGTGTTAAATGGCACATGTTATTTAAAAGCATATTTAATAATTTTCTCATTCTTTTTTTTTTGTTTTTCATGTGTGGGGTTTTGGCAAATATGTCGTTGTTGTTTGACTAAAGGGAGAAGAAGCTCATACCATTTGTCTTCGCTCAAGCGTGAAATATTTTTGGCATAAAGAAATTTGTTAATTTGTATTTGACTGTGAAATTAATGATTAAACACAAATGCACACACACATGCACATACATACATACATGCACGCGCACAAAACAAAGCCATAAACTACCAATATAAATAATAACGCTTATCTTTTGCACGAGTATGCTCCTATATATATATGTATATATATGTGTGTGTGTGTATCTGTGTGCTGCACAATACATGCGCATAAAATATTTAGCAATGCTCACACGAGCTTAGATTGCATAATGCATATTTTATGAATGTTTTCCAGTTCTGTTCCCTTCCCCTTTTCTCCCCCCTCAACCAATGCCTTGCTCAATGCCACGAGATGCGGCGCCACAAAAAGTGTTGAAAATAAAAATAAAGTGCGATGCTGCGCTAAAAAAGACCATATTAAAGCCAATGCGGCAACAAAAGGAGTCACTGCCTCCCCCACCCACTTTCCTCCACTCTCCACCCAGCAACAACAGCAATAATAGCAACAACAACAACAACAACACCATCTACAATAAACCCCTAAAAAAATATTGTGTACTCGTAACAATGTAAAAAAGCGAAAGAGTCGCATTGTTGTAGTTGCCTGGCAGGATTTAGGATTTGACCCGCAGTTGGCATATTTGACTTCCCGGCTGACTGCCTGATCAGCTCCTAACTTGGCCAGCTGACTCACAATTGCAGTCACAGTTGTGTTGACTCGTTGTCAATCCATCATTTGTTCTTCTGATTTGTTTATTTGTGTTTTTGACAAGCCATATTATGTATATTCGAGATAAATCTGAATTGCCTTTGGCCCTGCCCCTTTTGCTTTCGCTCGATATGACCAACCATTTGGTCATAAATAAATAATTTTCAAATCAGACACAGCTCCAGGATGAGTTCACACGTTATTGCAAGTGTTTCAGCATTAATGATTAGCCATCAAATTACATACTATAGTTGAACTGCCAATTGCCAAAATAAATGAGTCATGAATAACTGATTTCTAAAATGACCGGAAGGTATTCCAGCTTGAATACGTAATGAAGTTAGTATCGAACATACCAGTCCGACAATAGATGAGAAATTGTCGAAAATCTGCTTATAATTTAGTATAGTATTATTTAATATTTATATGTAGTATATAAATATGTTTATTCATAACACTGGAATTAAATATTACAAATACAAAAGTTGTCAAAGAGAATGACACAATAGTATATTTATTGTTATAAAATATCTTTACTTCATATCTTTAATATCAAAATAAAATATTCGTAGCTTATTGAATACTTTTTAAATGTTTTAGCTAATAAATAGTTTATTTTAAAACAAAGATTGAAGAAATTATCATGAATTATAATTGACAGGATAAAATCAGAAATTTTATTCATTAAAAATCATTTATATAAACATTTTACTTTTCATTTTAATTAAGAATATAAAATTCTGAGAGAATGTAACATTAAAATACATATTAACTATCTTCCTTCCGTCTTTATCTTTATTATTATAAAATATCTTTACTTTATATCTCAATGAAACTTTGATAACTTATTAATGTTTTAGTTAATAAATAGTTTATATTAACACACATTAAAGAAATTCGTATAGCATAAAACATTTTAATCATTAAAAATCATTAATATTATATTTTTATTTCTGATATTAAGTAAGAATATAATATTCTGAGAGATTTAAAAATAAAAATTTTTTATGTTTCCTATTAAAGTGAATATTTATATGCTATAGGCTAGAAGTGTCTCCCATCCTCTTTATCTCCTACTCTATGTCCCCCTTCATCTCTCTTTCTTTCTCTTGCGCTCGTAGTCTGACTCTCACTCTCTTTCTGTCTCTCCTAAACCCTTCGATCTCCCACTTGCCTGTTGATCACCTGAGACTCTTCCATTGCCACTTAAACTTATGGTTCATTTTTTTTATGACATTAAAGGGAAACAACTTCCTTTAATAAGTTCATAAAGTTGTTTGTTGTCTTCGAAACAACTTGGCGGCCAATAGGCCGTGAATGGGAATGAGTTGTTGCCGCCAATGTGGCATAAATGTCAGTGTCACATGGCAAGAAATTCCCCCTTGCAACCCTGCAACCCCAAAAGGAAAGTTTTGATGTTGCCTTTTTATAGAAATTAAATGACTTCAGACAAAATATGAAACATAAAGTCAACACTTCAATAACGTTGGCGAAGGCGGGAACGGGAACAATGTGTCATGTCACAGAAGAACAATAATAATACCAACAACAACAACAACAACAATAGCTCATCATAAATCCCAGGCCACATTTGTGGTTGCTCCCAAAGATGCCAAGACTTTTTAACACTTTCGTTGCGACAAAGCGGCGACGGCAGCCAAGTTGTTAACATATTTTTAGTGTCATTTTAAAAATTTAAATTGTCGTAATCGTAAATTAATTTCATGGCACATAAAAATGCAAAACACCAACCAGAAAACTCAGAGACTGTGACAGCGACAGAGACAGATACAGAGACAGAAAGGGAAACAGAAACTCAAACGGAAACGTAATCAATGTCCTTGCTGAGGTTTTTGTTATGACAAATAAGCTTCAGAATATTTGTGTTTTATAACGCAATCGATCCAGATTCAAATACAGATTTAAATCTCAAATTTTATGGCCAAGAGCTCAGTTGGCGTTTCCCAAACGCAAATTACATTTCATGATGCAAAACAAAATGAAATTTGGCAAGCAAATAAAGCACATGACGGCAACTTTGTTGTCGGCAAAATTAATGTGACAAAATTCATGTAAAATTTAGAAAAATACATTAAAAAGTCATAAAAACATTATATTCAACTGTATCCTAATTAGCTCGGCAAATTATTTTTATTTTGTATTTCGTTGGCCTGCAAGCGATATTTGTGTCAACGCCTCGGCATAATTATGCGAAAATATCTTATCGTACATGCATGTTGCCAATGAACAGAGGGAAAGTCTTACGAATACAATTAGAGATAGTCTGGGGCAGGAAATGACAACATGCCACATGCCTTAGGCTACAGGCAACATGCAGCTGGTAATTGTCTACATTTGGCATTCAACGAGGTGACAAAAGTTCTTCTATATCCGGTTGATCGAAAGCTACAAATTGTTAAAAAATCTATTATTGAACAAAAATTCCTCATAAATTTTGAATTGAATAATCTGAGCCGCCAAATTGGACATCTTTTAAATACATTTATGATAAATTAATGCAGTAAATGCAACTTGTAAATCTGTCACGCGTCACACTAAATCATCGTGGCATAAGTAATATGCAGTTTAGCTCCAGATACACAGATACAAAGATACATTTACAGAAGCTGGCACGCAACTGTTGAGGGCGGACTCCCTACTTGCCTTCTGGTGGCAACAAGCAAAAGATGCTGCCACAAAATCAACAGATGCTCAACAGTGGCAAAGTGCATACAAGTATCTTTTGGAAGGGAGTGTGAAATTATGTGCGCTACCGCAAGTGAAACGCCCCGAACTACAGGCAGATTGAGAAGCAGCCGAGTGAATTGTGAGTTGGAGTGAGATATGGATTGGGATTGGGAATGAGAGTGGCTGTGCCACAGCTAATCTATGACAGAAAACATGTAATCGGAGCTGCGACTGTGCAGTCCCGAAAATAGTGAGACATTCCACTTAAACTGCCATCGAAATGGGGAAACCTTTAACTCCATTCGCAGCTCATTGCAAGCGCAAAGATACATTTGTATCTGCGAGTTTACTGGCAATTCCCAAAGGCTACACTACTCGTAAGTGCTTTGGGTGGCCGCTTAATACGCGACCCCGTGCCTAATTAAAATCACAATCAACATTTACAACAAAATGTTGTACAAATTAATTATGTCGCCGCTGTTTCTATATCTCGAAGTTCGAACCGCAGTCCCAACTAGCATCGCTCATGCTGCGGCTCATTGGCAAAGGAGGCTGCAAAGACTGAGAGACATGGGAATCGGAATGGGATTCGGATTCGTCTTCGTCTTTGGCTTGGGCATCTGGAGGAGGGCACCTCGGGGCGGCACTTTCTTTTTATGAGTGCTCCTCAGCCGCCTAATAAGTGAAGCGTGAACTAATTGAAATTTGTTGCGCTGACATTTTGTACAAGTTTCTGCTTACAATTGAGGCAAAGATGAAAATGGGACTGGGGTCTGGGGACTGGGGACGGGGACTGTCGATCGTCTCCAGCTAATTAGTGCGCTTCCCGTTGCAGTTATTGTCTAATTTTAATTAATTTATCACAAACATAAAATGGCGCAAGTTTAGACATTTCACATCTCCCTTTCTCCCAACAAATCACTCACACGCCTCGTTGACTGCCGCGTTCATTGCTATTGATAGCTGCACAATCTGCGATCCACACTCCTCACACCCTGTACCATAAATTTCCACTTGAGATTCTTGACATTGCTCGACAATCAAATGAAATTTATGATGAGTTTTCGGTTCAGAATTTTGAGTTTTGAGGGCTCAACTCGGCCTATGTTTTGGCATTGTCAACAGACAGGCAAACAAACAAGCAAACAGATACTCAACCGTATGCTCCTGGGCCATCAAATGACATTTCTAATGTCACTTTGATTGTGTAATTTAGATTTTATTGCTGTCATTCAGCGCAAGATGCTTGCGTTGCAAGCGAGGCATGCAACAGACAGACAGACAGGTACCAAGCGAACAGCGGGTGACAAGCACACTCTGAGGGCTGCTCCATATGAAGATGAAGATGTGTGTTGCCTGTTCACATATCATTTCGTATCGTGCTCTACAGCCGGAAGTTGTTGAATTTTATGCAAGTGTTGATGGTACATCGAACACGATTTTTGACAACAACTTAACTTATAATTTCTTAATAAGAGCAGGAAATAGTGGGGAAAAAAATGATTAATTAGGGAATACATCAGTAATAAACGCGCTACTTTACTGAATTTCATATTGAGAATTACTTAAGAAGAGTTAAAAACTTATTGACTGTAGATTGAAAACACCTATATTTTGTATGTTAAGTTTTTTGTTATGTCTCTTAGTTACTTTGCCGTTAAGTAAGACGTTCCTTTCAAGTAATTTTGGGAAATAATGTATATATTTGTAAACTGTTAATATTAATATTGTAGAGATTTCTTTCTGCATTGTAATAGGTTCTGTTTTGACCAAGTATGATACTTTTTAGAAATTTCTGGTGATGTTTTCCACTAATTTGAACACCAATATTTAGCATTAATATTTTAAATTTCTTGAGTTAAAAAACTTGCCCAGCGTGAAAGAATTTGAAACTGCTGCTGACCATAGATATAGTCACAGTTTTCTTGACGAAATTTTATTAATGACTGAAATTCTTAGTTTTTTAAAGTCGTTTTATATAAATTCTTTACTGTTCTTTACTAAAAGCTAAGTAAAAAATTTAATATATTAATTTGAAATATATTATTTTCTTTGATAGTTGATAGTGCACTTATGTCCTAATTAAAGAAAATTCTGTTTCTCTTTCGAAACGCAGAATGACATCTCCTCACAATTCTCTAAATATCTGAGAAAACTTTCAAACAAACACAGTTGTGGATCCGATTCAGGCGCCACACACACACAAGAATCACGAGAGACCTACCAAGAACTATCACGGCACTGTGCGTCACGAAACGGGGCATGAAATTTGCATGCCGTGTTTGAGTGTCGGCATTATCTTTGATCCTGTCAAAGATGCGAATATAAATTGCTCAATTATGAAATATTAACTGCACACGCTGATGATGACAAGAACAGCGGGTAGAGAGCGAGCTCTTCCAGGCGCAAGTTAATTACTCATTTGCTGATTGTCGGCTGCGGTTAATGAAGTATCCAACTAATTAGATTTTGAGACAAGCCCGAAGTGTGCATGTCGTCGAGAGTTCTCCAAGGAATTTGTATTGAAAAATGCCGCCACGGAAATTGAAAATGAGCGCAACGCTGTGTGTCCGTATTCTATATTCTTGGGAGTTAAATCTGCCAGCTGGTAAAAGCGAGTGCTAAGAGTAAACTAGGGACTCCAAGTGAAACGGCAATTTATGGCCTTTCACATTGACATTTTGACATAATATCGCTATATCGGTCCCCTTCTCTATATCCATCTTGTTTCTTGTTTTGTGTAGTTTCTGGCGGTCGTTGAAATTAGTCGCATTCATCTTTGACAGTTGAAACTCATCACTCTGTTGGTTAATTAGACTATTTGTCAGTCTGCCTGTTAAATGTAGAATCGTTTTAACTTAGGGAATTTTTTCCAATCTGATTTAATATAGTATCATTGAACGAGGTTTCTATGTAACTTCAGATATCGTAGGAATGACACAGGGGTGTTGAATTCTGTTGATGTTAGCTAACAATAGCTAATAAGTGCCCTAATCACTACAAAAACATGTTTAATACTGGCATTCTGTAAAATCAAAATCACTGCTGAATATGTTAAGCAGGTAAAATGATAATTTTTAATATAATTTAATATTTAAAAAGCGGCCGGTAAGCCGATAGGAATTTTTTGTATTCTTTCAACATTCTCCCGTGGTTATTTGCTATCGTTATCTGAACTTCAGATTCTGAACCGATAAATGCCCAAAGTGTATTATTTAAGTTTCAAACCAAAACGAATCATGTCAGAAAGTATCTTACATTTATTGCACTCCGGAATATTTTATTAAATAAATTTCCCATGAAATAACGTGTATTATTTGTGTAGCATTCTTTTAGGAATAGAAAGCTACTTGGCAGCACTATAAGATTCGATTTTACATGTAGTATACTCTGATAGGCTTCATATTTACTTTAGCATACTTTCATGGGCTTCAATCATACCTAGTTTCTAATGATATTCTTTTTTTTTTGCATGCTTTTAAGGGCTATCGCAGACATTTGGAATATTTCATGTAGCATACTTCCGTGCGCATTACATTATTACTTTCTGTTGCATACTCTTAGGGTCGTTCAAAAGCTTGATATTTGGGTCTTGGATATTATCTATAGCATACTTTTTTATGAACACACATTTCCATTTCTCGCTGTGATTCCATTCAGCCTTGGTATTTTATTCTGGTTTCAAACCAAATGCTTAAAAACTTATACAATGACAACAAGGTTGAATTTTGAATTTTGCGCCATCTATCGAAATTTTATAATTTTTGTTCATTTTCATTCTCATTGATAAAAACTAAAATGTTTGCAAATGGCCGCATTGTTAAGTAGATTCCAAAACTGAATGACGAACATTTTTTGCTAGAAAATTCCTGAAAATTAGAGAAAATTTTACAAAATGTTTATGATAATTCCCGAGTTTCAGCAGTATATCCGTAGTTTACGTTAAATTCAAAAGCAAACCAGAAGTTACTTAACACAAAAAATCGGGCTTATCCCAACACACCTGACAGACCTGGAGTCTCCAATTGCACACGTGTGCACACTCGAAATTTGTTTAAACAAATTTATTTTTTTACCTGAAAAAACTATTTTGCATTTCATTTTAAGCAGCGCGGCGAAGCGATTGTACACCTGGCGCCATCTGGGAACGTGCTTAAGTACTAGATTGGGCGCCAATTTGATTTTTGAATGATCCCAGGATTGTCAACTCCAACTTGGCGAGCTTTGTCACGACCTGATTCTTCGGCCTTGGATGTTCATGTGAAGGTTTTTCACGTTAGCGTTGATTTTTTAAAACTTTTACTGTGGTTTGGAAGCATTTTGTAGGTCGATTTTGTCTGTAACAAACATTTGATTTATGAATTGAATTGGAAACAAACGCTTAGCTTGCAATTAGCTATGCTGTTGCAGACAGTATTAAAATTTGGTCTCGTGTTACGCATTAAAGATGTCGTGGTTATCCACATAAAGCATACATTTTCTTAATCAGGACGACAAGCTGAGTCAAAAAAGCCATGTCCTAGGTTATATAATACCATCTGCAGCGGTATTCAGGATTAAAACACAATGCAATATACACGCGACACACATTCACACATTTACTTACTTATTTTATCTTCTATGTACGTACTTTTCATGAAACATTTACATCAATAAAGCTAAATTTTATTTAAGATGAAAAGTCATGAATTTTTGGAACTCATAGAAAGGATAAAAGAAAGAATGGTAACAACGCTAAAATCGACCATCTACAACACATTTTGCAGTGTTGACTATGTAATTTGCATATGCAGTTTGACCACAAATTTTCGTACCATTAAAAATGCAATTAATTTAATTTAATGACATATAAACGTCAACAAATATTTTGACATTTGAAATGAGAGTTACAAATTTTATAGGGTTGCTGGAGATTTATAAAGTCATGACATATTGACTATCGAAACTTTGAGGAATCTTAGTAGGCTCTGACTTTTCGGCCTATTGTGAAAAAACCTTTTCGCCTGAAAACCAAAACTGAGCAGCAGAAAAACAGAAACGTTTGTGAAAAATTTGTAATAAATTTTGGAAAAATAAAAAAATGAAGACGACAGCACAATTGCGTGAACAATTCAAGGTCACTCCAATAGTAAGTTTAATGTGCGCTTTTCCCTTTGCTGTTGCAGTTGATACTAGGAAAATTTGTCTTGCTTTTTCGTAGGATCCAAATCGTCCGATTCCTTCCTCATGTTGCAAGACAACATCAAGTTTTCCTCGTGGACCGGAACTTTTAGCAAAATTGGAAAATCGTATAGGCAAAATCAACTGGGGGGAGGTCGGGAATACACCTCTCCCGGTCAATTGCCCTTGCGAGAATATACCCCAGCAAATCGATCCAAATCGCAAGCCAATACCCAAGATAACGCTAAAAGTGCCAACGAACCCTAATGAACCCTCCAATGTGGTGAACTTATCCAAGAAATCGCCGGAGGGGCCAAAGAAATCGAAAAAACGAAAGGCTGCCAAAGCATCGAAGGGAAAGAAAGAAACGAAGGAAGCACCAAAAGAACCTAAAGCAGCCGAAGTCTCCACAAATATGATCGATGCACTGAGTGTATCCAAAAATGAATTTGTCCCGGAAGCGCCTTCTGTTCCAGAAATGTCGGTAGCCTTAAATAAGCAGAATGTACCGAATGCTTTCAGTAAACTCAAACCGTCAAGTGCTTACAATTATCTGGATGAAGACAAATCGCCGAATGCTTTACCGAAAGTGTCGTTTGGCCCAATAACGCAGATTGTGCCCAAAACGGAAGAGGTACCGTTTGCTTGCGAATCTCTGAATGTCAAGCACAAAATGGCATTTGAGAAATCTATGAACGAGCCCGATATTAAGAATATTTCAAGAGCGCCGAAGGCACCCACAATGCCCAAAACTCTAAGTGTTCCAGGAGCTTTGAATATTCCCTGGGATCAATTTGCTTATAAAAAAGAGAATGTAGCCAAAGAGTCAAGTGGTCGAAATGTAAAGGATTCGCCTAATACTTCGATGTTTCTCAATTCGATGAATATGCCCAAAACGGCTTTTGCTCCCGGACTAGTGGCCAAACATCCAGTCGATCCCATGCCAAGTACTTCTTCTAAGGTTTCCTCCCCAAAAAGGGATGATAAAGAAAAGTCGGTCATTTCAAGCTGTGCCACCAAAGGAAAGCCTAAGGAGAAACCCCTTAGCCAAAAGGCACTTGCTCAACTTGCACTCTCGGAACAAAATACCACCGCTAAGTGCACACGCGCCAGGATCATGAATGCCAAGCCACCGCCTATTGGTAAACTTCTCCAGAAAATCCATGCAAATCGGGCTGGAACACAGAAGCCTATGCCAAGTGAACTACCAAAACTGAACCCGAATATAACAGATTTGACGACCCCATTCCGTCCGACTAAGACTGATATCCCAGGATCAAGTTCAAATCTAAAGAACCAAAAAGGGTCTGAAATCCCATCGATGAATCCAAATCAAAATCTATATGAATTTCCGAATCTAAAGAAGAATTCGCCTCCAAAGGCAAACACATTTGAAAATTCTCATGGGTCCTCAGGTCCTTTTTTCACCCCAACTTCACGTTCGATTCCAAAAAAGGTTCAGGAGAGGAAACCACTTCATGAAGTCCAGGAAATAAAGCCCAATTTCAAGTAAGAATGTGCAAAAAAGGATAAGAAGGAGGGAGGCATCATTCTAAAAGAAAAACTTCCTATTTATGTTTCACGAAATTGACATTTATATCTGCAAGAAATGGCTTTCTTTGTAATATCCTTTATAATCCTAACCAAAACTAATAAATCAACAAATTAAGACAACATATTTTATATTGATGGGCTTGTAAGTTACACATGCAAGTTGTCCATACATTTTCGTACCACTTAAAATTCACTTAATTTAATTTGGTGACTTTTAAACGTCAACAAATATTTTGACATTCGAAATCAGGGTTACATACTTTATAGGGTTGTTAGAGATTTAAGAGACCCTGACAGATTGGCTATCGAAAGTTTGCAGAATCTTAGTAGGCTCTAACTTTTAGCCTGCTATAACCTGTAATAAAAAGTTTTTAAAACTACAATTAACACATTTTGTGAAATAAGAAAATAATATTGAGTAAGCTAACGTTGGGGCGTCAAATTTTGGATACCCTTGCAGAGCCCAGTATAAGTCGACAGATTTCATACAAAATTTGTTATTATTATTGAATTACGAAATTCTCTGTTTGCTTTGTTGTAGGACCCAAGTCCTCCGATTTCCTTCCCATGTTACAAGATGAAATCAAGTTTTGCCGTGAACCAGAGCTTTTGGCGGATGAATATCCTTCTCTAATGGACAATTATATTCTATATTTGAGTTCCTAAATCTACCTTGTAATTGCCCTTGCGAGACGGTTTCTTAGCACATCGTTCCAAAACGCAATCCAATACCCATAACTGGTAACATAACTGTGAGTTTAGAAATGCTGGAATGTAACCTTTGTCGGTGTTGTACCATATTAATAATACAAATGTAGTGTACTGTATTACAAAAATAGTCTCTACAGTGGAGAGTCTACAGCAAATGTTTTACTAAAGCAACAGTGCTCTTCACTGTTAGATGTGGAAAGTGCTACTGGACCAAATTGTAAGACATTCTCAGTTACGTGGTGGGTTTTTGAATGAGCAGAGGTACACATGTACACTTATTAAAGTATCGCAAAGTATGCTCAACAGTACAGTTAAGGCAAGAACTTGAACTACGAGTGCGTTCATTGCCACTCGATGTCCACAGTCAAACGAAAGGAAATTCCGCTTGAAGTTTTCAACCAGGCGCACAGGATGGCTAAGAAGCAACCAAATCGCATTCCAATGCGCGTCATCAGTTCAACTGAATCGCATACAACGAAAATTTCTAAAAAGCGAAAGTCTAACTGTACGGGTATGTGTGTGTGTTGTATGCGAGGGGTGTGTTCACTTCAAATTGCTACTAGTTATAGGGGTGGGTTTTTAAAGGCAGTGACGGTGTTGCGGGCATTGGCATATCGAGATTTTAAATGTGGTTTTTTTTAACGACGCCTATGCACGCTGACAGCTGACTCGCAGACGCGAGGACCGCGAGTTGCGACTCTGCCCGCCCAGTGGGTGGGTCACATGCAACCTTTTGCCTGATCCAGATTCAACAAAGAGCACTTTCGACGAGTGCGGGCATTGGGTGTAACGTTACCATGGGCGGCTACCGCTCAGCACTGGCTTGAATGGTCCGGACTGGTTCTTTGCGATTTATCACAAGAACCCGGACAAGAACCCACAAGCAGCAACCCAGCAGCAGCAGCAATACGGGCGCACTGTGGGTGCGTCGCTTTCAAATAGACACGTGTCCATCAACGATTTAACCCTTCTTAAGGTAACGCCCGCCCAAGGATTACTAGGCGAACAGATAAGTTAGTAGGCAGTGATGCCCGCCAGGGTGACACTGCGCATGACACTACCAAACTGTCTGGGCGCTGGGCGTGCTCAACGGGGCGGAGTAAAGGCCAAACGAAGCGTCAACAACAACCGACCGACAGCCCGCCCGTTTTCCAGCTGGTCCGTGGGCCGGGTTTGACGTTAACACTCACATCACATGGGCACGGCCGCAAGTTACATAACGATAACGCTATCGAGTGAGAACAGTGCAGCTGGCAAGGCCCAAACCGGTTTACAGTTACGTCGTAACTAGGAGCAACCTTAGAGTAACAGGCAATCATAACTGACAGCGATGCCAACAATTACTACGTCGTTACATTGTCGGATTTAGGGGTTGTTTGTTGTGTCGTTATATTATTAGCTTATACCTTGACTCAAGGTCATCTCGCCCCTTGTCCTTGGCTCACCATGTGTGAGACAATTGTCTCTCTGTCTTCTGCGAGAGTGTGTGAGAGTGTGAGTGTGTGTGTTTGCCTTCGCACACTGACGCACCTCGAACTGTCACACACTGGCACACATTCTTTCGTGGTAGATTTTCGAACAGGCGCACAACAATCCCAGACAGTTTTCACGCATACCAAAATTGCATACAGACCCACATACACACACCCTTATAGACGAGCATTATGTGTGTGTTCACGCATTGATCTGTGTGTTTATGCAGAGATTAGTATGTGTGTATGAGTGTGTTTCTGAGCTGTGATTGTTTCCGTATATGTATGGTTAGGGGGTGGCTTTTGGGTCGTCACGTATACGTTTGAAAGCTTTGCATAGAAAGCTCTGCATGGCTTGCGTCTTCGCTAAATCTCAAAGGGATTTCGTTTTCAGGACATCGCTTTATGCTCCAGTTACGTTTTAATCCGTAAATTAGGTTTTAAGTGGCTTTGTACCCGTTTTTAATAGGAAATATGTATTATAATGATTACAAACTTAATTATTGTTGTGGCTGAACAATACACATTTTACAAAATATAGTTAGCTTTTTCTAGGCAATAACTGAGTAATTCGATACGAAAATCATTAATTTATTGTCTGTCAATTGGGTCAAGCTCCTTTGTTCAAGTTTAACATTACAAATAAAAGTTCTTGTAGGGTTTGAGCAATTATTTTAAGAACCATAATTGTAGTTGTTATATAGCTTCATCGTATATTTTAAATATAATTGTATTTTATTAAGGCAAAGCCAAAATGACATTTTCCTATTTTATATTTGTTGCCTTAAAATTCGTACTTAAGTTCTTTCTTGCTGTTGCCTACTTAAGAGCAACTTACAAATTGCAACTTTTAAATGGCGATTTCGATTATATAAAGAGTGTGTTTTGTATCGCATGTTGCTTATATGTATGTATGTGTTTGCTTTTATTATCAGAATCAATAATATTGGCCATTTGTTAAATTGCTTGCTATGATAAGGAACAGAACATAAACGGTTTTGTTGTCACAAAAATAAGAATTGTGTGCCGGCCAACACTTTAAACAATGAAAAGTGCCAACTTAAAAGAGACGAAGACACACCCTGGACACTGTTGATGTCTGCGATGAAGGCACTCACTTGTCATTGTTGCTGCTCAGAATTGCTTTTATACCCATATATCCGAGTACTCGAGTACGAGTATCGTGCATGAGTCGGAGTAGCACTCAAAATCGCACAAGGAAATAACAGCACGAAGACAACTTCATAGGTAGCAGGACATTGACTAAGTTGTCATTGCGTGTTTCCAACAAACTGGCGACAGAGCTTATCTCAGATGGACAAACACAAAAGCTGTTCACAGCAGCAGGACGAGAAGTCCTTTTGTAGTTGAAGCAACACAGACAGTCAGTCAATCAGTCAGTTATTGAGCAGCTCAAAGGGTATACATATAAAAGATGAATGGGTGTATGTTTCATGGGCGTATAAAAAAGATCAAGATCAGCAGCCACTAGAGCAGCTGTTTAGTTTTTCACTTATACAAAATACAAAGTAATTAAAGCTAGCAAGTGGCTTTTAAGTGTCAGGATTCGAGTGGGTGGTGCGTGGTTGTCTTCAACTGAAAGTCATAAAATTTATTGTCCTTTCGGTTAGCGCGTCGCGTCTATCACGGCACATACATTGTCCGAGACTGAGACACAGACAGAGACAGCGATAGCGACAGCGACAGCGACAGGACCCAGCCCGTTTGACTCTTCGTCGTTTGTCGCTTATCTAAAGTCAAAACAATTTTCATATATTTTCCAGGCAACAACAACAACAGCAACAATAACAACAGATACATAGCGTGCTTTTCATAGCAGCCTGACACGCCATTCCGCAATTAGCATGGCGTACAAACTAATTTGCGCTGCGGGATGCGTCCTGCACCCACATGTTAATTAACAACTATCTAGTCAGACAGTTGGACATTCGGACAACAAGACAGTGGGACAACTTGCTGGCCATCATTTGTACTTAAGTTGAATTTTATTTTGTGAACAATTATGCTAATTTGTTAAATAAATACGCACGAACTGTGCAACGTTTGCAAAATGGCCGCCATTCAAGTTAAGTTTTATTAGGACTTTTTTTTATTTTATCGCACACACACACACAGAGAGACCCACACAGACAAACGCTCAAGAAAAGGCAGTGACATGGTCGCTCCAATTAAGTTTGAGTTTGCCATTTAATTACTCTCATACGCCATGGACGACGATTCAACCACCCGACACCCTAACGATTCTCTATATATTTGTGCGCGTGCCGAGCATGGAAATTAGTTTGTACTTTTACTGTGTGGAGCCCTCCCCACACACACATTCCGGGTAACCATCTGGCTAGGCCACACCTCTAAATTGGCTATGCCATTTGTTTGTTTCAACCCAAGCCGCTGGCAAGTTATCAAAGCTGTTTGACATCCACATTCATTTGTCAAGCTGTCGAGCTCGTGGAGGACAACGACGAATCTGTGCCAGCTCCAAATGGAAAATCAAGCTGACAGAATGATAGAATTAATTAGTTTTGACCTTGCACATTTGTATGTAAAGCATCAACTCGACATTTTTGATTAAAAACTTTCAAAGAAAAATCATATTTTGGGCTCAAACTCAAACTGAAACTCAAACTGAGACTCAAGTCAAAATAAAATCATAAATATGCAAATGATGCTGCGCACGAGAACCAATCAGACTTTTTATCAAGTGGAATATGACGAAATTGACTGGCATAAAGAGAGGAGACATCCTCGACCCATACACAGACAAACAGACACATGGACAGACAGACGGACGAAGGAACAAACTGAAACAGAAATCAAAGTGAAAAAATTCTGCAACTTGAACAAGCAAAAGAAACACCAAATGTCCTGAATGATGCTCGAAAACAAAATGTAAGAATATAGCATCAAAAGCTTTCCCTCACAGCGAGGTTCTACTGTTGCTGTTGCTGCTGATGATGACGATGATATTTGTGGAACTGGAACTGCCTTTTATCTTTTAGCAGCCAAGTGGGTATGTAAAAAAGGGGAATGTGGGGTGGACTTTGTCAGCCAATTTTTGATTGCAACATTTCGCACCAAAGGCAAAGCAGACATGCTACGTGCAACGTGCAACGTGCAACATGCTACAGCAGCAGAAACAGCAGCAACAACAAACGAAAAATGTTAATGCTAATTTTAATATTTTTTTCCGTGACATGGCTCACTTTGAGTTCGTCGCTGCTGTCGTCTCAGCTTTTGTTGTCTAATTTGTATGCATACACAACTCACACACACAACACACACACACACATACACAAATCGTATGTGTGTGTGTGTGGGTTCCCATGCGTCAGTTCCAATTCTTTGCCAGGAGCGACAAGTAATTTTACTTGGCAAAATAAATTGCACAAAGTTTTTTGCTGCTTTCATTTCCCTTTGCTGTCTGCTCGCCCCTCTGGCCACGCCCTCATCCCTCCCACCCCGCTGACATTTCGCTTTGTGCCGTTTGTATGTTATCCTCGTGTTATCCTTATACACAATATGTGTGTTTTCTTTGAGCTTATTGGCCACAATTTACGTTTTATTTGCTCTGATTTGGCTAAGTACTTTTGACCATTTCTCGCCTCCAGCCTGAAAAGTAAAATGTAAATATTACGACTTGTGATATGAAGAAAAAGAAGATATGTATATGGTTATATCTTTGATATATAAATGTGTATTTGTAATTAATAATATATTATTTATTTTAAAACGTAATGTCAACCATAAAACCATGAAAAAACAATAAATTAATTGACTTTAATTATAAAGAATATAGAGATATAACCATTTAAGTCGATGCCAATTTATAACTAATGATATATTATTTTTACTGAACAGACCTTTTAGAAACTATATTGTTTTTAAAAAGAAATGATTAAGAATACAAGTGATATAATGTTACTATTAAAAAGAGTGTTTTCTGGGCAGTCTATATTTAAAAATAACATAAAATAAAATAAAATAAAATATAATAAAATAAAATAAAGAAAAACTAAAGAAAAACAAAAATTGAGATAGAAATCTAAGCATATACATATTTAGAAATTCGAGACTTTCAATTTTTAAATCAATATAGAAAAATAAATTAGATAATAACGTTAATTCTCCGTGCCATCCAGATAATAAGGACAATGAGTGCAATAACTGACAAGACAAATAAACTTTGACTGGATTTTCATATGGTTAAGGGAAGGAAATTGGGATTAGGATAAGGACATGTGTTTTTGAGTGGGTTGGAGATGCACGTCTCATCATCATATTTGGTATGCATAAGCAGCAACTGTCGCACACCTTGTCGCATATTATCCGGTAAGGTAGACATTTTTCCATATTTTACACAACAAAAGCAAAGTGGGGAAGGGGATGGAATGGGTAAGGAAAGCTAAAGGAAAGCCAGGCACAACTTTTACCACAACTTGTCGTGACATTTCTTTCCTTTTCAGTTTGCCCTTTCTCAGACTCCTTCTCTTTCTAGCAATTTCAAATTTAATTCGCCATTTTGTGGCAAGCAACCCACCCAAGTGAGCAAATCCACCGGCCCAACAGTCTAACCACCCCCACCAACCACCCAGTCGCCCACTTACCGCCATCTTGTGGTTTCTTTAGCTCTTGTTGTTAATGCTGTTGTTGCTGTTATTGTTGTTGTTGCTGAGATTTTGCATTGCCTTCGTTTTGCTCGCTTTTTATTACATTTGCTGCTTCTGCTTCCTGCATAAAAATGTGGAAATTCCTGAAGACATTTTACTTTGCAATTTCCTTACGAGTCGTTAAACATTTCCAGGCTCTGCCAACAACAGCAACAACTGGCAATGGTAACAACAAAACAGCGGCAACAACAACAGCAACAACAGCGACAGCAGCAAAAGTTAACAAAAACTAATTTAAAAATTCAAATTTGCTTTCCGTTTTTATATACGCCACAAACTGTACATTTATACGGCTGTGTGTGATTCAGCGTGTATGTGAGTGTGTACTTATGTGTGTATATGTGTTTGTGTGTTTGATATCTGTGTGTGTGTGTGTGTGTGTGTGTGTGTGTGTGTGTGTGTGTGTGTGTGTGTGTGTGTGTGTGTGGAGTATCTTGTGTCCTGGTAATTTGTATTCTTGTGGGTTTATTGTTGATCTTCTTGTCGTGCTGATTTCCCCTCTTTGATATTCGACTTTTTTGTATGCATAAAACGTCGACAAATTCGTTATAATTTCAAATTATACAACAGGAATGAATACTGATTTTGAGGCAGCTCACTTTGAAAGGAATAATCTTTAAATAAATAATTTTAGTAGCATTAAATTTGCAAATGCTTTTTAAATATAATAGCATATTTAATATTGTAATTAATTAATGGTGAAGCACACCATTGTGCATTTTACCATAGAATAAAGTTAAAAACTATTAATGTATATTGACATTACAAAATGATTATATCTAGTTAACTAATGAACCCGTATGAAATGTTATTGGATTATTCATTGGTAATGCCAATTGTGTTGATATAAGTCAAAATTACTGAAGATAATGCAAAATCGTGTCGCATGGAATTAATTACCCCTGAAATATATGCAAACATTTTGCAAATCTCAAAAGCAGTACATAAATAACACACAGCTACAGCGCAGACTGTGTCTCTGTCTGTTCATCATAAAATAATGCAAATTTTAGCTCATTAATATCAATCAAATGATTGATAACACGCACACACACAAACACACACTTATACGAAGTTACTCACACCAATGCTCATACCATGGAGATTAACTGAGAATGCTGGCTGAGTGGCAATTTCAAGTTTGTTGTGATTTTGCACCCCTTTCGAGTGATCGGGCCTTAATAAATCCAGTGACAATTGTTACATTAATGTCAATAAGCCAGAGACACAGCAATTTTCAAGCATTTACATGCGGCGGTTACATTTGTATCTCATTTTGGGCATAGGCCTCATCCTTGTCCTCGTCCTTATCCGCACCCCTTTTTGTCACAATATTTGACTCGTGGCTGCATAAACATTTCCATTCTCTATTAACAATGTGGATGTGGATGAGGATGAGGATGAGGATAAGAATGATAATGTTGTTGGCATTGTTGACGTTAATGCTGGCTTTATTACTTTGACACTTTGCCTGCTGTTGGATTTTAGTGCAAAACCCACAAACTCACTCACACTCGACCTTTAGCAATCTGTCAAAGTGTTGGATAGAAGAACTGTCTCTCTCTGCTCTGCTCTTCAGCTGCCTCATCAATCAATTTCATTTCTCTCACTTCCCACTCAACATATTTATTTGTCTTTACCAAAGGGGAATTTACCCCGCAACGATGCTAATTCCTGATTGTGATTTGGACAATTGAAATGCTGTCAAATATACATATATACGCGTATACGTAATATTATATAACTCTAAGCGAATTGTATTAATTGATTGGAATAAATTAATTCCATGCCTTACATTGATATTAAAATGAATAGCTTATAGTTTTTCACAAATAAAATTTAAATTAGTATTCATATTTGTGTGTGTTTGTTAGGTATTACCTATGTGCATATATAAGAACAAAAAAATATAGCAATTTGCAGCAAATTAAATGCCAATTAACCCATCAACTAGACAAACAAAGGGGCTATGATAATGTGTTCAACCGCATGACTGCATATGTAATTGCAATTATCAAATTAAGCAGAGTTGGAGGCTTAAACAAATACCAACGTAGAACAAACAGACATGTTGAGAGCCTGCTAGACTAGGAATATACCCTAAAGTCAGATATTCCAAAATGAAAACCTCGTAACCTGCTTAGCATTTTGGAACCGAAGAAAAAGGACAAATTACAACGACTCGATTGTCAGTTCTTCGGAGTATACCTTTCCTCTCAATTTTTTGCTGGGTATTAAAATTAAAAAATGCATAATATAATTGAAGCTCTGCGCCTGCAATATAATTAAACTGTTGACCGAAGTTGACCCCAGCTGACAGCGGGGCGGCTGCAACAACTGACAGGCGCATAGGCTCGTGGGCAGTCTAATTAATATGTTGGCATTTCGAGATGCAACAGAATTATGAGTGCGACACACCCAGTCATGTATCTTCCAACAACTATCTGCCCACCTTTTCTGAATAGTATGTGACATGGGTCCTGTACGATTCCACTCTAGCTGACTGACTAACTGACTAACTGACTGCACTTCTAACGTGCCCCGGTGTTGCATGCAACTGCAATCGTCACAGCTTATTGAACACACTGGTCAGTGGCGGGGTAACCCTCGATTTATCTACCTGAGTTTTACAGCACACGCCGGCAACATTTCTAAACATTTTTGGAACACTTTCTGTGGTTTTAAGTGTGCCTGACAGTTTTATAGTTGCATCAAATTGCTCTAATTCGTTAATTTATATAAACTGGCCGCAACTTTGGCACTCTGTTCAAATTTCGAGCCGCGAGTATCTTTTATTGCCGAACGGCGGTCAATGAACTAGAGGGTTACCCGAAAAAGGATGACACATGCGTGTTAATCTCTAATTTGCTAGTCGATCGTTGCCTCACATACAATCCACCTATATGCTATAGCCCTTGGCAAAGGCTTCCTTCTAGTTATATTTATACAAATTCAGAGACAGCGGGACTCAGGACACAGGACACAGAGAGTGGTCGACAGGACCTTATGCTCCTACCGAGTAGCTATTTAATTGCCGAAACTCGGCGTGTGTCGAATTTCGGTATCTAAAGTTGTTTTTCTCATTTTAATGGCGCTATTTTTATTAGGCAAATGTGTGTCCGCATTTCTTTTTTGCTTTTTAGATAAAAATGTGCTTCTCATTAGCATATAAAATGTATGGATGGACGGGTGACACTGTCGGGGGTAGGGACAAGGGCTGGGGCAGCGAATTGTCCTTTTCTTTTTAATGTGTATATACACATTTATTGCATATTCATCATTTTAATTGCTTGTTTTTATACTAAATGACTCGATAAGGCTTTTAAGGTTATTACGAGGAGCTAGAGATGTTGCATGTCCTGCGGCCTTAAGGATATTACCTAAAGTGAGGCAATTGAAGTGAGAGATTCTTATAAGAAAATGTGTAACAAAAACAACAAGATCACGAAAAGAAAGAAAGCAGGTACATTTCTTGGGGCTGCATGACAATTAGATACTCTGTATAAAGTTCTAAATGCTTAACTGATAGACTGACCAGCTCAGTAGAATTAATCATATTGTGAAAGCTCTACAAGATTATCCTTATTTCTTAGATTTGTAAAAACACTGACAAGTCTGAAACTGACACTTCCGGCTTACAAAGGTTACAAAAAACTATAAAACTACTTATAATATGTATATCACGTTGTGACTTTTATGATGATTCCCTACTAGCATTTGGAAGTTTTTTTTTTATCAAAAATCACCTTGGCGAGTCTTTTTCGAGTCCTTTTAATGATTAAAAAACGATTCATTTCCTGTACGATTTAAAAAAGTCTCGAAAACGTTTCATATACATGTTTAAAATGTAATTGAAAAGTTGTTCTAGCAAAAATCACCTTGATGAGTCTTTTTCGAGCATTTTTTCATCAAAATATATTAAATTCTTTTTGAACTGGTTAATTGAAATCCAATAAGATGAACGAAGATAATCTTCACATACATCAAACAAATGCAAAGTTAAAAATATACCTAATTTAATGCTGTAAAATAAAAAGAAACAAACTTAATTGAACCTTTTAACTCTTTCAAAATGCAGAGTATAAAAAACAAAAAAAGGACTGTATGCCGCCGATTGTCGCAAATTCGTATAGATAGTTTTACTTAAGTAAACACACATAATAAAAATATCCCCAATACAATTGTTTGCGGGGTATTCAAAGGATATTCAAATGACGCTACAAAAAAATGATATTAGTGGGTAAATATTTTTTAGAAGTACAAATACTATATTAATAAAGCACCTGTGAAATTAATTTCTTCTAACACTCAAAATACCC
The DNA here is from genome assembly GCA_037043535.1 of Drosophila putrida. Taxonomy (NCBI): domain Eukaryota; kingdom Metazoa; phylum Arthropoda; class Insecta; order Diptera; family Drosophilidae; genus Drosophila; species Drosophila putrida. Next base: position 298,340 of record JBAMBI010000390.1, on the reverse strand, counting down.
TCTCACTGGTTCGCTATAGGGTGTTCAAAGGAAATGCCCGCAGCTATAGCGATGCAATGAACAAGGTGCAGGATATGATTACTTTTGCCTTTGTCTCTGATTGTGGCTGTGAAGTCAAGAAAGCGTATCAGACTCGTAAAGCGTAGAGCAAAGAGATTACTTTGCCAACGAATGAATGAATCCGAATAAAAAAATGATCAATGCAATGAAAATGATTGTCTGTGCATTGTAGCGTTCATTGCTTTACAATTCAACGCACAACGTAATACAAAAGTGAAGTAAGAGGCAGCATCATGTGGCATGGGGCAAGATGGATGCGAACACACAATGAAAACACTTTTATATCAAAGGTAACAACATTTTAATGACAACAAATAAATTACTCTGCGAGTCAAAGTAATTTTTATATTCTGTAATGTAACAAAAGTTAAAATATATAACGTTTGATTTAGAATTGTATAAAAAAGTGAATTACCATGAATCGTATTTAGTTGGGTTGTTAAGAACTCAGCCACCATTGCATCTACAACAACCACAGCAGCCACAACCACAGCACCCGCAACAACCACCTCCAGGACTGATTTCGGCAGAGTCTTGCACAGCAACTGGATTCCCGGAGACAATGCATTCCTGTGCAGAACAGAGGATGACTGCGACCAGAATCAAGAACTTCAAGTTGAACATTTTGAAATACTTATTAAAACTGTTTGACTTTACGAAAATTGTGTGGCTTTTTATAGGTAAAAAGCATAGCCCGACAGTTGTTTGTGCAGTTGTCTCAAAACATATTTCACTAAAACTGTTTTATTTATATCCAACAAGTATGCAACACACATTCAGTTGTATATTACAAATTACAATAAATGAAATTTAAATTCATTCGTATAAGTTATTAGCCCCATATTTTATATATACATATATAAAATTACCTTTCGGCTATTTATGAAGTAAAACAACTGTTAACGCCCTGCATGATCTTAACCTTGACAATACTTGATGGACTTTCTACAAAAATAAGTATGATTAAAATAATTTTTGTGTTTATTATCGATCGTGAAGCATCTTTTCGCACAAATCATCAAGATAGTAAGCTCTTTCATAAAAACCTGCAAATGTTAAGCTGTTATTTCATAATCAATACCAATATTTATATTCCAATCAAAGTGTATACTAAATACATGTTAAGATAAAAGTTTTCCACACTTTTAGCTATAACAAATAGTAGATCAGTACTTTGAATATTCCTACAACGGACAACAACTATCCAAATCGTATGTGCAATCAGAAAACATTGCGGACAATGGTGGCTTACGTGCGGCCTATGCGGCCTAGCCTATCTTAGATGGCTTCCAGAACAGGAGTCCTCGGGCAAACTTCTTTGCAAGAAAAATCTACCCGGACTCAAATACACCAATAACCAGATTTTCTTCATCAGCTACCGTTGACTCTGGGGCAAAGATGGCGATCCAAGTATTAGTGATCGGCAAAATTCGAATCTATAGTGATACTTCGATCTGTTTATTTGATGTGTTTGGTTGACAGAAAACCTTAAAGTGATGAGCAGCATTTGAATAAACTCAAAGAACTTACATTTTGTAACTAACTAGTTTTCTTATTGATGAAATGCACAAATTTTCGTTTGTAAACCGGTACTCTTCAAAACGAATTTAAAAATGTTGCTTTTATTTCCAGCATTTAAAACGGAAACTTGATTTTCCGTAAAACAAAATGGTGATGGTTATTCAATAACAATCAATTTAAGACATTCCTTCTAAAGTATTACTTTCCGTTCAACAAAGTAAAGGAAATTCGAAAAAAAATTAAATAAACTCGTTTTTATTTATAAATTGCTCAATTTCATTAATATTTTTCTAGCAATAACAGTATCGATAACAAAATATTCAATTAAATGCAGCACAAGGTCCGGAATCTTTAAACAAAGGTCCGGAATCTTTAAACAAAGTCAGCAACAAAACAATTAAAATGTTTATTGTCTTTAACGTTGAAGTAACTTGCAGATCTTAATGGTCTTTTTCTTGGGGGTATAGACGTAATTGGTATAAGCTAAAAAGAGATAAATTTGTGTTATTTTTGTTAGATTTGAGTTAACTTTCAACTTACCCTCATTGTTTTCGGCCGAATATTTCTTCAATTCGCAGACGCTATTGAACTTCTTTTGAGTAACGGTGCCAGGTTTGTCCTTACAACCACATACTGGAGGTTTCGGGAAATCGGCAATCACTTCTCCATAATTTTTCTTACACTTACACTTTATAATGAAGTGCTTGCAGAGCTGCTCAGATACGGGTACAAGAGCTGAAAGACAATATTGAAAATTTTAAAAATTACAAAATTAAGGACTTCTTAACAAAAACTAACGTGTTTTTCCACAACTCAAACGAGAAGCGTTTTCCTGATCCATGAGACATTGGTTTTGAATTGGACGACAGATGCAATCTTCCAAGACCCAAACCAGTTGCCTGTCATAGATATTACAGGAGCAAGGAGGAACCGGTGCAGGTTTTATCACAGTTCCCTCTACAAAGATTAAGAGAGCAGCTCCCAGAAATAGTAGACGAAACATGATGTTGACCTAGTGATAAGTGAAACAATTATATTGTATCTTCTTCAGTTTTGGGACTTTTTATACTGTTTTTAAATGAGTTAAATATTTATACAACTGTTTCAAACAAACATGATGAATCTATATATAAATTTAAGTAAACAGTGGAATGTTTGTAAGCCCACAGATAATGAGGCTGGAATCGATTAAGGGATTCTGCGGGCTCTCTGACGAACCCTGTTGAACCGGTTCAGTAGAAGGATATAAAATCTGGCACAAAAAATGTACAAAAATAAATAATTATGACACCTTTTTCTGCGGTTGGTACTCGTAATTACACGGAGCAGTCATTAGCTCATTAGCATTAGAAGTGGCAAGGACTTCGTGGCGGAAAAACAAAAGTCAAACAACGCCATTAACCCTTTCCGAGAGGAAAACCCCCCACGGCAGATAATGTTGATGTTGTTGCTACTGTTGGCTTAGTAAGTAATAATAAAATAATAAACAAAAAGTGTCATCATTTGAAGGGCGGCGATGGCGATGGCGATGGAGATGGCGTTGGCAAATCCTGACGGATTTCGTATGTAATTACTTCAATTAAACCATCTGTGACAATTGCCGCAGCCAAACATGAAATTCAACTTTACTTTTAAAATTCCCAATTGAGTTGAGGCGCATTATCCTGGCAACCAACCCCCAGGAGCTGTTAACTCCACGCGCTTTTTACCTTTTCGTCTCGTCCTTCGCCTTCGCCTTCTGTTTATGTCTCTGTGTCTGTTTTTACCTTTGCGACGTTGTTGCTATTTTATTTTCTTCGTCTCTCCCTCTCTGTTTTCCCCCTTAATGGGGTGACATTTATGGCACTTTATCAACTCAAAAGTCAATAATGCCAGCCAAGCATATTACTTAACTGTGGCTTAAAAAAAAATAAAAACAAAAATAAATAACGAAGAGAATATGGCAAAGGAAGAAAACTGTTGAGAAAATTGTAATGCGATAAAAATGAAATTTTAAAATTTATGCCGCTTATTGTCAATTCCTTGCGATTTGCCTGTAACCTAAGAAGAAATACGGCTAATGGGGCTCAAAGGCAGCCCCAAGTTTGTTATGACAACTGAAAGAAATTTTAAGTGTAGGCGGAAATGCTAAGAGACGACTGCGAAATTGTTGCAGGGCATTAGCTAAATGGATCCCAAAGGATCACAGGACCTCCAACTCCTGGCTAAATAGATAAGTGAGGATGCGTCTTAAGCAGCCATTTGTTGACAGTTAGGCACAGGTCTGGGAATTTTTCGTCTGAAACTTTTACGTAATTAGGGAGTATCATTTGCGCCTCAGATCTTTGGACTTGACGTTGATGTTTACGCTCTCTCTGTCTCTGTCGCTGGCGCTGTCGCTCTGCTGACAACTTGATTACGTTTCAACAACATTGTAAAAGTTAATTGCCAGCGCAGTCTTAAAGCCTGATGAGCATTTATCACCCTCTCTGAGTCCGACTCTGAGTCCGAGTCCGAGTCAGAGTCCGTAAACAAACAACAATTTCTTTAGGTTTGCGTGTCGCTACGTGTCGGAACGGGTCGTATCGTGTCGGTGGCATGCAAAATGTGGCCAACAAAAAAAGCGAGGCATTCATTAGGCCCGCCACGTAGCGTCTTGTTACCACATTTTTCAATTATAGCACATTTCCTGCCATTTCCTTTAGCTTTTAGGACTTTTCACGTGAGTGTCTGTGTAGTTGTTGTTACTTTTGTTTGTTTGTTGTTTTTTTTTTCGCACACAAATGAAGAATTATTGCATTTTAATTTGGCAGCCGCTGTGCAATGTGCCAAAAGATCCGCAGGTGGTGCAAGTGGTGCATTGCTTCGATGGTTTGTTGATGCTCTTTTCCTTATCGTCGTTATCGTGGCAGCAATTTAAACGAATTCCAACTCTAATGAAGTGCAGTTCAAAGTTCAAACCGCCGGCTAATTAGTTGCTGCCGCCAATGAACGCGCCACTTCATTAAAATGAGTGCCCTCAAAGTGGAAAGCCAACAATGAGAGAGAGATACATACCTTTATTCATTCTCTCAGTCGCTCACTCAACGTGGGTCAGTTAGCCAGTTTGTTAGTTAGCCAGTTTGCCTGTGGCTGTCCCACAAAAATTTATTGTTAAAAGCCGCTAATGAATTATTTACTGCCCATTTTGTTATCCTCTTCCTTCCTGTTTAACTCCTCCACGCATTATTCAACCAGTTCACACCCTTAATTAACTGACCTGAGTGTGCGTGCGTGTGTTGCGTGTTGCCACATTGACTCACAAAAAAACATGCCCTAACTCTTGGCCAAGTTGTTTGTATTTCCAGCAAAGTGGCCAAAATTGCGTGTTGTTCTATTGAGTTACGACCTTTGAGTATATTGAAGGGAATTGCCTAACCGAAATTATGTTTATTAGCCATTTAATAAGCGTGACAAAGGTTTTTTCCGCCCAGGACTCTAAAATCATGCAACTACAACATTATTAAATTAACTTAGATATAAATAAGACTCAATTGCTTTGTTTGAGACTGAAAATCAGTCAGCATATCTACGATTACGAGTATTTGTATTCATATTCATATTCGTATTCAGTTGCACATCCATCAATCAAATGCTAAATATGAATAACAATTTTAATCATTCTGAATTACGCAGAAGAGCGCACATGATGAATTGCATATTATGATGGCGTATCCTTGCTGCACTCTGTTATCCTGTATATGCATACGTATTTGAGTATGGGAATAAGCGTATTCACTTGACAATCACTTTTGTTTTATTGCGATTTGCCAGCCCTGCCCTGACTCATCCAACAATGAACCACACGAAGAACAACGGCAAAAATTTCCACTTGGGATAACTTGTGAGCAATTGCAAACTGCAACTGCGGCTACGGCTGAGCTCTGTTTCTCTGAATGTGGCTGTGGCTGTGACTGTGGTTGTGTTTATTTTTGTGGTTGGGGCAAAAGACAATGAGCGGTGCCTGCCAAATTGTTGTGGTGCAAAAATGCGGGCATATGTGCAAAGAGGCAATCGACGACACCAGCAACAACGCAACCATCAAGGAGCAAGTGCAGCAAAAGCAACAACAGCAACATCAGACCATTTACCAAGAAAATGAAAATTTATTGTCAGAAAATGAAGGAAAGCGCTTGGCAGCTTTAGCCATGTCTGTTCTGCGGTTAGTGTTAGTTACGAAAAGCAATCACATGTAGCAATAGCAACAGCAACAGCAACAGCAACAGCAACAACAGTTGCAACTAACAAGACAATCATGGTGAGTCTTTGTTGTTGTTGCTGCTGCTGTTGCGAATCTAAGGGTCTAAACAAACTATTATGGCTTTCTTATGTCTAAGCAAAGAGTTGGCAACAATTGTTGCTGCAGTTGCATTGTCATTGGAATTGCCGTCAATTTGTAGCTCAATAGACGCTGAGCATGTCAAAGGGAACGAGTGTCAAATCGACGGCGATAGAAAGGAAACGAAAGGAAACGAGAGGAAACGCAAAGGAAATCAAAGGAAAAGCCATTGGCTAATGGAAAAGATGCCAGCAATGATAATGGCCAAACATTTAATGCACGTTATTGCTGCCCAGGACCAAAAAGCAATTTGCGTGTGGATTTGGCCAAGCCAAATCACCGACCCCCTTCCTTTTTAGCCTGTCTCCCCATTTTGACTCGACCTAATGCAGTGAAATATTTGTTGAAATTGTCTGGTCCCTGGGGGACAATGTGGCGTTGTCAGTAACTGCTATTAGGCGGGGTCTTTAGCCAACTTGCAGCTGGGAATTGGATTGGATACGAGAAACATTCTCTTATTTGGCTCCGACGCGTCCTTTTGGCTAACCGAAAATGGCGGTGCCAAATGGTTTGAGTGCGAGACCGTACTCGCAATTTACGAGTCTCTGTTTGGCACTTTTAGCATTATTGCCCGGCTCGCTGAATTTAGGCCCATGCCGGAAAGTAGGGCACAAAGTTCTCACAGTTCTCTTTAGGCCCGAGAACAGCACTTGATTATAAATTACGCACATTAATGCAATTAACAACAAAAAGGCTCGCGCATTCACCTGAAAACGGCAGGGAGAAACTCAAGATATACAGAGAAGAGAGAGAAAGAGTACTTCACTCGAGAGCCACTTCAGTTTGAAAAACATATTTACCCTGGCACATGCCACACGTTGCAGTCTTCGGGCTGCAGGGGCAGAGGTCCTTGTTTATATTTGCACAAAATATTAGTACTGATATCTGGTTAAACAGTTGCCGCAATTATAAGAGCGCAACCCGAAACGGATATGGATACTTGTAGCGACTGTTTGTATTTGTATTTAGTTTTTTTTTTTGTTGGTGGCACGTGCCGCGCATGCGGAGCTTGTTGCAACGTTCGCATCTCGAGTCATTATCACACGCTTGTGGCCGCGTGGCACATGAGAACGTATGTCCCGTCAACCCCGTCAATCCACTTGAGTTTTCCCGCCTCTGCCTACAAATTGTTTCAATGTAATAAGTGGGCGTGGTCGAACTCTAACGAACGTTGACAGCCAAACAAGAAGAACAACAAATGGTTATTCGAACGACACGCGACAGACGCGTCAAAAAGCCGTTGATTATAGAGGTTACAACAAGATGTAATGGTTCAGTTGTTTGGTTTTAAGCTCTTAATGGGCACTTGATGCTTAGGTGACCGTTCACGGCAAAACAGAGTGCTAGTTACCTAACTTGAGAATTAAAGGAAATGGATGAGTGCAGGATTACAGGACACCCATCGAAATGGCAGAAAACAGTGCTACATTCACTTTTATTTGAAAAGTGAAAAGCACAGAGCACTTAGCTATATAAAGATTACAAGTGGATATTAAAAAAGAAAAGAACTTTAGGCTATAAAATACTAGAGATTACAAATAAAAGCTAAGTAAGTGATGATTAAAAGGATAAATTTGTATTTAAAATTAGTTTTAATTTTTTTAATTAAGTAACACTTGTTATTTCATGATTTAAAGCCAAAAATAATGAAATAATAATAAAATGTTAATCATACATATTTTTATTTATCTGTTTATTATAAAAATTTAAAATTAAATTGATTGATTATCTCTTTTTTATAAAAATTCAAATTAACAAATAGATAGAAAGTAAAAACAAGTTTTTATTTAATAAATATAAATCAAAAAAATTACTCTTAAGCTTTTCATAAATTGTAATAAACACAGAAATTTAATAAATATAAATTTTTATAAATTTAAATTCATTTAGAATAATCGAATTTTAGACAAACTCTCCTTCAATCTAAAAGCCCAAAAACTGGTATACATTGACATCAAGCTGTAACAGATATCGCGTTCTAATTAAAATTCATCTAAATTTGCAAACATCAGGCAGAAAAAAATTGGAAAAGGCTATTAGATTCGTATGTCGAGTTAGGTGTCTGCATAGAAATGGGCAGCTGCCATATGAATGTGAATTATTATTGGATCGTCAAGCGCACAGGCTGCGAGACTGTGGCAGCCACAAAAACAGAAGAGATATTAAAAAATATTTCCGAATTGAGTTTGGCCCAAAAAACCAACAAAAAATAACTATGCGAGATGTGGTTGTCATGCATGTCAACGAACCAGCAGCAGCAGCAGCCAAAAACCAAATGAATATGGAATTTGCTGGTGCCATAAAAACCACTGAAATTTACTAAATAATTTGTGGCCGCATTCGCAGATAACCTTCTCTCCTTTCTCCCCTCTCCCTCTCCCGGCTAAAAACTGCTTTATCATCTTGTTACATGTTTCAATTTGACGTCTATCAAAAAGGCATTCACCGGTTGGGCCTTGCTCCCCTTGCCTACCTCTTGCCTCCCTATTGCATGGCATCATTCAGGGTTATACGAGTACACGAGACAGGTACATAAATCAAAGCCCGTTGCTACAGACCAGGACTATCTATGTTTCATATTATGTCTAACGCTTTCTTGCCTCGTATTCTATTTTTTTGTTTCTTTTTTTTATTTTTTTTTTTGGTTGTTGTGAGCCCAACTGTCAGCGGAAATTTTGAAAAATGGCAAAATGCCATTGATGAAAGTAAGCTGGCAAAAAATGCCAAAAACATGGTTTGCAAGCCACCAACCAACCACACGGCAATGCCGCAATGCAGTACCGATGCTATCGTCCTCGACTAAATCTAAGCAAGCCCAGAAAGGGCTCTTGACAAAAGAGAATAAGTTGATCAAGCGAGCGGGCGGACGGAGCGTTTGGGCGTGGCAGGGTGGGCGTGTCGGCTTACAATATCCCAAAGCGAAAAGTCGTGTATGTATTTTTTTGCTGCTGCAGCATTTTTTCCCCTGAACATCCCTTTTGCACTGATTAATTGAGTCTTACTAGCTATACCTGACCAAAAAGGATGTCTGAAATGGCCAACGAGATGGTATGATAATAAATGCTAATATACACGGCGTATACGTAATTTGTGAAAAACTAGCTTAACATTTCCGTTGCCAGGCAATAAAACAATGCAAATTTTACTCATAGAACAAAATAGCTGTAGTTCTTCATTGGGTAAAGCAAATGAATTGAGTATGTCAGAAAAGGGACAACAACAGTAGTTCCCCTAAGGTAGTCGAACCTATAATACCCTACATTGGCAACCAGATCTTCTTATAAACCAAACCCAGATTAAACAGGGTAATTCGTTGGTAGGCGAATTCACTACGGACGGTGTTATGATCTGGAGAATTCAGTGCCATATGAATTAGGCGCTAGATTTTCTAAGAAGCAACGGAAAAGAGAGAGCGAATAAAAACAGCGTACGTAATGACGTCAGTTTAAGAGCATCTTCTCGAAATTTGAAGACAAACCAAATCTGAGTACAAATACGATACTTAACAATAAGCCAATGCAATAATATATATAATGAAAAGTCTCAAAATACGAAACAATTATAATTATATTATTTCCATTAATGCAGTTTAGAATTAAAATTAATCTACAAGATTTAAAAGGTAATTAAATAATTATTATTTTATTGTTATGTTTAAATTGACTACTTGTAATGAATTAATCTACTTATGAAATGACATTTAATTTGGTAGCACAAATTGTTGTTATTTACTTTCTCTAAATTACTACTGAGTATCTCACATTCGTCATTTAATTTATCTGCACTTTCAGCATTCTTAGCTTGTTTTGGTTGGCATGTGCTATTATGCGGCGGCTGCATTGTTAACAGTAGCTCGAGGCGGCCTGCCTTAGCAACTTTGTACATTTTTTAATGGATTTGAAAGGAATAAAGAAAAAATACAGAACATGGCGCATTGAAGTGAAGAATTCACACTCGCGTTTTGCGCGCGATTTTAAACGCGTGCGAGGGGATCTGGTGGACTTGGCTCTTGTTGTTGTCGGTTGTCGGCTGTTGGATGTTGGATGTTGGATGTCTATTGTCGTTTGTCTGTTGAGGCTGTAGTAGGAGTGTTTGTCATGCAAAATGTTGTTACCCGGACATCCTGCAGGCTGAGCTGTTGTCAATTTGGCCAAAGTGGTTTTTCAGTTGCTTTAGCGCGAAAAAAGGCGCACAATCTGAGTCAAATTGGAGGGTTGAGATATGGTCCATGGTATGGAGGACTTGTAAATTGCACTTGTGCGGCGTTTTAATCACTTAGAGAATGAAACGGCGCCTACATTGGCCCTATCTAGGTGTCTCCTCTCATTCTATTTACTTAATGACAGCGAAAAGTGGCAACCTTAACGCTCATCCAGAACCACACGGCTCAGCGCGAACCGACAAGTGCTCACAGCTGACGATTGTCCTTGTTGTGATTCCTTCTGCGACTTTTAGTTAAAGCTTCGGCCATTTCATTAGACTAAAATGTTCAACCCACACAGAGACATAGAAAAGTGAAAATCACGTATGTATGTAGAACAGCCTTTTGTTTAACGCACTCTACTCAAACAGAATTTGCATTTGGCTGCTCCATTGAAGCGCGAACAATTGAGTCCTGCCCAGCTGTGCCCTTTTTTCTCTTTAGCTTTGTGTGTCCTTGTGTTCTTTGTTCCGACCGTGCGCCAAAAGGCGCGCAAATATCTTTTCATTTCTTTTGGGCCCGTGCTCTTCTTGTAAATCGAACAAAACGAGCAAGGGAACAAAAAAGGCGCACACTTCTCAAAAGCTGGCTGGCTCGCTTTTGATAGCTTTTATTTATGATTAGGATATGTGCTCATGCTCATATAGGACTCACTGTTGCCTGTCATCAATCAAAAAGTGCGCAAAATCAAAATCAAAATGTCATTTGATTCTGTGTGTTTCTCTGTATGGTACAGACCTCCCCCTCAGATTATGTGTTGTGTCTTTTCGCCGCGTGATTTGCTGCTTTTGTTGTTAGATCTCAGGGGAAGAATTGCTTTCAGAGCAAAGGGAGATTGTTCTTTGATAAATCCTAGCACCCTCCTTGCCCCAGCTACGCTGTTAAAAGAGTGTCTGAGGCAGGTGCAAATTAGACTTTGAAGATGTACATATATCAAATTGCAAATAACATACTACTTATATGTATTTCTAGTGAATTACTTACAATATTATCTTGCACATACTAAACACCTTTGACACTGGATTCGCCAGCAATTAATTAGTGCAACTACTATAAATCAGAACTAGCTCTTTGCCAACTTCATATTAATTAAGCTCTAATCAAATCGAACAAGGACAAACGACAACTATTGGCTTAAACTCACACACCAACACTTGGCGATTGAGTTATCAGCAAATGTTCAATCACTGTAAATTAATTGAGTAAAGGTACTCGAACATTGACCAGTGAAGCCCCACCCCAACAAGGTGCAGGATAATCCACATGAAGCCTGGCAAAGTACTTCCCCTCTATCTATACGTGTTGCACTTTAAAATTTCAATTCAATTTATTACAGTGCAGATGAGAACGTGTGACAACCGCAGGAATTATCACAATTTTACACGTTATAGCGACATAAGTCACCCGGGCAGAGGATGTTCACGACATATGTCACTAACTGCCAAATGGGGTTGTTTAACCACCACTTCCTCCTCCAGTTTATGCATCGCATCCAGCTCATCAGGCAACCCAACGAACCAACAAACCGCCCACGCAATTCTGAATCATTACGTTTTTTTAAGAGTGGTATGAGCCAATTCTTTTCTCTATCGAATCCATATTCTTCCCTTTGCTCCCCTGTTGCTTCTATTGAGACAGTTAGTTTAACTTGATGTTCATTATAATCCACTCTAAGCTTCCTACAGACTACAGGCTGTTGTCGGCCACTGCATGTTCCCTGAATGTAAGTCGAGTATTCCCCGAAGCACTAAAGCAACAGCAAAAGCAAAAGCATCATCTCCATCTCCAACTCCAACTCGAACTCTCAATATCCATCTCCCCCGAGCACAACTCTATTATTAAATGCACTTTTAATCTTGACTGCCTCTCTCTTCCTTTGCCCCACTCTCTACCTCTCTTTCTCCATCTCTGGTTGATGTTCGCTTTCAATGATTTTTCCATTTTGCACCCTCAAATAGCAAACGATTATCACCCTTAAATGGTACTTTACACACACAAAGAATGTCATGCATTGAATAGAATTGAACCTCTACTCGGCACAGAGTTTCACCTCATCCAACTTAAACTGTATGAAAGGTAACTGCAATCCCATCTCTCTCCCTCTCTATCTCTCTCATTCCCTCTCTGTGTGAGTTGTTTTTTTAGTCTGGTTGATATCATTTAAAACGTGGTCAGGGATATGCATATACATAAGTACAATAGTGCATTTCTCTCGTAGATTAGTTTGCTTTGTATTTACATACACAGAGAAAAATGATTTGAAAATTCCTGTTTAAGCTTGAAAGCTTGAATATTGATAAAGATGGTAATGACTAGCTCTACAGTAGGCTTACAGCTCAAAAAAGTATACCAATAATCCAAATACTTGATGAAAATTAATAAGAATCTGTACTTGAATCAATTGTTTCATACTTAGTTTAAGAAAATCCGAGATAAACGCAAGATTTTATGCCGGATATACCGGAAGTTTTTTTCTGTGTAGTATTTATTTAACTTTTTCACAGTGAATATTCAGTTTGAATTGTACTGGGTCCGTAAAATAAAAGATTTTGTTTAGTACGTATAATGCAACTGGGAAAAGTGAATCATTGATAAGAAATTCAACATGATTTTAAATCCTCTATAAATTTCTTATAGAGTATAGTAAACATACTAAGCATTTTGTTGGCCAACAATAAGTCAAGTCCATTTGGGTGCCTCTGTCATGTGTTAAGAGCCAGTTTCCTTAATAGCCTGTCATTTCGAATTTATGCCAAGTAACTGGCTCGTCTGGTGTCGATTAAATGAACTCGCTCCTTACCAAGCAACAGCCCAACCCAATCAGATAATAACCCCAACCTTCAGATAGAACTACCTCAACCTAGACCTCTCCCTCTCCCCTTCCCTGCCCCTTGCACAGCGGGCACAATTACACGCCGCAGACCCTAAAACATTGCACAAACAACTAAGTAGTCAAGTCGAAGTAGAAATTGTGCCTGATGGCCAAACAGAGATGGATGGATGAATGAAATGGGTGGATGGGTGGTTGGATGGTTGAAAAAAGAAAAAAAATATATATATATGTATACACATAGAAACCATCCCTCGCTATGGACTCTGGGGTTCTCTCTTAAAGAGCACATAATTGGTCTGTAATCTATTTTTGACAGATTGAATTTCGCTTTTATCTTGATTTTGTTTTGACTGACTCGGTTTCTGATGCTTCTCCTGATGCTGTTTCGGCAGCAACAGTCGTAATTGGGTTGTATGTGCCAGCCAGAACATCCCACCCAGTTGTGGGTTGAGAGAGGGTAGCTCCTGATGTTACTTTTGTTGTCGATCTCCTTGTCATTCTCTTTGTCGTTCTTTCTAGTCGTTGCCCCGTTGTCGTTGTCGTTGTTAAAGTAAAGATTTGCTAAATGGTCGACGGGTTTGTGTATAGTTTAATATGATAAGTGGGTTGCTTGTTGGGTTCAGCTTCAGGTTCGGTTTTGGGTTTGGGTTTCGATTTGATTTTGATTTTGGGTTGCGCTTTGGGACTTGATTCCGGAGTGTCTGTAAAACGGTTAAATGCCAATTTATGCGTTCGAAAATTGGTAATTTAAAACCGCAAAGATTTTTAGCTTCAGATACCAAATACTGACAGTCACTGCCCAAAAAAAGTGTTGGCATCTTTCGGGACATTATTCATGGCAGAGCTCAAGTGTTTTGCATTTTATAATAAATTATATTAGCCTACAATGTGATGGCAGGTATTCCCTAGGGCATCTTCTAACCATATACTCATAATTTGACTGCCAACAAATGTGGGCAAAAGAAAAGGAGAAAGAAGATTACAGATAAATTCACACTTCAATTTCGCACATGGACGCGTTTGATTTCTGTGAGGCCTATGAAAGCGACAACTAAATGGATCTCGGAACAGTTTTTAATCTGTTTCTGTTATTTTCTCAGTACAAATTACACACCACATGCAACCCATTTAACTTGCCGCTTAACAACATTACCCTCAATACTCTCAACAATACAACTCTCAACCTTCAACCCTTGCATAAAGTCAATTTTTAAAAATTGTTCGGCATGTTGCATAACCTGTAATTTTCACACTATACACTGTCTGTCCCGCCTCTTGCCCTAGTTGGACTTTTTTTGTTGTTGTTGCTTGTGTCACTTATTCATTTATTCATTTGCAATGCCATTCAATGTTTTCGCTGGGCGTTTTATGAATTGAGCCCTTGCGGCAGTTCCTTCGCCATGGGGTCGCCATTACCACGCTGCTATGATACCCACTTGCTACTAACCAGGAACAGGAGGCAAAAGCTACCAACGTCAACAAACAAACAAATAAATAATATTGTACTTGCAACATACGCAGCAACAACAAATGATGCCTCAATCAGGCAGCCAAACAAACGGCGACTGCTGCGCCACAAAAGTTTGTTCAATTTTTTGCAATTAAAATGATTTTGTTCACATGAAACCCAACTGGGTCTCAGCTGCTGGCCAGCACTTGGATGGGTAGATGAACCAGTAACTGGTCCTGCAAATCCTTTCACTGGTTGTCAGGGCATCATGGATCATGGATTGGGTATTGAGAATAATGATGATGATATTGTACACCAATCAGTGCAAGAAGTAACTAAACATTTAGATCGAACATATATGTAGTTACAACATTCTAAACAGCAACACATATTTATTAATTAATTTATTTACTGCAATTCCCTGTAATTATTCATGTACCCGAGGCTTGGATTAGATTTTGAAGATATTGTAAATGTTAAGTTGTAGGCAAAATATGACTAAACAACAATAACAAGTATGTGTATGTTTAACAATTAATTAATGATTTATCAGAGAATGTATCAAATGTTAATGATATTGTACACAATTTACAGTCATTGACTGAATTTAGTAATGTAAACTTATAGGTAAAATATGAATAGTTCTAGTGTTTGAAGTTAAACTTTCAATTTTAATTCCAATTTTAAATTGTAAGTAATGTAAATGTGAGTAATGATGATTCTTAATCATTGACTCAATTTTCGAATGGAAACTTAAACGGAAACTGTGAGTTGCTTTTCCGTTCAAATTATAAAATTTGAAACATTAGTAATTATACATACACCTAACTGTAAAATAAGAGCATATTTAACTTAAGCAAAATGCATTACATTTTTTTATTAAACGTGTTTGTATAAGGTAATGAATTCGGTGAAGTTTCTACTTGAGGCAAATGCATTTCCCACAAATTGACTTTAATTGAAGCTCTGTGACAAATCAAAATGCACACCTTACTACCAATTTTAGCTCACACAGAACTCTCTTTTCCGGCATCAGGTAAAAGGGACAACAACAACAACTACAATGGTAAGTAATACAACAATAACAAGAGCATATTGCATGCTGAGTCGGCTTCGATTCGAGGACATTCACAAAGGGGTGCATCGTTGGTTTATTTGGCCGCAGGCTAAATGACATTAAATTACAAACAACAACAACAACAGAGAAAAAGAGAGTGAAGAGAGAGGTGGGTCAGAGACAGGGAACAATCAACTCATAGAGTGTGGACTGCTGTGATTTGAAAATGTTGTGCAGTGGCAAAAAGCGTTTTACAACAGCTTGCACAGTGTATCCTGTGCACGTCCTGACAGCATAACTCGTTGCTCAACATTGTTGACTTCCTGTTTCACCCATAGACTCTATAATACAGAGAGAAAGAGAGAGACAGAAAGAGAGAGAGGGCCTTCGTAATTTGTAGGTACACATTCAACGCGGCGCCCAAACAATGCCGAGCATCAAATAACATTTTTGAACAGCCAGGACTCCAGATTTGGTGATCCTTGACGCCGCCCTATTGCCAACAGACGACGAGTGCATTTTTATTGTCATTCAATTGGATTCGAATTTACAGCGTGACAATTGACGCCTCACAAACAGGAAGTTTCCGGCTTTTCCGCTCCCTCTTTCTCTTCAATGACAAAGTGGATCGACAATGTAATTTGAACTCTTCTCACATTAAATTAGCCAAGTCCTTGATCTTCTTCCACTAGCATTTCTTAGCCCAATTTGCCGAAGTGCATTTCATGTTAATTGCGATTGTGCATTAGCTGTGGCTACTGTGTGTGTGCCTGTGATTGTGTAATTCGAGTTCACTGTTTGTGCATTGTTTGTATTATTGCATTAATTTACAACAATATGGTGCGTAATGACCTAGAATTTGATTATACCATTGTATTCCTCTGAACTCTCGGCTAGCTGAGTGCCTCTTTGTGTTAGAGTTGTAATTGTAGGAGTGTCCTAAACAGCTTAGATTCGTATTACCCATTCATTGCATTCCTATAAATCACAGTGCGAGTATACTCTAAAAGGGTTTTACACTCATTGCGCTTCTACTAGATGATTAGATGGTACCGCCGTTTAAAATTTGATATTTTAAAAATCTGATTTTTTATTATAAATTACAGTAATGATCATAGTTATTTTTTTTTTTTAAATTTAACTACATTAATTCAGAAGATAATAATAGTTTGTTGTTTTTGACATTGCCAGCTAAACACTTAAATATTACTCAATAAAAAAATCGGTTATTAACCGAAGTACCCTTTTATAATTGATTAAAATTTTTTTGTTATTTTGTAAAATATGTTTAGTTTCCTAACATTTTTATTTTCAATATCCCTTACTATTCAAAAAATCATAATATTTTACTTACAACCTTACAAGTTATACTTCGTGTCACTTTTGGCATAATTTCTTACAAAAAAATGAAACTCCTCAGAATCAACTTTAAAGTGTTCTTTTATACTAATTTTGGCACCAGAAGTTGATTAAAAGTACAAAATCAAGATTTAAAATTTTGAAAATTTTTTTTTTCTGAAAAAGTAAAGGGGGTACCCTTACCTAAAATTCCAACAAAATCGAAAAAATCGATTTCTGAAAAATAACTATCTTTAAATGTAGAACAAATTTATAGATCAAATCATGACTAAAATGACATTCCGCATAAAAATCGTGTAAGGTTTGCCAAAGTTACGCGAGCTTGAAATCTGGTGACCCTGGGGACTGGAAACTTTACAAGTCAAATTTTTTGTCACTTTTGGCATGATTTTTTACAAAAAAAATTAAACTCCTCAGAATCAACTTTAAAGTGTTCTTTTATACTAATTTTGGCACCAGGAGTTGATTAAAAGTACAAAATCAAGATTTAAAATTTTGAAAATTTTTTTTTCTGAAAAAGTAAAGGGGGTACCCTTACCTAAAATTCCAACAAAATCGAAAAAATCGATTTCTGAAAAATAACTATCTTTAAATGTAGAACAAATTTATAGATCAAATCATGACTAAAATGACATTCCGCATAAAAATCGTGTAAGATTTGCCAAAGTTACGCGAGTTTGAAATCTGGTGACCCTGGGGACTGGAAACTTTACAAGTCAAATTTTTTGTCACTTTTGGCATGATTTTTTACAAAAAAAATGAAACTCCTCAGAATCAACTTTAAAGTGTTCTTTTATACTAATTTTGGCACCAGGAGTTGATTAAAAGTACAAAATCAAGATTTAAAATTTTGAAAATTTTTTTTTTCTGAAAAAGTAAAGGGGTACCCTTACCTAAAATTCCAACAAAATCGAAAAAATCGATTTCTGAAAAATAACTATCTTTAAATGTAGAACAAATTTATAGATCAAATCATGACTAAAATGACATTCCGCATAAAAATCGGGTAAGATTTGCCAAAGTTACGAGAGTTTGAAATCTGGTGACCCTGGGGACTGGAAACTTTACAAGTCAAATTTTTTGGCACTTTTGGCATGATTTTTTACAAAAAAATGCATTAAGCTACGGTGGAGCAAGCTCGACAGTAGGAGACCCTGTACTTTTTGAGTGCCAAAGTGATCACTACAGATTGTTTCAGTTCCAAAAAATTTCCATACATGGCGCCACTACGAAGATATCAGTTGATTTTGGCAGTAACATTGTTAGTTGAATAACTTTCGCGTTTATCATCCGATTTGAATGAAATTTGCAGGATAAGTTCAGACCATAGTCTGTATTATACGTACTGAAAATCAAGGAGCTAGCATTAAAGGTGCTCTTGTAATTCGACTTGGAAATTTTGTATTTTAATTTGCAGGGGCGGAGGAGGCGTGGCAAAAATCTAAAACAAACTCGTTCAATGCAAGATATAGATGTACATACATGCCAAATTTGGTGTCTCTAGCTTTTATAGTCTCTGAGATCTGGTTACTCAAAAAAGGGACAGACGGACAGACGGACAGACGGACAGACAGACAGACGGAATCGAATTAAATTGTTATTTTACATGTAATAACTTGTACAATTCAAACGGGAGATCCTCATCTGTGATTCCCAAAAAATATTTTTAAAATGTAGAATTAATTTATACATCAAATCATGGATTATGTGACATTCCAGTTAAAAAATCGGTTCAGTTTCACCAAAGCTATGCAAGTTTGAAATCTGGTAACCCTTTAAACTGACAACTTTACAAATCCAAGTTTGTGACACTTTTGGCAAGGTTTTCAACAATAATATCAAACTCTCTTGAATTGAGATTAAAGTGTTGTTTTGTAATAATTATACCAATTGGATCTTAAGAATTTAAAAACATTTCTGTTTTGTAAAATTCCAATCGAATAGTTGATTTAAAAGTCAAAAACTCGAAGGACTACAATATTTTAAAATAAGATAACTTAAATATAGTTTTAATCATAATTAATTGATCCTGCGTAAAAAAATATTCCACTTTTATAGATAACTATAGAAAGAATTCCATACTCAATAGTAGCAACAAGACTTACAAAGATATGTTATTTGAAACTTAGCTCATTTTTATCTATTATAAAGGACTGTGGATTACAGCCCCTTAGGTGAATGTACATTTATAAATTACCGAAATAGGCGTAGGATAGTTGCATCAAACACGAACTTGAAAACAAGCCATAAGGTCAAAAAAAACCGGCCGTATCAGTCATAAAAAAATGGACCAACTGAAATGCAAGTTGATTAATGCACCTCAAACACAACAGCAATAAAAAATGAAAACGAAATGAACAAGCCACAATGCGCTGCTGATGACTCTATTACAGACAATAACAACAAACAACAACATCAACCGGCGCAATTGCAATTGCCCAAACATACACAGATACGAGCATGTGTGTGTGTGTGTGTGTGTGTGTAACCACCCTTAGAGCAACCCTGTTTAGTCAAAGGACACGCGCTTTACGCACTAAAATAAAGTCTATAAACGAAGCGCCAACCGCAATGGCTAAAAAATAAAGTACATAAAAAGCATTAAATGCGAGGTGGTCATAAAAGGGAGCACAGGCTAAAAATTGGCAACGTTTTCGGGTCTGACCAACAACCACACACACACACACACACACACATCACACTCTCGTGTAATGACAGGGATAATGTGCAATGAGACGCGGAGTTGTGGAAATAAAAATAAATGTGCTAAATGGATAATAAAGTACAAAGGGCGACAGTCATAATGGCCACTCACAACACTCGACAACAATTCCACTAAACGAATAAAATTGCACAAAAAATCACTGTGTTATTGTTGTTGTTCTCTTTTTAAGCGTAATTTAACTGGTGTGGTCATTGGATTTAATTGAACTGTCAACCAAAATACATAGATAGGCATAAAAAAAACGGGCCGAAACATGTCATGGTCATTCACTGTTTTTTATAGCAACTGTCATTTCGAATGGACGCAAGTCTCGAATGCCAATTAAATAGGTTTTTTATATTTTTCCCAACACCTATTTGTTTTATGGAATCGAACAGGATTTATCTTTTCTCGGAACTAAGTTTCATCGTGATATCTCGTAACAGAGTTAGAATCCAGTTCAAAGTTGTTGCAGTTTCCGACTGGTATGAAATACAGACAGAGTTGTATACATTCACACAAATAAATCCAAAGCCAAATAGACAATAGCCAACTTTGTGCTAAGCTGCTGCACTTCATGGCCAAAAGGGCTGCAATTAAAATAAGTACCTCAACGTTTGCCAGCCACGTTGTTGGCCACGTTTTCCAGAGCGCTGATTTAAATACATACTTACAAACACCCAAAAAAAGAAAACAAAAAATTCGTAACTCATGCCATTTAGGCAAGCTCTAATATACATACTTATATAAGCATATAAGTAAGTACTTACAAACACATATATGATGGTATATAAGCACATTGTGTTCGCAAGCTAATTAAGAAATTACTGCAGGCAAAACAGCGCCCACGACCGCTCCCTCTCCACCTCTCCAGCAAACCGAAAAAAGAGAGAATCGCCGTGCTCCCACCACCACCCTCTCCACCAAACCCACCGCCACCGCCATTACCGAAAAGCCATTCAATATATGGAAGTATGAGAGGAAAAATGATATTAACAAAAAAAGGCAAGGCCAACGCAAAAAGTATCATCAATGGAGTCGAAGTCTCAATGTGCTGCACAGATAAACGAAATATGTAATATAAAATAATAACAGAAATAATTAAATAAATTTCAGAAAACGTTTTTGAATTTTACTTCTATATTTATTTATCTTTTACATTTATCTGACTGAGTAGAAACAATTTCTTATAAACATATATTCATCCACAAAGAAATCAATTCACAGTTCAAATTGTTACTTATAAAAAAAGCTTTGTAAAAAAACATGAGCATCTAAGAATGATGTATTGTATTGTATTATTATATTATATTGAATTATTGTACTAATAGTTTGATTTATTTATTTATTTTTAACTATAAAAAAATTAAAATCACTTTCTTACAATACAATTGTATTAATTTGATTTATTTTTTAGCTTTTAGAAATATTTAAAACAAACGAAACATTGAACATTCATAGAATAATATTCTCCATAGCAACTTGCAAACTCTTTAAAAGTCATCTCTTAAGCTTACCACTTAAGCTGATATGCTTCTCAGGAAGGGTGCTCTTAAAATAAGGCACCCAAATACGTATAATCCAGCAACCAGACACACTCCGATTGCGACCTCTACTCCTACTATCATTTCATCGCCTCCTCAACTCCCACTCCTGTCAATTCACTTTACATATGAGCAAATGGGCTCCAAAGATACCAAAAAATAGACCCACAAAAAAAGAGGAAAAACTGAAATTATGAAAAGCAGTCAAAAAGCAAGCTTTCAAAGTGCCATCCAACTCAATCCAACAGCCCAGCCCAGGCCAGACAATTTGCATAATTTCTCTACAATTTTCAACCATTTTATGAAATGAATTGAAATTTTTACTCTTTTCTTTCTTTATTATTATTTTTGTTTATTTTTTTTTGGCTGCTCATTTCCTTCGGCAAACACAAAAAACGAATATAAGAAAAGCCATCAAATCCATTCATGCGCTTAAATAAAATGCTCAAGCACTTGACTGCATCCATAGAAAAATTTTGAGCGCAGCCAAAAAAAAAAAGGGAACCAAATAAAATATGCGAATACAGCTGAAGGATTCGGTAGGAAGAGTCTCTCAGCCTAATTTGTTCAAATGGCTTCTATCCATATGTATGTATATAAGTACTTATGTACTCATAAAAATAGAGAAAATTCCCATTATTCGCGTAACAAATGAAACTGAACCATTGTCAGAGTTTCTGGATAACAAATTAATTTTGTTGAAGATTAAAAAGCCAAGAGTTAAGAAGCTTAAATATTAAAGACCGATTTCAAAAAATCTGCAAGACATTTAAATTGACATCAATCTCTAATCGTATAATATAAGTATAACTATTAATTACGACATAAAAACAATATAAAATCTATTTAAAGGCTTATGTACAATTTATTCTCAGACGTGTGAAATTCAACACCTCAAACAATTGCCCATTATATAACAGAGAAACAAACAAATGTGTTTTTTCATAGTTAAATATATGTGTTAATATATGTAGGTATCTGTATCTGTATTTGTCGTTCTCGTTGCCAAGCATAATTTGTATCTTTCTGGTTATTTAAACTAACAATCGTTTGTTGAGCATAACCGAAAGCATTTGATGCACTTTTATTGCCATTTATTCGCAGTGCGCAATTTGCAATTTATTTTTGCAATTTAACACGAGCTGCAATCCCGCCACAACAGCGACTGGCGAGGAGTGTCCTTCGGGGAAAGTGGGGAAAGTAGGGAAGTGGGATTTTGCATAGGCAAAAAAGCATTCAACGCGCTCAGAGTGCAAGGAAATAAACAACAAAGTGTGCACAATAAATGGTAACTTAAAACGCCCAACAACAATTGTTGCAACAACGATTTCAACAGCTAACAGCAACTGCATCAATTGTTACTGTGGCTAACATACAAACATGTACTTTGTTTATACGAATGCATATTTTATATCTATACGTACATATTTTCAACGGCAATTAAGCGTAAATTATTGTTTCTGGCTCATACATAAGTGTATATCACGTACTCCCAGAGCATGGTTGAATATATACAACATATATTGTTGAAGAATGTTAAGTAAAGTAACTTTGCTACAAATTCCACTAACTTTCAGTAAAATAACGGCTGTTACTGCCAGTTAAGATACATTTAGTAGAAATACTCCTAACAGTATAAATTCTTCTAGTGAAGCTATATCTAATGACGATTTTAAGTAAAATTCTTAGCTTAGATACACATCAGTAAATTAGGAATTTTCTTAATATGCTGGTAGTAAAGATCATTTGCTTCAAATATAACTCTAGCATACTTATTTAGTTTTAGTTGATACATTCTCTAGATTTAGATAAGTTTAGATAGACCCTGTAAACGTTTTTTAGTTAGAGACTGTTTGCAAACTTTGCAAGCTATTACTTAAATATGAATGTCCTTTTCGAAATTGTACAAATTTCTAAACTTCTTTGCTGCAGTAGGTAATAAAGTAGAATTTTACTAAAAGGTTTGATTTAATTTATCAAAAGGTAGTAATCCATCTGAAAGATTGATATGGTATCATATGATATATTAACCTCTAGAGAGATCGAATTTATGTCCCAAATCTAAGCAACCTTTTGTTTCCCATTTAACAATCATAAGAAAAAATAGTCAACTGATTGATATTATTAATATTATTTTGTATTTTTTTATTGATTATTTGGTTTTTATATAAGCATTTTTTGGTGTTTTTTTTTCAGTGTTTTCATTTCATTCTTCTTTTTTAATCGTTCGTTTAGTTTAGTTTGTGTTTTATTTAATACATTGAAGTAAGAATTTAACTAGTTATTTGGTAATTGCTTGGTACATACATATATAAATGTATGTGTTTATGTATGTACATACAGATGTGCATTTGCCAATTGTTGTTCCATCATCTTTGGCTAATACAGGTTACAATTAGACAATATACGAGTGTAGTTTAATTTAATTGTTTGTTTCTTTATTTATATTTATAATTACTTTCTTATGGAAACCAACTGATAATTATAATTACGATTAATATATATGTGCATATGGGATTAACCTACACTTGACCAGCAATCGAAAGTTAAAGCAAAACTAAGAACTTCTTATATTAATTAAGCTGCAAACTAACGCATATTTACAAGTTTCATTTAAAAAAGATTAAGCAAAGACTGATACGGCTTAAAAATTATTGAGCAAGAGGCATTTACATTAAGACCAGGAAACAGGAAGAAAGGGCAAAGGATATACACAGAGGACTTCTTTTTATAGTTAAGAAAGAGATAGAAGGGAAGGGTTCGCAGATTAAGGTAAGCGAGTAAATACTACTTAGTAAGTATATACAAAAGCTTTAGGAACAAACTATTCAAAACTTTACAGCTTTTTTTTATCGATTATATTTAGGAGGTGGCAGGGGAACCGTCCTCGATTTTTTTGGCCTTTGTGTGAAGCATTGAAACCAATTGATGTGCACTTAGCCGCTGATCCTTTGGCAAAAACTTTTCAATAGAAATTTACAATGCAACTGGGAGTGGGCGGCATTTGGGTGGTTGCTCCCATAGCCTCAGTAGCTGTGTGGTGTCTTGTGGGTTATCGATTTATCCAGAGCAATAGCAGTGGGTTGCACCTGATTGGCAACTTCGTTGCGTTCCAGGCAATTGTTCTGCTTGGTTTCACCGGGTGGCGGTGGCAGCGGCAGCGGTGGTGGTGGTGCAGTTGGTGGCCTTGAGCTGGTGCAATCATTTGTGGGCTCCTCATCGGCCTCCACATCGATAGCCGCATCATCATCATCCTGACAACCGAGATGCTCCTGTTCCCCATCCGAGTCCATGTCCATGGAGCTGAGTCTCATCTGCAGTGCAGGAATTCGCGGTGGCATTGGCAGCATCGTTGTTGGCGGTGGCGGCTTCAGCAGCGTCATCGGCGCTGCCAGGCAACCCACGTTCTATACCAGCGATGACAATGGCGGCCGTGGTGGACTTGTGTTGCGGGCAGCGGCGGCAGCATAGTATTGCATGGGATGATGATGTGGTGGCGGTGGTGGCACAAAACCAGCAGTGGTGCCATCATGATAAAGCACTGGAACACGCACCAGACGCTGTGCCGCATGCGCCATGTTGGCCATGTTGGCAGCTTCCAACTCGGCGGCCAATTGTCTCTTCCATTTGTTCCGGCGATTCTGAAACCAGATTTTCACCTGAGTCTCGGTTAATCTTAAAGAGGCCGCTAGTCCGGCACGCTCCGAGGAGCTGAGGTAGCGCTTCAGATCAAAGGTGGACTCCAGCTGAAAGACTTGAGCCCTGGAGAAGACTGTGCGTGTTTTTTTCTTGCGCTTTGAATTGCTGCCATCACCATGCGGTGAAGAACTGTCCGATGGACCATCGGTGCCATCATCTTCCTCAATGATTTCCTCACCCTCATCGTCCGATTCATTGGAGCTGGTGGGAAGCATATAACCGCCACTCCCATGCGAGTTACCCAGATGATGTCCATGATGCGACATTCCTCCAGCACTGCTTGTGGGCGTGCTGGGTTGATGTGGATGCTGTGGATGCTGTTGACCAGTGTGTGGATGCTGTTGCTGCTGCTGGTAGAGTGGGTGATGTATGCTGTGATGTGAGCCACCACCCACATTGGGTGGTGGTGATTTGCTGGCGTGGCCATTGCCCGAATTGTTACTGTTGGCATTTGTAGTATTGCTGTTGTTGTTGTTATTGTTGCTGCTGTGGTTATTGTTGTTGTTGTTGTTGTTGCCGCTGCTGGGACTTAATGATGTGGGCGATGGTGGATTTTCCGTGGTGTTTGTCGAGGAACTGTCTGCAAAGAGAGAGAGCAAGAGAGAGAGCGCATGAGTAAGAGAGTAAGTCGGAGAGAGTACATTTTATTAGTGGATTTATCTGCCAGGGTATGAGTGTGTGTGAGTGTGGGTGGCGTGCACTAAGGGTTGTTCAAGATGTAAGATTGTAACACTGTGCGTATGTGTGATGCACAGATTTAAGCTGCCACACTTAACCTCACACTTGCCTTCGTCTTGCCACTGCCTCTGCCTCTGCCTCTAACACATTCCTTTGCTCCTCTCTTTTTATTTTTCTTATTTTTTTAGACCCAAACAAACAACTTAAAGCGCAGACGCGGTGAGCATTACCTTCCACCTGCCAGGCTGCCCCTAGACTCTTATTTCTCCGTGTTTGTGTGTGTGTGTGTCTGTCTGCCCATGTTTGTGTGAGCGTTAAATTACCATTTAAAATGGCTGTCAGTCAGCTGGACGATTTTACTTTTATTGAGCTTTTAGTTTGAATCTCATTTGAAAAGTTTAAATTGCTGTAATTTGCCACACATGGAGAATATTGCAAAATGCTTTGTTTCCTCTCAACACACTTTGTCCACTTGACTTGTGAAGTTGAATAGAACTACACAGAGAAAAAAAACATTTCTAAATACAACTTTAAATCTCTTGATGTTAACTTGAGTTTTGTTTTAAGTATGCATTCAGCATATAATTGCTAAATTAAGGCTAATTATATGTGGGCCGAATGTCAATGACACTGCGATAAAATAGGCACATTGGGCTATAATATTTGATTCATATTAAAAGAAACTCTTAAGAACTTGGACAATCGTAATATTTGCTGAGAGCGATATGAAGAAACGTTCTTAAATAAAGTATTTTGAGATTTTGAGAAAATTAAAGATTAACTTTTGACTGCTTTGAAATATACTATATTTTAAGGAGAATAATCCCTTTTTTTCTGTGTGGGCATTAACTAGAATCTAATTTCAGGCAAGCAGTCAACCAGTCAAACAGTCATGCCCCAAAGCGGGGTGCTAAACTTAGGGCCAATTTACATGAACAAATGCTATTGCAATGACTTCTAATGCCGCAGGGTCAATCTAGCAGGAGTGAGGTTGGGGAGAGGGCTAAACTACTGGTAAACTGCAGTTGATTGCAGGTAGCTTCAGGTGATTTCTGCCGTGTTCTCGCACTCGGCCAAAAGGCGAACATGTCAAACGTTTTGTGCATTCCCCGCAATCGTAACTCGATACTCGATTACAAATTGCAATTAATTGAAAATGGCGATTAAAGCAGCCGTGTTTGTGAGCGGCTAACAGTACATGTGTATCGCATGATAATGACACCCCCTCCCTCCAAAGCACTTGTGTATGTATTTGTGTGCAATTGTGTTGCCTGCTTTAGGGCGCACTTTGTATTCACATTGCACAAATTCTTGGTGGCATTAGGCGCGTTTGCGTCGTTGATTATGCAAATTAAATGAAAATACTTTAAAGAATGCCTGCTTTGGCACATTCTTTGCCAAAGAACAGATAAATAGCCGCATTCTCATTCGCATTCCTCGAAAAGAAACAGCGCTTTCTTTAAGGCTAAGCCCTTTAAGTACTTAGCTAGAGGAAAACTGCTAGAACTAATCAAGTAGTACAGTTGAAACAACGGAAATTAGCTAGATATGATACTATATTATTTAAGCATATCGTTTTCACACAACACATTTCTAGAAAAACTACGCTACTTTGAGTCAGGAAAAGCTGCAGGAATTCATCAGATGAGACAAAGAAAATCACTATATTTTAATAATTAATTAAATTGTGTGTCCTTAACATTCTTGTTAAAAAGCTACGTTATTTTGTGGCAAGATTACCTTTAATTTCTTTACTTTTCTAGCATACGTAATTAATGTAAAATTGCAACAACTCATAAAGCTAAACAACCTATGCTAAGAAAAGAATAATTATAAGAAAAGAATAAATTACATTATTTTAATAAACTGCACAGTTTTATCTCTATCACATTCTTGGCTTAGCTAAGCTAATTTGCTACATGACGATTGCATATCATGGAGAGGTTATGTTTACTATATCTAATTTGTTAATAAATTAAGCTCTATCTGCTTTACATTTTTAAAAAATAAAGGCTGAGCTTAATGAGAACAAAAAGTCTGCGAAAACTGTGAAGCAAGAATTAATAGACTAAAGATTTAAAGTGTTGAGTCTAATAATTCATTTAATACTAATTGGGTTGAGTTTGATAAGCTATCAAATTTAACAAAATTTAAACAACAAAAGAACAGTTTTCTATATATAAATAGACGTTTCTCAGATTTCTGATTATGGTTATATCCGTAATTATTCGTATTTTACGCGTTTCTATATAGTTTTAGCAAATTATAAAAAACTTACCATGCGTTGGACTATGGAAAGGCATACGCTGTGGTGCCCAGGGCCAGCCAGGTGGGCATAGAGCAGCATATCGTCCGGCAAGAGCGCCCCACTGTGATATGAAACCCAATCTGAAATAAATGCCGAAATGAGGAACGGTTAGTGAATCGTCATAAATTATGCAGACAGATAATTGCTGAAATTCAAGTAAAGATGAGAAACCAAAAGCCAAACAGCCATTTACACGAATAAACATTTAATGTATGTATATGTGCATATACTTGTATATATAAATGCCGACATCTCAAAAGGTTCCTCGACATAACAAGAAAAATCCAAGATGAGGCGACCCTTAAATGCTAAGCAACCCCACACCAGTTGAAAGAGAACGATGATGCCCATAACTGGCAACAGCTGCTGCGAATTTTGTTGAATACATATTTATAATACATATACACACTGTATATGAAAGTATATAAATGTAACCTTGTTAGGTTGGCAGCGTTAAAAGCATCTTTATAAATATATTTATTTATTTATGTTGGCGCGGCAAACTTTGCAAGACGAAACACTTTTCGGCGTTTACGTTACGTTATAATGTGTTCCATATACGGGCATGTGGGTGAGTTTGAGTGTGTGTGTGTGTTTGTATTTGAGAGTGTATCTGTGTGTATCTTTTGGGGTGGTTTCTTTGGTAGGGGGAGTTTATTGTACTAAATCAAAGTTTTCAAGTCAAATCATTCGAGCAGCAGCTAATGCGAGAGGTAATTGGAAGAAAGCTGCTTTTGTTTTGCTCAGAAATAATGTGAGGGGAGATTTAAGGATGGGGAGGGTAGGTTATTGCCTGGTTGTGGCACTTAAGAGCTTTTTCCTGACCGACCCAGCAGACTGGGCTGGCAATTTGATTGATTTATTGATATGTTTAAAAGTGTCTTCGGTGTTCTTAAGCTTCCCACGCACTCAATGAACTTTGCTGTTTAACAATACCAGTTTTGGAAGGTAAAACCACAGTCAGTGCATTCCCACCAGTCTAAAATACCAATACCTCCCATACCCATGGTGGTCAAATCGCGACCCTACAACCCAGCAACCCCCAATTGGGTATTGTTGCTGAATTTGCTGATTTTTCTTTTGCTTTTTGTCTGTATTTTTTTTTGTTGTTGTTAAACCCTTTTGACCGTTTTGCAAGTGACCTGGGAACGAGCAGCAGACTGTGATTTCCATTTCGACCCCAACTAGCCCCTCTCCCCACCTCCCAGCTAGACAGACAATGAGCTGGCCAAGTTGTGTGAGTGGGTGTGTGTGTGTGTGTGTGTGACATTAACATTTAGCTGACCTCTTTCACTGCGGCCAAGGTGCAGGTGTGTAAATCAATAGTTGCCAAGCTCCCTCTCTCAATCTCTTTCTCTATCTCGCATTCACATACTGTCTCTCCCTCTCTCCCTCTCTCTTTCGCTTTCTGTAAGTAATGCTTTTTCAATTAAATTTTACCTTTTTGCCTGCGTCGGTCTGTTAAATTATGAGACTCGACTCGACTCGACTTGACGCTTCAAAGGCTTCCCCAACTTGGCTACTTGGGTACTTGGCAAACAGGCAGCTCAAATCACTTCTAATGGGCTTCATGTTTACAACGTCAATTGAGAGAAAGCCGCTTTTGCTTTCGGCCAAAAGATGACGCCCCAACGACTCCTCAAATTACGAACAAAGCAGCCCAAAAAAAATAGGAAATAAACAGAAAACCAATGAAAAGAAGAAAAATAAACGCAGAAAAGAAATTACCTCAATTACTGCGCTAATTTCTCCCTGAAAGCTGTCACATCAACGGAAAGGGGCCCCAATGAATTGCAAACAGCTTGTAGCTATTTGCTTTACTAATTATCCAAATCAAAGGCTCAGTTCTTACTCCTTAGTCCTCTGTCCACGGTCCGAGGCATTTGTTTTCCGCCCAGTCGCAATGAAATAAATACAACATTCCATTGCCCGGGGCAGCCACAGCAACCCACGCGGCTCCACGGTCTACATTTTCATTGGTGTCACTTTGTGGCGGAAGTGGATGACCATGTTTAAAATTCAGTTGAGTCTTGGGGGGCGGAGAACCGCCCCCGGAGCTGTCAGAAGTCAACGGTGGAGCGACCCAACCGACAAGAACCCAAATGCCATTCCCAACTCAACTTGATGTATGGCTGATATTTCTCTCGTTTAATGAATTGTTTGCGCTGTCTGCTTTGAGCGAATTCATCTCCCTCTTCTTCTTCTTCTCCTTCTTCTTCAACTGCTTGGTCCACCTTCCTGTCATAATTCTTCTTTGGGGGTCTATTGTCATAAAGAACAGAAGTGTGCGCTATGCAATTGAGTTGTTCAACATGGCATTCTACATGGGCCAGACGATTTTTCCACTTGATGGCGATTTTGCTGTCCCATGATTGGGTCTCCCACTTGGGTCTTGAGACACTTTGATGTTTTTTTTTGTTTTCCAGTTAGAAATGGGTAAGAACTGGATACTTAGAAAGGGTCTTTTTGCAAGCTTTTAGGTAATTTCTTACATGAGAAACAAAGAAGTGAATGATAATACACAAAATTAAATAAATAACCTATTAAATAAATAACCTTATAAGTCTCAACAAATATCTTAAAATATATTAAATCATTATCTTATCACAAAATAAGAGTGGGACTTTCCCCCAAATTTTTCAAAATTTCATATTCTTATATAGCTAATTTCCGATTATATTGTTATTATTCTGTTTTTAGTTTTAAAGAAACTGAAACAAAAGGAAATTTTCCATATGTAAAACTCATAGATAGACAAAATGTCGTGTGGCTTTTGAATAAAATTGTAAATTTTAATTCAAATTGAATTTAATTCAAAATATAATATTAAAAATATATATTTGAAAACAAACTCTATTATCATTTCTCCATATAAATACCATTTCATATCTAAAATTTAACTTATACTCTTGATGAATATCCATAAGCAAATATATATCAAATTATTAAATTATTGGACTACATTGAGTTGCTTTATAAGTTGAACTGCTCCAAATGCCCGCAGATTTCAGCACTCGAATGCTCTACACTCTGAAAAGGCAACACAGCTGCCTAAACCAGGTCAGAGAAGCCACTTAAGTGAACCCCCGAAATATATAAATATAATACTTCGTATCACACATGCAAAACGACAATTGCCACATAGTTTCCATGCGAATTACCAAAATTAATTTAAATAAATAAAATTTAAAAGTACGATAATGCTAACAATGAGCTCATATGACTGGCGGGCCTAAACCGCTTAGGATTCGTTCATGTATAAAAGATTTGCACACGCTAATTGGCTGCATGGAGGCCCAGAATTAAGAGGAGAGAAATATTTGTGACACATTTTGAACGGGTGTCAATAGGAAAACTGCGGGCATTGAAAATTACACTCGACCCGACCGCAAAGTAGCCAAAATATTGAACATATCCATTGACTCACAGTTGACTGGGCAGGAGAGGGCAAAAGGGGAGAACAGGGTATAGTAGCCATCCCGGTTGGCTTGCTTTTGTCATTAAACGGGATTAACGTAAAAATATTGGTAATATCTACCGAGAAATATTACCGCGGCCTGGAGCGGCTTATGCTAAATCCGTCCACTTGAAAAATGGTGACATTTGCGATGCGCTCAAAATTAGTTTTGGATTTTTTGTTTTTCTTTTTTTGGTTGCACCACAGGAAGTCGCACAAATGACACGTGTCCAGAAGCTACGGAAAACAACCAAAGTCAAGCCTCATATCGTGATGTGCTATCTAAACAATAAAATAAATATGGCTTTCATTAAATTGAAACTATGACCACTGTCATCATCTTGATATAAATGCGATGAATTACGAATCAAGGACCATTTGAGCACTGAATGCCGCTGCAAGTTAATCCCTTTTGTGATAGATAAGATTTGTCAGCCCAAGCGCAATGCATTGGGACAGCAATTGGATTGTAATTACTGCAATATATAATTATATTGTCAGGGCGTCCTTTTGTGTTATCCTTACAGAGATAAAATGGAAATACTGCTGCACAATAGAGAGACTCACAGACGTTTCCTGGACTCAAGCACCCTTTCCATCATTGGATCTGGGTTGGTTTGGTTCAGTTTGGTTTGGGCTGGTCACGTTGGCCCTTTTGTTGTTCCTGGGCGCACTCACAAGCATATCAGGTTACAGTTACAGCGCTTAACTGCGTTTTTTGCTGCGCTATAATTAAACTGCAGTTGAAGAGCAGACAGTTAACAGGAGACGAGAAATGGAAGGCAAGAGATGGGAGACAGCAGACAGAAGACAGAAGAGAGAAGAGAGAGAACTTCAACAGTAGCTGACCACTAATTAAAAACGTAATGCTATTGTCAAAATATACGACAAAGTGATACTCCAGGTGAAAGTAACTTAAAAAAGATACAAAAGTATCTACACATTCACGTATTTTTATTAAACGATCACTCAGCGTTTTTAAATTAATCATGGGACAGACTGAGCTCAGTTCGATGATCATCTGATAAGCCCGTCACATAGGCAGCCACACGTCAGCTGTAAGCGCCAAACAGCAGGAGTCAACACTTGGTCAAAAAAAGCGAGGGTGATACTCCGTCTCCTAAGTCCAACTAGGACTGGGGTAAGCAGCACGCGACCCTCGTGACGAGACTCTGAACCTCACCTCACCTGAAGTTCCCTTATCGCACGATCGATCGGTGAGCGCATGCGTAAATGAAATGAAAATGATCATTATTAACCAAAAAGAAAAAAAAACACACAAAGGGGAACCCACTTTGCATTTATCCCGAACTCAAATGCAAGTCCAACTTCGAGTTCATAAAATAAAAGTGCAACATTTTTTTAATTCAACACATGCCTTAATCGAGCAATTGGAAACTCGATCTCTCGACTCATGTCCTTTTTTATGCCCATTTAAATGTTGGCTAAGTGGGGTTAACAGGCCCCATTTCCTTTTTGCCACTCAAAATATATGAATTTATTGATGAACTGCACTGCATTATGTAGGTGTCCCTCTCTGTCTATCTGTGAGTATACCATACAGTACATTCTACATATAGGTCAGTTCAGTGAGGGTTCATTCATTCATTCATAATAAAGTTGATGTTGCACTCATATTTACTCGTATTTTAACATGCCGGAGTATTGTCCGACTAGTTATCTGTACTGTCCTGTCAGTTATGACTATGTGTTTGCAACTTGCATTGAATTTCATTACGCAAATGTTGCGAAATTCGATACTTTTGTAAATTGCATGACCAAAATTAAAGGAATCGATATGAATTTCCATTGAACAACGCGACCAAAAAGCAGCTCGAACTCTGTTACCTAAATTTAACTGACGCAATAAATTGAAACAATGAATTGAAATTGAAAGCATTTCTCTCAATATTAAAATTACCTTTGAGATGGAATATTTTATAAAATCGATTGCGAAAATCTGTTATTTGGAATCTGTTATATATAAATTGCAAATTTTGTAATAAAAATAATACGAATACTAATAAAGAAAAACCAATTTTATGGATCCGTTTTGTAGTGTTTGTAATCATTTTTAACTAAGAATAATACTGAAATTTTAATTTTAAGTAATCAAAAGTTTCTTGCACTTTAAAGGAATACAATTTCGAGCCCTCTTTGATGCCATACTTCTACTACAATTAACGTTTAAAGTTAATTGAAATCAATAGACATTGAAAGACTTTCTTAATACATAAAATATCCTTTTAGTATTTATCATTTGCAAAACAGATAATCAAAGGTTCAATCAAATCAAATTTAAAGCTAAATTGGTAATCTTCTCCAAGGTTATCTTTTATTTCTCAATAGTAACCATATCCTTAGCACTTTTAAAACATTTCATGTCTCAACAAATTGATAAATTAAGGACATTACCTAAAATAAAGTTGGGATCTTTTTATCTTGAGACATTTATCTCGGCACCCACTTAAGGTGTCTTGTGACAATTCGCTTTTAATCTTTCAACCTTTCCATTACATATCCTATCTTGACCATCAGCTAAATAGACTACTCTAAAGAATGTCCGGTAGGTTTCCTGATTCTTTCTAGCGAAACAGATTTGCGTCACCTTCAATCTTTGGGAATTCAATGCCATTGTCTAAGATTGAGCACCTCAAGGATTATATAAAATTTGCTCAATATATTTCAAGAAGCAAAGAAATGAGAACAGAACGAAATCAGGTGAAATTGTAGCCGCTTAGGCTCATTGAAAAATAGGGAACCGCTTGACTTTTTGGTTTCACGTTGGCAAGAAAAACAATGAAGGCCTTAAGCTGGGTCTAAACAGCCCTACAAAGTGCATCTAAGTAGCAACCGCATCATCTCTTTGTTTCGGCTACAAGTGTATCGTAAGGATCGACTCACCTTGAGAGCATGGCCGCATCCTGTGGCCCAGCTCCTGGTTGTGGCAGTTGAGGTATGGGCGTTATCAACGTTGTGGCTCCGTTCTTTTTCGCTGGTTCACTGCGACTAAGGATGCTGGAGATGGAGAAACTGGTGAAGCCATTGGACCCCGTTGTGGCCTTGTTTCCATTGCTGCTCGCATTGCTGTCATTGCTGTTGGCACCCACGGATGCTGCAGCCGCCACCGCGGCAGCTGCTGCCGAGGCACATGTGCTGTTGTGGTTCAGTGTCTTGCTGTTGTTATTATTCAAGCTGTGATGGAGCTCATCGCTGGCACTGCCATTCCTCTCCAGCTCCGGCGACTTAGGCGCCATAGCTGTCGGCGAACTTAAACGTTCGCAAAGATGCGAAGGTGCCACAGCGTGTTGCAAGAGCGCAGGATGTGGTGCTCCATGAGCTGGATGCAGATGACCGAAACTGTGCAGAGCATGATGCAAAGCCACGGGATGACCACTGAGAGAGCTGAGATGATGTTGCAGATGATGATGCAGCACCGCCGGCGGCACCGACCCATTGGGACTGTGGTGATAGTGTGGCACAGTGACCGTTGACGATGATGTGGGTGTGCCGACGGCAGTGTTGGGTGTGGAGCGGTGTGTAGGTGTTGCCGGTGGCGAGCTGCCATCAATGGAACGAGCCGATGGACTCTCCCGGCCATTGCTCATGCCGGCGGCACCCAAAGGACTCGGCTCCGGACTGGACACCACACTTATATCGACTTCAGCCTCAGAGGAAGACATTTCACACACAGAAAGCAATTTGCAAATTTACACACAAAAACTGTCACAATATTTGAGATATTCAATTGATTCACAAAATGATTAAAATGTTTTGGTTTTTGGCTTTTGGTTTTTGGTTCGGCTTTCACTCTAAAACTTTCTACGCAAAACTTTGTTAGTGTTGTTGCAACTTTTGACGAGGCAAATAAAGTTGCTCAGGTGTCGACCGAGACGTCTGCACCGTTTGATCAACGATTCGCATTTAAATTCAAATGTTTTCTGTTAACAGGCTCAAAGTCCTCGATGCCAACTGACTACTGCCTGCCCGCTTCTCTCTCTCACTCTCTTGCTCTTGTTTGCCGTCTCACTCTCTCGCATGCGCTGTCCTTCTCTATGTGTGTGTAAGCGATCGTTTAGTAATTTTATTGTTTCAGTCTCTGGATTTTTAACCCCTAGTCGTATCAGAGAGCGAATGCGCCGACTGTCTTTCTGAAACTGAAACTGAAACTGAAATGAACTAAACAGAACGGAACCGAATAGAATAGAACAGAAACTGAACTGAACTCAGCTCAACTGAACAAAACAAAACGAGAACTGAGCTGAGCGGAGCTGAGCTGAGGTGGTTGGTTGGCTGCGAAATTCTTTTGGTCTATGCTCTGAATGGTTTTCCGCATACCCTTAACAGGTATGTAGTGTGTCTATGTGTGTGTGTGTGTGTGTGTGTGTGTGAGCGGAGGGTTCATGCACTCTCTTTCTTTATAGGGGTGAATCGGCTTCTGCTCTTTTCCATAGCCATTTCCATTCCATTTGCTGTTGAGTTCGTTTATTTTGACAATTGTGCTGCAACCGCATCGACAGACACTTTGCGTATGTTCTTTTTGTCGCAGCCCGTAAATTGTGCCAATAAAAGAATAACAACACTTGGCCAGGTCCATGTCTCAGCCAAAATACTGGAACACTTGGCAATTGGAACATGGCTAAGTGCGAGGAGGGCGGGCTTACTCTCCATCTACCCAAATATAACTCACACAATATATATGCTTGTTTGTAAGTACATATTTCTATATGTATGTATGTATGTGTATAAGCTTAGCCTTCTATTGAAATGCCAATATAAAATCAATCAATTGGCACCCACACACAAGGGTCAAGTGCTGCTCTGTGTGCAATCCTGTTGCTTCAAAGTGTGCAAAACATTTTAATTGATGGCAGCTAAAAGGTTCCTATTTCGGGTAAAGTGAGCTGAAAATAAGAAAAAGGATTACAATCAGACATTAATGGGGCCAAATATTGGGCCAACACAATCTGACAATATTTATTTCTACATTTTTGAGCAAATTCCCATATCTTGTTTTAGCCAAAATGTAACATTAAACAATACAATTAATTATTTCTTATTAAGATTAACTTTTTTTTAGCAGTATTATATCTTCATTGGTGGGTTAAAAAATATGCAAAGGTTATATCTTAGTATGATATTTAATTTGAGTAAATTTTTAGAATTATTTAAGATAAATAAATCACATCACAGCCATTTGCGCACAAAATTTTAAACATATTGAAACACAAAAAACTATATTTGTATTTTTATTTACAAAATATATTATTCTTATCTGGAAATAATAATAAAATTGAAAAGATCATTTTGTACAATGTACATAAATTATACAACCTCAAAATAATCCAATCGGATTAATACATACTATATGTATATGCACTTTTTTAAATTATAATCACATCGAAACCAATTGCAAATAAAATTGAAAACATAATAAACACACTTAATATATTTTTGATTTATTTATTAAACATTTAATAAAAAATAAATTAATTATTATATTCAAAAATTATTAATTGTATATTATTTATAGCTGCAAATTAAAATGACAAAGTGATACATAACATAAATAGCACAACCTCAACTCAACTAAGCTCCTTAATCTCAAACAGAATCAAATCAGAGCACATTGATGTTCCATTCCACAATGTTCCCCATCCATATACTACAACCCCAAGCGCACAGAGGCGGCCATTTTTCCAAGCGCAAAAGCTGAGCAAACTTTGCAGACAGTAAGAGAGAGAGAAAGAAAGAGAGAGAGAGAGCGAGCGGCAAATTGAAAATTTAAATGCTTTCAACTGAGACGACCACGAGGCATTCAAAAAGTGTTGCAAGCAATTTGCACAAAACAAAAAAGCGTTATGCGAGGCAATTGCACAGAGCACAAACTGCAAAGAGAAAGAGATAGAGAGAGACAGGCCGGGAGAAAGAGAGAGAGAACGCATTTGAGAGAGAGTGCGATTCTCAGTGAGAGTGGGCGTGTCACAGGCAAACCAATGGGAACACTCTACAACCACCACGGTCGCTCAGCTGACACCGCCGGCAAATAACCAAAAACATTTGCCACTCTGACGGCAACGTCGGCGGCAGACAGAAAAATGCGTAGAAATTCATGCGCAATTACATTTATCCTGTTTAGAAGATTGCTTTGCCAAAGTGCGTCTCAAAGTGCTGACAGTCACCGCAGACTGCCCCCAAAGCTCACCCTATTCCACTTCCACTCCCTCCTCCACTCGCACTCCCACACCCACTTCCACTTGCATACACTTACACTTACATACCTAGATAGGTGGTACTCTGTCTGAGGATTGAGGCAACGCTTTTCCGACTACTTCCCCCGCCCCCCATTTGCAGCGTAACATATTTTTATGTAATTTCCCTCTACGCTTTTGCTTGTTTTTGATTCGTTTTCGTGTTAGATTCTGCGACAGAGCAACAGCCCAATCGCTTCCAGAGAGTATAGAGCTTGTCTGTGTGACGTTTAGTTCAAAAGGTGTTGACACTTGGGCGCTGTCCCACTTTAATTTTAACTGAATGCACAAATGGAAATCGCATTACTTGTGTAAGAGGCCTGAACAGAGGTGGGGCAATGCTTTTGTTAACAGATTCTATTTTGGCCCCACTCACAATCAGTTGTATGTGTGTAAAACAATTTCATTTTGATTTCATTTTGACGATGCGATTTTATTGTAGTTTTGTTTCCAGAGCTGCCCCTATTTGCCAGGCATTAATTAGGCAAATTGACATTGGATCGTCAAAGAGGTGCTAAACAAGTTTCAATGGCTCCCAAATATGCGTCAACAAATGGGACTTTTCACACTGAAAAGTGATAATGAAAATGTTCTATTCACACAAACACAAAAACTCGAAGCAGAGGTATTACAAAACAGTCCCATTCCCAAAAAACCCAACCACATTACCACTAAAAATATGCCAAGCTCAAACACAACTTGTATTCCTATTTCTGAACCCATCCCCATTGTTCCTTCAGGTCCTGTTTCTAGTTCCTCGAAGCACATTAAGCTCAATGCCTGACCGACCGCTGGACAGCCACAAAAATTCCGAAAAGCAAACGACCAAAGCTCTTTTACTTTGGAACATTTAAAAGAAATAACAAACTGTTCAACTGTCGGACAAAACGATTCTACAACAAATTGCACTGCAATAAAAGAGTGTATGTGTGCGCGAGTGAGATGGCTGGCAGATTGCTTAGAGTGAGATAGCGACAAGCGACGAGCAACGAGCTACGAAATGAAACCAAAGTCAAAAGCAATGCAGACAAGCTTCAGAGCTTTTCTCTATAACTGTGTTAGTGTAAAAGTGTAAGAGTGTAAGAGTGTAAGAGTGTGTGTGAGTGTGGGTGTGTGTACATGGCAAAGTCAAACAAGAAAAACAACTCTTAATTGACGTACGAGCAAAGTGGGAGTTGCAATTTTCATTGACTCCACTTTAGTTGGCAGACGAGCGCCTAAAACTCGACCACGGACCAGAGTTGAGATACAACTACAACTACAACTACAACTACAACTACAAATACAGCTAGCTTCAAGGTACTTTTGTTTGTGTAGTTGGCTTGTTTGGCGTAAAGGTGGGCTCGGGTCTTTTCGGCCTTCGTGTCACGCGGCATTTTTCAAAAACTCCCTTGCCTTGGACTTAAATATTAAAAAAGAAAACCCAAAAAGGAACTACATGCTCAAAAATCCCTATCGATTACTTACATTTCATGTTCATTAATAAAATGTTTAATATATTTAAATAATTTGGGGCTTAATATTGAAACAGTGTTCTTACAGCTCGAACCGGGGCCTCAGCAAAAATATAGAAACGTCACATGAAACACAAAGGTCACTTTAGAGCACTTACTTCTCATATCTATTTTAAAAGAGATTTGTGAAATATTTCCTTGTTAATTTCACAGAGAAAGCCCGTGCACATCTCTAGTTTGGACTGCCATGCTAAGGGGATTTACATAACTATGCATACGACTTTAATCGACAAACTCACAACACATTTACCCTATGCCGGCATCTACTTTCGAGTATAAACGAGTCTCTCTATATATATGTATATTGGTTTGATTGTATGCCTAAGGTTTGGCATGTTTGCTCGACTTAACTGCAATTAAATTTGCAATTGGCGTGGCAGAATACAAACCTACAAGATACAAGAACATACATATGTTGATATATATACGTTATTTATATTTAAAGCAGTGTTTCGCCGTAAATTCAAAAGCATTTTGATGGAAGCTCGTTTGGTTTTTCGCATTTAGTATTTAACATTTTGTAGCATGCTCGAATCGTATGCTCCATTACATTATCGGACACATTAGGCAAATGGCTGCGGCTTTTGTTTGTTATTAACATTTATATAATAGACGAAAAGCATGCTAAACAATAAACTGCATGGAATGGTTAAGAATGGTATGGCATGAATGCTTAAAAGCACCAAATGGAGTTGTAGTCCCTTGGCTCTTCTGTCTATTTCAGATATTAGTCGGCTAAGTTTGTGACGCGCTATTTGGGCTTGGCTTTTGTCTTCATTCAAATGCAAACAATGGCTGACTAAAATATATAAGTTCCCTCCACGTCCTCACCCACACACACACACACACACACAGATAGCTAGAGAAGTGTGGCAGAGAGGGAGAGGAAAATGGAGTAAGGTTTTCCTGCCACACGCAACCCTGTCCAAAACACGTCCTCCTCCCAACTCAGTGCCCATAAATAACGCTTTAGACTTTGATTTAAATAAATTGTATTACGAACGCTCATATTTTATCATTTCAACAGTTTTGCGTGGCCCTGCGATTCGATTCGATTTTGTGTCTTCTCTTTGCGTTTTTCAAATGACTTTTTATTTTTTTTAAGGCCAGGACAACGACATCCTGTCTGATTGAGTACCATTTTAGACACATAAATTTCATGCCAAACGAAAGTATCAAGTCGTAAAATTGCTAACTGCTTTTTGGCGACAGACGCTAAGTGTTCATCAAAGCAAAATGTACATGGCTTTGACCTCATTACATTGTCTGGATCCCAAGGGAAGTCATCGGTTAATATCAAAAGACTTTTTAAAATAATATTTCCTACTATTTACAGAATATTAATAATACTATTTTAGATATAGTATATACTGCAAACTACAAAGGATATTTATGATGCAGTGGTAATTATGTCTTCAAGCTTTCTTTATGCTAAATTATGTCTTCAAACTTTCTTTATGCTTAACTTAATAGGTTTTAAATAATTTTAAATATCAGCTCTTCAGTATAAAAATATTAGCAAAAATAAAATAAATATTACTCCTTTATTTAATTTCTCTAAATTGTTAGGGAGAGATTTACATTTAACCTGCCTTTTCCCAGTGGGAACATGGTCCAGTTTGAAAACTGGTCGGTAAACGTTTGAAATCATTTGGCAAAGTAAAATACAATAAAATGAAATAAACACAAACAATGGTGAAACCGATAAGGTTTTAATTTTAAACAATTATTGTATATTAGCCACAAAAGAGCCAACAGAATCGATGGGGAAAAACAGTGAATTGTCGGCCAACCAACAAAGGCACCGCCAACAGTATGAAATTACCAATTTGCAATAAAAAGGTAGCAGGAGATTGTCCAGGAGAGGAGAAGGAAAACCAACGGAACCAGAGGGAGCAAAGGGAAGAGCAAGCAGACAACGATTGTTAAGCGAATTGTATCCTATTTGGTTGAAAATCCTGATAAAGAGTGGCCAAAAGAAAACGGTGAAATTAAATGAAAGGGTTAAACTGAAAGATACCCTGTTTCATTTTACTGCTAGATATTATCTACAGTTCTTAAAATATGTTAGAGCGTCGAGTGAGAAAATATGTTGTTTTTTTTTTGTTGAAGAGGACTCTTTCCTTCTACATATTATATGCATCTCTTTAGAGCCTCTTTTACCTATTCTTAATCTACAGGGTATAGGAAAATATGTACAGCAATTTAATACGTCTATGTGGGTAGAAATAAAATCAATCGAATATTTTATTGTGACCACAAATTCTGTATTATTATTAGAAAGTTAAATAAGAGACTTTATTAAAATTTGGCCTAAAAGAGCAACAGTTACAGTTATTGAATTACAATAAATAATTAAAATTTACTAATCTCTTTGATTAGAAAATTGGCGAATATTTCAACTGATACATGATTTAAAAAACCAGATTAAGAAACATTTAATGAAATATTGTTCATACGTCATGTTGTCTATGAGTGGTTTATCATTTATGATTAAAGTCGCCGACGACAAGGACATATATGTATGTATGTAAACCCTCCCCTTATCCCTAACTTTATTTGCTTGATTCTGCGCTCTTTTGTGTGCTTGCTAATTTTGCAACTGAATGCGTCGCAGCAAAAGGATCACAAGCAACCCAAACAGGATCCACTTGAAAAACGATCGCGGGATTAATGCGATTAACTTACAGTTGATTTCAGCATATAAGGGAGGGAATTGAAAATGGAGAGCATTGATCAAAGCAAATGAAAGTGAAGGAAAAGTTTCAAATTCAAACTGCAAGCGGATCCTTTTGGCATACTATATCCTTTATGGCGTCTTTTATGAGAGACGACGGCAACTCACACACAAAAGACAACCCTGCAAAAATCGTGCTAAAGTCCTTAATACCGCTAGGATGCGTACATTCAAACTGGCGGAGGCAGGGGCACAAAGACAACAAACAAACAGACCGACAGACAACAAACAGTGGCTAAGACTTAATTATTTTATAAGGCGGCCGGTGAACAACAACAAATACAAACAGCAGTGGCAACAACAATAAGAGCACAGCGGGCGGCATGAGGACCGCCCAGTGAGCTCGTCCAGCCGATTTGTGGTTCAATTTCTTACTCCCAAAGTGTGAGAGCGAGATGTGTGTGTTTGTGGATGAGAGTGTATCTAAATTGCCTTTGCTGGCGAATCGAGTCCCCGCTGAAGGAAATATCAATTTGTCGCCACATCATAAAAGGCAACACAATAAAATTACACCTCCTCTACTAGCTCTACCTCCTTCCGAACCCGCACGCTGCTCCTGCTCCTGCGACATAACTGTAAAGGCGAACGTTGCCCGTCTATATCTTTGTCAAATCCCACATTCAATTTGGCACTGCTTTGTGCGCAAAATCCCCAAAGGAATCAGCTCTCGCCCGGTTCGCGATGCCATCCACGTCCCCACCGCCCCGCCGCCCTAACCGAGAGATATCCGGACCAAGAATCACAATAACAGAGAACTGGCAAAAAAAAACAGAGAAAGAGAAAGCAAAGAAACAAAGAAAGACACATCGTAAATGGCAAATGCAATTCGCGTATTTTATGACGCGCCACGTTGATGACGATGGCGTTGCCGCAAAAGTGCTTCATATCCCACCCAGATTGGAACAATGGAGCAGGCCGATGATAGTGAGTTTCGCAATAGCTGAACATAAGCTGAGCGATAATAAGAGACAAGCAAAATAATAAAATAAATAATGAAGAACAATTCAATTATTTTTTGGGTGAATGCTAAAAGCTACACACAATCACAAACAGACAGTGCCTGAAGTGCTCTGTTCTGGCTAATGATGATGCATTATGGTTGGATATACTAGCTACTCGGTACTCAGTACTCGGTACTCGTATCCTGGCTTATTGGCAGATCCTGGTTGAGTACATTGGCCTTCTCACTCTCACTCTCTCTCTTCGCTTTAAAGCTGGGGTTTTCAATTCAATACGATTCTCGGAAATATACTTGTACATTTAGAAATGAATGAATGTCAATTGTTAACAGAAATTTATTATATCAAATACCCATGCAATACTGTCAAGAGAGGTAATTTAAAATGTAGACAGGTTCCTCTCTCTACGTTTAATGTTTGTATAATGTCCTTAAGTGTTTTTTGTATATTAAACACAATATTTCAACTACAAATTCTTCTATATTTAATTTATAATCATATATCATTAAAATAACTTTTTGTTTAGCATTTATATTTTTAAGCTTAAGTCATTTACGAAGTTTATGACTCAGCAAATAAACTATTTTCAAAATGACTTATGTAGCTATTAACAAATAAAATTATTATGGAGTTGTTTGACTCTCTGCTTATTAAAATTTTTTGCAGATGTATTTGCATTAATTTTCGATTGGAATGCACAGTTAATTTAAAATATAATTATAGTAGCTTCATTCACATTTATGGTATGAATATCAAACTTATCCATTTGTTTTCACATTTCAAAAGAAACAACATTTTAAAAGGTACACATTACAAATGAAATAACGTAATCATGCATAACATGCATTTATGATTATTATTAAATATACAGAGCTCTATATTGCAATGATTCTGTTTAACATTAGTCCATTTTTCAATACATGTATCTGTCTGTTTGGTCATATTTAAATGGCAACCATATCATCGTCCCAATTATCTTGAAAATCTAAACTGAAAATGAAAACAGGCACAGCTGGATATCCAGTCGGGTTCTTATCAAATTGAAAACATGGCAATTTCTAATTGAGGCCTAGCAACGCATTCAAACGATGCGGCATGCGGCATGAGGCATGCAGAGCGTTGTATGTAAATGCAATTTAATTGTAATCCAATTTGTAGCGAACGCAAATAACGAGCAACCAAGCGGCGGCTGACGAACAGTAGCGTTACCTCTGATACCTACCTGGGATATAGGTATTAGATCGGATTAAGATATGTGAACAAATTCAAGGAGTTGGCCAAGAGGCAGACAGAGCTCACCCTTCCACTTACACATTTGCATTCGGACAAGGAAAACCAAATCCAAAAATTATTATAAAAGAAAACGAAAATGAGCAAAGTCTAAGACTAAGATTGAGGCAAAAGACTGAGTCGCCTGGCGCCAGACTAAGCCAGAAAATTTAGATCACGATCATGATCAAAAGCCAGGCCAGGTAATTATGTGCTCAACTCAATACTGGCGATGACGATCACGATAGACGCGATTCGGCCAAGTGTGCAATTCTGTTGGGCAAACATAAAAATTGTGCACTTAGCCAAGAGTCGAGGGTTCGATCTTAAAATAAATGTAACAAATGCAAATTGAAATATTTAAACGTTAGGTACATATATGAGAGCGCCCCTTGCAATGAAAGCCGTGAGATTTTTATCAATCAGAGAGGCGGCCTCGTTGTAACCAGGCGTAAAATTTACAAGCAAACAACGCGAAATCAAAGTGGTTGAAAGCCCATCACATCTAGTCACGTGCACGCACTCCTAATGTCAAGGATACCAGTAAAAGTAACTGGCCAGGACTTGCGTGAGGGTAAATAAGTAGTTTGTGCCTGCTAAGTATTTATACACTTTATGGTTTCTGACGTGCCGTGATTTGTATGAAACTTGTTAAACGAATCCCATTCCCGTTCCCGTTCTTGTTCCCACTCCTATTACCTTTTCCCATTCTCGTGCTCATTCCCCTAATGCAAATGCAGCCCGTTCCATTAAAACGAGCCCTGTTAGTTTCAATGCCTCATCACCAGCCCTTTCCCTGCGATTCAGTCTGGTAATAAAGTTGCTCAAGTGTATTTCA
Organism: Drosophila putrida; assembly: GCA_037043535.1. Taxonomy (NCBI): domain Eukaryota; kingdom Metazoa; phylum Arthropoda; class Insecta; order Diptera; family Drosophilidae; genus Drosophila; species Drosophila putrida. The sequence continues at coordinate 253,544 of JBAMBI010000390.1, read as the reverse complement.
TAGCCATATGCTTTGGCCTCATCTAAAGCAGAATCTGAGGTGGAGGCATGGGTTGTGTTTGGGAGTGTGTGTGTGTGTGTGTGTGTGCGTGTGTGGCTTTTGTTATCACATAGGATTAGGCATAATGAAGTGTTTTAATGCGTTTAGGCCGCACACACATACCCAAATACACAAATAGACAAAGCTAAAATAGTTGCAAAAGTTGCACAATGAAAACCCCGTAAAGCGAAATGTAATTAAAATCTAAACATAATAAGGTTAAAGTTCAAATCGTAAAGGTTGGTAACCAAATCTGAAGAACAAAATGATAAATAAAGAGAAGATTTAACTTTGCTTCCTTTTTGTTAAAATTTAAGATAAATATTTACAACATTTTTAAAGAATATTATTTCCTAAATAACGCAAAATTATACGCGGATTAAACAACGTAAATCTGTAAAGAGAATTGTAAAAAAATATATATTTGTAATAATTGAAAAGTAAAAACATAGCATTAATACCAAATTTAGGTCTTACAATCTCTACAACTATTTCGACAGGCGGACATGACTATATCGTCTCGGCATTTGATGCTGATCAAGAATATACATTTATACTTCATGGGGTCTGCCACGCCTTCTTTAGCCTCGTACATAATTTTTATTAACAAACTTAATAGTTATACCTCACAGGATGTAAAAAATGTATCTACATTTTTTTAATTTTAATTTTTAAGTTAGTATAAATGTAAATTCATCATATGCTTTTACTTTAAAAGTATTAAAAAAAAGCTATTGACTATAAAAAGTTTTCGGAAAAACGTGAATGATTGATTAATATTTAGATGCATTTATAAAAAAGTAAAGGTTTTAAATAAAAAACGAACCGATAAATTTAGATGAAATTTCGAGACGCATGAAATTATATTATATTTGTGACTCTGAACAAAAATGAGGCAGATAAATAGAAATTGTTCTTAGCAACTCATCAATCTACATCCTCTCTCAGGCGGGGAACGACATCACTTTATAGTGTATCCAGTATCACAACTTTGTCGCCACTCTTATTGACTCTTCTCTTTTCTTTTCTTGCCCGTACCCTCTCTCCGCTGTCCCTCATTTTTTATACACATACAATTTTTGCACCTTTTTTGGCTTCCGTGTTGGTTTTTAGTCAGTATTTTCGGGCACATTTATTGGGTTGTGGGCGTGGACATGGACCTGAAGTTGGACATGAATGTGGAATGGAAAACCATTAAAGAAATTACATGATGCTCTAGCTCCTGTCGCCTGTTGAGAGTGTCGGGTGCGATGGTGTGGCACGGGGGACTGAATGCAATCGCATTGATGTTAAAAAAGCGACGACTATAGCGCTTAACTGTCGAGCTGGCCGAATTGGGGGGTGTGGGCGTGGCAGGGGTACTGGTGGTGGCAATGACGCTGTTTTGTGGGCAACAAACATCAAAGTGATTGAATTGTTGCGATTGCTTTTAGCCGACAAAAGTGTGCAGTGTCTGAAAGCAATTTGAATTCAAATTAAATTAAAATTGTCAGCATTCAATTTGGGAGAATATGCTTAAGTTAAGCATTGTCCCCTGCTATCCTTTTGCTAAAAGTGTTGTATTCGTATTTGACAATTTGCAATGGCAATAAATACAAATTATAAAGCAACTCAAGCAAATATAAAACAAATGCCAGTTGTATACAGTATACACATATGTATGCCTACCCCACAATAAGCACAAGGCATTTGTTTACCAACGATATCCATTAAAATTTAAATCACAGCAATTATTATTAATGGTCGAAAGCGCTTCTTTTAAATGTACGCAAATTGTTGCGCAAATTGTGCAATGCAATGGCCACCGCATTGCATCCCCTCATACCGCATAACAACAACAAAAGCCACTCACATTCAACAACCAACAACAATGCCAGCTGCAACAAGCAACAAAAATCAATGGCAATAATTTTCACGCCATTTTAATGTTCGACAACAACACAAAGGGATTGGCGAAGTGAAGAGAAATAAATGTATCTATATACTCTCGCCTATATGTATACACATTATTTATCTATAATCATTACATTTGTGGTATGAAATATTATATTATTTATCTAAAATCACGCTTATATACGCTTGTATGTGAATGTTTTTACTTTATAATTGCACATTTACAATTATGATTCGAGCGAGCGATTTATAAACTTTCTAATGCAATAGCTCTAGTCACGAGTGTTCGACTACTAGATACCCAGCTTGCAAATCACAGACAAACTTAGCAAATTGCATAAAAAAAGTTGAAAAGCTTTTCTGAACATTTTAGATTGTTTTTAGGTCCTTATAAAATAGTTTTCCATTGTAGATACAAAACTATCTGAATTTGCTGAATTATAGTATAGACCAACTTTAATAAATTCATCATACATATTATTGAAACCTTGTTTATAAAATACTTTATTGATTGGTTAATAAGTCTGATTTTCTTATATTGATATATTAGTTAAACGATTATGTACAACAAAGAAATGGCTTTTTAAAATAGATAAATACAACTTATTCATAAGGAATTCCTTTTAGCGCTAGCATGGAAGATAATAATAAATATTTAATTAATTAATTATAATTAATTGAAATGATAACTAAATGTTATATAAGATGAAATAAATAACCACAGCGATTAACATGACTTGAAGCGATGTATTGTTACTTAGGGCATTCACCATAGGTTGGCATTCACAGTTATCATTCTCACACAAACACACGCACAGTTGCACACATGCAAGTTCATGAAATAAATTTGCATACAGAAGTCCAGAAACAAATTACCAAAAGGCAATAATTGCAATGTTGGCTTAATAGCATTTTGCAATCAAATAAATTGCAGATAAAATGATAATTTATCGAGTAATCGACAACTGTTGGCTCGGCAGACAAGCAGCCACACAGACCATTTGGAAGAAGGGGATTCCCACGCCAAAGAGGGAGCAATCAGCAATAATGATGAAAAATACAGAATAATGCGATACTTTTTGCGAGATGTAAAAGGACGACAAAGGATGACAAGACACCTTTTAATTAACCAGGATTGAGCTCGAGTTACAGCACAAAGTGTTAAAAGAACAGCAAACCAAAGACTGAGATACAAACACGGATACAGAAACAGATACAGATACAAATACATACTCACACTCGAGCTCCGTCCGCGACCTGATACGAATCACATTAGCCAGATTTGCATCGGGATTACGCGTTGCGGCAGAAGAAGAAAAGAAAAAGAAGGTGCAGAAGAGGCTCATTCAACTTGGTCCTAAGTCTCGAGTGCATTGTGACAATTGTCACAAATCAAGAGCACGCGGAGCTAAAGATCTGGGCCAATCTCGACCAATCTGGGCCAATCTCAGCACTCGAGCGTCAACAAAAGGTAAGCAGATTTGTGCTAATATGACGGCATCTGTTTGACAATGGCAAAAGATCCTGAGACAGTTCGGCACCTGAAGTCCGTGCAGTGCGTGTGAACGCCTCAATAGCATCTTTCCGAGCTCAGTCCACGCGATCCTTATTCGCAAAATAAACAAAGTATAAATATGGGAATCTACATTTCAAGTGCTATTTGTTTAAATTATGTAAATCTAGGCAAATCCATCGGGCGGGTCCAGGATTGTAAATGATACGAACGAATGTTCGGTAGTTCGGCGTGCGCCGATAATCGAACTCCACAGACAAAGCGACGTGCAATTTAATTGGTAAGCGTAGCCCAACAGTCTCTGTAGCTCCGGATTAACAGCTAGAATTAGTGCAGGACTCGAAATTTGGGATACGTATGCCTGAAATTCTAGGAAAGCGGTAACACCAGCTGAAAAACCTCACGCAAAATGTTGCATACAATTACTTAACGCCCTCTGCCCTCGCCAAAAAAAGAGGAAAACAGTCAGAACATAAACGAGGCGAGAGACAACCGAATAGATGAGCACTTGGAGCGCGTAATTTGTTTTAAATTACAGTGTAAAAGTGTAAAAAGCCTGGAAATGAGTGCGCAGGGAAAACCCACTGAAGCTGTAAGTTGAGGCTGCAACGGAAATTGGGGATAGCAGGCGTATGAGAATTGCGTCTAATTGTGGCAAATAGTGTGATGGAGCCTGATGAACTGGGCCTGAACTCTGCACCCAATGTTGGGGGCTGTCAACGATCAAATCGACAGACAAGCTGAAAGAACCACAATCCATTGGAGTGAAGATGTTTTGCCAACATTATCCTATATGCAAAAATAACATTTTGTTGCAAGTCCATTGTATGCTGAATAGAGCGGCAAAGGTATCAAGATCAGGCATGAGTTCGTCCTGGCATTGTTCCCAATAGTAGTCGCCACTGTTGCCACCGTCACCACCACAAACCAAAGACAACAAAACTGTCCATTATTTTACGCATTGTGATTTGCTTTGTGAGCCGTGCTCATGTGTGTATGCTGAGCCTGAGCCGCTTTTGGGCATTACTAGATTAAGAATGAAAACAATACATCAATGCGAATGTAGACGTACATTCATACTTACATACATACATATGTGTTTTTGTACATACACACGTTTTATAGCTCATTACCATTGTAAGACGTGCGGAGTGCGTGATAAATATTTTGCTACAATTTTCATTATCTGCTGTTCATAAATAGGACTCTGTTTACATGCATACACACATGTGTACGAATCTATTATCAGCTTGCTGATCTCTTGTTCTTAAAACACGCGGCATGCACTTTGAAGATGATATTAGAAAATACATTGCTCATTTATGCACTTATCTACATGTTTATTACCATACATTGCACTTATTTATAAACTATCTATATATTGTATGTTTGTCAGAAACGAGAATTTATAGCTCATTTTGTTTTTCGGCACCTAGAAATAGCTCAACTCTATCAAAACGAAATAAACTTCTAAGCTATTTTTTTATTGGCAATTTAGGGTTATTATTAGGTAATATTTAATAATTGGAACAACACATTCCAATTCTATCAACAATCTAACTACAACTTTATCACTAAAAAAACTTTAAACGTTTCCAATTGCATTCTATTTGTCTCTCTAGCTGATTTTATATTTATATATATATATATATCAAATCAGATCGCGAAATTTTAATAATTTACGTAATTAATTCACCTCTTTGCTATTTGCAATTGCCAATGGATGAAAATCAATTCGAGCCCAAAAAAAAAGGAAATGGGATAATCTGCTTTCAAGCGCTCAAAGGAAATATTTAAATTTGAGTGCTAACATTGAGTACAAATGAACCGACTGTTACTTTTGATGTCATCCAAATGTAAGGTTAGAGAGGTTGATCGAAATTAATTTTAAATTAAATTCAATGAGGTACCTATTTTAAAAAAATTAAGTTTTCCTTTACCAGCAACTTTGGTAAGATCTTCACAAATTTACAACAACCGACAATGCGACAAAGCTCTAGCTCAGAATTTATAAAATCATTCTATATAACGGCAAGTCGCAATCAAAAGTTTTAGCTCTCTGAATTGTTTTGATGAACCTAGGGATATGGTAACTTGGCACCAAATTTTTTGACGTCCTTAGCGCTCTCAATTGCTCCAGGATATCGTTTTGGAAGCTTTAAATCGGTCAAATCAAACGGATTCGTTTAATTTTTGCATAACTTGGTTCGATTCGTTCCAGAATAGGTTAGTGTCTTCTTAGTTGAAATCCGCCATGTACTCCAGAGATATGCATATGTTCTGTACTATTCAAATTAAAGATGAGTACACGTTATATATCGATATTAAAAGAACAGTGTCAAAATGCATTTTGGCATCTGAGCTTGCGAAATTTGAATTACCGATTTCAACGGTCAGATGCAACCCTGAGGCTCTATGCCATGCACGCGATGTGCACTTATTTTCCCAGCGATTTTTCGAAAGAGCGTCAAGAGCAATAAATTAATTTAATATCATTTAAAAGATACATAGACATTTTTTTTCGGTAGCATTTTCTTATTATCAGGCAATTTAAAAAATTGCTAGAGTGACAGCTCTGACACTTTCTCGCCTTGCCATTTGGAGCTGCCAACTTGCTTGAATAAGCTTAGTGTCATCTGTTTTGTTTTTGTATTGTCGTTTTGTAGTTTGTTTTGTGCCGGCTCGTTGTCATTACATTTGCCTGGGGTTAACGACTGCTAAAGGGTTATAATTTTATATAAAACTTTGAACATCAACTAAAAATATAACATAAATCATGTCTTTTCTTGGACGTGCTCTACTTCGCAACGTAAGTGATCTATCCTCTAGTTACATTTCTGGCTGCACCCCAAATACAAACACATTCCATTGTGATTACGTAATTTGAAAAATGCAAATTGTGCATTTCAGGTATCGTTGCTGAATAAAAACATTGTTGGTCAACAAAAGCAGGTAGCGCGACTGCTGCATAAGAGTAAGTACACATGAGAAAACGTTTTCCACATCCGAAGTGATATACTATTGATTTCCACAGCTGCTCCCCTGTGCGCGGTGCGTGTGCAACAGCCGGCGCCAGATTTTAAAGGTTTGGCAGTGGTCGGCAATGATTTCCACGAGATCAAACTTGAAGACTACAGAGGCAAATATCTAGTGCTGTTCTTCTACCCATTGGACTTGTAAGCGATGAGTCCCTGATTTAATACCCATCGACTAATTGTTATTTGGATTACAGCACATTTGTGTGTCCAACAGAAATCGTTGCATTTAGTGAACGCATTAAGGAGTTCCAGGACATCAACACCGAGATAGTGGGCGTTTCTGTCGATTCGCATTTTAGCCATCTGACCTGGTGCAATGTGGATCGCAAAAATGGTGGAGTCGGCAAGCTAAATTATCCTCTACTCTCCGACCTAACCAAGCAGATTTCCGCTGATTATGATGTGTTGCTCGAAAAGGAGGGCATCTCACTACGTGGCACATTTATCATCGATCCCAAGGGTATCTTGCGTCAGTACTCAATCAATGATTTGCCCGTGGGTCGCTCCGTTGATGAGGTACTGCGTTTGATCAAGGCTTTCCAGTTTGTCGAGGAGCACGGTGAGGTGTGCCCCGCCAATTGGAATCCCAAGACGAACCCAGCCACTATTAAGCCCGACGTGGAGGAGTCTAAGCAGTACTTTACCAAGCACGGCTAAGACTTTACACACAACACACATTCTACATTGATTACAGAAAAAGACAAATAAAATAAATAAAAGCCTCCCGATATTTTGTCAATTATTTAATGAAGCATAAAGTAGAAAGAACATGGTTATTTCAGGCGTTAAGTTTATAGATGATTAGTAAATCAAAGGTCAAAGACTACGAGATAAATATTTGTGAAGCATACATATACGATCAATTAGATGGCGGCGGCGGAGGTGGCGGTTGTGACAAGCTAATTGAAGGCGGTGGCGGTGCACACGGTGGTGGAGGAGGCGGGGCATACCCAGTGCCCCATCCAGGATACCCACTGGCCCAAGGCGGCATTGGCGGTGCTCCAGTACCAGGTGGAGGCGGTATAAGTGGCGGTAATGTGCCAGGTATGGGTGGATTCATGGGCTCAGCGGCCGGTGGTGGTGGCTGTGGTGCGTTCATCCAAGGCATAAGCGGTGGCGGCATCGGTGGCGGAGCCTGGCCAACACCTGGCGGTGGCACAAAGGGTGACATGCCTATTCCATGATCCATGCCTATGCCAGGCTCCATACCCATTGGGTGTTCATGCGGTGGACCACCCCATCCACCACCCATATCACGCTGATGATCCCGTGACGAGGAGCTGGGCGGCGACTGTATGGCCTGCATCTGCGAAGGCTTCTTATCAAAGATGCTGTAGCTGGCACGATGTAACTGAGGAGCAGGAGGCGCCTCGGGCTTGGAAGCTGAAGGCGGCGGTCCTTCGCCCAATTCCGCCATCAAGCTCATATATTCCTCATCGATCTTAGCCTGCGAATCCTCTATGACCATTCCTGGTGCACCAGAGCCCGGACGCTTATTACGACAATCTTTGGTCAAATGTCCAGTGCCGCCGCATGAAGTACACACAATTGTGTTGGTGATAATCGGTTTATCCGGACATTGCCAAGACTTGTGATCCGTAGAGCCACAAGTGCAACGCTGTATGTCATTCTCACGCAGTGTTCCATTTAATTGAGCCAACTCACGCAGCTGCATGCGTCGCAAGTCGTTGTGACCCTCGGGCACCTCGATGCCCTGGCGTATGACATCCTTTATTTTGTCAACAGCCTTGCGCACCGCCTCTGGATTGGGTGCTGTGATGAACGCGTGCAAAGGCTCATCTTCGCCTGGCAATGGTTGGCCATCCTTGCGACCAACCTTTCCCTCCTTGACGGAGCCTTTGCCGCGAATAATAATCTTTGCACCAGTGTCCTTTTCCATGGCCTTCAGCGTATTGCCACGTGGTCCAATCAGCAAACCCACAAAGTTGATATCCGGATGCTGTTCTTGCGGTATCAAAACCTTGTCGCTGACACGAGTCACAGGCGGTCTGTAGATTAGATAGCATTAGAATTGATTGAAACAAAACTTAAGTTGTTTACAAATACAAATTATTTTTAACTAGAAAGTCTAAGATTGGCTTATTCATATTTTGTTAAAGTAATAAATCTTAATTGCGGTGCCTTGATTAATGAAGAGACTTAAACAGTGGTGCTGCTTACTTGTAATCAGCCGGGGGCTTGAACTCCGGATTGACGGCTTGCATCTTGACAATCAATTGATGACGCTGCTCTTCCAAGCGTTTGCGATAGCGAAACTCACGCGTGTTTAAGCGTTTGCCATCAGAACTGTAAATGGGCTCCGGAGAAGGCGATCTGTGAATAAGCAAAAGAAAAAAACGAAAAGCGGTGCTTTTGAAATGAGGATGTTCAGTGAACCTATTTGTAACATAATCATAATCAAAATTGGCTAGACTTAATGATCTTATTATAATTACTACATTAGCGCATATCGTATATATTGTACAATAGTTTATATCCTGTAATTTGCAAATCATCATTCATTAATCAATTAATCAATATCGTCATCATTAGCAAGAATTGATTAGAAAATTAAATTTGCTGGTGAATTAAGAAAAGAAGAATTTTGATTAATTCGTTTCGATTTGTTGCACACGTTTCTACATATTTTTTATATGTATATGTATGTATGGATAATATTTTTTTTGGTTTTGTCAGGCAGGTAGGTCTGATGTTGCTCTGGAGCACCCTTCTGTAAAAGTAATATAGATTTCTGTAAAATGTGCACTTATTGAACTGGACGCTTACGGCTTTGAGGAAGAGAAGAAATTAACATTATTATAATGTACAAATCTGATAAGGTTAAGGATTTGGATTTGCCAGACCCGCTTACGCTTCTTGGGAGTCAATCTAAGCCCGTTCTCTGATACCGCTCAAAAGAATCAAATTATAAATTAGACTGATAGTATTTGATTTCAAACAAACAAGCAAAAATATACGATTAGTTATCAGTTATTTAAATTACCCCCTTTTACCACCAATTGTATGCAATTGTATGTGTATATAGCCTCTAACCCGACCTTCACCCAGCAACTGTTTAAGTTTACATAGATATGATATAGAATTATTAATAACATTCACAAGCGTTGCCATCAACAGATCAAATTAGAATTTATAAAAGACTTTCTCAAAGCAATAAACGCAATAAAAAGAAAGATGCAACTAAAGAAATTACATTCCGCTAAACTGATGATGGAACCTTTATGTGAATGCGTATACAATAAAAGTTTAAAATGATTTCACTATGGTTTCTCATGCTTCGATTAAACCTGTACAAATACGATTGTAGATCTTGGATTTTTTTTTAAATCCTAGAACTCGTCGAATCCGTATCCTTATCCGGAATTTATGTAGAGCTGCTGATGCCCCTCGTTTGGTTTAGGGAAGATTATGATTGTTGTGTGAGAATAAACAGTTTCAAACCTTTCTTCCGGCGTTTGTGTGATCCCCAAATCACCAGTGCGTAACTTTCGGCTGATCTCCTCGATTTGAAATTGAACTGCAAATAGAATGCGTTAGAGAAGAAAAAAAGAAAATCGAGCGCAACCTCGACATTAGTATATGTTAAATGCTATCTTTGTAGGCGAGAGAGAGAGAGAGAGAAAGTTAAATATGTTGGTGATATATCAATAAGTTGTGGCTAGGGGAGACCGATAACGTATTTTCTCTATGAGCCTGATTGACATTTGTGTTTCCGTTTTACAGACGACAGCGCCGACGCGTGCCTAAACTAACTGAAAATTTGTGAGCATTACAATTAATTATAGATTATTAATCGATTGATTGGTTGGTTTGTTGTTTGGTTGATTAGTTCATGTACATGTATTTCTTATTGGGCAATAAGATATGGTTATTTATCTCATTATCTAGCCATTTGGAACTCGTGTCGTTTGTGTCACACGCCGGAATCCCTTCAAAAAGAGAACGAGAGATTATTATAGTTTGCTCAATGCAATTTAGTTGTGGTTTTACGTTTGCTCGATCGCACGATTCGCACGTCCGGCCGTCTGACTTGGGACTTCTAAATGTGGTGGATAACTGTAACGGTTACTGTGATCTCCCCGTGACTATTTGTGGCTGTGTTTGTTTTGCTCATTAGTTGTCATTAGACTTAGAACTAACCTTACAGCTAACTTAGTTTCATACTAACTACAATTATTAAGCATTTAGCTACGTTACCTAAGTAGGCCTCCTGCTGTGCCGGATCTAGGGTCGATGGCAAAATTGTGGGCATTCCCGGTATAAATGTCTTGTCCTTCTCAGTCCCTCCCCAGCGTGATTTCCTTTTGCGCTTACGTTCAGCTGCGCTGTCCACTGATTAAATGAAATTAGATGAAAATTAAATTACAGATCCATAATTATATAATTAACTATATACTTGAGTTCTCCGAGAGTCCGTTGCTCATAGAATCGTTGCTATTTTGACTACTAAATAGTGAGGCAAAACTCTTGGTGCCCCCCACATTGCTCATGAGCTCTTGTATAGTTTGTGAGAGATCAAAACGAGAACTAATCTCCTCCCGAATGGTATCCAGCTGCGGCTGTCGCTCAAAGAGAGAAGGTATACGCGGCTCCTGCTCGTGCATTGAATTACGACTGGCCGAAGTGTCAAATGGATTCACATATGCACGTTCACGGCTGCTACGTTCCCGACTACTGCGATCCCTGCTGTTACGATTTGATTCATGGCTACGCTCATTCCGACGACGATCATAGCTACGACTGTTGGAGCGACGTCTCCGATTACGATCATAATCATCGCGGCTACTTCCACCACGTGAACCACTACGCCTTGATCGAGAGTCACGATCGCGCTCGCGTCTACGCTCCCGATCCCTGCTCCTAGAGCGTTTCTTGCGCCTCTCATAATCGTCATGATTACGGGAACGACTACGATGTGATCGGGAATCACGGTCCCGGTCACGATCTCTGTCCCGTTCGCGACTATCACGGCGACGACTATCGCGATCCTTGCTTCCACGATCACGATCTCTGCAATGGAAATGGAATTGATTGAATTGGAAAAATCATTCTGTACTTGTTTAATACCAACCTTCGCTTTTTCTCCCGCTCTCTATCCTTATCCTTGTCCCTTCCACGATCCCGGGAACGTGAACGTTCTTTACGATAATCATCATTGTTGCTGCTACCGTTAGCTTCTTTCTCCTTACCGGACCCACCCGACACCGGCAGATGCAGTAATTCCGGCGGCGTTGCACTCATATCAGCGATTTATTACAGGTAATAATATTAACGATATTCCACGAGTTTATGTATACTTTACATAAAATAAAATATTTGATTTTTTACACAGCCGCAGATTGCAACACACACATACACGCATGCAATACAAAGCAACTCCAACCGCATAGAATGCGTGGCAAGCGCTGATTATTTCGGCCAACTTTGATACGCAAATTAACACAATCTTAACCTTAATTACAATGTTACTTGCATTTCACAAGTATTTTTACTATTTCTATATTATTTATTCACTTTTACAATTATAACCACAGAAGTAGGTTGGTAGACGTCGGTTTTCGGCAAAAATCTTGCCCACAGGGTTGTTTTTAGAGTTGGGTCGTTTCGTTCTGAATAAGTTCAAATGAACAGGTCATCGAAATGAACAAATGAACTTATTCAGTATTTTATTAACTATATCGAATACTTTGCTTAGTCGATTGTTCGTCAACGAATTTTTGAACGAATGCTATGAACAAATCTGAAGGAGATAGTAAACACACATTAGAGATATATTTCATTGATTCCCTCAAAAGTCTTTACTTACTTGTGACACCAGCTACATTTTACCATTTCCTTATACGCTGCTGCTCGATACGCCTTTTGGCAGTTTGGACAAGAGAATCCTTTGTTCCTCTGCTGATAGCACGAGTCACAGATCGTATAATGACTATGCCACCGAGATGAACTGCCTCCGCCGGGTGTTCTTGGTCCACAATCTGTGCAAAAACGACATCGCTGAAATTAATAAGAAGAGTTAAGATTATTGAATTATTTGCAAGGATATTCAATCTTTTTGTTTTCTTAAATTTATTATAAACCAACAAATGTACAAGAATCTATTTAAAAAGAAATTTCAACTCCTTTAAGTTGTGCAGCAGCAACGGTTGACACAGCATTTATCCGACAAATGATGCAGCGCAGCGCTTAACATTTACCGCGGCCACCTTCTTCGTAGGCCAAAAGCGCACTAATGCTAGTCTGGACGGAAAAGTGGGTGGCAAGCGACGAAAGAACCTAGGATCGCTCACAATGCCTGCTCTCGCATAGCAAGAGCTTCGCTCACGTTGCATATGTATGGGTAGACGGAAAAGTGGCTGGCAAGCGGCGATTGAGAGTGTGTGCGTGTGTATGTTCGCTGTTGAACGATTGAGAGTGTGCGTGTGTTTGTTCGCTGTTGAACGATTGAGAGTGTGTGCGTGTGTATGTTCGCTGTTGAACGGTTGAGAGTGTGCGTGTGTATGTTCGCTGTCGAACGATTGAGAGTGTGCGTGTGTATGTTCGCTGTTGAACGATTGAGAGTGTGCGTGTGTATGTTCGCTGTTGCCAACTGTCTCCTTGTGCTTGACGCTTTCTCTCTCTCAACTGTTGCGCCACTGCTGAGGCTAGTTGGCCGCTTGCGTTGTGTGGACCGTTCACAAGCAATTTAGTTGCCGTCCGGTGCAGACCTTTGAGCTCGCACGGAATAAGGATAAATTAATTTTTTTTTCGGTGCTGTGATATAAAAGACAAACAAATTGTACGTATTTTTTCAACAATTATTGCAATTAAAATGTGCACAAATTGAAATCAAAGAATCAACATTTAATAACAAGCATTGGTGAATATTTTTTATAATTTGTCGTCATTATCTTGAATTATTCCAAGCAACAAATATTTTTTTTATTGTTACATAAACGTGAAAAAGCATTGAACAACTGTAAAATTGGTAATTGCAAAAGCAATAAAGACTTATTGTGTTTAGCATAGCACAAATTTAAATTGAACAATCAAGTCAATATTTTTAAGCTTAACGGTCGCTCAAATTTTAAAATAAAGCGTCACCTATTACAAAAAGCTGTTAAAACTATATTGATATATCGATATCGATAGATTCTCATTTAAACTCCTACAAATCAAATAAAAAAAATTGTTTTATTAAAAGCAGAAGATTAAATAAAAGCAAACCAAATTATTTATAAATTTAATAATTTGAAGCGGATTTCTTTAATTTCGAGTTAGAAAACTGAACTAAATGACTGATTTAGTTCACGACTTAAAAATTATCGATTGAACTTATTCAGCAAACTGAACGGAAAATCTCTGCTCTGGTTGTTTTACAATTTAAGGCTGTACAAATAAATTATCGATAGTATTGTTGTGCAGCTTGCGAGCTGCTCGATATGTTTTTTCCTATCGATATGCTACTTTTCACGTTTTTACCCATAATTTTAAATCTGTTCAGATCCAGTATTATTTGAGGATACGTTTTAATTTACGTTGCCTTATTTCAATGAAGGAAAAATAGTTAATTTGTAATAAGACTACACCACCAAAACCAGATTATGAAACATGCTTGAATCGCCTTATCGATATTGATACGCTCTGTATATCGTAATTTAACTTATCGATTTCAGCAGTGCACGTGTGTTGCATTTGTTTTCGTTTTTGTTCCGGCAATCATCTCTTTAATTTCTTTAAGTTTAAAAGTTTATTAACATAATGGGTGGCAAAAGTAAAAAGTCTCGAGCGGATACAGTGTATTCCAAAAAGTCAGCACCAAGCACTAATCCTTTTGATACGGCAAAAGCCCAAACCGCCAAACGATTAAATCCATTCGACATCCATGTAAATAAGGAGAAGTTTAAAATCCTAGGGCGTATCTGCAAGCATGATCGTGGAATGCCTGGAGTCTCACGAGCTAAGGCTCTTCAGAAACGTGCTCAAACAATCGGCAAACAATATGCTGTTAAAAACAAAACAAACAAATTTATGGATCATCGCATTGGCAAGCATTTAAGCGGGGACCAGTTGACCGAATCTGTTATGAATGCACGATATCTATCAGAGAAACTGGCACAGGTACGCGCTTCCAACAAGGCAGAGAAGTTCAATCTTAATGACGACGAGTTGCTCACACATAGAGGACAAACGCTCGAGGAGATTGAGCAGTATAGAGACGAGCGCTCCGACGACGAAGAGCTGGACGACGAAGTGGATGGTGTGTATCTTTAGTTTAAAGAGTCATATACTCATTAACTTCATATATTTTAATTTAATTTTGCAGCTGAGTTCACGTCTGCGGCACATTTCGGTGGAGATGGAGACACGCCACAGGATCGCCAAACAGCCATAGAAGAAATGATTAGCGAACAGAAGCGTCGTAAGAATGAAATTGCCAAGGATAAGGATGAAGTGTATGATCTGACTGAGAAATTGGATGCAAACTACAAACAGTTATTGCCACTCGTGGCAAAGGCAACAAAAGATGAACAGCGTGAAAAGCCACCGCCAGATGCATATGACAAGTTACTGAAAGAGATGATCTTCGAACCTCGTGGCAGTGTCACTGACAAACTCATAAACCCCGAAGAGCTCGCCAAACAGGAGGCTGCGCGCCTTGAAAAACTCGAAAACGAAAGATTGCGACGCATGAAAGCCGATGGTGAGGAGCAGGAAAAAACTGTACAGGTCACACATCGATCCGCTGATGACTTGGATGACGGCTACTTTGCTGCTGGCATCGACGATGATGCAGACGACACGTTAGCCTATGATTTGGATGGCAATCTTGGCACACATCTGACTAGCAAAAAACAGACAAATGATACAGTTGCTCAGCAGAGCGATGATGAAGACAACAATGAAAGTGAAGCTGAAGACGAAGACGAAGGAGATGAGGAAGAAGATGACAGTGAATCTGAGGTGGATAATTTAAGTGATCTTAAGGAGTCGGAAAGCGAATCAGAGCCAGAGGAAGGTCCACAGCCAACTAAAGCTAAAGTCAAATCTCAAAAAGAGAAACCATTGGCATCGATGGACACTAGCATACCATTTACAATTAAGATGTCTAAAACATATGAAGACTTCACTGAACTCCTAGGGAAGTATACGATAACACAGCAAGCGATCGTTGTGGAGCGTGTTATCAAGTGCAATGATCCCAAGCTGGAGGGTGTCAATCGGGAGAATGTCGTTAAACTCTTTGCGTTTCTGCTGCAATACATTAAGGATTTGTTTGAGGATGCAAGTGAGCAGGACATACTTCCCCATTTCCAGCTAGTGTCGCAGCTGATGCCGCACCTATATGACCTAACACACCTTAATCCCGAGCGCATGTCCAACACTCTGTTGGATGTGATCAAGGAGAAGTATGCTGACTATCGCAAAAATCACAAAGTTTATCCTTCGCTGGAAACGCTCATCTATTTTAAGCTCGTCTCGAATCTGTATTCCACTTCGGACTTTCGTCATCCTGTGGCCACGCCCACCTACATATTCATGCAGCATATTTTATCCAGAGCACGAGTTCGCACTCGCCAAGATATCGCCATGGGCTTATTTATAGTTACCATAGCCCAGGAATTCGGATCTCGCTCTAAGCGATTTTTACCTGCCGTCTTCAATTTCCTACAGGGTATTGTTCACATGGCGATACCCAAGCGGGAAGCGGATCAGCTAGAGATTGTGCCACCTTTCGAGCGTGATGGACTCTTTAGCAAATTGCTGGCCATTCCAGCTACAAGTGAGAGCAAAGCCTTTAAGCCACAGCAAATGCAGGCAGCTGACCTGGTAACACTTACACTCACTTTGGACTTTAAAGTTCGCGCCTTGGACACGGCATTGCGTCTAATCAAAGAAAGTATGGAGGAGCTGGTGAGTGAGCATACTGGCGCCTGCTTTTTGGCCATGCCTTTCTTGAACCTGCTAGAACTTTTGCCGCTAGAAGCGTATCCCGAACATGTATGTCAACACCATGCAGAGGCCAAATCTGCCGTGGAGCGAGTGGCGGAGCAGAAAATGAAGCCGCTGGCGCCACCAGACAGAAAGCCGAAGGCCTTGCGTTTGCTGGAGCCGCGCTTTGAAGTAGTTTACGATGACAAGCGACGTCCCAAGTTGTCCAAGCAGAAGGAAGAGCGCGTCAAGCTGCTCCACAAGATCAAGCGCGAGAAGAAGGGCGCAATACGTGAAATTCGCCGAGATACGGCCTTTGTGCAGGAGCTCAAACTTAAACAGCAGCTTCAAAGGTTAGAGCTTAATAATCTTTTTAAGAACTTTTTCTTAAACTATTTATCCATTGCAGCGATATGGAGCGTAATGAAAAGGTTAAGCGCATCTACCAGGAAGCATCCATGCAGCAAGGCGAGCTCAATGAATTGGCACGCGCCAAAAAGCGTAAAAAGTTCTAAATGTGTTCCGAATGTTATGTTGATAATTATTATTAAAAGAAATTTGTACATATATAGTAGATATTTGTTCTAAGTCTCGCCTGAAATCTGACGACAGCGCAGAGTTGCCGCCTCCACTGCGCCCGCTACCGCCGCTCGGAAACCTGCAAAGTCCAAATTCGGATTTATTATTAAAAAGATAATGACAACATCGCCGTCATCTACTTACCTGATAGCTCAAGGTGCTTTAAGGCCGCAGCTGTTGAGCCCGCTGGACTTGTTACATTGTCTTTCAATTGACCGGGATGCATGTCACCTTCCCTTACCAAATGCCCGGAGCCCATCACCGTCTGTGCGGCCAGTCTATAAGCCATATCCCTAGGCATTCCCATACGGACAGCTCCATCAGCCAGGGATTCGATCATGACAAATACATAGGCGGGTCCACTGCCACTCAGTGCTGTAACAATGTCCAGTTGGGATTCATCGCAGGCCTCACAAGTGCCCACAGCCTCCAGCAAGCGTTGGGTGATCTCAGCATCTGCATCATTCGCCTTGCTACCACGTACATAGACAGAGCAACCGGACCGAACAAAAGCCGGAGTATTTGGCATAACGCGTATAACTCTTGAAGATGCAGATAAACTTGATTCCAAGCACTTCAGGGTGATGCCCATGGCCACAGATAGGAAGAGTTTATTGGCGCTCAGTGGTTTAATCTCTTCCAGCACTTTGGGAACCACTTGCGGTTTTACGGATACAAAGACTATCTCAGATTTCTCCACAACGGGTGCATTTTGTAGCACTGTTTCTATGCCTAACTCTTGGAAGGATTTTAGAGACATCTTGTCGGCGGGATGCACACTGGCAATAACTTCACTGGGTTTCGTAAGACCTTTTTCGAAAGTAATTGATCTTAGATGATGCAATTTATATTAGTTTGTAAGAAATTTGTACCTGCTGCAAAAAATCCTTTTGCCAAGGCTTTCGCCATGTTGCCTCCGCCAAGGAATCCGATTTTTCCAATAGAACCCATTGTAATATTTTAAACAAAAAAGCTAACAATGACCGCACTTTACAATGTCGGAGTAACAACTGTTTTTCAACTGCCTCCATCAGTAAGTAAACCAATCGGTTTTTGATAAGCAATCTGGTCTTTGATACGACGTAATCCCCCTCCCTCACCCCTTTAACGGTTCAATGTTCCAACAACAAACACGACTTTGTTTAACCGCAATATATGCTTATCATTTATATTTATTTGTGTTTATTATGGGTGTTTATCAGTTGAAAATAGACGAGCATCGGCCTTACCAGACAACACAACAACAAAATCACTCGTCTGTCTATGCAGCCCATTTAAGGTTGAAGTTTATTTGGGTTTATTTATATATTTCTTCGTATATTAACATGAATGGACAGCTTGTTTACATTACATTAAAAGTTCAATTATTAATAACGGTAAAAAGCACTCTTCGGGTTGATAAGAAAAAGCTATTGACCAAATTTCGAGCATCATTTAATTTGAACCTGACCGTCTTTTAATAAGTTAGTGAATTTGTATAACTAATTAAATTAATCACATTTATTCCATTTAAATTCATTTAAGGATACAACAAATTATTGAATATATTTTTTTAAAGTTGAGCCAATTCTGAAAACCAAGGCTGCCACACTTCAGAACGGTCGTTTGTTTGTTAGCGCCGCCACCAATCGTCTTGCTTACTCTTTGAACTAGGCTCTTGTTGAAGTCTGGCAGTCTTCTCAAATTTAAAAATAAATATTTATTAAATAAAATCTATTTTTGAAGAAACAAAATGGGTTATATTAAACAAAGTATAATTGGGTCGCTTCGTTCTGGATGTACGGGTCATTGAAATGAACGCATTAACTTATTCAATATTTTATTACCTATATTTTTATTTACCTATATTAAACGAAATATCCCAGTTCTAAAACAAAGCAATGTAATTATAAATTCTATAAATTGAAGCGGCTTCTTTTAGTACTTGCTCGTATTTGTAATTGTTTTGTAATGTTGATAGCACTTAAAAATTCGGAAACATTTTTGGTCACTCACAATTCGTTCATTTTAATGAACCGTTCACTTGAACTCTTTAAGAACGAAACGACACAGCTCTAAAAAACAGTGTTGCCGTAAAGCTGCAGTACATAGTATGAACACAACTCTAGTTGAGAGAAATTTTTTAACACCAATACAGTTTTGCAAGTTTTACGCACTCGAAATTAAATTGCACACAATTAATTAACAATTTCGTGGAAGACTGGGTTAAAAGGAAGGCAGCGCTTAAGTGTACTTTTTGCTGGCATACACAGAAAAGCTCAAAGTCGAATGCAACTAGCATCAATTTACTGTGTTTGTGTTGTTTTCACACATTTTCGTTGGGCAGCTGTGACCTAGCTGTAAATTTTACTTACGGAGGGAGAGCAACAACAAGGAAACAATTTTCGAGGTTCGTGCGCTAAACAAAAAGAAAAAACGACAAACTAAACTAAACAAACACCGACACAGACTTTCTCTACCACATGCAAACAAAACAATTAGTAAACAACATTAATGTATAAGCACACTGACCCAACGTAATTTATGACTTTAATTGGCCTGACAATGCGTCAAGTCGCGCTTTATGAGAATAAGGCGATCGCCCCACCCCCAATGCAATTGGCCACGTGTATGTTTTATTTTTGCATTTTCCGTCGTCAGGTGTTGGGTGTAAATCACACACACACACACACATAGACAGACACTTCAGTTGTTATCAGTAAAAACTGTTATTAGCACAGTGTGCGTATGTGATAAAATTCATTAATGTTATATTCTCTTATTTGTTGCATCAGATTTCTTTAAAGCGAATCAGGAAATCAAGTCTCTAAAATTATTTAGCGAACATGTCCTCGTCGACGGCCGGGTCCGGGTCCGGCGCCCGTAAACAACCCACAGCAGTATCACGAATGAAACAGGACTATCTACGTCTGAAGCGTGATCCTTTGCCGTACATTACTGCCGAACCGCTGCCAAATAATATTCTGGAATGGCACTATTGTGTCAAAGGACCTGAAGATTCTCCATACTATGGCGGCTATTATCACGGTACCTTGTTGTTTCCTCGCGAGTTCCCCTTCAAACCACCATCGATATACATGTTGACACCAAACGGACGCTTTAAGATAAACACTAGATTGTGTTTGAGCATTTCAGGTAAGTTATAATTATTCTGTGCGGGCATCTTAAGTTTGTTAAAAAGTAAAACGCGTGGCAGACCCCACATAGCGTATATATATTCTTGATCGGGATGAACGAAAAGATCTCGGAAATTTGAAGATCTAGGAGTACCAAATTTGGTATGAAGACTTCATACATTTACAGTCAGATCGAGTTAAATTCAAATTGTGGATGCCCTCCCCTTCGTCCACAAATGGGCAAAGGTACTCGGTCTAGGCCTACTGAGAAAATTTGATCACGATTAAATAATAAACACGGAGGATATTTAATAAACAATTTAAGTACGTTACTCAGAGTAGCTACTTTTAAAATATTAACACATGCACCACACAAATCAACAACATAATCGGTCACACAGTCTATTTGTATTCTTCTTTATCATAGATTTGTACTGATTGTATTGTTGTCTCTTGCAGATTTTCATCCAGACACGTGGAATCCGACTTGGTGCGTGGGTACAATATTAACCGGACTGCTGAGCTTTATGGTAATATCTTTAATATCAAATTTGCATCTGGTTTTAACGTTTTTTTTATTTTTAAATAGCTGGAGAGCACACCCACACTGGGCTCCATTGAGTCTTCGAATTATGACAAGCAAATGCTTGCCCAGAAATCGCTTGCATTTAACCTGCGAAACACGAACTTCTGTGAGCTCTTTCCGGACATTGTTAGCGAAATCAAACAGCGTTTACAGGGCACAAAAGCGGAGGCAGCTTCCACATCCAAGTCGAGTTCTGGTTCAGCTAAAAGCGCTAATGGTCAGACTAATGGCAGCGTTATTGCCAACGATAGTCTTAACAAAAATGCCAGCAGTGCCAATGAGCAGCCGGCAATGCCAACAGATGCCTGTGCCACCGATGGAGTGGTTGTTGGTGCAGCTGCCGCCGCTGTTGATCTGGGCAGTGGAGGTCCTGCTGCCCTTAAGAATTGTGCAAGAAATTCCTATTTAAATTGGCAGTCGATCTATTCGAACCTGGTGATTGTAATCTGTTTTGCAATATTTGCACTCATTGTTAATTACGTGATCAAGAACCTGAATCAGGAATAGAATTTAATTGTAAGCAATCAGTACTACACATAGCCTCTATATTTATATATGAATATGTACTATATGCGTATGTATATTTAAATTAGTTTATTTAAAATTAGTCTTTCCGCTCTGCTCGCAGTTGTCAGACTTCATATATAAAAGCACATACATATAAATAATTATATATACGAGTAAATCTTTCCCGTCATCCTTTTAGAAGAGCTCAAGACATTGTGCACACAGCTTGAAAAGTATTTGCCGACACTGCATACCCCAAACGTTGTGCCCCGACCTCGATCGAAGTTAGTCTGAATATAACATTGGCAATAACGGAAACAAATTTTTAAAATTCAACTTACTCGATAAATAAATTGTTTTGTTATGTATTCATAAATATAATAAACTAGCATAGTTATACCGAAGATATAAAGATATTGAAAACAATCTGAATATGTTTGTAAATTAATAAAAAGAGTAACTTACATATGCATCTATTGAAATATGAAATCCATGAACTTTTTGGTTGAAGATCGTTCTAATCTCTCGCATTTAAGCCGAACATATATTGATCTTTTTTGAACGAAACCTAAGGTACGTATTTAATATTTGGCAGTCTCAAATTTTAAGCATTGATAATATTTATAAAAAAAAAATACCCATTGCATTGAGATTTTATATCGAAACGAATCTATCTTCAGAAAAAATATATATATATGTGTATATAAATTAATTATAATTTAGAAAAAATACAGGAGAAAATTTTAATAAATGAAACGCTTAGGAGCGAAGTTAAAGAAAATCATTTTAAAAATTTGAAGTAATTTTTAGCTCCAACTAATTTTAAAACCAACAACAAAATTTGTATGATCTCGGTACATCTTTTGGCAGCATTGCGAAACATAAATACGCCACCTTTTGTCAACTATACGAGTCTTCAAAACGCCGCATATGTTTCTTATCGAAACGTGCCTGTTTTTTATTTGACAGACAGGAATGTTTCGCTGTCGGCCGTGTTGTTTACGTGTTGCATTTTAACTTAACTTTTATTTATTTAAATTATATTTAAACATTGATAGCTTCGACATCATGACAAATCTACAGCGCTGGTTGTTCTTTGCATCGCTTTTCGCTGTGCCTTATCTAGCCCTTGTATCGGGCACAGTGCAAACGCCGCTAACATCAAAATACTTCATACACATTCAGCTGCTGCCACTGCTTCTACTTGTTTTGTTTGGTGTAAGTAACTAATTCATAATTAACTAATTCGTAGTGATAACGATTGTGCATTTCATAGGTTTATTCCGTTTTCACTGTGCTGTATCGCACATTCACGTTCAACGATTGTCCACAAGCTGCCAAGGAATTGCAGGAGGAGATTTTGGAGGCACGAAAGGATTTAATTGCAAAGGGTTTCAAGTTTCGAGACTGAGACCACAGAATAAACTCAAAATCGGAAGGACGGCAGATTCTTACATGTACATATACTTAAACATATACACTAATTTGTAATTCCATTAAACATAAAGAGAAAGAGTTCTCCTGAGATTTCTAGGTGGTTTTACATTTACAAATAAGTTAATTTAAAGCAATTCCCTTGGCAAGAAAGTTTTCAGAACATTGCAGCACTCAAACGAAGCGTGTTTCAACCTCTCCAATGTAAATAACAGAACAAAATTGAACATGAATTCTTTTTTCCTTCTCATGCACGCTCAAAAAAATAAGTATATCAGAAAATCGCCGTAACTTAAAAAATTTACGCCCACTTAAATCATTTGGCAACCCAAAAATTCGACCTAATGATTACTGAACTGGCCAAATTGTGGAGATCAATTGAAATTTCAGGATTCAATTAAATCCATTTTAAACCAATATTGCAAAAGCTTAATGTAGCGGAGAAAAGCGAATAAGTACAATTATTGTGGCCTGCAGCTTAAAGACATAAGTAATTATACTATAAATTTCAGTTCTAACAGTTTTATTCTTGTCTGTTTTATCTTATTATCGTTATAAATAACAAGAAATTTATTTTAGAATTATGGCTTCTTGGTGAAAACATCTTAGAATTGACCGTCGATAATGAATATGGGGCAAGAAAATTTTCTTTGGCCCATACATGTCGATGCACCCTAATGTACATATATGATATGTGCCCTTAGGAGCGCCAAGAGAGCTGGGCTTTTAATATGCATAGGGCGCTCTCCAGAAGTTTGAATGCTTGAGAGCTCAAAAACGATCTGTACTGTGTACACTGAAATATGCATATGTGTGTGCATGTGTGTTATTCAAGCTCACTTCGAATTACTTATGCACAAGGGGAGCGTCCGCTCTTTAATCGTGCGCTCAGACTGGAAAGCGGTTGGAGCTGCTGCCGCCGCTTTCCAATTTCAGAGACAAACAGTATACGCTTAGACGTCAGTACGTTCACAACAACTTGCGCTTAAATCGCTGCCGTATTTCGTGTCAACAACATATCACAAGAAGCCAAAAAGCAAATAGCATGAGTCACAAAATTGTCTTATTGGTATGCTTGGCTGCCACAGTTTGCAGTGCTGCAAAGGTACGTACGTTTTATATAATCACAACAAAGACTTAAGCAAAATCAATTTGAAATGAAATGAGGCGAAGGTTGCGATTAGAGCACGTCAAGCCCTAAATCACGAAAATTGCTTAGCACAAACACTAAACACTGTACAGCACGGTTGAGGGCCGTTAGTATGTAAAAAAAGTAGTACATGCTGCCCTTTTAAAAGTAGCAACAAGTGGCGCGCCCTATTTAAAGGGTTGAATGAACTGTTGTTGGAAAACTACAGCAGATGGAAAATATTAAATACAAATACAATATGTGTGTGTGCATGTTGATAATTAATTTTGTAAATTCAGTTTTCTCTGTTGTCATCTCATTTAATATTTATGTTTTGAGACCCAAAACCGGTTTATCATGCCGACAAGTTTCCATTTCATTGTTTGTGTATATATTTGGATGTGGGTAATTGTGATGCATGCATGAACCGGTGTTAACCGCCAACCAATCCTGGAAGCTTCTTTCCAGTACAACCTGTTGTTGTTGCTGTTAATGTTGTTGTTGCTACTGCTGCTAAGAACTGAATATTTGTTCTTTCCACTGAAGTACGAGGGTGGATCAATAAATACACATGTTTAAAGACTGTGTGCGTCATCAATTGATAAAAACTACACAATTTTGTATGTAGTACATTTACATTAAGCCACCACGCTAAATTTCAGTCAAATATATAGATTTTTTCGAGTTCGTGTTAATTACAGACCATTTATCAGACCACTTTGAAGATCATTTATCGAGAAAATAGAAAATGCTCAATATCTATTTGTGATTAGACTTTTTTTTTAATGGAAAACATGCGAAGATGTAAAAGCAAAGCTAGATTCTGCCTACGGCAGCTATTCCCCGTGTGTAAGCACTGTCAAATATTGACATAATGAATCACGATCACAGATCGGTTTTTTTATGTAGGAAGGCCAGAACGCTCACAAGACGTGACCACCGAGAACACGTCGGAAAAGTGTAAGACTTATTACTTTCCGATCGGAAAACTTAACTGTGCAAAAGCAGAACTCACAAAAAAGTCCTGTCTCTACATGGCTAACACGGGTATTCACTGATCCACCCTCGTAGTAATGTGTATACAGGTCACAAATATTCTCATTCTGTTGTTTGTGAGAACTTTAAATGCAAAGAAGCTAACAATAAGTAAATTCTGTTTGTACGAAAAATAAACAAATATATGTAAATATATCTACATTTGTATGTACATCTGCTTACTAATCATACATATGTATGTATGTTTGTATGTTTCTATAAAAATAAACAGTTGATGGATTACGTTGGCAACTTTAAATTGAGCAGATAATTCGTATTGCGCGTCCATTTGCCGGCTTAGGCACGAATCTTAATTATAATAATTAAATAATAAAATAGGAACTGCTCCGAATACAAAACTGCTATATAAAAACTTATTATATATTATTTTTATCTCAAGGTAGTGCAAAATCACAATTTTTATTAAAAAAGCAACAAAACAGTTAATACACGGAAGGGAAGGCTTTGGTGCTGAGTCATATTGACATACTCACTGTGAGGGAACGTTTTGTGATTAAAGAATAGTTCTTTAGTCATATTTATATTATTAAATATATATTAAATAATTCTAATCCAATCAAATTTCAAATCTTATCCACTTCTCCTATCTTAAATGTGGTATTTATAAATGTAATAAAAACTGTATTATTATTATATTTTATGAGTTAATATAAGCATTTATGGTTTGATTATGTAATCATGACAATATTAAGAATTTTTGAATCCATACAATTTCTAAGGGGATTCCCATTCAATTTATTTCAAAAATAGTTGCGACACCGCTGCAGCCTAAGTTAAGTTTCTTGGAAAAAAATTGACATATACTTGCACACATACTCTTATTTTAATTTAAAAAAAAGAAATAATAAAAATAATGGTCTGAAATGAATTACAACATAATTTGAGGTATAATAGATAAGGTGCTCGACATAAGTCATAATAATAATCATTTTTAAGCTTACCTAAGCAATAATAAGCATACCTTTACAGATTTTTATTTTCTAGCTACTTATTATGGGGATTGAAGCTTGTATGAGTAATATTTTTCCTTTTTATACGCTTATTATTCTGAACTCCAATTAACAGTCATCAATATCAATAAACATTAATTAAACAACTTTTTTTTTGGTATATAAGAAATTATTTCTTTTGAATTCTCTTTTGAAGCTACGTTTTATTTAAAGAAATTTAGCTGGTTTAGAACTTGTTCTTTATGTATACTCTGTTGGAGGGTATTAGCATTTTGGAGTCGTGGCAGAACACTTTATTGTATCCAAACTGCAGAGTCGCCTTATTGGATCAAATCGGACAACTATATTATATAGCTGCCGTAAGAGCAAAAAATATAAATAACCACAGGGTATAAGAAACTAAGTACTGGGATCTGAAAGCGTATGCAATATTTGGCTTGCCTAAGATTACTTTTTTTCTTGTTAAACTTGTTATAAGTTCCAACCGAGTACTGCTTTTAGTTGAATATTACAATATATACAATCATGATTTATACTAGCCTGAATGTCAAGTGAATAGTTAAATGTTTTGTGGAGCTATTGAACAATGGCTTTTCAATTACAAAACGCAGCCTACTGAGAATGTGTTTGGTCACAGATTCACATTTTGGTTGTGTTAACTCATCCGAGACTGATTTGCATGTGCAGTAAAAATGCAAATTGGCTGACACAAAATGGCAATAGAAACACATGCACTTTAAAGCCCAAGAGTTTCCCATTTTCCATTTTCATTCCCGTTCGATTGTGATGTGCTTGTGACATGCACATGAATATGTACATAAGATACTGACTCATTTTGGTTTGTTCTAAACCAGGTGCCTGTTGCTGTTTACTACGAATCCCTGTGCCCGGACAGCGCCAAGTTTATTACGGAGCAACTCTATCCAGCTATGAAGAGTGAACTACGCGATGTGGTCGATATCACATTTGTGCCCTTTGGCAAATCCCAGGTGAGTGACCGACACGATTTAGGACCAACAATGTCTCATTTGTATCTTCTATGCCACATGCAGTACACCACACAAGGCTCGGATGTGACCTTTACTTGCCATCATGGTCCTAATGAGTGCTACGGCAACAAGGTGCATAATTGTGCCATTGAAAAAATCCAATCCGACTCGTACCGACTGGAGTCCACCCGCGAATCTCTTACTCTGGACTTTATCAACTGTCTGATGAAGGCGGGCAATAACTTCCCGGACAATGTGTATCCTGGCCAGCGTTGCGCCATCGAGAGTCAAATTAACTGGGAGAACATCAAGGTGTGTGCCAATACCACCGAAGGCAGTGCTCTGCTCCGCATCGCTGGCGACATCACTATGAAGCTAAAGGAACCACTTGCCAATGTACCCACCATTCTGTTCAACGAGGTGAGTCTTCAATATTTGCACAATTTAAACCTGATGCTCATCTTTCATTTCTTCACTTCTTCACAGCAATTCGACAAGAATGTCAATGAGCGTGCCCAGAAGAACTTCGTGGGCACCCTTTGCCAATACGTCGGAGCTCCCCAGCCTCGCATCTGTGCCCAGCATAACTCTGCACCAGGTCTGGTTAAAGCCAGTGCGCTTTTAACAACTCTCTTGCTGGCTCGCTACCTTTTCTAACTTGGCCGGCTAAGCTCTCAACTGAAAAATGTATTATGGCTTTATCTGGCAATTATTTTGAATCTCTTTAATTTGTATATTGTATAATTTTGTTTCTGCTGAATTTTGCTGAAAATCGCAAACCGTCCATTTCTAAAACTATAATTAAAGATTTAAAAAATACAAAAATTAATGTTGTTCTTTAATCGTTAATCTGGGATCATTTAAATATTCAAATTGCATATTTAGCATGCTTCAAAATTA
Source organism: Drosophila putrida (assembly GCA_037043535.1). NCBI lineage: Eukaryota > Metazoa > Arthropoda > Insecta > Diptera > Drosophilidae > Drosophila > Drosophila putrida. The sequence goes on along the minus strand of JBAMBI010000390.1, from coordinate 225,882 downwards.
GAACCGGATTTTCATCATTGCTAAAATGCACAACAAGCTGATTAATATATGCATGTTTATTAGATTGTTAATAATCGTAGATTGATAGAGCTAATATGTGGGAGCAGCTACTGTTTGATGTCAAATATTTTGATCTGTATATAGAGTTTTATTTTGAGGGCAGCAACAGCTGCTTATCGATGTAATTTTTCTTGATGCGATAAGCGTTGTTTCTATCCAGAGAGAGCAACAATTGAAGGTAATTGTTGTAAACAAGTCATTGGCATATCAATCAATACTATTTCAGTTAATTTTCCCTTTGCAGATACTATTTGATTTGAATTCGGAAATCAAAGACGGGCAATAATTCAATTAAAAATCAACTACCGCCCACAAGGGAATAACAATTACTGTGTATTTTCCTTTGGCCCGCGGCAGCGAGTGTTGTTGGCCAAGAATGTGTTTTATGCGTCAACAGGGAACAGTTGTCTGTTAAATTCATTGATATCTATGCAGATGACGCACTTGAAAGGCAGAAAAACATATATAAATCCGAGCGTAATTTGACGTCCCAAAAGTTGTCATGTGAAGACTCAAAGGGAATGCCTTTTTTGGCTTTTTAGCCTTTTACCTTAGCCGGGCTATAATGCGTTTTGCCGGCCTATCCAATTGTTACAGCACCTACGCATTAAACTACCAAATACACGTAACTTAGCCAATATGCCATTGCATACAGATTAAACGGTGAAAGCTTCGTGTGACATTCGGCTTGTCGGTCGTTTCTGATTGGTTGTGCTATACCCTACACCCACACACCCACACACCCGAAACTCCGACAACACACACACATACACACACAGATACTCCGAGCGTTGTCGTCCTGCAGTATAAAGCTGAGCCGTGTGCCGTTAACGGCATCAAACAATTTTTGGCTTGCAATCGAGCGACATCAACACCAAGCGCGGGATCACAGTCAAAACAAAAGAGGCCAACTAAATTAAGTGAAAGTGTTTATCCTTACAGAAAATATAAGCAAAAATTCACTTAAATATCAATTAGTATATTTTGTGTTGACCACAATATTCTGTGTATAATTTACCAGTTTATACTCATATAACAAAAGTTAAAATATACAAAATTGGTAAGTGAACTTTTAAATTGTTTTCCAGGCTGTTGCCTGCTCACATCGTGATTTTTAATTTCCTTTCCCCACATTAAATGTTGTTGGTTCACAGAATCTCATCTCCATGCCAAATATTTATTAGACCCTCTGGCCATAATTTGTGCTGTTGTTTATTTGTTCAATTTAATTGAATCAAATTAGATTACTGGTCATTTAACGTGGTCTTTCACTTCAACTACGAGCTTCGCTCGCTCGCTCGCTAAGTGCCCCAATCATTTGAGAAGCGCTTAACTTTTCCATCTCAGCTCTGCTCTGCTCTGCTTTGATTAATTTTTAATAACCCGCCATGGGCTGCAACTTGCTTTCAACTTGAAACTCGTCTTTGAGTATGAGCAGAAGTTCTCATTTGCCCAAGACAAAGTTAGGCCAAAAGACAACACGCTAGCTGAAAACAGCTGCATAAATCATGCATCCTAATATGCAGTATACTGCTTTGCACAAATATATATTTTATTTCACTTGCTCCTTGCAAGTGGAGCAACAACAGCAAGAACAACAACAACAACTTGTTGCCAAATCCGGTTAAGGTTAAAGCAAAAAGATGCTTATTAGTTTAATAAATGCAATTCGTTTGAAAACTCTTTTAAACCTTTAATTCGCTTAGTATTTAACATTTCTATTAAATCATATCAGATTTTAAGGGCCGATTTCTCATCTTGCTTTTGCTTTAACGGCTTCATAAACTTTTTGATAAGAGAAATTAAGTTTTCTTGTCATAAATTTATTCCCAGTCTCTTAACAACTTGCCCTGCACTAAGTTAAATTTGTATTGTTTAATTCGGTGCTCATACAAGACCGGAAATCAATTTGGGATATAATATATAATGGGTCACAAAAATGCTTTTTGTTTAATCTACAGTATTCTATACAGTATCTGATAAGCAGGCGGAAATCCAATAAACCGATATTTTATTATTCTCCCGATTGTTCCCGAAAAAAAATATTTTACACTGAAATTTAAAAAACTCATGCTTAATACTTAAACTTATTTATATTAAATATAGCAACCTTTGCCCATTTCACATCGCCAAATTATTACAAGCTTTAAATACTTTCAAAAGGGCAAAATAAGTAAATGAAATAGGACGAATATAGGACCTTACATCCTATATTTATCGTAAAGCAACATTTCCATCGTGAAGATGAGAAAACGGCCGCAAACCTTTAATATTTATAATTTTTTAAATATGCATTCCAGCAATTAAGGCGTCCTTGTTTTAAATATATATAAACATAATCTATAAACCCTTTAATGAATGTACTTTATTCGCGGCTTCATTTGGTTCAACTGATTATTTTCGAAAATGTCTTAAAATGCATTTTATATTCAAGAGATAAAAGAAAATTTCTTCTTCTCTATTAAGTACATTATTAAAAGGAAAGGTGAATTGCAAGTTAAGTTTAGTAAGCATTGTTTTTGTACAAGTGGGTATTATTGTCAGTGTGGGCGAAGCCTTGACGAGCATAACTTAAACAGAAATAATGCTGGGTTCACATTGCGCCACAGAGCTTGCCACAGAGCTTGCCACAAGGCCTTAGGGCTGAATTTGGGTTTTAAAATCAGCAATTCTAATTTTGGAAACTTAGATGCAACACTCTAGCGCTGTGCCACAAAAATATCACGCAATGTAAACATAGCTTAAGGAAGGTATCTGATAGATAGTAAGCGTCGTGTTTAAAAACATTTTTACCCGGAGCGAGGCATTTGCCTTTCGTCGATTTTCCTCATAATTTTGCACGTTACATAATTTAAATAAAACAACAATTTAGAATATATTTTGAGTCGATTTGTTTGTTTTGTAAAAAAAAGATGCTAACGAATTTGACTCGTAAAGTTTGCAGCCCAAAGGGTAATCAGAATCTATGTTGTGTAGGTGAATAGTTAAGTTTCACATATAATTCTTAATCAGACATTTTTACAAAAATATCGTTTACTTCCTGGCAACTAGAAATTGAAACAAAGTTGGAACCTGATCCTGCTCATAGTCCTGTAGTCAACAAGTTAACAATTTTTGTTTTGTTAAAGCAAGCCCTAACTTTAATTAAGTGTTCATTTTAGTGCTTTCAGCTTGAAAGGCTTTAATTGTTTTTAACTTTAAGTTAACCGCAAAAGTCTGCACCGCAGTTTGTTGATTGCTTTTGCTTTTTAACTTTTGTTCTGAATAGTTGGCATGATGATGTCTCAGGTGTCGGTAATCAGCTTTGATTTGTTGCTTAATTTGTGTATAATATAACAGACCTTTGGAGCTAAAGATGCAAACTAAGCAAATCGCGATCCCCCAATCACAAACATACCCTTTTTGACCGCATCTGGTTAGCTTCATGCCGTAGGCACGCTTTTATAAACTGCTCGATTATTATTAATCCAATTGATTGTGTTCTTTGTATACTTATTGAATATACGAATATTTGCACTATCAGCTCGGCTGGGATGATAAGAAAAATTTCACACGGAAACACTTCGACATTGATATTCATGAGCTTGAGTTATGGCAGATGTTGATCTATTGCAGAAGCAGGAAAGGAATGGGGGAAAAGGATTGGGGACAGCTGCACCTGTGGAAAGTTTTTGAAATTGATTTATATGGGCCAAAAGCCACAGAACGGATATTATGGATGGGAACTCATTAAAACGTTATTATGAAGAGGGAATACAGAGAGAGAATAGATAAGCCAGGCATAGTAACCGTAGGGTGTTGACACATGGTCCGCTTGCTTGAGTTGCCTGATAAACAATGTAATAACAATAATATTATTGTTTTCGAATTGTGTGTAGGTGGGCATTTTGTTGATTTTTATTGATTGGCAGTAGCTGCAAATAATGCGAGTTTAATAAAGACAAGTACAAGTCTTATCAGCCCATAAATTGTACGGCTATATATGCATTTGATACAGAAAATAGACTGAGCTTAAGAGTTATACGCTATTTATAATGAAGCCTCCAATATGCTGAGGTGCCTACGAATAAATACGATGCGTAACACGAGTCAGACTTATCAACAGACGACTTGAGTTGTGGACAAGCTAAGCTGAAATCTGAAATCTGAGGTCTGAGATTTGAAATCTGGGAATGTTTATTTCAGTCGGCGGGCAGCGGTTGAAAATGTGAAATCGTCGAAAAAATTCGGCTGTGGCTCTTGCCTAGAAAAGTAATCAAAGGAATAGTTTTTAAACTTCAAGCGCATCTGTGATTAAGCATATACATATGTACATATAGTGTGTGTGTATATAGAAACAAAGTTCCCAGAAACTATATTAATTAATAAATTTATAAAATAATTACTGTGCTCAGCTGATAAACAAAGCAACCCTCGTATATAAATATATAACGTGTCATGCTTGCTTTTTTTTGTAAGTTTCGTTTCCTTTATATAAACCAGTCGAGTATCAACTAATCAGTTCGATTCCGAGGTGAGTTTGTCATTTCCTAATACGAGTCCAGTCAGACGGTTACAGTTGGTCACGAGATTGGGTGCGTTATAATTTAAGTACATTCTCATACAGCACACGCGTCGTATGATTGATGTACAGTTTTGAAAACTGTTTACATGCAAACTTAATTGAGTTCATAGGCCATGTAAATCATGTAAATCGTGCAATATTAAATGATTTATCTTTTATCTGTAAATGTTTCGTATTCGTCTGCAGAGAAATGTCCGCAAGCTGTGGGATAAATTACTAAATTCAAAGCACGTAATAAACAAGAATTAGTTTAAGTTGTGCGTTTGCCACTTTCCGCATCAGCCAAGACACACACACTTACACAACCACACTAATTGTCTTTGTGTGTGGGTGTGGCTGAAATATAAATCAAAGTTCAAAAGTTTTGTGCCCAGGATTAACTCCTTAAATGCATGTGACTTGTTTGATTGGTTTTGTGCTGTGGTTTTCTAATTAGCGTAGCATACCCGCAGGGGCAGAGTATTCCGGGCATTGTCATGATCTCAACAGGTGCCATTACAAGGAATAAACTTACATATGAACGTGCTTTAATAGTAATTCCCTTTTTTTTCTTTTCTTTTTGCAGTTAAAATGAAATCGACAATTTCGCTGCTGCTGCTCGTCATCTGCACCGTCGTTTTGGCCGCCCAACAGAGCCAGGCCAAAAGTAAGTACACATAGTTGGCTAACAATAACTGTTTAATGTGGCTATTTAAATAGTGCTCTTATATTAAATTATAGTACTTGCCACATGACACCTCTCACGAGCCAATTGCCACTTGAGTTGTCATGAAAAATTCATTTAATTTAAGCGCAAAAAACAAAGCTATAAATGGCTGACAAGCGGAAGTCACAACAAGCATTTTCACACACACACACGCACAATCACACATATGCGTCTATACCGTTATGGCTGGCAGCATCAATTGTTACAGTTTAACTTTAACGGAAAACAAACAAGCAAACGTCGACCTCACATTGACAGGGAAAACGACAACGACAGCGCCATTGATATTGCTCCTTTGTGGCTTTGTTTATGCAGCTGCCACGTCGTTAAATGCTGCACGAAGGGGATGGTTGTGCAAAGGTGTTGCATTGTGCAACATTTCTGCATTTCTTCATAATGCAAAGATAAGATAAAATCCAATTAATTGAAGCGAAAAACAACAGGCAGATTCGCTGTTGAAAAGTATATTATAAACAAGTTATTCTACTAATTGTTTTCACATCATTTGCTTTTGAGAATTTCGCGAAAATTTTAAAACTTTTAATGAAATGGAATGAACAAAATCTAAACTTTTGGCATCTGAGTTTTTTTTATCATAAACAAATGTTAATTGAATAAAAACGCGGACAAATTGAGTAATGTTCCTATTTCCTAGTGTGTTTTTAAAGAAACAAAAAATCATTATTTATTTAAATATTTATAAAGCTTTGTTTAGATTAGCATTATGCAGAAAATGTGTTAACACTGTTTATGTGTCTATTTATGCTTCCCAAGTGAATTCCAAACGGTTTAAAATGACAGAAGTCAAAAGCTGAACAACTCCCATGTGGGAAGCTTCCTTGAAATATACTTTTTGTTATTTTGTGTATAAGCGGAAGCTCACAAAATAGCAATAGAATTGAGTCAACAGTTTTCTTTTCACACAAAACAGATTTATAAAATAAACAAATGTACACACAAAAATACTTGGGTTCACAAAATAAAAAAAGGAAAGAACAAAAAATCACACAAGCGTAGGTCAAATGCTTATCAAACGATGTCTCTCCAGAGCATTGGCAAGCGATTAAAGATTTCAAGAGTCACCAGACAGACAGAATGAGAGGAGCAAATGTTTGTCCATATATAATTTTCACATAATGGTTCAAAGTTTGCCTCAATTCTGCGCTAAGGGAATGCATACGCATTTGGGTTCAGCAACTTTTTTCAGTCAGAGGAACTCCTAGTTAATAACGTGTGGGTGTGCGTGAGGGGGTGTAAGACTGTGTGTGTCTGTGTGTGTGTTGAGGATATATGCGTAAGTGTAGGTGTAATATCGATTACAATTTGTGGCCCAAAGGCGTTTGTAATATCTTACGAAAGTCGACGATGGCTAATTCATTTTGCATTTTGCACTTTGCATTTTACAGAGGGCTGTCAGGCCTATGGGCATGTCTGTTATGGCGGACATGGGAAACGCTCCTTAAACGCTGGAACTGGCGGAGCTGCGGCTCCTAACGCCCCCGGCCTTGAGCAGGAGTTTGTGCGTCCTAATGGACTCATGCCGATGCTGGCACCAAATGAACAGGGTCCCGCTGTGCCCGATTCAGACTTCGATGAATATCCCTCACGACAGGTGCTGTACAAGATTATGAAATCATGGGTAGGTTGCACTTCTCATGGTTAAGCTATTAATATACATAAGTATCAAATTTTGCAGTTCAATCGCCCACACCGACCTGTGCCTCGTCTTGGCGAATTGGATTATCCACTCAGCAGTTCCGGTGAAACCTTCAACCGGGAATTGGCGATGAATGCACTGAACTAAGCACAGCATTTGACTTTTCAAATGAACCAGACGAATCACTTTCTTCAGAATCACGAACAACAGCAACAACAGTAACAACAATTAATATTGAATGTTTATTACAATGTTTCATAGGTGTCTACACATAGAGCAACAAATTTTCGCTACTTGCATAAAAACTGTGAAAATAGAAAATCATCTGAAATTTTTAAGGGCTGGTAAGAATTTCAGTATATAAAAAAAAGCAGGCACAACTTTTTAAATAAAATTATGGGAAAATGCAGTCGCAGTGTTTTTTATTGCTCTAAACAAATGTTTTGTTTGAAAAAGACGAAAGACTATATATGTACATATTTACATACTTGTGTAGTTTATAAAATTATTTTTACCAAATACATAATTTCAAAATAATCCTGAATGTTGCACAAAGAGTCCAATACATTCTAACTATATCATTAATTTAAAATGCAATTATAAAATGATCACAAGAGCTTTTATTGTATATATGTTTACGAATATGTGGGTTATTAAATAAAATGAAATTACTAAAAAAAAATTGTTTCATTACATTTTGGCAAAAAAGGGAGAAATTGAAAATTCAATCTCTGAGATTTAATATATTTTTTTCCAAACGTGTGCGCAAGTTTTAATACAATTAAAAAACGAAAACAATTTAAATTAATAAAATTAAGTTGAATGCACCAAAGTAATTATAGATTTCATAAAACAAAACATTTTAGTAAATGTTTAGCGAATGTAAAGGTTTAAGGGGAGAAACTGCTTAAACAAATTCTCAAATCTCTAATAATAATCGACAAAATGCTAAGAAGAATGGTCGAAAAATCTCAATTTATTGACTTTATTCTCAAAAATGAGTTTAATTTCATTTAAATATTTATTTTTGAAAAGTAGTAATCGCTTAAATCGAAAGCTGGCACACTCTTTAAACGTGGCGCCAGCTTTTGTTTGTAGGCGCTGCCACCTTTCATGTTGTTTACTTTTAGAACTACATTCTTCTTAATGGCAGAGTCTGGCAGTGTTGGTTTTAAATACGATGATATGGCAACACTGCAACACACGTGCTTGAGCACAACATAAACATGAAAAGCGCGAAGAAAGTTTATTAAAACATATATAAAAAGTAGTATATTTAAAAGTAAACGAAAATGACGCATCTTCATGCAGAGGAAACGCCGGCAACGGATGAGGAGCCGAGGGCCGTTATTAAGGAGAGCAGTAAGATATTTCGTCGTAATCGTGCCCTTGGCTATGTGAGCAACCATGTGCCGGCCGTAACTCGCTACGTGCAGCGTCGTCGAGACACATTGTTAATAACATGTATTGGCCGCTCCTTCCAAGTGTATACGGCCAGTCATATGCGTCTGTTGCATGTGAGTGGATTGCATCCGGATGAAATTACGGCCATGGCAACGGACAGACTGCACACGTATACGGCCAGCAACAAGTGCATCTATGCCTGGCGAGCAGGCAAGCATATACGGCATGTGTATCGGGGCCATGAGCATGATGTGCACATTCTGTTGCCCTTTGGCGGGAATCTAATTGCCGTAGATCGCAACAATGTACTGAAAGTGTGGAACATAAGCACCGATGATGTGTATTTGGATGTGCCGTTCAAGGCCGAAGAGTTCCATATTACGGCTCTGGCTCATCCGCCAACGTACATCAACAAAATTGTTCTGGGTTCACAGCAGGGCCAGCTGAAGATCATGAACATCAAGAAGAATAGCATTCTGTGCACCATCAATCGACACAACAGTCGGGTGACGTGCATTGAACCAGCTCCAGCATTGGATGTGGTGGCTGTCGGACATGGAGATGGTGCCATCGTTGTGTTGAACCTAAAATTCGATACGGTTCTTGTGACCTTCAAGCAGGACTGGGGCATGGTCACCGGACTCTCATTCCGCACAGATGGACCACCGATTTTAGTTTCCGCTTGTAGCAACGGTTACATGGCATTCTGGAATTTAGAGGAGCGTAAATTAGCTGGACAGCTACAGGCACATGAAGAGCAAGTAACTACGACTATCTGTCTGCCGAGTGAACCTGTTGTTTTTACCACATCGCCAGACAATTCGATGAAACTCTTTATTTTTGACATGCCCGATGGAGGAGCACGTCAACTACGCATCCGTGAGGGTCACACAAAGCCCCCACTTTGTATACGTTACCATGGCGGATCTGGTGTGTCTATACTGTCCTCCGGTGAGGATAGCACACTACGAGTATTCTCCACCATCTCGGAGTCGCTTAACAAGAGCATGGGCAGAGCCACTTACAATCCTAAGGCAACCAAGAAGAAAAGTAACGAAACATCAATGTTCTTTAATCTATTCTTTACTAATAAGACGTTTTTTTCACCCACAGATCGCTTCCAGTTCGACAAATTCAGCATGCCACCAATTCTGGAGTTTACCTCGGACACAGCACGTGAAAGGGAATGGGATAACATTGCGGCCATACATGCGGGTGTAATACAGACCACCACCTGGTCCTTTAATAAAAGTCGCATGGGAGAACATCGCTTGGTTCCGGAACCGTTTCAAAATAAGAATCGCACTAACTTTCAAAGCGAAACAACATCGATTATATTAACGAATTGCGGCAATTTTGTCATCATTGGTTACTCAAGTGGCCATGTGGAACGCTTTAACATTCAGTCGGGAATGCATCGTGGCAGCTATGGTGCGCCTGAAGCAGCTCATGACGCAGCTGTGCGAGGCTTAGCCAGCGATAATCTGAATCAATATGTGGTCTCGGGCTGTACCAAGGGTCTGGTGAAATTCTGGATGTTCCAGGGCAAAGGTAAGACATTATTATTAAACATAATTAATCAAGGAGACATCTCTTAATTTGCATATTTTCCAGCTGGAAAACCATTGGCAATACTGCGTCTAGCGGATGGTGTTGCTCTAATGCGTCATCATCGCGAGAGTTCCATGCTGGCCATTGGCTTGGAGACGTTCAAGGTCTATGTGGTGGACATGAACACTCGTGTGATTGTGCGCAAGTTTATCGGACACACGGCGAAGCTCAATGATCTCACCTTTAGTCCAGACAGTCGTTGGCTCATCACAGCGGCCATGGATTCCACAATTAAGGTGTGGGACATTCCCTCCTCCTACATGATCGATCATTTCCGTGTGGAGCGTCCCTGCATCTCGCTCACCATGTCCCCAAGTGGCGATTTTTTGGCCACCGCTCACGTCAATCTGCTGGGCATTTATCTGTGGGCAAATAAGACGCTGTTTAACCAGGTCTCGTTGCGTTCTATTGATCCATATGAGCCTGCTCCATACGTGGGACTGCCCTCAAATATGTGCGATGCCATGGACTTGGAGGACGCCATGCAGGAGCTAGGAATCGATGAAGATGAGGACAACGTTGAGCACGGCGAAGAAATTGATGCCAAATACGAAACTCCCAAGCAACTTACTCCAGAACTGATTACTCTGTCGGGTCTGGCCGCATCCCGTTGGCAAAATCTACTTGATCTGGAGTTAATCAAGAGACGCAATAAGCCCAAGGCACCGCCAAAGGCTCCCAAGCAGGCACCCTTCTTTCTGCCCACTGTTTCGGGTCTTGAGATGCGTTTTGATGTCACAAATGCGCCGGCAACCAACGATGGATCCAAACTATTGCAGGTCTCAACGCTCAACAATCTGACTGCCTTTGGCAAACTCCTCGAGGCGACTGCAACCGACAACGACTTCGAGTCCGCTGTAAAGCACATCACCCAGTTGGGTCCGTCAATGGTGGACTTTGAGATCAAGTCACTGCATCCCGATGCCGGTGGCACAATGCTGGCAATGATGCAGTTCCTCAAACTAATCGAGTTTATGCTAAGCACTAATCTAGACTTTGAGCTAGCCCAATCCTATCTAAGTGTCTACCTTCGCTCCCATGGCCTCAGTCTCACTGAATCCCCACAGCTTGTTGAATCACTACGCAGTGTCTCCAAAGCGCAAGAGGAAGCTTGGGAACGTATTGAAAGCAAGTTGATTTATGGCACAGGAGTTGTCGCTGCTCTGAGAAACTTTGCACGCTAAATTCCTAACATAAATATTTATATTTGTAGTTATCTTTTACTTGTTTGTAAATAAATTTGCAACAAATTTGTAAAGTACACTTGATTGGTCGGGACTTCTGCTAATTGTTTAAGCCGACAGGTTAATAATTGTATTTATATATTCAAATGATATTTGATATAGTTGCCAATGTGACGCCATCCATGTTCCATTTACAATAACAAAGAGTCGTAACAAGTTTAATGTTGAAATTGTGTATTAATTATTTTATTTGTTATATCCGTTTAATCTAACGCTTTTATTTATGCTGGAATTAAATAACTTAAACTTGTCCTTACACGCGTTGGTTTTCGCAGACTTCATATGCGGTTCTAGTGGCGACTGAATTAAAGTTTTCTTTTCTTTAGGTTCTCATTGTAAAAATGTTTAACTCAACATAAACGGAATTAAACAATTTGCTTCTAAAATGTAGGTTGCTTGTTGAACCACGCGTTAATGTAGTGCATATTTTGATAAGTATTTATACCTATACATGTATATATATATATATATAAATGTATATATATTATATCATAGTTCTGCATATCTCGTAGTCTGAAGAGCATCTCTGATCTGATCCTAAGCCATGTAACTATAAATTTGTTTTTATCAATCTGCGGGTTGATTTAGTGGTTTTCTTGCGAGCGTAATTTTAGTTTCTTTTTTGCGGGTAATACAATTGCCACACTTGACTGTTGGTGGTGGTAGTGGTTGTAGTTGTTTTGGTGGTGGTGCTAGGTGTTCGGATATTGCCCCATGGGACGAATGGGGGTCAGCAGCAAGATCTAATCAAGTGTGTTTTAACTATTTGATTTTGGTTACATTATTACCCAGGGCGAAGGGGACACACTACAGATCGCCTGGATTGGTTTGTAGGGTGTGTATGTGGTGTTAATGCTAAAATGTAGGCCGCTTAACTGGAGGTGCACTGTTGAACGCGTGGTCCATCTTGATAGCCACCATCATCCTCATCGTAGGCCATGCGCTGGTGTTGCTGGCGTCGTTGTTTCGGATCAAACTCCTCCTGTAAGAATCGAATCAATCAGACGATTAGTATAACTCAGCGATTGCTGATCCAATTTAAAACCTACCAAAACTGTATGCTCTGCATCAACTGGAATGTCAATCTCGGGTGCCGGTGGTAAGCACTGCTTAAGCGTCGGTATAACTGATGGATTGATCACGTCGGGGAAGATGACCTCAAACTGTATAATCAGCGTACCCTTTTCCATGGGATTCTTAAAGATGGGCATGCCTTCCTCTGCAATGCACTTGGTCATCTCATGTCGTATAACTTCACCTGGTTGTGTGGCAACCAAAAGATCACGATCATCCATAGTCTTGACAACACGTTGGAAGCCACACAGGGCTTCCACCAGTTGCAGCGGCATCTTCATCATCAAATCCGTGCCCGCATGGACAAACGTCGAATGTTCCTTTTCATCCAATAGTATAATGATATCACCCGGTTGAGATTCGGGCTCGTGATCGCCCTCGCCTGTAAATACTATCTTCTGCCCATCACGCATTCCCTTCTCAATGTGCACCTCCAGCACCTTGCGCTCCCGCACAGTCTTGCGCCCATTGCAGTTCTTGCAACGGTCCTTTTCCTGTATGCACTCTCCGGTGCCTGAGCACTTCCGGCACACCTGCTCGATATGTTGCACAATGCCGGGTGCAATTTGTTGCACGCGTGACTCGACACCATTGCCTCGGCACTGAGTACACTTCTCTATGCTGCCCTTCTTGCCACCACGTCCCTCGCACTTGTCACAAATGACATTCTTTTGTAGCTGCAGCTTACGTGTTGCTCCATTGTACAGCTCCTCCAGTTGCACGGACATCTGATGGACCACATCCTTGCCACGACGCTCGCGACGACGCCCACCGCCTCCATGTCCGCCCAAGCCGCCACCAAAGAACTTCTCAAAGAAGTCCATGGGATTGCGGAAATCACCTGAATCAGCTCCGCCCTTCTTGATGGCCGCCTCGCCGCCATCATCGTACACCTGACGCTTGTCCGCATCGGAGAGAACCTCGTAGGCCTGCGAAATGGCTTTGAATTTCTCGCCCTCATTGGGATTCTTGTCTGGATGATATTTGAGGGCCAGTTTCCTATACGCTTTCTTCAGCTCGTCGGGTGTCGCATTGGGCTTAACCCCCAACAGATCGTAATAGCCTGTTTCTTTGACCATTTTAGCTGCAAACAAACAAAAATGATAATACTTTTATAATATGTTTGTTTGTGCGTTTACATTTTGTTTCCGGTAAGGAAAATTTCAAGGTCAGTAGCGATATTACGCCGGGACAGGAAACACGTTTTCTAGAATTTTTCTATTTCTATTCGTTGCGCTTATTCAATTTCGAATACATTTAAACAACGAGCAGCTGACTCCGACCTGCTCTCGCACCCACCACTACTCATTTGGCATCAGTGTTGCCACTACAGCATTTTCCCGACAAAATGGCTGTTTTCATAGCACAATTGTGGGAAAATTGCGAAAACTGCGGACAGCGGGAATTCTGTTTATTTTTATGGAACATTTGTGTTTTTTTTTAAACCCAACAAGTAATTAAAATAAAGCATTATGAAAATACATTTTTAAACAATCAAAGCCAGACTTCTTAGTGTAATTCTGAATTATTTCACCAGGTTCTGGCTTCTTTTCCCGTTAGAAACAGTGTTTATTCTGGTATAAAATTGGCAGCACTGATACAATCGCACTGACGCAAACACACGCACACACACTAAACACACACGTGTACACATACATGCATAAACTTCTAGAAAATTTCGTCAGCGCTCCGTAGCCCTGGTCACCGTAACCGTTGCCCCTGCGCGAACGGCAACACAAAGCAAAGCAGACGATAATGAAAGAAAAAAAAAACGCACCAACACAATGACAAGGTGAAAAGCAACGTGCAAAAAAAACGCTGTAGAATTTTCTATTGATTTATGTGCGATTCACACAGAAAGCCCTGCCAATTGTGCAATATGCAATCTTTAATCAAATATATATTCGACATAAATACATATACATCTATGTGTACATACTTTTTGGCTAAAACATGTGCCGCGCAGGACGCTGGCGTCAGATAAATTAATTGGGGTAGAATGAAAAGAAAAAATTTATTGAATCGATTTTGCCAAATGCGTAAGTAACATTGCACTTGCAACTTGTGATGAGGAAAATAATTATCCCTGATTACTTAACAAAGAGTGGACAAAAAGAAGTCTGCTAAATACACACACAATGGAATAATGCTAAAGGCTAGGAAAATTATTAGTCAGTGTTGCAAATAAGTCTCACCTTTTATAGCAGAACTTCGCCGAGTATTCAAGTAATTTATTCAAATAGTTATATATGTGTACCGTTTTCCAGTACGCTTTAATAATTACACTTTTACTAAAATTTTTAATTCTATATCGAATACTTTTCAGCAGCCTGCTCGCTTACGAATCAGCCACGCTTTTTGTATGATTTTTTATGAGTTTCGCTCTGAATAAGTTCAAATGAACGGGTCATTAAAATGAACGATTGAACTTATTCATGAGCTATATCGTTCATTTTGTTGGTCGTTCATGAACAGCTGACCAACTGAATGCAAAGATCTGTTCGTAGTTCACCGTTCACGAGCAGTTGAACCACTGAACTAAATCCTTCATTTGAACTACGATGATTGTTTTGTTCATTAGCAGTGAATAAAAGTGAACGAATAAAAATTTGTACGTATTTTTGGGTGATTTGCGGTAACGAGTAAGCGAAAGGTTTTTTTTACTCGAAAATGCGACAAATAAGCTGATATTTTGCATTGATTTTTTGTAGAGATTTCTCAATTTTCCTAAATATCCTATATATTTCAGACTTTGTTTAAAGGTACTAGGTCCCCTGCAGGGGACGAAACAAGAATCCGCTTTAATTTGTGGTTTATTAAATATATTATTTTGTTAAATAAAATATAGTACTGTTTAATTATTTTCTATTATTTTTAATTACGATATATTAATCGTTATCGATATCGATATTTTATGGTTGATTGTCACGCCTAGTCGACAACCTTTTTTTTATATGGATACACTTTTTGCAACAGCTGCTTAGCGGCCTGGTGTTATTTAACTTCAATTGGCCAAATTATCAACAAACCGATAGAAAATAAATATACATTTATTATGAGGCACGCTCAATTTCTGGCCCGCACAGTGATGGTGCAAAACAACAACGTGGATGAGGCGTGTCGTCTACTAAACCGCATTCTCGGCAAAGAAGAAATCTTTGATCAATTTCGGCGCACGCGTTTCTACGAGAAGCCCTTCCAGGTGAGTAAACACTTCCTATATAATGTCAGACAATAAATTTAAATACATTTCAATTCTTAAAGGTCCGCCGTCGTGTCAATTTTGAAAAGTGTAAAGCCATTTATAACGAGGACATGAATCGCAAGATTCAGTTTGTGCTCCGGAAAAACCGTGTGGATCCATTCCCTGGCTGCAGTTAAATTATAATTAACTTTGTTTACTTCAATAATAATTATAATTAAAAGAAACATTTTAGTTAAGAAACTGACAATGCAAACACAGTTTATTAATTGGAAGATATCATAGATTTCAGAAGCTTTATAACGCACTTTGAGCTTTCGTCCTGCCAGAGTCCCCTTTGTGCCCCCACCAACACAACTTTTAGGCTAATGGTGCTTTAGCGGCAAGAGCAAGCTTTTTTCAGCAAAGCCAATTCGCAAATCGTTGCTCGGGTCAGAGTCTTGTCTGCTTTCGTGCGGTTTGGACGCCGTTAGAAGATTGTATCAAACGAAGGTAAATTTAAAAATAAATAAGTTTCATTATGGAAATAATATTAAGTGGTTGTTTCGATTAACGTAAACGAAAAATATTATAGCATACTTATGAGAGCCTTATTACAATTCATATACATACATATGTATGTAAAGTTGTATATGTGTGCTTTTGTTCTATTTGTGTGTGTTCACATATGTATTTATTTACATATGTATATGTGGTCATATACATTACATGTGTGTAGTTGCACCACATTTTGGCTGAAATATTACATCTGCAGGGCCACTTAATAGCGACCGCAATATAAGGAGACTTGGAACGTGCTCAAGTGCTCCCAAATGCATCGATAATTTGCGTCTGTGACCAATTTACTCAATTTACTGCCAACGGGCATTGTTAATGTGAGTGTATGTGTGTGTGTGTGTGTGTGCCCCAGTGAGTGGGTGGTGTACATATACATATGCAAACAACCAGCAGAAAGTTCATTTAACATCAAAGTTAGCGTGTTCTGTGTTTCGACCTCTGCTGTCGTTTTCCCCATTTTCTCTTCCTCAATCCTCCTCCATTCTTTATTTCCCATTGACAAGAAGCAAGCTGCTCCTATTCCTTGTTGTTTTGTTGTTTTTCGTTCTGCTTTGGTTTCGTTGTTTTCGCTTTACTGCCGCTGTTTTATCGATTTCTTGTGTTATTTTTAGCATTATTTATGTGTGTGTGTGTGTTTCCCTATTGGGTCGGTATAAGCCAACACACACACAGTCACATATATATGTAGATTCTTTTATGTAAATTCATTTGCATGTAATCGAGTTTTTGGCAGCTAATCAAATTTATTACGTCTAATGTCACTTTCAGCTCATCTCAGAGATTGCGTTTTGCTATTATGTTCGGAAACAGTTTTGTTGCCATTGTCCTGGTGGCCAGTTGGAGCCTGGCACAGGCCTATCCAGCTCTCTTGCCATATATCTATAGTAAGTAATTGTATCGTTTAAGAGATGTATTTAGTTATCTAATGATATTCTTACAGATCCGTCGCATGTGCATCTGGATAAACGCAACGACATAAGTTTTCCACAGATTGAAGACGATGTAGGGGAACTAGATCAGTTAAGGAATGAACAGCCTGTCGTGGGTAAGCGACAACATGATGGAAGCACCGTCCGTACAACAACCACAACAAAGGAAAGCGTGGAGAAAGTTATCGCTCCGCCAGAGCCAAGCAGCAAGGAACAAGCGCCCGTCCAACTCATGCCTGACTTGGAGCGTCAATTGGAGGTAGCCACGCCCTTGATGTCGATGTCAACCACGACCACGACAAGTACCTCGGCTACAACAACTACGGCGGCTTTCAAGGATGACAGCGAACGCTCGCAACTGGAAGAGCCGAAAACGGCGGCTAAGCCGGCTCCCGATCCACATGCTAAGGTAAAGTCTAGTCCCACTTTTGCTTCTGTCCCATAGTTTTATGTACATTCGTATTGCTTGTAAATGTCATATGTGTCTTTTAAAAATCAAAGTGTATATCCACGAAACCACCCAAAAATCAACAGGCATTTTACGGTGCAGCTCGTCTTGCATTTGGTCAGAATCCAGAGGTGTTACCAACATCCTCTACATCCACAACAACATCCACAACCGCATCCACATCAACGTCAACAAGCACAACCACAACTACTCCAGCACCACCAACTACCACAGCAGCGGCGGCAGCAGCGGCAGCAACAGTTCCTATAGCTTCTGAGAGTGATTCTGAGCCTGTTGTGGATGTGGCCGGAGAGCCATCAGAGAATGTTGAAGCAGAAGATGAGGAGCGCCACCTAAACAAGTCGCCATCGGCACATAGTAATCACGATATCAACAAGGAGACTATCGGTGACATTCTGATTGACCAGCTTGAGGCAGTGGCAAAGACCACAGAGCGAAGATCCAGCATGCCTCATCTGACCGCCAAGGTTCTTATGACAATTCAGAATCCATTTCATCGATTGGCAAAGAATTGGCAAATCCAAATAAATTTTCTGTATTTAATGCACCCAACATTTATGTAGAATTATCTTCCTGAAACTTGAGCTTTAATATATCTTTACTTTATCTTCTCCTTCTCTATATTTCAGACGGCTTCGAGTCTACTAAGAAATCCAAATGGACAGTACTCCTCCTTTGATATGGCTCAGTATGTTTTCTGGACTGGTGATGAAACAGGTGTGGCCCGAGCAGTTGAGGAGCTGATTGATGAAAACTTGGTAACTTACTATGCATATTTTCAAGGAATACTTTTTTCTAACTTATGTAAATTTCTTTGCAGATTACCCGAGAAAGTGCTTTAAAATTCTTGCGCGACATTCGTCTGGGAATTGAGTTCTTGCAACGCTCTTATGCCAATCGCATCTTTCCTGAGGAGTTGCGTCAGAACCACCTGAAGCGTAGTCCTCCCAGCACTACAACTACAACATCCACAACAACCACAACCAGCACTACCACAGAGAAACCATTGCCATATATCCACTTGGAGAACGATTCCGAAGGGGGAGTGACCCCGGAGATTGGGAGAGCCAAGGCATTGGACAGTTTCACATTCTGGAACAAGCTCAAGGCGCTTGAGCGTGAGACTCCCCAGGATCTAACAGATTATGATGATACTATGGGTAGGGCAAAGATTGTTGAGTACTTGTACAACGAGTACAGCTTAGAAGAAATACTCTACAAATTGGCAAAGGTAAGATACTTCATTAATAATCGAAAGCAACTATGTACGATATTATTATCTTCAGGTTATGTTTGCCCAGTCATTGGCCCATGGCTCCGATGAGGCCCAACAGGAGTTGCAGAAGCTGACTGAATTTCTAGAGCGTGAGGGAAATCTCGGCGTCATTCCCGTCGATTTGCAAAAGAAGGTGTTAAGTAAGTATTATTAAAGTATAAACAATATTTGAAAAGGTAAATTACAATGTGTTTGTTTACATTTTCAGGGGTTCTTCTAACCGCATTGTCGGATACTTTGACCGAACATCCGGAGCTGTTGCCTGCAGCGCGTGTTAACTTGGCCAATCCATATTTTAGGCTTCCAATGCATACTCCAAGCCAATAGAGCGTAGCATCAGCGATTGGAGAAGATGAAAGTTATCAGAATATATATAAAAATATACATTCATAATCTATATTAAATATTTATTAAGTTATTAGCCTATACTTACACAATGTACACAAGAAACAGATCAACAACAATTTGTATTCTGTTCAAAGTTGATTGCCATATTCAGAAATGCGCTCTCTCGGAATTGTTAGCTACAACATTTTGAGTAATCTTTAGTTTCCTTACGAAGATCAAAAAATAAGTGTGTTTGTTATATTTGTGTTTAATCGATTGTAACATAGCAAAACTCTCGTGATATTTTTGCCAGGCTAGAAAGTACAAGGACATCCGTTAGAAAACAGACAGATTTTATATGCATAGAAAGAATTTAATAAAATGAGGAAAAATTGAGAGACTTGCGCTATTTTGAGCTTTTAAAAGATATAAAATAAAATAAAATATATACTGTATTTGTAGAAAATTGGCATGCTTTCTTATATTTGATATGAGTTAGTTGGGAACAATGAGGTTGAAGTTGATAATATCCTTTGTTAATTGATACTACAAAACATACACTTGTAGGAAATACTTAAACATATATATTCGCTCCGTTTAAACAAAACCAATGAAGCAGGAAAGGACTTTAAGTCCAAATATATCAGTAGCAAATAGAACTGCTTGTGCATATAATTTTTTTCCTTATCGTAAGCCCCTACACACATACATATATACTTACATACATGCATACATATATGTCCTATACCCTACTGAATAAATAACTAAAGTGTTGCTTGATATGAATTAATTGTTTGAGAATTGTTTAATTACGTAAATGTGTATTGTCTAACGTGTAATCAAAGATCAAAGGTAGAAATTATTGTTTCAAAATACATTAATAATAATAATAATATATATATATATATATATGATCTATATTGTTAAAAATCAATCTCTTTAAATATGTACAAGTTCAAATATAGATGGGTCTACTGTTCTTTCTTGGGTTCCTCTTTTGTGTTGTCTAGCAATTGATTTAATTTCTCCTCTGTAAGGGGTCCATCGCTATTGAAAATTTTCTCGAACTCAGCCCGTTCGTCCTCATCCATATCCTTACCATATTGCTTGGCAATTGCCTCAAGTCGCTCCTGATTACGCTTCAGATGATTGGGCAGCCAAAAGATAGTTTGCACCATTCTGAAAATTTAATTGAAAATTAAATGCTATAGGTAATCTCATATGATGGATGGAAACCCACTTGAGGAATATAAATCCAGAAATGGCCAACAATATGCACATTCCCGATGTTTTCAACATGGTCCAATAGTCAACAACAACTTGCTGATGCTTCATCTTGACAATGTTTGATAATCGAAATCGTAATCGTTCCTTTCAACGCAAAAGTGTCTAATAAACTGTCATATATGTAATTCTTGAAATGTTTCAAGTGCACTCACTTATTGTGTTGTGGTCTGACCCTGCGGTCGGGTCGTCATGGATGTTATTCAAAAGCATACGTGTAAGATATCAGGACATACGTAGACCAATCGAATGTGTCCTGCAAAAATCAATAGAGGTTTTTAATTGGGCTTAATATTACACATATGTACACGTGTAGAACTGGCATACGACAAGTAAAAGTCAATAAATACTATAAAGATATTCGTAGAATTTTCGCAGCTGCAATCATGATGAATTTAATTTTACTAAATTTTATTGCGATCGTGCTATCGCTCGATCGACTTTGCCAACCACTTGTGGGATTTATTTATAGCCGTAGACATTTTGATTGAAAATTTCTGAAAAAAATAAATAAAATAAAAATAACGATAGTGGCAGACAGACATGTGCAAAGGTGGTCTCCTAAAAATCAGGCAATTGTAAATTAGACAGACTCAAATCAAAACATTGAATAGATTAGAAAAACCTACATATACTTACTTATATATATATGATGGGCGTACGCATGGAACTCACGGGGGGTATACTAAATTTGGGTTTGAGAATAATACTATCAACAGATAGTGCAATATACTATCTCAAAGATATTGTAGAGGTGATAACAGATCCCCTATATAAGGCAAGGCTAGTGAGTGGTATTCGCAAAATACTTTTACAATGAAGAGACTAATCATCTGTGCGTCCATTCTATTGGGCGTCCTGGGTCTATCCTGGGCAGCAAGACCCATTTCGGATTGTGTAAGTCTGAAAACTAATGGAATTTAATACATATATAATTTTAAGTAATTCATTTTTTCTTTTGAATTAAAATAATAATTCAAATTTTAATTTAGTTTTTACTATAATAATAATATTTTTTTTCAACTCTTCAACAGGGTGAACGTATCGAGAATGATGGCTATCCCATGGAGCGTCATAAGGTTGAAACCGAAGACAACTATATTTTGACTATGCACCGCATTCCGTATTCGCCCAAAACCGGAAATACTGGTAGGCGTCCAGTTGCCTTCCTTATGCATGGTATGCTGAGCTCCAGCTCCGATTGGGTGCTCATGGGACCCAAGAAGTCGTTGGCTTACCTTCTATCCGATGCGGGCTACGATGTCTGGATGGGTAATGCCCGTGGTAATACCTATTCCAAGGCCCACAAATATTGGCCAACATTCTGGCAGATCTTCTGGAACTTCAGCTGGCATGAGATTGGTACCTACGATGTACCCGCCATGATTGACTATGTTCTAAAGATTACGGGTGAAAAGAAGGTGCAGTATGTGGGACACTCCCAGGGTACCACCGTTTACTTGGTCATGATGTCCGAGAGGCCCGCATATAATGACAAGATTAAGTCGGCTCATTTGTTGGGACCTGCTGCCTACATGGGTAACATGAAGAGCCCCTTGACTCGTGCTTTTGCCCCAATCATGGGTCAACCTAATGCCATGGTCGAGCTCTGTGGTTCCATGGAGTTCATGCCCAGCACCAAGTTCAAGCAGGACTTGGGCATTGCAAAGTGTCAAGCTGACTCTAAATATGCCGAGATGTGCGCCAACGAAGTCTTCTTGATTGGTGGCTATGATTCTGACCAATTGGACTATGTAAGTAACTTCACCGATAAGCTCGCAAAAATATTAAACTATTTCTCTTGTTCAGGCACTACTGGAGCACATTAAGGCCACTTCACCAGCCGGCGCCTCGGTTAACCAGAATATACACTTCTGTCAAGAACACAACTCCGGCTACTTCCGCAAGTTCGACTATTCCGTCATCCGCAATCCCGTTGAGTATGGCAGCATGTTCCCCCCAGAGTACAACCTTAAGAATGCCAAGGCTCCTGTCCTGCTCTATTATGGCGCCAATGATTGGATGTGTGATGTGGGCGATGTGCGCAAGCTTCGCGATAACTTGCCCAACATGAAACTTGACTATCTCGTTCCCTTCAACAAATGGGCTCATTTGGATTTCATTTGGGGCACCGAGGCCAAGAAATACGTATACGATGAGATTTTGAAGCAGATGAAAACCTATGAATAGGTTTATTATTTATTGCTTATTTCACAATAAATGAAATTAGCGGGAACTGCTATTACTCCACTTGCAGTTCTGTCATATATTCCATCTTAACCTCATGATCCTTGAGCATCTGGGCAGTAACTCGGTAGTAGCCAGGTACGAGGAACTTTTTAAACTTCGATGCATCCAAGGGATAGTCCTTGACATAGTAATCCTGCGGTAACAATGGACAGGAGTCCGGGTGGGGAGCGTTGGAATAATCTTTTAGTTTCTCATAGAAAAAGTTCTTGTAATATGAGGCCATTAATTCGCACGTGCCCATGAGAGGCAGCTCCTTAAACTTGACATATTCCTTATCCAGACTGTCTGTGCGATAAATTGTCATATTCACCTTAATAAGATATTATTTATTATTGTCTAAAAAATGATTTGTAACAGATTGAGGTGTGACTTACTTTCCAGTCGTTGTCCAGGGTCACATGATGTTTAAAATCGCCACTGATTTTCATATGACCCTCAGCATCGGGTTCACTGAGCTGTACATTGCTCTTAAAGTCCTTTTCATCCTCCTTGATCTTCTGAAGGTTACGTAGCTTTACCTTGCGTTCTTCCTCCGCTTTTACTGGAAGAGAGCCTGTGAGCAGCACAAGACAAAAGATATACACAGAGTACTTCAACATTTCAACTGAATATGTGGCTATCTCAAAATATTCACGGTATATATTTTACTTTCAAATTGCATGTAGCCATTGCATGTGCGCAATACGTATACGCCACGTCAGCTGATGCTAATCCATCAATTTGCGGAAACGGAACATGTTTTGACCAGAGACATCTTTAGTTCTGATAAATGAATAATTGTTTAATTTAAACACTTTATTTAACATTAATTAACAGCACTCGTAACACTATCAACAAGATTTTTATTTAGATAGAATTTCATTACAATTTTGATATCAACTTCAGATCCTGAAACGATAAAATTGTTTCATAAGCATCTTTCTCCATATGTATATATGCAGAAATATCTGTATCTGTTATAAATCTGTAAAGTTGTACATCTGTAAAGCACAAGGTCAGAATTTATAGAGAGTTGGAGTGATCTTTTCATGGCCAAAGTGCAATCGAAGCTGCTCCAAGATTACAAACGTTAAAACCGTGATAGGGCCAACCCTTAAAAATGCAGGAACGTAGCCCTTAAAGAAGCCAAGTGGGCCGTGCTTTGCCGCACGCCTTATAATATCCTTCATACCGGTGAATTCACCAGGCTTGGCGGACATAGTTAGCGTCTTAAGAACGTCTATGGGTTGTGTCAACGTTGTGGCAATCATGCCTGCCATTAGCGAAGCGGTAAAATGAGTCATCAGGTTGTCATTAAAGTAGGAAGTTTTTAACAGCAACGACTTTATCTGATCATAAAATGCTATCTGACCAATGGTCATAAAACCACCGCGTAGTGTTGCTGTGGATCCGCCGGAGAAAAGATAACGAAAACCTCCTTTGTGATACGTCCTGATAAGGCCATCAATGGCATTCTTATAGCTAAATTGTAATAAAATATATATAAAACATACATACGTATTGATTTTACAAAGTCGTATCACTCACTTTACGCGTTCCTCTGGATGTAACTTGGCATCTCTCTGCATACGTACGAGGATCCTATCTGTCGGTGTTCCTACAAAACCGCCAAGCAGACCAGATAGACCAGCCAACCCAACTTTGCCGGCAAATGTGTTGGTGTTGACATAGTCTTTACCTGCCTCATAGACACCAAATCGAGTTGTAGAATAGGTTATCTGACGGAGAACGGATGCAGAAATGCCTCTGTAAAATCCAAGCACTCCATGCTCATTTATAATTTTAGAAACAATGGACGACACCGGCAACTTTTTTTTGTGTCTGCAAGGCTACTTTAATTAAGTCCAAGGGATGTGTTGTGCATGCCGCGAGAACGCTTGCTAGGCCACCGAAATACCAACGGGCCTGCTTCTCTGCGGCCATTTCATAAGGAAACTGCACGAGGGCTAACCGAAGTCTGCATTTGCATTAACCGTAAGCTTAAAAAGTTTATAATTACTTTTTGAATTTTACGTAAGAAACAATATAACTTTTAACATGTCAATGACATAATTGTCCAAACATACGTATTTAGAAACTCTACAAACTTTTAAATTTGCGCGCACATTTATAAAATGGCAGCTCCGCTGTAAAGTTGCCATTTTACCACAAAAAAATCCGATGGCATCTCATAGAAATCTGAAAGTGTGGCAGCACTGATCAAACAGCTGCTTAAAAAGTGCAGCTAAATTAATTCGTGTGTATTCTTGTTTTGTGCTGAATTTTGAAGTTTTATTATTTAATCGAATAGGAATCAACGAAAATTATCAACGCAACGGAAGTTTGGTATCAATTTTTAAGGTGAGTTCATTTTTCAAATTATTATTCCAACAGCGGATTAAAAGAGCGCAAAAAGCGGCAATGTCGCATGGACAACTTGGCATTAATTGCGGCATTTTTTATTGACATTGACATTGACCAACATATGGCCGAGTTTTGTAAACATTGCTGTTTGTTATTTTTAGAGAAATTTGTCCGATTGTTTTGAATATAAATGTGATAAGAAGATGTGATGTGCAAGTGCACCTCAAAAGCAGACATGAAACATACATACGTCAGATACAGTGGACTCTGGATATAGCGGACTAATTAGTCAATTTTTGGGGTTCAGTTTTGTTGTTTTAAGTTTTTTATGTCTTAAAATGCGAAATATTCTCTTAGGTAGCTTACTATGTTGGGGCTAAATACATCCCGACTCCACTGTACTCTCATAATGAGACATTCTTGGCGTGTAATTAAAAAGACGCTATTTTTCAGTGAATGTACAACATATATATTTCCAACAATAAAAGCAATTTTGTTATTAATTAGCAATAATTACAACTAGATCATGTAGCATTGTTTAAACCTTTAAGTAGCACAAATTACACAGATGGAATGTTAGGATTACGTGCTGGATTTCTTAGTCTTTTCATAGCCAAAGTTTAATCGCAGCTGCTCCAGGAACACAAACGTTAGAATCGTTTGTGGCCCAAGACGCACAAATGCAGGAACATAACCCTTGAAGAAACCAAGTGGACCCAGTTTAGCTGTGTGACGAATGACATCCCACAGACCATTGTACTCTCCAGGTTTGGCGTTCATGGAACGAGTTTTCAGCACGTCCATGGGTTGTGTCAATGTTGTGGCGATGGCTCCCGCTGCCAAAGAGGCGGTAAAGTGAGTAATCAGGTTATCCTCAAAGTGGGGTGTAGTCAGCAGATACGTCTTGATCTGATCATAAAACGCTATTTGGCCAATAGTCATGAAAACACCGCGTGTAGTTGCTGTCGTTACACCGGAGAAAAGATTACGGAAACCTTCATGACGATACACCTTGATAAGCCCATCAATTCCGTTCTTGTAGCTAATACACAGAAAAGATACATTTTATCATTGCTGTTGGTATTTAAAAAATTCTGTTTCCAACTCACTTTCTGCGGTTCTCCAGTGGTAGTTTGACATCGTTTTGCATACGCACGTTGACCATATCGGCGGGTGTGCCCACAATGCCACCAATCAGACCGGATAGACCCGCTAATCCAATTTTGCCGGTGAATGTATCGGTGTTAATGTGTTGCTTTCCCACCTCGTAGACGCCAAATCTCGTTGTGGAATAAGTCATCTGGCGAAGAATAGAGGCAGACAGGCCGTTGTAAAAGGCCAGCACTCCCTGCTCCTTTATGATTTGGGGCACAAGCTTCATCACCGACAAGTTGCCCTGTTGCGTTTGTAATGTGACCTTGATTAGGTCCAAAGGATGTGTGGCACATGCCGCGCCTACACTTCCAAGGCCCCCAAAGTACCATCGTGCCTGTTTCTCGGTGGACATTTTGTAAAACTGCAAAGATGCGAAGATACAAAAAGAAATTCATTAATTAAATTTGCAATTAGCGGGTTGAGTTAGTTGACGTAGAAATGACGCACATTTTGAAATTTCGATAATCAATTTTAAGTCTTTTGGAGGGCAATCATTTTTGTTAAAGGCGGAACTCAAAGTGTTATGTCATCGTTTCACGCGCACCGTTCTGCAGGAACTAACAAAACTTAAGGATACACAAATCAGCTGGGGCATGACGCAGGCGGCAAAGCTTGTTACCAAGTTTGCACTGTAGCGCCTCTAACGGCAAATATTAGAATTCCCATCGAAAGCCGCAAATAGAAACGCCGGTAAATCAGCTGTCTTTGTATCTCTTTTTGCTAACTATCTTTGTCGTAATAACTTAGTACTTATTACGAAGAAATTAACATTAACAAAATACTTTTTGTTTAGAATAAAAAATTCTAGAATTCTACTCTCAAGTTTGTCAAAATAAATTTAAAGAGTTATTGAATTCGAAAAAACCGTCTATTTTGCAATTGTAAATTTATTTTTGTATATCCCGCCAAATTAAATAATCGATTTTTTACTTTAGACCTTTATTGCCACACCCACAAAACCAGTGCCCAGTGTGGCAACACTAGCGAAACAGCTGCTAATCAAATACGTTCACACTGTATTAGCGTGTACGGTTTGTTTAGTGCAAAATTGAAAAACTGTTGAATTAAAAGAAAATACCACTGTATTAAGAGTTTTTGAATTGGTGAGCTTATTGCATAATTGATCATTTGTTGTTTTACTCTTAAAATAATTAGTGTACATGTCGCGGGAGTTTTTACTGTACGGGTTCATTTTAGATGCAACTTAAGTAATGCGTAACATTAAAATAATATTCCGGCTTTCTTTATTGGCTTTGACATTGACCATAACACGGCAATAGCTTGTAAGCACTGGTGTCTCTAGCATTCAAATATTTTTCGAATTATCTTTATTTACGAAAAGTCATTTGCGCACCTGCAAGTCATGTACACACATACACAGTGTATTGTATGTATATGTATGCATGGATAAGATTGGAATTGTTGAGTAATTTATAAATTGGCAATAAATTAACATGTTTACTTATACATTCACATATGCAAAACACATAGAAATAAATCTAAATAAATTGTTTTTGGGTTCATTTGTTTATCCAGACCTCAAATTATTTTTAGAATTTTAATTTTTGTCGATCTTTTGTTATTAAATCAGAAATAAATTGAACACAAATGTTAAAAGAATGTTAACTTATTGGTAACTTGCATTTATAGTTCAAGTCTTCTGTAAACTTTTTGCTAACATTTATATTCCTTTTTTGTCTCATGCTTATCGGACTCGCAATTTGTGGCTTGTTCGTGTTTTGATAACAATTTTATTAATCAAAATCGCAGCATACAACTTGGATTGCTAGCATGTGTTTGTTTTGTTTTCATTTATGATTTATGAATTTCGTGTGATCCATGCCACGTGCCACAAATGGCCCATAAATAAGTGGACTCACATTTGTTTAGCCAAAAACCAGCGACTTCTTTAATCTTTTTTACTAAACGTTTGTACAAAATACAATATATAAATTGTATATACATATGTATGCCCTTCACTGTAAAGGTTAATATATATAGTTATAAAACATTTGAAATGATCACGTATTCATCTGCAAGTATTACGTATGTTCTGATTGATGATTAATCTGGAAGACAATTGATGCCGCATTTCTTATCTGTACTATTGCATGATTCGGATCAACGATCGTTTATTTGGTTACAGAAACTATAGTTAATAGCGATGTCACCTCACAATGCTAGCTGTATTTTACCTTGGATTTTATCTGATCATAAAAATTAATTGACTTGTTCAAAGTCTGGTTATTAAAACGTATCAAAAAGCAAGCATCACATGATCCAAATAAATACATACCTATATATGTATATATGAATATACTATGTATTATTTAATGTTGAAGCAGTCGCGCCCCCAAATGATTATATATATTTGTATGGATTGATGTACACATACAAATACCAATGCATAAAGTCTTATGAGAACAGCTGATTGTGGACCCGTAGATCACGAAACATCGCGTGATTTCTCTAACAATTGTTATCAGACTGTAACCGTCTGTAATATATTGAAAAGCCATGTTCACCTCATCAAATGCATTTAGCTGTAAAAGGCTTAATTGAATAACACACACATATGTATGTAAATTACTGCAAAATTGCAGTAGCTTGATTTTGCAACGAACTGTCGACCCCTGTGTATAGCTAATTGAAACTTTACCTTGAAAAAGAAACGTTTCCGATTGTTGTTATTTAGCTACCGCTTAATAATTTTGTATATTTTTGGCAACACCGATACACGCGCACACAGACTCTGACACAAACACCACGCACTGTTTGAAACACACGCGAGAGAAACACACAACTTCAGCGCGTCATTACCACAACGAATAGCGAAAACTGGTCGGTCTGGTAATGGGTATTTGCCGGGCTTTCTTACTCTCTTCTTGTCTGCACTGGAGGCAGGCACACAGCACGACGACTTTGTCGTTTGAGCACTGAAATCGTACTGATCGTCAGTTGCTGCCAGCTGTCCACATATGCATAGGTATTAATATGAGTGTGTGAGTGGACGATCGACCGGCCAGTGAGCTTCGGCTATCGCGCTAGACGACGAAACCATAACTACTCTCACATGGTACTCTGCATAAATGTTTGGCTTGAATTTTTGCTTTATCGCCGCTTAAGTGACAGCGCGGTCAAGGCGAGTGTTTCGGAAATGTTTCACAAGCGTGATGGGATCTCGGGGCTTTAGTTAGTCAGTTGTCAGACACTCTACAGTTCAAACCATCAAGTGTCACTGGGAGAAGAGAGAGCGTCTAAGCAAGAGAGTGATAAATAGGGAGAGTGTGTGAGACTAAGCAAACATAAATTGGTGAGAGCTTTTTCATTATAACCTTCGTCCGCTCACAGTTTATTTGTTTGCTCAATTCGAGTACGTACATGTGTACAAGTATTTGTGTTTCCATAATACAACTACAATGTTTAGGGTATTATACACTATCTGTCCTGTAATCGGTCCACAACGGTACAAATTGCTGCCGATTTGTACACTGCACAAAATTGTAACATACATCATAATACCATATGTACAAATGTACATATACATATGTGTGTGTATGTGTGTTGAATGTTTTTATATCGTATCGTTTCGTTCTTGACTGACCTTTGCTGTTTAATAATACTCTGTATCCATGAAATGGATAAAAAGGGTATATTGTGGTTAACCGACATTTATTTTAAATACATTATTATTATTTTTGTCTATATTAAAATTTCTGGAGACCGCAAAATATATTTGAATTTTTGATACTTTCAACCGAGTCTTCTAAAATAAATTTATTTTAGTTATGATATTTAGAGTTATTTGGTAACAGCGTACTCTTAAATGTTACCAGGGTATCTGATAGTCGCGAGCAATCAACCAAAGAGCGGCAAGTTCTTATTATTTTTTTGGACCTACTGAAATTATGTATTTGAAGTGCCCTTTATATAACTAACCAAAACTTTTGCCACCGTCGATCGACTTGTGCATAGCAACCACAATATAAAAAATGTTTATTAGTCATTAATCAGGCGGCAGATTCTGGAATGTACATATTTTTAATGAGTTCGTTTCAATTTGAAATTAATGCCTATTGCCGCCATTAATTTTAATTAGTAAGCTCGTAATTTAAACTGCGATTGTTGCAAGTTGCAATGTTCTTATTCGGTCGCAATGCACATTGAGAGTCAAGGTTTAATTAGAGTGTTGACTTCGTTTATTTGCAATTAGTATGCTCCGTAAATATAAACAATTTCAGCTTTTAGAATTCGATAACAATTCTAAAGATTACGCTTAACGAAAATTGTTGCTAAGGCAGAGATTAGAAGTGGATATTGCCCGCTAGATAATTCCAAAAGCAAATTGCAATTCTGTGTTATTTTTATTATTTGCATGCTTAAAATAAACTGGCGAAAACACGTTTATCATTTGCGTTCAATCTCATTAGATTCTCTATTGTATATATTAAGTTATATTCAAAATATTTACATTAGCCATAAAAGCTCATAACGTGTGAAAGCTTCAACGAGAGCTTTTCGAAAGGTATGTGTATGCTGCCCAGCACCGAGTTGAAATTGACATTTGTCGTCGGCACATCCAACGGCCCATTAGCTCAGCTGGTTAGAGCGTCGTGCTAATAACGCGAAGGTCGCGGGTTCGATCCCCTCATGGGCCAAGACTTCTTTTTTTTGCCTCTTTTAAGTTTTTTTAATTTTTGTAAAAAATTGCTTTTCTTGTAATAAATTATGTTGAGTATATACACTTCATTTTCATTGATTGCTGGGTTATTGGCCACGTGTGGCGTTGACAGCCATGATGAAGTGACAAAATTAATATGAAAATATTCACCATTCCAGTGAACCAAAGTAAATAAATTAAATGAAAAAAAGAAGTCAATAGTCTGGATCGTCGCCGCCGGTCAAATGAAGTGTCCTGAACTTGGGACAGCTGCACGTGACCCGGCACGGCTGAAGGCTGTCAGCAACGCAGAATATTGCGCTGCTAATTAATTGAATACATTTTATGGCATTTATAAATTGACTAAACGTATTCACTTCACTTATTTCTTTTTGTTTACATTGCAGCGCGTTTTTCATACGATTTGTCAACATTATGGCCGCCTCAGTGCTACTCGCCTGTGGATTGAACGAACAGAAGTTACCCGGATTCGTGCACATCAGTGAGGAATCCAATGTGGATGGCAGTTTTCTGATTAGCTGCATTCTGGGACAACGTCTTCGCATTTCAAATGCTGGCACGTTGCTCATCTGCTTGCAGCATCATTACCAGCATTATTTCAATGCTGGAATGCGACTTGGATACAATTCGAACATCTTTCTTGGCAAGACACTGAATGTCATCGATGTACTGAGCGATATGGCCGAACAGGGCCTCGACTGCAAATGGCTACGTTCGTCGGATGAATTGACTCTAACGGAGCAACTAGTTGAGGATATACGGACTCAATTGGCCAACAATTACGCCAATCGCAGCAGTTACACTATACTGATTGACAATCTGTCAATACTTTTCAACTTAGGTGCCAGCAAGTCGCATGTGCAACAATTTTGCCAGGCTCTGGCAGCTCTTGCCAAGGAGCATGAAAACCTTACGGTCATCACGAAGCTAAGCAACAGCGATATCCACCAGCTGACGGACGACAATGTGGCCAAATTGGGGCATGTGCGGATCCAGGTGCTGCGTTTAAAGAGCGGCGTCTTCCGTGAGGTCGATGGCAAGCTGCTCATCGAAAGGGTTCTCGAAGAGGGCAGCTATGCGTGCGAGCAGTCACGCAAGGAGGTCCTTTACAAGGTCAACGATCGCAATGTCAAGATATTTAATCCTGGCGAAATTGGAGTAAAAGTTTAAATTGTCACTCGATTGCTTTACTTATGTACGAAATTTATTAAAGCCATTTTTATATTCATACGCGTACTCGACAAATTATTTCACGGATTTCTTAAGTCTGGAGCCGAATTCGTTGAAATTTCCAATTTCTAACCCTTGTCCACTCGCCTGTCAGTGTCTATCGAATGTCATGTGCCAATAACATCTGCTGTTTGTTAGTTTCTCCGTCTTTTCTAATTGCGTTGTCCTTTTCGTTGTTTTCACATCTGTTGACGTCACGCCAGCTGGCCGTATTGATGAACAAATAATGATGAATTCATGTCTGGTCATGACTTTACAGCACTAGAAGCAGGAGCCCAACCAAAGTAAACCAAAGCATCGTCCTGCAAAGTTCAAATGTCCTTTAGACTCAGCGACCGCACACTAAATGAACGATATTGGAAAGGGTGAAGACTGGGGGCATCAATTTTATCATAGCCCATAAAAAAGGGCATATCGTATATTAGAAAAAACTGTCCACAGGCTGAACGTCATTATCTTGTCTGCGCAAATCGTTAATTTCCAATAAGAGTATGCAAAACATTGGCATTTTTAAACAGTTCGCAAATGATCCATACACAAGTAAATGTACATTCTTTAAAGCATTTATTTAACATATTTGTAATAAAATTGTATATTCAAATTTGATAGATATTGCAGCCTTGACCTCGAAGTGAGCTCAATTTCAAAAGAAAATTATTTGAATCTTCAATCTTATAGAAAGAATAGTTTTGCAACGGTATTTACGCGTTGTTTCGTTGTTAAGATGAAGAACAGTTAATATTTTGTCTGCTTGTGTCTTCAGAAGTTAAAGCAATGTTTTAAGGAACTCCTATGATTTTTTGCTCCATCGTTCGCTAAGTGAATAAATTGAAAGTTAAAGCAAAACTTGTTCCAAGCAATTTTCCACTCAACTCACCTGAGCGCCCACATAACTATTTGTATTTGATTAAAAAATATGCTTAAAACATGGCTTCCACGAACGGAAACTTGTACCAATTGAAAATGGGTACAAGCCAAAGGAAGTACTCTAAGTGGAGTGAACGTTCAACGGAAGTTGGCTATGTGTGTATATGTTTGTACAATGTACATGCATAAGATGGTTTTTAGGCCAGTTTACTTCCGCTTCAGTGCCACATCAAAGGCGAAACATGCACATAATCGTATTTTTATTTATGCCATGCTAATAAATTCGTGGATGGAGATAAAGATCCCGAGAAGTTGCCACTTTGATATGGCTTAAAAAGAGACATCGAGACAGAAACGAGTAGCTTACAATTTGTGTTGGTTCGCTAGCCAAGTTAATGGAAGCTTCGGACCAATTTCATATGCGTGTGGACGATTTTGTTGCATACTGAAAAATATTTATGCCCGATTCGGATGCAACACACACCCACACACAGACTGACAAAATCTGTGACAATGGCATCATCATCTTGCAACAAAAAAACAGCGCATGCCACAATTTATTCACAGTATGTAGGCCGAAAATGGACGCAGCGCTCATAAAGTTGACTCGCCTGGCTGCCCTTTCATCAATGATAATAACGGCATATTAGTGCGGTCCAGGCTCGGATTTTTGGATAGCAACGAGTACAATGACCAAGCAAACGAAGCTCTTAAAATCATACATACGCACACACCCTACAACACACACACACTTATCCTTATACTTGCACACATTGAACAAACACCATAATTTTTTAAGGTTCTTTCGTATGTTGTTTTTGTTACTTGACAGCTGATAGTCTCTTCATATCATATCTTTCGATTTTTATCGCCATGGCGTCGCTTGTGTTGCCATCATATTTGTCACACACTCGCACTCACACACACCCATACACGCATATATTCATATCCGTCTGTTTTTTCTTGTCATCAAAACATGGCGTATGCGTAATACTTATTTAACTGTCGCGATTTCGGTTTAAAGTCTTGCTTGGCTAAAAGGTTTTTGAGTTAGCTGCTTACACGCCAAGTTTATTTATTTGTTTTGCGACTTCTATTGCTTAAGCTAAAAAGGGTTCTGAATTGTGCTTAAGCATGCTGCTAAATGGAAGGATAAACAACAGACTGGAGTAAGAGTTTTCAAGACATTAAACCACCCAAGTTCATGAGTGTTTCAAATAAATTTCGAATTTGCAATATTAAAGCGATTTAAAGTCGATTTAAAATTTATGTATTTAGAGTGATGTCAATGTATATGTATATGTGATACGTGTACATATTCTTAAAGATTTTTCTCCTTTGGGAATACATATTTATAAAGTGAATAAAATAAAAATGTAAATGTTGAAATATTAAATTCAATTAAATGCTAATCAAAATTTGCTAAAGTGATGTGGTAAAAACATAAGTAAATTGATAAAAAGGACCAGAAACTTAATTTAAATGTATACATAAAAATGATTGTATATTTTTGGGTTGCATAATAAACGATATTTCCTAAACGACATCTAAATCAAGGTCTTAATAATTTATTTGGAATTCATAGAGCTGAAAATCCCTAAAAATTATAAACTTTGAATTTATTCAAGTTGGTGATAGAATTCCATTTCCATTCTGCCATGTGTTGAATTAAATTTTTCGTCACGCTTTCTATCTTTATGTTACACTTTTTTCTTTCTTTCTATAATTAAGTTTGTTACACAAATTTGCACATGTAGATAGGGAGAAACTTTTAGGGAAGTGAAAATGTGCAATTGCCGAGCACCCTTGACAAATTTAAGAGCAGCTAATGAACATTTCGTCGACATCTTTATATCGTAACCTTTCGTTTTATGGTTCCGGTAAAAAATTAGCAAACCATTTGGTAACTGGCGTATTTAAAATTGTGCATTCAAATGGGTCGCGAAAACATTTCCTAGAAGACAAATTTAAATTGAATTTCATTTGGGGTAATGGTTACTCAATTTTGGGTATTTTGCAGAAGAAGCACATAATTTGTTTTCATTAGGATAAATAATTCGAAATTGTGAGTACGAACGACAACTTCTATTAGCAGGCGAGCAGTTGAGCAGTTGAGCAACCGCAACAGATAAACCCAAAAAGCATTCAAATTGATTACGTTGCGTATACGCAACATTTGACACCCGACCGCCTCGCAGTTTATGGTTTTCCAATTCAGATGCTTCAACCTTGAGCGGCACTTTCCTATGAATTTTTCAGTGAGGGTGGGTAAAACGCTTAACAATCTCTTTGCCAATTTTTTGGAAATGTGAGTCGCGGCTTTAACATTGTCTGTGGGCGTATTTTTGGTTGGCAACTCGTTTAGTTGAAGTGCTGTTGCTGCTGCTCTTATTTCACACCTACGTGAAGGCCTAAATTAAATTTCGACTTAATAGCGTGACAATCCTTAAGAGTGAAGAGACAAACGCAGAGATATTGTCTAGTTTGTTGGGATAATTTCAATACAAGTGACAGCTTGTTTCTGGATCGATATCCAGGCCATAAAATGGGATTCAAAATGATGAACACAATGTGGATGCGTTAACATTGTACCCGCTCGTTTACAGCAAATTGCATTAAAGTGTTGTTGTTTTCTACTATACTTTGCTTTATTTGCTAGAATACTTTTTTATTTCTTTGCCATAAAGATGACCAGATATTTGTTGTCGTCATCTGATTACATGCAAAAAGTTAAGGGCAAGTGGCAATGGGATCAGGACGTGCCAAGTGTTTGGAATGTTGTGTATAGAATTTATTGTTAAAGATACGAGGATGAACAGAAGTATTGACTGGGTGTCCTTGGCTCATTGAAATGCATAAATGTAGAAATGGTGTGCATCCCAATGTCTAACCCAAAGTCAAAGTAAAGATTCTATTGATGGCACGAGTCCTCGAGTCATTTCTTTCCGAAAAAAAACTGTAAATACATATTATTGCAGTCGAGTAAAGGAATGCCTAAATTTAAAGACTAGTTCACTAAATAGAACAATCAAAAGTCTTAAAGTTTAAAACTACACTTTGAAAGTAAATTTAAAAAGCCATCCTGTATGTTGTGAGCAAGAAATTGTTTTCTACACCCACATTATAATCCACTTCATTTTTCCAAAGGTCAAGTGTAATAAACTCTTTTTGACTTTCGATTTATTTTTAATTTAGAAAGAAGTATCTCAAGAGTACAATCTTGAAACGTTTTCGATTGTGTCTGCCCAAACAATTCGAATTAAATGCCAGTTGAAGATTTCAGTTCTTAGTATTGGCCAAGTAGGCGTTGACTTATGCTAATGATTAAGGCTTATTCAAAGATTTGCAGTTGATAATGACCAGTTCAAAATATGCGCCAAATAATACGTTTAATTACACGTCCAGCTCTCATTATTTCTTTCTCTCATTCTCATTCTGTGTCTTCCATTTATATTCTCACTAATTTGCCTTCTGCTGACACTGCTAGCCAAGTTTATAGCTGTAATTTTGCTAAAAACTTTGCCATTGCAGTAAATTTTCGCTCATAGAGCTCTTGGCTCTGTGAACAAGATATGGGCGTTGAATTAACTTGAAGGAACAAGAAGCACTGCTCTTGGCTCTTGCCAAAGGGCAAAGAGCAACAATGTGGTAGTGACAACAAAACATCAACACATGTGGCTGAAAGTAAACATTGCCACACAAGCAGAAAATACGCCCATTCTTCAAGGCTCCATTTGTGTTGAACGTACTATATCGTGTTGCACTTCGTGAGGCAAGGACGAGCACGATCCATAAGCATATCACTGTATTTAGTAATTGACTGTAGAAATAATACAATACCAGAAAGGTGATTTCTAAAAGGAAATGCAAATCATTATCTAAAATATTAGAATCAATTTATTCGCTTTCATCAAAGTCGTGAGTGTTCGAGTCGAGGTAATTTAACACGTGTTTATCTCTAAATGAACTCATATTTATATTTACACATTGTAAATATACTGTAAGAGGTCTCGTGTTTTGTGTTTGCCTTGACTGAAACGTACTCACTTTCCTGAAGAACACTCCATGTTTGGTTCTTGCCACAAAGCATAATGGAACGCATTAAAACAGATTAAAGCCAACAGGTGGCAAAATGGTAGGTTTTCTGAATTGTGGCCCTTATCACCCATTATTTTATGTGGTAAAGCGAAGCCACAGCAAAAGAAAATTAAAGCTTAAACTCAAACATTGAGGAAGGTCTTCCAGGTACGTGTATTGGCCTCAAGCTGTTGTTTAGACTAATTTTAATTATTTCTGGCAGAAATTGGCTACAGTTTTCATTAGGCCAATGCCAAAGTAGCAACACGAGCTTGGCAAGCAAACAAGCACACACACAATCACACGCACACACACTCTGTCCAAATGAAAGTCGAAGATTCTCAGGACAATTTATTTAATGAAATCATCAAATTATACAAAATGTGCCGTCAAAATGTGACTACCAAGCAACTTGTTGTCTTTGTTACTGCTACAGTTGTTACTTTAGCTGGCGTTGTTGTTGTTGTTGTTAGACCACATGAAATATAAAACCACAAACTCAACACGCCCCATCGGCCGCCTTAGCATAAACACTAGCACGTGCACACAGAAACAGGCACACACACACACACTCGCACACACACACCACAAATAAACACACTCGCACACAGCTGAAATAATTGCCGAATTCTGAGACATAACTTAACCGAGAAGTTCAACTGAACTGGCTAAGACCTCGTCTCGTCTCCAGTCTTGCAAAATTCCTTGACGCAAAGCAAAAACACGAGTGTGATTGATTGTAAAATACCCTGGTATTCTAAGTACTTTCACTTTCTGGCCAATCCAGCCAATCATAAATCAAAAAACCCTCGAAATATTGAATGTCTTGTAAGTTCACAAGTATCTTTGGATTCAACTCTTATATTTTCTCGAGCTGGTTAGATTTCGTCTTTCTTAACAATATTGCTCATAGCAATATTCATAAAACTATTGAAACTGGTATGCTTTCAACTAGAAAATGACATGTCTTAACTGTCTACACCTATTGACGTATACTTGATATTTTACGAAAATTGTCTCCTTACATGGTATAGTAAATATACCCTTTCTAATCACTTTAGTAAGCAAAGGGTGAGTGAGTGTAATGAAACGTTTTGTGGCTCTGTTTTGGAATTAATCACGACATTTTCAGTCGTATTTTAAGCAGCTTGAGGTTTGTGTTACTTGGTTTTTTTTTTGGTGTTTAGCATTGCCAATACTCGTATATATTTCTGGCCAGCAAACTTTTTCAATTAACACGAAATTATGTAAATTTTGTGGATGCCAGGGACCTGCGGCTGGTACTTTGTGCACCCTCCGAAGTTGCCGGACTCCAGTTGCCCGGCGACGGCATTGGTGAGAAGTGTCAAAGTTTACGTTCTGTAACCATAAAAAGTAAATTCTGGAAGTTGTGTTTAAGCATTAAGCTGTTTATTTAGCTCCCACATAAAGTTCAAATTACAAGAGCGGGTTGATCTTTTAGTGATATTTCTATGCTGGATTATGCGAATACTTTTTAGTCCCTCTTTTTTTTGGGTCTTTAGAAGTTTCTTTAAGCATCCATTCTTAGCACATTTACAAATTTAGTTAATTGAATTCCTTGTATTTCGTAAGTTTAAGGTACTTAAAGAGTCACCCTCTCAATTTTGAAATAACTGTGCGCAGTAACTAGTACAACGGAAGATAGAGTCGACTGTTCATTTGGCGCATGCCACAAGTGCCAGAAGATGCAATAAATTCAGTGAAATATACATAAAAGACGCACACTTTTCCAATTTCCCGCGTACGTTTCGTTTTTCCTGGGAAACATAGAATCGCAGACACTATATTGGCTTCCCTTCCATTTCGACCCGCCTGTTGCAATTGCCAACGTAGTTGCCCATTCATCAGACTACGACCTCCAATTGTCTTGGCAAGCGCGTATCTTCGTGGCTGGTGCTGTGGCACCTTCCACATTACTACCGTACTAATTTACAAACTTTGTATTGTTTCAGCAGCAAGCGTGTATGCTACTTATGTGGCTAACAATGAAACGCTTGATGAACAGACGAAGAACCATCCTCATTTGAATACCTGCCTTGACGAGCTTGAAATGCAATTAAACCATTCTGCCATTCTACTATTAGTCATGACATCTGCTCCTCCAGAATCACAAATCCCGTCATAATTTAATGATTTAATTGCTGACGGCGAGATAGAATGATATACTTTTCCTGATATACCAGTAATATATAAAAGTCTAATTTTTTATATAAACAAGACATTCAACACCCTATCCACAAAGCAAACCTTTGGACATAACTTCAAATCAACTCGTGGTGTTAAATCAACACTTTCAATTCGATTCAGAAAAGTTTCATTTTATTGTAAAAAATTATGCCAAAAGCGACGAAAGAATTGACTTATACTACAAAGTTCTCAGCCCAAAGGATTACCAAGTAAAAACTTGCATAACTTTGCCAATAGCAAACCGAATTCAGTTTAGAATGTCATTTTGATCTATAGGTTAATTCGTTTTCTAAAATATTTTCTTTTCGTGTTTTTGGGAATCATAGTTAAGGTGTCCCCCACTTGAATTTCTTGGAAGAATATTTTTCATCAAATCGTTAAATTCTTGAGTTTTACGTGGTGCTCAAATAAGTATAAGAACCATTCTTTATAATCACTCGATTCTAGTTTATTTATTTGCAAAAAAATCATACCCAAAGTGACAAAAATGTTGACTTGTACTATAAAGTTCCCAGTTGTATAACTTTGCCAATACCAAACCAAGTTAAATTTGGAATGCCATTTTGATCTCAAAATTGATTAAAATAGCGCGTTTTAAATTGTTGTTTTATCTTAACATATTTGGGAGACACTTTAAATTTAGATATATATTTTTAGCATGAGCTTATATCATTCAAAGTCCACTTGAATATCCTTTAAATAATCATTTATAAGTTCAGCTTAAATTTCAATATTATTTTAAGTAATTTAAGAAAATGTAGTATATTTTTTTAAGATTGGACAATAGGCCAAGTTAATGAAGTTGAGTGGAATGTCGAAATGTCTTTTCTAGCGCATAAATCAAGATGGGGATTGTGTGAGAACATTTGTATTTTCAATTGATTCACTGTTGATGTTGACTATTTATTATTTTCCTTTCATTTGCGCATTTTGCCTGTATTGTAGCGAGTCTATCTGTGTTGCTTGTGTACTTGTAAGTTATGCTCAATGTCCTTGTTGTTTTAATTTTCATTTACCGTTTTGCCGCCTCGATAAATATTGCATAATGCGCAGAAAGTATAGCATACTTTGAGGCGTTCGCTTTTTGCGCTGTTGTTTAGCTTGTTAAGCATTGATTTATGCATTAAGTGTGAGTATTTTAAATGTGGGCGTAGACATGGTAGTGAGCTATTTATGTGGCAGTTGCCTCGTTTTTGCCTGCACTTGATTTGTGGCCCGCTGGACGACGTCCACAACGACAACGACAACGGCACGGAGTTTTGCCTGCTGATGAAAAGGTCACATGACATATGGGACCTTTAACTTTTCACCCCAAAGTCAGTAGTTTGATATATTTATTTTTATATAATTCTATTAAAAGAGTAACTGAAATAAGAACAAAATCACTTTAAATATTGTCGTCGCTGTCGAGAAGCCTGATTTGTGTGCTGTCTTCTCGCGGGAGGAATGTGATAAATTTAATGGGACTTACGTCCAAATTGAGTCTTGCTTTTTCATGTTGCATTGCATATCGCTTAAGCTGAAACGGATGCTGCTTTCCTTCATTTCTTTCTCCTGCTGTTGTTGTCTGGATTTGCCGCTCCAATGCACAAATAAACATACAGACGACAGCTTCGACTTCAGCCCCAGTGCGCACCCAAATCATTTCAATTAGCGTCGACTTAGTTACATGTAAATATGGGGCACAAGGCTAAACTAAATGTTTCTTAAGGATTACAATTTAACGAAACTTCAGACTGACTGGAGCCGAAAATTGCGTTTCCTTTGTGCCACATGCTGCTCCAGTAGACCGTAAGATACGTGCCCAATAGCCCTATAATGTAAACGTTGCAAGTCACGGGACATGTCAGCAAGCAACGAACAACTAACAACTAACAGCTAACAGCAACCAGCTAACTGCTAACGGCCAACGGCTAACATCAACCAGCTAACAGATGGTTGTGCATTCTTTGCGTGTGTTTCGATGTCTTCTTTGTGTGTCATTTGTAAAACGGATGTTTCCCACATGTCCTGGAATGTGATACACGGACACACAAGTCCTTTTTAACGAGCGACCGAGACCCAAGTCCGAGTCTGGCTTAAAGTTATTAGCCTTTTTTTCTCCTCTTCAAGCTCGTTTGCCATTCGAAATAACTGAAATTCTCTGCTGCATTTCCAATTGTTGGACATTTAATATGTGTGGTTTTGCTGAAATGAAATTTATTCAGAATCCCGTCACAACAAAAGCATCTGCCATCTAACCGCGACCTGCCAAATTGCGGATATTAAGTCAATTTCTTTAGTTGGATGTTACAAATTATGTTAATATGTGGTTGACAAATCCTGAGCCTCAGTTCACTATGCATAACATTCTCCACATTCACTGATTCCATTGGCAACTATGTATTATCGATAGAATCCGAATTCCGTAACATCTGCATCGATTGAATTGTTTGAATTTCTGTTTCTGTTTTAGTTTTTAAATTTTCTTAAAAATTTATACTTTTCTATATTCAAATTCTAATACAATAAAATATTCTTTGTTTATTTTCTTAAGGAGTTTCACTTCACTTACCCATTAGACCTTTGAACCTGTACACAATTCGAGAGTTAAACAACTTAAAATATTAGATTTTTTTTTTATTTTTTAATATGAGTTCCCGTCTAACAGATACGAGAAAGTATAGTTTATTATGTTTCTGAAACTTTTTGAGTTCCAAGCTGTACTCTTTTGTATTTTTTTGTCATATCTTTTTTAAATTCAATCTAATTTTAAACTTTCTTTAAGCATTTATCCCTATATTCTGTTTAAATAAGTAAATTATGAATCATAAATTATTCTATCTCTTTAAAGATTCGTACCTTAATTCTTTACCTTTTACTTTAACTTTTAAAATTAGCTGGAGTGTGTGCATGTTACGTTGTTTTTAAAAACATATAAATTTCATTTTATAGAATTTAATTAAATGCACATTAAATGTCACACGATAATTATTTATTATTGAATAAGTTTCTATAATTAGTGTGTCATTTTATCTCATTAAAATCCGCTGTCAACGAAAAAATGTCTGAAACCGGATGTTAAAATATTCAGAATGACTTTGTTTTCAATTAAGTATGTTAAATGAATATGACTTAATTAATACAACTTTAAGGTCTGTCCATACATCAGTCGATTGAGTTACTAATGAAAAGTGACAGCCAATTATAAGCACTTGCTATATAGCCTTCTGTTATTTGTCCATTTTCTTCTGGTTGATCATTTGTCATGCAGCTGAAAATGTTTAAGCCATTCTTATTGTGATTCAACGTTTTGTTGCTGCTATTGAGCACTGAAAGTTTTGGCAGTTGCAAAACCAGTTTTAATTAACAAAACTTTCGATACACTAATTAATTGTTGGAACTGCTCCCAATGACGTTAATTAATCCCCCTGACCGGAAAGGAAAGTTGAATCGCTGCAATGGTCATTGTTATTGAGTAGAGAGTATCTTTAATAAAAGATCTCGACTAATAGACACTAGTTTATTAAGTATGAGTTTGTTTACCCGATATACTTAAAGCTATTGCATATATTATAATTCCTTTGGTTAAAGAATGATAACAGAATCATGATATTTCACTCGAGTTGCGCCCATTAAAAGGATCTGTGTAAATTTGCTTAATAAATTTCAATTGAGAGCTACGCGTTGAGAGTCAAAGGCGCAACGTTTAAGCCCGAATGGATTACAATAGACACGTTTCGAGAGGGTAACAGCCAAATAGATTTTACTACGCACTAAATACAGAGCAAGGAAACAACAACGGAAAACGCACTAATTGAAATACTTGCAACAATTTCTATGGGAATTCAAGGTTGTCTTTAAATCTAACTCGAAGGTCAAGTTGAAATCTCTATATAGTGTCTTTAAGCCCAAACAATTATTGTAAGAAGCAGTCCAAGTGTCAAACGCAAACAAAACATAAAGAGACATCAAGAGGTTTGGGGTAAGGGAATGAAGATAGCAAAGGGATTGAGAATGGGCGAAATTTCATGGGTCCTTGGACAAGACTAAGAGTTTTTATTGTGAGGCTGCAATTGGGCAAGTACGAGTATTTCAAGCTATTTTTGGCCCTTCAATTGGAAGCCAAGCTGCAGCTAATCTTTAGCTGTCTGCTTTGCGATTTGGCCCTTTTGTTTTGTTCTCTTTCTCTTTTCTCTCTTTTTCTCTTCTTCTCTGGTATCAGCTACAGCTTCAAGTACTCGAGTACAACGAGTTTGGGTGTCATAAAACAAACACTTTTAGTTTGTTGAACTGTGACCGAGGCTGCGTTTAATTTGTTGTCAACAATTTTGAGGCGGTCGCAACGACAAATTTGAGATGCCAGCTGCCAACTGATTTACAAAATTTTCGATTTTAAATTTAAAGCAGCATTGCTATGTGTGTCTTTCAGTTGAGTTGAACTCAAACATTTCATCTGAATTCTGTTTGTGGATTCATAAACAAATAACCGCAGTTTTTTGGCTTTGCTTCAAACTTTTCGATTGCATTTTAATTGAATTTTTCGGCAAAAACGCAGCAAAGTATGCTACAAATTCTGTTACCTGTCAAGTGTGCACTTTGATTCAATAAAATCAGAA
Organism: Drosophila putrida; assembly: GCA_037043535.1. NCBI lineage: Eukaryota > Metazoa > Arthropoda > Insecta > Diptera > Drosophilidae > Drosophila > Drosophila putrida. The sequence continues at coordinate 182,108 of JBAMBI010000390.1, read as the reverse complement.
TATTTCCAGCCGACAGATGGTCATAAATTACAGGCTAAACCAAAAACCATATATAAACATACGTATATGAACGTTTATAAATATTGCAAGGCTATGCGAAGACACAGAGTTGACCTCAAGTCAATGACAACAACACAACAAAAAGTGAAATCAATGAACCCCAAACTAAGTATTTATCTTTCCAAATATGCGTAGGTTTAACTAAATACAGCGAAGATAACGACCACACAATTGTTGACTAACTTTAATTAAAAAGAGTTTCAATTTAAGTGCTGTGTAAATTTTTAATTGCCTCTTTACTGTCAAGTACTTATGCAATTTCAATTTGTTAAGGCCCTTTAATGGGTTACCATATCATGGGATATATGAACTTGCATGAAAACTTCAAAGCATCTCATGTGGTTGATGCTGCCCGCTCGTTAGAAGCAGACAAAACCATCATCAAAAAAAGGAAAATAACCAACTGGATGTGGGTTTAAAATCTGAACATCTCAACTAACTCGCTTGTGATATAAAACTATCTGGCATGCCACTCATACTTTTATTTAATGTTTTTTTCTCTCATTTCTACAGACGACAATGGAAAATTGAATGGGAATGTGACTCTGGATAATAAACTAAAACTGTCTGCGCATCATTTTTAGCACAGACTAAAAATTTACTCTATAAAAAGTTTATGTTCAACTTGTAGAACCCTCAAATTAGGGTAGCAAATTTATGAGTTTAACTGATTTTGATTGATCAGTTTTGGGTTATTAAACGACATCTCACTCGAAACTGTTGCTAAATGACGAATGAGTTTCCGAAATAGCTCTTTTGCTAACCAATCTTCTTTCATGTGGCATACACTGCGTATGGTTAATCTCACATGTGTATCTTGAATCTCTCAAAGCAATTTAATGGAAATATTGTGTTACCAGAGCATGTTTTATAGTGTGAGTTGCTTTTAAATTCGTTTTACTCGTATATGTATGCTCTAAATGGTTTTGTTAGCCAACGGCAAAGTTGCAATCTAAAAAAGTTTGGATTATTATGTGCATTTTTATGCAATTAAGCTTCTTTTCAAATGAAAAACAATATATTTTTAAATGGTTTAAATTGTTGCTGTACTTATGTATATATTTTTACTGACCAAAACAGAAAGCTAAAACTTTTTAGAGTAGCTTAAACTATTTTTAAAATACTTATTTAGTGAATGTTTTTCATTATTAGGTTATTTTTAGTTCAGGAATCATTGTAAAGCTTCTCCTGAACAAATGCCTCTGCTTGAATGCACTTCATGGCCAGAATTTGCCGAGAAATCCTGAAGGCTTGGCATAGTGTAAATTGAAATGGCTAAGCCAGATGCAAAATGCTACAAATTCCTTCCATCTGGCATACTGTACACAATGCTCCTTTTACTTGGCACAAAGTAAAATCCACGCTGAAGGAGCTGACAGATGTTGAGTGTACGTGGAACGAGGATAAAAAAGTCGTAAGGCTGTAAAAAAAAGAAACATTGTTCGTTGCCAGTTTTAGCCTGGCTTTAAATGCAGATGACTTGACACGGTCTTGGCAAACAGCCCCAGAAAAGAACGATTTTTGTTTATTTTGTTTCGGTGCATGTAAGTAACAATTTTTATTAGGTTTATTTACTTGTTGACTCTTAACAGTTAATTTATGTTGAAGCTTAAGTACTAGCCGGCCACTTGATGGCAAATGGTGACGAAGGCAGTTCGTCAGTTGTCTTCTAGCTACCATTTGCTTTTGCTTTTGCTTTAGGTCTGGCATAAATTGTCTGGGCCCTTGTCATTTTTATGACCATAAATATGCATGCAAATCGTGCGGGCGCACAAGTTTATTGAACCTTTATCGATTGAATAAGAAGTTTAAAAGTAATTCTATTGACTAGCTAAAAACATTGATAAATGTACTTTCGTTTATTTCTATCTATACATTTCAGTTATTCACTAACTAACTCGTTAGCTCGTAAGCCTCAGAGCTATCTTAACACTGTCCACCTGGAAGGGTTTATCACAACGATTTGGGCGTGGCATAGCCAAGTGTCCCGGCACCTGGCTCATTGTTGTTGGCCACATTACGCTTTTGGCGTTTTTTGCGCCACGGAAATTTTCGCACCTCACCCGCTGCTGCTGCTGCTGAGGTGTCACTGCTGTGGCAAGTATCCTGCTCTGGCAGACTGCAGCTGCCACTATAAGCTGCCTCATCCCGTCGACTGATGACTCGCGATAACTTCAATCGTGTCGTCTGCGGTTGTGCGCTGTCCTCTGCCGTGGACTCAGCCGAAGGTGATAACAGCAATGCGCCATTGTTGGTGGAAAGCAATGTGCATTTGCCACGCCCCACGCCCATTTCTGTGTTGGACACTTGTGATTGCAACAATCGATGTGGCACAGCACAGCCAGGAGTTGCCGCATACAAATCGTGTTTGCGTAGACGCCTTCCTCCTGGACCTGCACTTGCACCAATTCCCGTCTGACCAGTGCTGTTAATTGTTGTGGTTGTAGTATTGGTACGAATACTGTCCTGCAGCGACAACTGATGATTGGCATCGCGACAACGGAACTGTACCACACGATACGATCCATAGGGTTCCAATGCATTGTTGTTGACACTACAACTAGCGGGTTGAAGTCTCATCGAACCCTGGAGTCGCATCAATGCACTGTAGTTATGCTGGTGGTGATATTGACTCCGTTGATGATTTCTTGCCAAACCAAACTGACGTGTCAATGTGATCTGTGAAAAGGAAAATGTCTTACCTGAAAAGGAAAGAAATACAATTCTTGTCAGGGACATACCTTAAAAGCCTCGCGAAACTTGTGACTCATGATGTTGTAGAGCAAAGGATTGATGCAGGTGGACAGGAAATAGAGTACACCAGAGGTGTAGTCGAGTATGCGAAAGTAATCGTTGAAGGATTCCTGGCAACGGCAGACATTAATCAGCGAGAGGCCATAGACTGCCATCAGCCGTTGGGCATGAAAGGGCGCCCAGCAGAGGAAGAAGGCAACGGCTACAGCTACTGCAAATAGAGGGGGTTCAAAGTTCACAGCGTTACAAATGTCAACTTCTACAAGTACTTTAAGTATCATCATCATATGGGGAGAGCTAACTGATTAATAGACACAAGCCTGACATAATTTAAGAGGCGTGCAGCCCACATGGCGTATACGCGTCATTGCCCCAAAGTTTTCACATTTAAGAAATGAGTCGCACTTCCTTTTGATGTGTGTACGAGTGTCAGTGGGTGTGTAAGGGTGTTGACGTTATATTTTCAAAGTGTGCGCCTTTTAAGAGAAAGTTTGACTGCGTGCTTAGCGGTTGGTGGCTTTACTGACTGAAGACTGCAGACTACAAACTGCTGACTGAAGACTTCAATCAATCAAGGCGCCAACTCAGCTTACCTACCCAACATTCTGATGACGCGACCCTGCGCATTAACGCCCCGATTCGCATCGTAGGCTCTTCGGGGCAACGCCTGCAGTAATCGACTCCTCTTCAGCTTCATTCCAATCAGCACGTACAGCACACATATCGCAGTCATAGGTCCGCAAAAGAAGATAAATCCCGAGACGGCAAATACATGGGCGTAAAAGTCATTTTCCATCTATTAAATGGTTAGGGAGTACTTTAAGTTCATTTTATAGGCTCATCAAAATACCACAAAAAATATCAAAGACCACGCACCGTGCAGGAGTATCCCTCATCCTGGTTGACCACAGAAAACTGCATTGCCTGAGGCAGTGCTAAAAGAAACGCTGTCATCCAAATGGCAAAAATGAATTTGATGGCACGCGATAACTTTGACATGGTGTGTTGCCTGTAAATGTTGAAAAGTGTACAACTTAAGCTATAAGGATTTTACATTCTATTTAAGTTCACTTGCACTCACAGCAACATCATAAAACGCTAGGTTAAACAACTTAAGAATTGAAAGTAAATTGTTGAGGATAACAACTACATTTTACACTTAAGGAAAGCAAGTAATAATGGCCAGAAGTGCATTACTTTAATATGTATCTTAAATTTATATATACATTTAATTGTCACTTGAATAACATGTGTCAATAAATCAATCGTTTTGTAATTATTAACGTGAGTAAACAGCAAAAGTCAACAACATATCCCACAAGTTATTCCGTTTATGTGATAAATACTATTTATAAATAAATGGTTATAAAGCACAATAAAATTATTTAAATAAGCCGCGATTAAATAAATAATCATTGAAATATTCATGTATTTTTAAATGCATTTAATATTTATTTCTGTCTCATATTCACCTTTGACTATTTACCACATATGTATCTTAAATTTATATATACATTTAATAGTCACTTGAACAATTTGTGTCAATAAATCAATCGTTTTGTAATTATTAACTTGAGTAAATAAAAAAATTCAACAACTTATCCCACTAATTATTCCTTTTATGTGACTTTTAAATATAAATATTATAAATAAATAGTAACAAAGCACAAATAGTTGTTGATTCCATAAAATTATTTCAATTAGCTGTGTTTAAATAAACAATCATTAAAATATTCATGTATTTTTAAATGAATTTAATGATTATTTCCGTCTCGTATTTGCTTTGGCCATTGACATAATTTGGAAGCTCTTGCATATCGGATTTCAATGATAGTAAACAGAACTGCTTTCATGTGCGGATCATAAAACTATTTTAATTATGAGTATTGCCTTAACAACCATAAAATGAGGTAGATTAAATTTCGGTTGATTGGATAAATTATACGCACTTATTGTTATTTCGAGTACGGTATATTTTATGTACTCACCGAAATGGATGGCAAATGGCAATATATCGTTCCACGGTGAAGGCTGTGATGGTGAGGACAGTGGCATTGGCAGCCACTTCGGAGAGAACACTCTCCAGTATGCATATGCCGTCCGTGAAGGGATATGAGTTGGGACACCACAAATTGTATAGCTCCTGCGGTATGCCTAATGACGAGACCGGAAACAGCCGCAACAGCAAATCATTAAGTATACGTATAGTAAGCCGTGTGGGGGATTTTCGGCTTACCTGAGACGAGCAAAATCAAATCAGATACAGCCAAATTGAACAGATAGAAATTGGTTGCCGTATGCATAAAGTTGTTCCGAGAGATGACAATGCAGGTGATTAGATTACCCAGTACACCAGCAACAAAAATGATGGCATAGCAAACGGTCAAAATGATGAGAAGTGTTGGAGAATCATCCGAAATGGAGTCTGCAGTTACTGTTGTAGTGCCATTTGTGCTATTTGTGCTAAGCAGATTTGTTAGATTCTCGGTCGTTATGTTCAGCAGTTGAGCGAAATGTGTTAGAAATTTGTCATTGTGGAACAGCAACAGCTCCGGGCTTGGACTGGCACTGGGAAATGGATTGGGATGGGGATGGGGAGTGGGATATGGATATGGAAATGGAAATGGACTCGGACTGCCACTGAGTTCGACACCGAGTCCAAGACTGCTGCTGACACTTGCTCTGGCAGTTGGCAACGTATGAGCCATGAATGATTGATTGAACCCATCATCATCGCTGTCGGCAACAGCAACAGCAGCAGTAGCAGCGGCAGCAACAGCGACATGTGGCAACTCAACGTTTTGCAACATTCTGTCAGTTGTCAATTAATTGTGGGTGTGTGCCTTTGTGTGTGTGTGTGTGTGGCTGTCGCCTTGCAGCTCAATACTTGGCTCTTATCAATATTATTAATGTAGCTAGAGTCCTTTTTGGCCCTTTCTTGAGGCTGCTTGTTGATGTCGTTGTGGTTTTGGTTCTGCACATGGCTGATAAGCGGCCCAGACGCCAGTCCAAAATTGTTCATTCGCCTGTAAAGCAAACAACATTAAAAGTCATTAGGCTCAAATATGAATTTAAATTGAATCTTGAATGCGCAGCAGCCTAGCATAATATAATCCTCTAGTAAGTATGTCTGTCTTGTCTACAACCTGCCACAGGTGGTGGCAACAAGAAGTTAAAGCATAATAAAGAACTGTTGTGTAACTGAAGATAACAATCTACTTCATTAAGTAGTCGTAATATCCTTCTCTATAAATAGACAACATCTTGAATCCTACATCCAATTGGTTGATTGCTGGACACAAAACTTTTCATATTTATGGCACGAAGTATTGATGATTGCCAAAGGACATAACTTTGCCAAAGTAAATGCGTCATTTAAGATAATATGCGATTGAGTTCGGGTCTTAAAGCCATGGCTTAAATGCTGCCACACATCTGGAATTTTTTAGCAACTTTGATAAATGAGACTTTGAGCTCGTAATTTACTAATAATATCTTTGGCACGTTTACAATATGCATATGGTACGTAAATCTCTTAGTTGGCAGTAACAGATGTCAAAGTCTGAGTTATATACCAGCAACACCCGTAATACAAAGGCCAAGGTCTGAGTGTAGAGTGTAGAAGTAAGTTGAATTGACTTTTGGCCACATTTCACATGCACAAAACAGAATATATTCATTCCAGAGTTGCCAAGTTGCCTAACCACTTGGCATTAATCATATTTTCAGGTCGTGTGGTTTTACCCACCTGACTACATCATCCAGGGTCTTAGTAATGATAAAGGTTAATTAATGGTTTGTGGAACTATCAAGATATTTTCATATTAATACTTAAATAGCCCGTAAACTAACTGATTGTCGTAAATAGTTAATAGGGAGCAAAGCTTGAATAAGAAATGCTTTAAATCATTGAAAATTGTTTTGCTATTTTATCCCTTCACCAATTTTCCTAAAAATTCCCACAGTAGCTTGTGTTCAGATTAGAAAACCTTTTGTTGAATTAAACAACAGAGGGCATGACGAAAGTCTTAAGGGACCAGGACTGTCCAATGGTGTACCTTTTCTTAAGAATATTGTGACGTTGTTGACGGTAATAGAAGACTTAATCGAATTGCCAATTCAGGTGTGAAAGTTAACAAGCACACGCTAGGCATAAAAGACAAGACAAGTTAAGTAAATATTCTATCCAATTATTTAGCTCTTTAACTTTTAACATTTTCACTGAGATAATTTTCACTAGTCTCTTAAATTCGAATTCGAATTAATTGAATTAGAGAATCTGGAACATCACGTCAATATAAAAACAAGTAAGTTTTTATTTTAATCCTTTAATAAAGAATAAACAGAGTATCCTACTAACCGAAATAAGTTTAAGTGACAACTGTCACTATAATTTTAAATTTTCTGCGCTTTCATTTGATGTGACATCTCTTTGGTTGGTTAAGAAGAGCCGTGGGTAACTCCTTGTTTCTGTTTGCCTTTTTATCCGTTATCACAATTGCTTTGTGCTAAACTTTTTTGCATCTTTTGTGCACATAAGAATTGTCTAACAAAGGAACTTCCGCAACGTTTTTATCGCGCTTTCTCTAACGATTTACGAGCAGTTACGTTTAATTGTGTGACTTGAATTAAATTAGCCCAACACTTTTGGCACGTTTTCTGATAAATAATTACAAATTTATTCACAATTTAATTGATGATTTATATATATTTTTTAAATGTAATGAATATTTAATGGTCAGTTTAACGACCAGTTTGGTAACTCGTTGGTAGTTCTTAAAATATTTTAATCCTCGGACACGTCTGACTTGCTGTGCAGTCAATGTTAGACTGACATTCTTTGTGACCAACACTTGACAGTCGACCGTTAGTAGTTAACAGCTGTTAACAACAGCGCAGAGATATGTTATACTCACTGCATAGTGCTCTCTTTTTATATCTCTCTCTCTCTCTATCTTTCTGTCGCTTGAGGGCCTTAAGCATTTCGACATAATTTCATTCATAAATTCATGCACTTTACCTTGACTTTGACATCGAGACAGCCCATTCGTCTCACACTCGTTTGAGACTCGCACAGACATTCAACGTGCCTATAATTTGTGTCTAACATGACGTATGAGTAATGCGAAGCTGCTGCCCATAAACGGTTGGTAGTTTAATAAAACTGAATTAAATTTACTCTCAAATGAACAGTTTTTTTAGAGCCAATTCAAATGGAAAATGGCAGAAACCACTTACACTTACTTTTAATATTTATTGGCCAAGGCGCCGCCCATCAAAGTGTTCAACTAGTTTTTCTCCCTCGGACTTGGAATTGAGTACCAAGCAAAACAATCAAAACGCACGCGAAATCAAAGCACCAGTTGGCTTCTTAGTCAGGTCATAAAATACCAGCAGAAATGTGTGTTTGTTTGCTTATCTCCTACATTTTTTTCTTCCTTTTACAGGACATTGTGGTCTCCCCCGTTGTCAATGTAGAAGGACCGCATATTAATCTTTGGCTCGACCATCGGCAGATTTGTGGCATTTGTTTTTGTCAGACTCTGTGACTCGCGGATTCAATTCAAATGGTGGAAATGGTGATTTTGTGGCTTTAAAGCGGATTTTCATGTTGTTTTTCTTTTTCTTTCTTTTTTTTTGTTGTTGCTTATGGTTGAGCCTTTGGGCAACACAGCGAACATTTTGTCAACGACTCGTAATTGCTCCCTCGATTTGCTCAAGCATAAATATTAGAAAGCAAAGTTGAGACCTCCCCTTTGCTTAGACAAATTGCCTCTAGATTAATGGAGACAATTTAAAAAACAAAATTTATTAAAATTTTAAATATTCATTTCAAATTTCTATCAACAGGAAAGATTGTTAATATCAATTTATCTTTAAATTCTGAAGTCTTAAGTCTTTTTTCTTAATAACTGACTCATGTGTTTAATGTTTATCCTCACAATCTCAAGTACAAATCATTGGCAATGCATACAGCATTCAATTTCTTATTTATAGTATACAATCTGAAGGACATCTTAATGTGGCGCAAATAATCACTGACCATAATCAGTTTATGTCCTCTGTGGATTATTCATGAGATATTAAGAGGATAGCGAATGGCAAACACTTGTGGCTGCCGGGCAGCTGAAAGAGACGGACGATTTCCGGCTTTTATCCAGTTGTGACAACAAACTTAATTGCTCATACGCAACGTTGACATTGCAGGAAATTCAATTGTATTTGCCAAGCCGTTTGACAGTTGTTTGAAAGAACCAGCTGTGGCCATTAGTGGTCAGTTCAGGCAAGACAAAGCAACTGATTAGCATAATTTGACAGTCTGTCTTACTGTCTTTCGCACATGTCGGGAACCCACTGTGAGCAAATTGGACCCGGCCAATTTGCTGGCTTAAATCAAAAAGGGTCGACCACAGACTTAAAATGCTCTGCGGTTGGTCCGAGAGGCTCTTATCTTGATTTACGAGTGCAATGCGTTAAACGATAACGATAATGATTACTTGGCCACACTAGACACAGCTGTGCTTCCCTCCAAAATTCACCAGAAACGCTTTTTAAGCACTTTTAAATGTTCCCTTTTAATTTGAGCGGTATTTAATTAAAACTAATTAGACTAAATGTGAATGTCCTTGCTCGTATTCCATGCCAAAGGCGCAATGAACTTGTCAAAGTCAAACAAACATCCTTTTACTTTCCATTGAATAATTCACTGCCTTCCTATAACTCATACGACCCGTTGCACAGCCTTTATGGTTACAACGAATTTAACTTGAAGTTGCACATTCTGTGACAGGGCTTTTAAGCAAATGAAACAATAGGCCTTTGGGGTGTGCCACAATTCGTACTTTTTTTAGGAATTCAATTATGGAAAAGCCCTTGCAAGTAATGCGAAACTCAGCTGCTAATCGAAGACCACAATTAGTCAGCACTGAAACTCGCAAATGACCAACAAGGGCTGACTTACTATATTGTCCCGCGTGCGTGTGTCAATTAAATCGAAAGAAAAGCAATTTTCCAACAAAAAAAATGCCAAAAGAGTTCAATTAAAATGAGGTGCAAGGTCAGTTCAAAGCTCGGTACAAAGATGGCATTCTCTGCTGAAAAAATAAAGAATAGAAGTTGCCAGGAAATTATAATAAGACGATTATGTTGGATAAAAAATTTAAAAAAATAAACTGTGTGAAATATCTTTAAAATAAATATATAAATATACTAAAGTATTTATGAATTACATAAATAAGTTTAGTAAAATATTTGTTAATTTTTAAATAGCTCAAGGTTGTAGCAGGCAAATATCTGTATCAAATTTATCCGAAAAGCACATTGAAGCACCACTTTTCTTTATTGTCTTTTACTTTTTCGAAGAATTTTCCTGTTCTCAAGGTATTTGCAAGGCCTTTTTATTTAAGGACATGAAGTTTCCAAAAAATACTTCTTTTTTTCTTCTGAATGCTTGGTAAGCGAAACTTTTTTAATGAATATTTCACAAGACAATGGTTACCGAGAATTTTTATAATTGTCATTTAATTTAAATATTTGAAACATGTATAAATATCTTTATTTCTGGATATTGTGAGGTCAGAGATGTGTCTCCGTTGCCAGATTGATGAAAAAGTTATTATACTATATAGCAAATGTCAAAGCAAACAAGTTGGGAAGGCAAAGAGTTGCTCGAACTGCAAATGACTTTTGTCCTGACCTAACTTGGCTCGTAATAAAACTAAATGAATTGAAAACTTGCACAAAATTCGAGTTGAGTTAAGCAAAAAGGACGAAGAAACTTGAACTGAACTGAGCTGAAGGCGACTCTTTGCTGATGTCATGTTCAGTGTCCATAAAGAAAACAACCGAATTCTTATACTTTAAGTGAGGGAAAGAACAACGCTAAACGCTGAGTAAAGCAAAATTAGAAAATTGAAAATCGAAAACTGAAAACTGAAAGACAAAAAACAGAAAACAGAAAATTGACAACTGACAGCTGACAATCAGCAACAAGGCAATTTGAGTTGGTTTGGGTATGTCCTTTGGCACGTGCTGTGTGTTTGTCTTGGCATTGAAAAAGGATACGTTGATAGTCCAATGATGGTCACAAAAGATGCCATCATCTGTCAGGGAGTAGCTACATTCCCTATTTGTTTGTTTGCCAGTATGTTTATTTAGGACTTTGTTTTGATTAAGTGCCAGAAATTGTTTTGCATTATTTGCATGAAGATTGAGATATTGAATGCAGGCAATAAATTTGATTTATTTTCTTTTGGCAATCGCAGAAAATTACATTTATCTTCTTACATGCACGCCTATAGTCCAGACTTTAACTTTTATGACCCCAAAAGCTGTGTGATAGATTTGCTTGCACATGGCCATAAAACTAACGGCTAACGGCTGATGGCTAACAACAAAACACCCAGTGGACTCATAAAATCTCAACCAAACACGACTATAATAAAAAGCGAAACACGCGCCAATTTTTGTTGATCATTTAAACTGGTCAAGCTTTGAGTCAATTCCCCAGATTGTGGTCGGAATTGTGCACTTTAATTGAATTGTTCTGTATTTAATTGGACCTATGTCAACAGGCTAAGAATTGCGTTCATTAAATGGCTGAAAGGGCATCATTAGCATTGTCCTCCTTGATATGTATTTGGCTAACATATATACTCGTACTTGACGCCTCAAGCATTTTAATGTGCCACTAAATAAGATTAAATGCATGCCACAATATTAAGCATTTGCATTTTTATTTCATCTAGAGAAAGCCAAAGAGAGCGAGCGAGAAAGAGAGAAAGAGAAGGAAGGAGAGAGAGCGCCGTCGCAGAATCTCAATAAAGCAACCGGTAGTTCTTGCTGCGCTGCCTGCTGCCGACGTGGACTGCGACTGCGACGCAACTGCGACTGCTGCGTCGCTGTTATTGTGTTGGCCAATATGATACAAGCTTTTGACCAAAAATCAGTCGCTGTTATTCGGATGCTGCGGCAAGTTGTTGCCGCTTACGACCAACTCGTGGGCCGACTGCGAGTTTAACGAGTCGCTGACGAATCTTAAACGTGAATCGGTGTAAAATCCGCTACATTTGAATCGAGTAATATTTAATATACATCATATCTAAGCTGAACTAGATTAAAATAAACAACACGCGCCAAAACAATAACCACTAAGACAATAAAATTATGATATAATATCAATAAACATTTATATGATAAAGTTCATAAACCTTGTTAATAAACAATCGTAATCAAAATTTTAGCGAATTGTTACTAATAAGCAATAATCTAAATGCAATATACAAATGAGTTTCGTTTCGATTCGTTGCGAGAGAAAGAAAAAAACCCAAAAAGTGCAATGCTCGCCAAAGATCTGAAAACAATATCAAAGCAGTTCAAAGCAATAAAAACAACAAATTAAACAAAAAGAACGAAAAATGTATAAATAAAGAAAATAAACTAAATACAAAACAGAATGCATAAAAATGTGGCAGGCGGTAACATTTTATAAATATAAGTTAAACGTGTTTTAAATGCACAAAACGTTATCCAAGCAATGCTTGATTAACAAAAAGTTTAATTAATTGCCTTGAAGTGAATTTGAAAAACAACAGAATACCACAAAGGAGTTAACTTGGCTATTTCTTGCATCATCATTGTGGGATTTATATTTATTTGTGGCCAGTAGACACAGTTATACATTCATTAGGCCAAATCAGTGCAAACTTGCTGCCCACTTAAGGTCATAAAATTCTTAAGATTGAAAAAAAAACAAAAATCAATTACATATGCAAAAAGTTGCCTAATATATACACAAAAAAAAACTCAACTTTATGATCAGCGAAGATCCATAATTTATTGTGGATGCGACTGCGATTTGAATTACCATTAAAATTCCGAATCCGAATCCAATTCTCATTGGCCATCGCCCAACGCCCATCACCTGATAGTCAAAAAGACGCCAACACATACACACACATATACACCCAGAAACACACACACTAAAAGATAATAATAGTTAATGAAAACGATACAGAGCTACAGAAGAGAAACCAGTTTCACATAATAATAAAACAAAATTCGACAACATTCTTGAAACGTGAATATTTTGAATAAATATTTATAACAAGACAACGCAATATTCTTATTTATTTATAAAGTATATACTTATAATAATAATGTCATCTAAAAGCTGTTAGTCGCCTTTTTACGACAATGCTCGTCTTGAATGAATAAGTTCAAGTATATATCTGAATATTGGTAACACTTATTAGCCCCAGAGTTCAGCAGCATCTCTTTTGACCTTGGGCCGACAAAACAAACAAATTCCTTGGTAACAGCCAATGCGTATCCTGTCATGTCGTTGTTTTTGATATTACAAAGATTTCAATTAATTTCCACTTAGCAATGCAAATTAATTTCATAAGAATCTGTCAAGGACATCCAACCACCTGGCAGGTAGGCCCAACCATATTCTTAAGTGTCTGACATTGAATCTTTAGATTGACTTATGTTGAATTTTGGTAAACAGTAAGAAAGACAGAGATAAAGATAGAAGAAAATTGTCCTTTCTAATGAAATTTTGATGTGCAAACTTTGTGTATTATTGAAACATTACCGCGAAATGGTCAGAAAAGAAATTGAAAACATTTAAACTTGTAGAAGTTGAGATTTACAAATTTTGTCCTTTTTTAATATTCCCTTAGACAATCAAATGATATTTTAAACTGCGAAGATTCACTCACACAAGCACACACACAATACAACACACCAACACACACACAGACACACACACCCACATGTCAGCCGAAATGTGGGCAACAAATGTGTCTGCAAGGGGCGTTGGCATGGACACGCCACTTTTGTCAGACTTGCAGATGTTTCAAAATGAGAAATTCTTTTTGAATTTAACCCAAGTGCTAAACATATCAGCTGACAATTTAACCAGCCTGCTGCAAGGCTTGGAGCCGCAGGATCTCTTGGAGCAGGCTAAACCCGCAATGGCCATGAATATGGGCCTATTGGCCACCCTGAGTGTGGGTTATGCCCTCATCTTTGTGGCCGGCATTCTTGGAAATCTAATTACCTGCATTGTGATCTCACGCAACAATTTCATGCACACGGCCACAAATTTCTATCTATTCAATTTGGCCATCTCGGATTTGATACTTCTATGCTCGGGTAGGTGACGGAAATCTCTTCTATTGTTTGTCCATTGTCCTTAGCAGAAAACGTTTACAGGCATGCCACAGGATCTGTATAATTTGTGGCAACCCGACAACTATCCCTTCTCGGACAGCATCTGTATATTGGAGAGTGTGCTTTCCGAGACGGCGGCCAATGCCACCGTCCTCACCATCACCTCCTTCACCGTGGAACGTTATATTGCCATATGCCATCCATTTAGGTAAGTGAGTGTCTTCTAGCCTTGCCATTGACGTGATTGATGTCAATTCCCAACAGGCAACACACCATGTCGAAGCTGTCGCGTGCCATAAAATTCATCTTTGCCATTTGGATAGCCGCTCTCCTCCTGGCCCTGCCACAGGCCATTCAATTCTCGGTCGTGACACAGGGCGCAGGTTCATCGTGTACGGTAAATGTTGTTAACCCACTTAGTTTTTTGTCCTTACAGAGCAATTGTTAGAGTTGTACAACATTATTATCGAGCAAAATTATAGTTGAGATCTTGGTAGGATCCTCTGTAGTCAGTCTAGCGGAAGTTAAATACATAGCTCTTTTAAAAGAAACGGAAACGTTTGAAGCTATAGCAATGAACGGTATTTAAAATTTAGAATAGTTTTATTAAAATCAGATTATTAAACAATAATTCGGTGTATTGACTCTTTGTAAAAAAATACATTTTCTTTTCCAAATTCTCTTATGAGTGTCTGGAAGTGCAAGTTATATTTTGAAATGTACATAATACATTCAATTGATTCTTTTTTTAGAAAACTTGTTGAAATCTCGAATTCTAATAGCTATTTAATGCATTCGATGTTTTTTTAAATTTTGATAACATTTTTATTAGAACAGACACGTTTAACGTGAATACCTTTAGTAAGGATTTTTTGAACTATAAATTATTGTAAGAAACCATTTCATTTTTATAAAACACAGAGAATATTTAATTCAAAAAAAAGGGCAATATTTGCTAATACTTTTATGAACTCTCTGTAAGGGCATTAAATCCTCGGTCTATAGAAGTCTGCTAAGCAATCTTGTTATTATTTATTTATAAGCATTTTTTATATACATTTTTGACAGATGAATAATGACTTCTTTGCACATGTGTTCGCTGTTTCCGGCTTTCTGTTCTTTGGCGGACCAATGACGGCCATCTGTGTCCTCTACGTGCTGATTGGGATAAAACTAAAGAGGAGTCGAATGCTGCAGGCATTGCCGAGAAGGTCCTTCGATGTTAACCGTGGCATCAGTGCACAGACTCGTGTTATCCGCATGTTAGGTGAGTTAAAGAAGTGGGCGTGGCATAAGTGGTTGACAAGTTATCAATTTGGATACACTACACACAGTGGCTGTGGCTGTTGCCTTCTTCCTCTGTTGGGCGCCCTTTCATGCCCAACGATTGATGGCGGTTTATGGTTCGACTTTTCGCATCGAGTCTCAGCTGTTCAACGATGTCTTTAACATATTGAACTACACATCCGGTGTGCTCTACTTCCTCTCCACATGCATCAATCCCTTGTTGTATAATATCATGAGCCATAAGTTTCGCGAGGCCTTCAAGGTGAGTGTGTGTGTGTGTGACGTTCATGACCACGTGATTGATGACTGAAATCTGTTTATGCTGCAGGTCACATTGGCGCGACAGTTTAGACTGTCGGGAAAGCACCAGGGTCAAGGGTTACCACATACCTACAGTGCCCTACGACGCAATCAGACGGGTTCCATGCGTCTGCATACGGTAAATTAAACGGAATTGTAATCGAAACTCAAACACATATTGACTCCAGCAATATTCGAACCCTCTCTGCAGGACAGCGTACGTACGACGACCACGTTGACCACGTTAAATGGCAGCAGCACCAATGGAGCAGTTGGTGGGGCGTCTATTGGTGGTGGGGCACGCGGATCTCAGCGCTTGCAACGTGGCTCGTTGGGCAGCTCACATGCCACACTGCTGAGTACACAGAGCCGCAGTCGACAGGATTTGTTTGCAACACGTGTCGGGGGAGTTGAAGCGGCAGCAGTGGCCGCAGTGGCAGCAGCAGCTGTGGCACATCCGCATCCTCAGCCACATCGAACATTGCAAACACAAATATCGCAATTATCATCAGTGGGAGATGCCCATTCGCTGCTGGAGGCGGACATGCAATGGCCAGAGGAACAGTATGAGCTCTTGTCGCGGCACAAATGCCAACATCCCAGTGGGAATCTGTCTCAGCCAGCGATGGGAGCAATTGATGAGCTGAGCTGTCAGTCAAATATTCCGTTTGATGCTGGTGCTAGTGCTGGTGCTGGTGGCTTGGGTCTCTCTCGTTCACGTCTCAAGTTGACACGCATCACGCGGCAGCTGCAGCCACAACCGCAGACAGTTACTACTGAGGATGGGGCAGCAACTGTGGCAGCAGGAGCAGCATCAGCTAGGGGCGCCACAGGGAGTGGAAAAGTGCGTAAGGCAAAAGCCAAAACGCTCAAGACATCAAATACTCTTAAAGGACTAAGGGCCAAATTGAATTGGCGTGGCAGGCACAAAGACGACACCAATGGCGCCATAGACCATGGCAATAATGTTGGCCACAAGTCGCCATCAAGTGCGGTATCAACAGAACGTGCTCTTTATTGAAAGCACTTCAAGTTGGGCAAAAACAAAAAAACTAGAGAAATGGGGTTGGGGGACAGGTACATAACTGTGATAAGAGCAGCAGAAGCATCTCAAAACAATTCCAAGTTGTGGTCAATTAGTAGCCGCTTCTATTCCTAGCACATACTTATATACATATAGTACATATATTTAGTCATAAATTTTCCTGCATGTACTCCTGCATGTACACAAGTACTCCTAATGTTATTACTGATCTGCTCAAAATGTGTCTCGAATAAAGCAGAATTACTTGATTTCACTTGATTTCCATTTATTCTTGGTAATTTTTCTTCTTCCTTCTATATAGCAGTTCTTTAATAAAGTTGTCGGCCTAATGAATTCCATGTAAGTTTTAAGTACAGCACGCGCACTGTCTCTAAACCATAATCCCCGGCAATTAAGATGTCTATCGGTCGCATAAATCCCAGTTGGTCTAGACGTTGGCAACTCTCCCGTCGAGTGGCTTAAAATGTGGCTGCTGAAACAGCTAACCATCTAAATGTAAAATGCGCATCAGTCATTTGCAAATGTGTTAGTGTGAGTGAGTGAGTATCTGTGTGAGTGCATGTCTCTGCCCTTGACTAATTACAACATGTAATTAGAGAAACTCTTGCAGTGCTCGACTGGAATATATCCTCACCAGTAATACAAACACTTGCAGTTACAATTCTTTAGAAGACATTTTTTAACTTAGAAGCATTTCCATTTAATACTTGATATTTAAATTAAAAATAAAAGTTTTCTAATTTATCAACATAACTGATGGAAAAATACTCTGGATTTTAATATCACTTTTTGTTGGAGTTAGTTCAAGGATTAGACATAAATTCACATTGTTTGAACCAAGGACTCCTAAAGGAATCTTTAAGCAGTGGATAATCTTCTCGAGTCTGAAATGTTTTGATTTTATATTAAGTGTTAAAACCACAAAGCCTTTGTAAAAGTCCTTAAAATTTAGCAGTCGTATATAGAGAATTTTATTATCTTTAAAAATCAAGAAAAATGGGAAATAATTTTTTGTATACTACTAAAGCGAGCTTCAAAATAAAGCCTTTGGTTCACGGGTTGTTGAGCGTTGTTTTTCGAGCCAAACGTACATCTGTCTTTATGTTATGGATGTTCCTGATACCTGAATAATTAATAATTTTATCTGAGTAGAGTAATAACAGAGCAGAACAACTGTGAATTTAATGGTCACAAAATCAATCGACTTGGATGCGACTTTTCATTTCTTATGAGTATTATCTCAAAGATGTGATTTGAAGCATATTTTGAAATGTGCATATTTTCGTATAAGCCATAAAAGATTGTCGATTTTTAGGATACCCTGTCTAGAAATACAAAAAATCATTCTACCTGCCCAGAATTAGTATACCCATTTAAAAAATTTGGTACGGGTATTTCAAATTTAAAATGCCAGCTGTGCACTTTTTGGCGCTTTTAGTTTTAATTGTGCACCGCGAACAATTAATTAAGGGACAGTGTCAAATTTGTGGTAAAAGGAAAAACGCATGGGCGTGTATGTCAGCCAAAAATAAATGGTTTGGAATTCATAAAGATCACAGCAGCATGTGCTGAAAAGTTGTCGGCGTACATAGAAAATTAGAAGGTGTAATTCTGACCACAATTCTACAACATTTGGGTAAATTAATGGGCATTTCTATGTGCATATCTAGAACAGATGGCAGAACATATGTATTTTGCTGAGCATGTAATGTGGAGTTACATTTTGCAAAAATAACTAGCAAATTTGTATTCGAATGAGTGAATAGAATCTGTTTCACTATGCTTTTTTATTATGCTAATCATATGCTTTATGACCGGCGACAGTGAGAATCCCTGAAAGTCTGGAAAAACATTTAATCAAATTTGCAGGAATTTACTTATCGTTATCGTTGGCCCCATCAAAAAGGGAAAGAAAGAAAGGCTATGAAATAGTTTCGATGAACTTCATCAGTTTTATGCGCTGCCAAAAAGTCAGAGAATAGAAGAAAAGAATGGAACAAGACAATATATTACAGACATATACGAACGTTACTTTGGTAACCACACAATAAATTTTACTGTCCTTTTTGCCATCGAATTTACTATCACTTTATCCTCCATTCAACTTGTCTCGATGGGCAGACAACGAGAATTGTATCATTCAATTTACGGCCAAATGAAACTGACAGTTCTTTCTTTATTTTTTTATATTTATATTTTAAATTCACTAATACGTCTTTGTTTATACGCAGAGCACACTCATACATATGTGTGTGTGTGTTTGTGGCCGTCATAACGCATAAATTGAATACAACAAACAATTGAAGGCGTCGCCCTGTGGCAAGTTGGACTGAGTAGTGAGTGCCTGGCTGGGCTCAGGAATAAACTTTCGATTCCATTTATATGTATGAGTACAGTTTGCATTGCAAATGGACTCAGAGGCTTATCAATTGGGGGGCGTAACGTTGTGGGCGTTATGGCGTAGCGGCAATTAAGCCATAAAATATTGTTGCCTACTTTTCGCGGCACGAACCAACGCGATGTGGCATGACAAGTGGCATGGATGTGTTGTGGCACGGCAAGCGATAAACGTGAAAATTGAAATTATTTATTGGTTACTAAACTGGCTCACACTTGTGAATGACTTACATAACACTCAGTTAATTAATAAATACACTGATATTAGACCATCGTTTGGCATTGCATAAGCAGCTTGTAGACAAACATTTGCATAGCAAATAGCATAAAACTCATGTCTGAGTCCGAGTCAGAGTAGGAATCTGAATCAGAGTCTTGCATAAATGCGAATTTGAGATGCCAAACATGTCGAGCATGCAATGCGTTTCTACTTTCCTCCCCTCTCTCCTATAGCTAGTAGGGACACAGCTCAAGATATCAAAGTTTGAGTCGAAATTCCATTCATCTAGCACGTAGAAATCATTGTTGTTGTGGGGGATTTATGTTTAAGCCAAGCAAACGCATCAAATCTTTAGCATTTGACTCTGCCATGTCCTGACCTGCCCTGCCTTGACTTTTTGCCTGTCTGATGATTTTTCTATTTTCTTTCGACTTGTGTTTGTTTCATTGCGGTATTTTGCACATTGTTAGTGGCCTTTGGGAGTGTGTGTGGTAGTCATAAAATGGAATTTGTTAGCCAACGATGAGGGTAAACACATACCATCAGATTGCCTAAATGCCAAATAAACTGCAATTCAATCACACACTCTTGCTACTGCCTAGAGAAAAGTAGAAGCTAAAAATGTAGCAACAATATTTGTAAAAGACTTTGCCACAAATTGGTGACAGTCCCTTAGGTAATACTTATATAAAGTTGCTATGTGTACATGAAGGTCACGTTGACAATAGTGAAGTAGTCAAGAGTTTGTCTGTATCAATGTCAGTGCCCATTTTCTATGGAAATCCATTTGAGGCATTGCAAATTGTTGAATCCTTGTAAATAACAACCCAATGAACCGCCTCATTTCAACAGTATTTGTAGATGTGTGCTCTCTATTCCCTTCTGCAAATATTTCAGAATTTTTTGAAATATTTGACTTGTTGTTGAATTTAAACAGAAACTTAAATAGTTCAAAGCATCAAGTCTTACATCAGTTGCCATTTAACCTAAACAAATTGAATGAATTAAAAATGAATGAAAAAAACAAAACATTTCGGATAGCTACCTAAAAGCCACAGTTCGATCAATTAACTACACGTGTTATTGTTTATTTATTTCATTTAGAAATTACAAATTTATTCATAAAATTTATTGTCGCGCGACAAGCAAAATGTGGTTTCAAAACGACTTTTCGATTGATCCACATAAACAGATTGCTGACTCAAACTTCGACATTTTATAGTAGCCTGACTAATTTATGTAAAAAGTCTTTTTAGGGCTTTTAACTATTGGTAGCGCTGTTTGTCTCATACTTTTAAGGAACCGCCTAGGCGAATACTTAATACGCAAGTCGATTCTCTGACAACTTTGCTAAAGCAACAAATAGAGAGTTCAAAGAAATACTAATAATATGTGTCACTATGTGATAAATGACCTTTATTGGGAATTAAATTTTATAAAATAGACAGAGATTCGTACTTTAATATGTTATTAGGAACCCTATGAACTGAGAGGCTGATGGGATTAAGAAAGCTTAACAGCAAGTGAGTTTACATTTTCGAGGAAGTAGCTTAGCTTCACTTTATAGCTTGGCAACGACAAGGACATTATTAAAGTTGTCAGAACTTTCAGATAATATCACTGTAAATCCAACCCACTTTTGGCACAATTTAACGAAAAGCATATTTTAAATTATAACGAGCATATTCAGCGAATCCATAATCCTTTTCAGTAGAAAAAGTAACTTTAATGTAACAATAAAACGTCGGAAGCTAAATCTAAAACAAATTGGCAATTATAAAATGTTATGTTTTTTGGTGAAAAGTTGCTAGAGAAACAAAGCTACTTGAAAAAAAACAATCGTAGAAAATTGCGCAGATATTTGCGGCATTTAAACTGAAACGCAGTATATGTAGCCTCCCATAAAAAATCGCAAGCAAAAAGAAATGAAATGAAAGAAATGATTGAATAAAATGGCGACATAACAATCCTAATTAATTGTAAACAAGCCATGAAAAACCGAAGTAGCAATCGCAAAGGCAAAGGCAAAGGCAATGGCAAAAGGCATATGGCTGCCTACACCTATTTACATAAATTGGAAGGGAACCCGACCCTCAATCTCAATCTCAAACTCAACCTCAACCTCAACCTCAAGTAGGGGACTGTTTATGCCACATTTTTCACATGTGGCGCTTGTTTATGTCGAGTTGTGGCGAATGCAATTCAACTTTGGCTGCGTGTGAATAAAGAATGACGACGTCGTCGACATTTGCCATTTGCCATTTGTATACCAAACAATAATATTGTGATTGAATTTTCCGAGCAGCAGACTGCGAAGGCGGAGGGATGTGTGACAATTGCCGTGCCATACAACAAAGTGGCATTTTATTTATGTCAACACGGAAAACAAGTTGTTAAGTCAAGTGAGGCGTCATAATGATTGAGAACTACACTTGGCCGGGGCCTTTTAATCATCTATTTAAAACGTAAACATTTATAAAAATATACTTGTATTGATTGTGTCATTAACCCTATGGTCAGATACTTGTTTCGAAAGTGAAAATCCAAACAGACGCATCGATCGTTTTCTTAAGAATCCACAAAAAATTGTTATGTACAAATGGATTTAATTCTCTTAAACGTATCTTTTTGTAAACACATTTTTAACATATGAGCAGCTGAGTAGGTGTACTCAATAATTGATCATTAGATTTGCAAGTATAATTGGACTTTATTGAATTCGATTGTATATCATATATTTCCTTAAATTGCGCCGACAATTCCTTTCTTTGAATTTCTATATTTAAATTTATTTTTATATTCATATTCATATTCATCTACATGTTGTGAGCTGTTTTTGAGTAATGGAAGCTCCGGCCAAATGGCGACAACAATCATTGCCGTCAGCAATGCCAAATACCTCATTCGTCAATAAAAATTTTGATTCATTGTGACGTGTTTGTTGCAGCTTAACATTGTTGTACATCAAAGAATGGCTATAATCGCATTTTGTTAACATCTTAATTTGCAAATAAATAAGTATGAGAACTGTCCGTATACCTTAAAATTATAGGAAAAGCATAGTAAACACGCCCTTCAATTCTTCGACCTTTAACATTTTGTTTATGAACTTTTGAACGAGAAATGCAGATTGACTTTAATCGCAGTCACATGGATATCACAGTCTTAGCTGAATAGGGCAATTATTCAGTCTGTTTGATAGCCAAAAAGAGAGAGAGTATCTCCATATCGAGCACACCCATTAACACTCTACCGTTTAAGTAAGATTTATGCGACAGCGACGCAATCAACACAGTATGTGTGCGTCTCAATTTATTTATAGCCATAGACAAAGAGTGGGAAAGAGGGGGTGATAAAGATGGAGAGAGAGAGAGAGGGAAAAGAGCTGCACTGATTTGTCAGCTCATTAAAAATGAAGCTGTGTAAATGTTAATGAATTTTATGAGCGTGATATAGCGACCACAGCTGTCAAATGATTTGGACATTTGGACAGACCCCTCCAACCAGAAGATGTCATCCGTGTGGCTTTTTAATTTATGTCCATTATTTATGTGAGCGCGTGCGGCCGTAATCCTCTCCTGGAAAATGAGAAAACGGTGAATTGCATCGCTAATATTGCACTTTGAATTCAAATGAGAATGCGGTACAGAAATCGAATAGGAATAAGTAGTTTCTACTCGAACAAATTGTTCAAAAGTAAATTTAAATAAATGCCAGCAATGTCCGGAGTAAACGCAATCGAAACTTTGCCAATAAAGGAGGCTTATCAGGGAAACGGAAGATTCAAATGGAAGTAGAAAATGGATACAGAGTTACCCGCATAAGATAAACGCAGAGGTCGTGACATAAACAAAAGACAAATGCAAGCAAACGATTTGGAAACCAAACTGAAATTCAAATGCGGAATGCGGAATACGGAATGCGAAATTGCGTTAATGGATATTGTTTACGCTTGACGGCCAAAAAATCTATCTCATTGCCATTACTTACCATTTGTAAAATTAAGTATACGCAGTGTGCAAACAGTCGAATTCGTTGCAATTTTTGCTTCGTTTGCTGCATTTTGCAGAATATGCAACGAGGCAAAATTAGCGAGAACGCTTTCATTTTACGTAGTTTATTTTACCGATTATATAACAAAATGTTTAATACCCTTGCCTCAAATGCAGCAAACAAGTTTTATTCTAATTGCCATTCGTTGAACTATTTGCTTGTATTTTGTGTATTTATGGGCTTGTTTGCTGAATCACCGAAAGCGGCAATAAATCAAATCCTATTTTCTGGTTAATCCACCAGACTCAAAACTGACAAAAAATGAAAGCAGTTCAGACAGTTAGGACTTTAGATAAATATAAACTCGAAACTTAAGCATTCAATTAAAATGATAAAAACGCATTTTAAGGCAAATTCATTGCGCCTCTCTTTCGGCTTAGAGTTCAGTCACATCACGCATACGCCCCATATGCAAGTACAGATGACTGCACATATCAGAAGGGATGGTGTGTGCGACGTGGGACGGGGTGTCTGGATGGCATTTAATTACAGACAGTCGCGTCATTAAAGACTTTTTATAGTACTTCTTTGGAAAGATTTTTATTGCCAACAACATCAGCAGCAGTTTCATGCCATTTATGCATTTTTACATACACAAAAATAACACCAACTGGCAACAGACAGGCAGATAACAGCTTCTCCTATGCTCAGCCATCCAAAACATCAATCTGCATATATAGTATGTAAAAACGACAATAAAACTATGCATCAGCAGTTAAACAGTCTAGTAAATAAAGTTCAATAAAAAAGTAAGCGTGCCATGAAATCGATGAGCTCAAATGTGTAGAAAATTCAGTGGATAAAGTTGTATTCAAACATAATAAATAAATAATAAACAATTTTAAAATCCATTTTGGGAGAATAATTTTATCAACAGAATGATTCTCAAAACGATATTTTATGGTGTGCTAACAATTTAGAAGGTTAATAGAGTTTATCAGAATATAAATGAAAATCAATCTGAATTTGTTATGCAAAAATTCATGCAAAAAGAAAATATAAAAAGTAAGGAATTTGATTATAAGAAATTTTGTTTTCTCAAATTTTAAAGTACAATTTCTTAAGAATGTACGATGTATAAATGTTTTACAGATGTACTTTTAAATACTCCCTTGACACGGGCTTGTATTCAGGGCATAAGTCTAATTGAATTTCATGGAATTCCAGTTTACGTTTTTGATATTAATTATATATTTACCACATTGACTTCTATCGTTATACTTGTTTTTGATTATCATTTTGCCCATGTTCTTTAAAGCTATAAATATTTCAATTATACAAAAAAAATATGCGTAGAATAATTTGAATAAATAACTTGAACATGAATAACACCCTTCTATGGTAAACAAATAAAACTCTCTCATAAATACACTGAAATATATACAATTCTTATTTTGCTTAGATTGTTTATAAATTCGTATGTACATATATTATGAATGAACCAGTCAAAACGATATAAGTAGAAGATATGATTTGATATGCGAAAACTTTCTCAATATTCTAGTGAATAACAAAGATATTAAGAGAATGTACTCTGTCTTTATATTGCAATTAGAGCTTTCTTGGTATTAAAGCTTCAAAATTGAATCGAACTTGCATCTACCAAAAAAAAAAAGCTTTAAATGCCACTAATTAGGTAGTAGGCCCAGCAGATGCCTCTTTTACTCTGTCTGTCCTTCTGTCCTTCTGTTCGCAACCGACAATTTAATTTTTACGAGCGCTTAATGCGCCTTTAATTACAAGAAAGCAGCCACCAGGCGCTATTCGCTTGATTGAATATTTACACTGAATTAAGATTAATGGACAGGGCTCGGTTGCCTGTGGCAGACTTTGCTATTATTAACACAACATAAATAAGGACAACTGAAGCCTTCGCTTCCGCCTGCTGTTTTATCGATATCGAATTGGCTAGGCCTATGTGAAGCCTCCAGGCCAATTTCATTTGCACTTGTTTTGCCGAGAAACATCGGATTGATGTTCTAATAAAATATTAATCAATTGGCGAACGGCAATTGGATAGTTTACGGCTTATGCCAATAATTAACAAACGAATTTAATGCCTATTCAATTAGAGACTAATGAAGTAATTCCATGAGCTTGCAAATTGATTTATAAACATATCACATTCCAATAGATTACATTCCCTTTCATTACATTATCATCAACAGGTTTGAGGTCATAAAAATGCCACTGCAACCAATAAAATCAAGGTTCAATGCTGTTGCCCACACCCACAACTACTCACTCACTCGTATACTCAGTCACACCCATACATAATTAAGAATCCGCCATTGCAAATGGGAGATGGCTTCAATACAAAAGTCATTGGCCGAGCATGACAACATGGCGTATGAGCAATGCTAACTTCTCGCAAAAGCTAGTTAAATGACCGACAAACGAGTTACATGACAATCTTTGGCATTTCTTTATACATCTTGCGAATTATTATTTATTGATAAGTAGACAAAAGGCCGCCAAGAAGTCTGCAGAACTATAAACATATATATAGATATAAACATTAAAGTGGAAACTAAATTTTCCAGCTGCCTATTTATTTTGTGAAAAGCTAATCAAAATTTTGTGAAATGTTTAAATGCTTAATGTTTACTTTATTTATTTTAGAGTACTGTGATTTACGATCTAAAGTTATTTGTGGAATGCGAAATTCACTTAAATATTTTTGTTGAGATATTTAAAGTATGGCTGTGTTTTTAATGATACTAAAATGAGTTTGGTTCCACACAATGGAAATTTATTCTTAGAAACAATTGAAAAAAATGTGTCGAATTTCTAAGAGCAATGCAACCATTTTCAAATACGGTGTTATTTGAGTCTTTGAAGTCGGTTTCGTCAGTCAGTTTCGGTAAATCATCTTAAACATGAAGAGTACCTTTTGTACGCTTGAAAATAACTTGGAATAACAAAAAAATGTCTGTTTAAATTTTTAAATTTAATGTGTAAATTGATCACACAATGAAGATAAAATAGTATTCCAAATACCAATCTTATTGTTTAAATTTAAAAATGGATTTATTTAATATTTGCCGGCTTAAAGCCGCTTTAAATTCGGCGTCATAGATGTCGAGAAGAAGTCGAGCTTAAGACTGACGTCAAAAGAGCTTAAGTCAAAGTTATGAAACTTTAATAAATTTTTATTTAAATATGTAGATAGTGAGTGCGAACATTTATTGTTGAATATATATTTATAAATAAATAAGCCACTCATTTGCAGACGAAATGTTAATGCTAATGTCTGTCTTCAGTTCAGAAATTGCTCTACTTACGAGTAACAAACAAGGCCAACAAGGCTATAGACAAAGTGAAATGAGTTTGCTTGGCCGTGGGCCAATCAAGTGCGAGTGAGTGCGAGTATGTTTGTGAAAATGCTGGGAGAATAGGAAAACTTTATGGGACACAGGGGCATAGCCAAATGAGCACTAGCATTGGGAATTGAGTGCCCCTTGCTATTGTTCTTGTTGCTGCCGTAGTTCTTGTTGCTGTTGTCCAATTTAAACGCCTGCAGCTGCTACATTTACAGTTGAAGAAGTTGGTCCTGTGGAAACTGTGTTTGATACACATTATCATGTCTCAATTGTGCGTCGTGCCATTTCATTAAATAGTTGAAGCCCTGTCTGGTCGGGTCGATAGGGAGTGACCTTGTCAGATCAAAGTAACTACTCCACTTACATACTCCGCCTTCCTCTTTTTGACTTGCTCTGGGAAATGTCAAACAACAATGCGACAATTTACGAGCAACATCAAATTCAAATAAAATCGAAATCAAATAAATCGCTCCCATTTCAGCGACAGATTATCAGGACCAAGCTGCAAAATATGGCCATTTATTTGTTGTTGTGTGAATGCTGGTGATAATTTAATGGGCCTTACCCAAAATTTATGCAGCTTTCTGCCGGCAATGGCATTGAAATGTTGTCATCATTTCGCACATTCGCTACGCGCTATTTGAGTGATTGGCTTTTCAGTGCAGAGCAGAGCAATATAGATCTCTTCGATGCTACTACTACATAGCTGAGAGTTGGAAAACATCATAATCAGTTGGCGAATTCAATTCCGTTCAATGCGAGTCGTAAACAATTTCGTTTAATGACTTGCTGACGCCACCGCCTTGGACCATATTCATCTTGGCCAAAAAGTGTCCACAAGTAAACAAACATCAATGTCCTTTCCCATAAACATTAAATCTGGCATACTCATAAAAACGCCCTGCGTTCAAATTAAACAAACACGCGTACATTGTGGGCCATTTCCGTATCCGTTTCCGGAATTTCATTACAATATCAATAAGAGACTAGGCCAAAATAGTGGGTCACGTTCAAGATAATAAACCTATAAATATTTCACTAAAGTTAATGTTGATTTCTTTAGCTATCTATCTGTCTGGCAGGATATGGTTTGAGTATATAGAAGTCACATTGATAGTTTATTTCAGTTGGGATTTTATTCAAATATTATCATATTCACAATTCCTTCATTCACATGTGCAATGCATTTAAAATGCATAAGTTTCCTAAGACTAATCAAAAATCAGTTTGTTGTAGTTTTTACATTAATCATATTTTACAGGAAGCTACAATTTGGATATCATCGCCCATCAGTTTATGGGATGCTATTGCTGGCTGTTGCCTTCTCCGCATATGTGGCCAACCAATCGGCAACTGACGACTTGTTAAGCTCCAGCCACTTAATGTTGGCCTTCACAGTTGCCAATGCCTGCTGACGCGCCAAGGTGCCAGCTCCGGCTTCCGGATATTTGGCAAAGAATTGCTGCATCTCTTCCAACTTCGTTTGCGAGGCAAAGCGACTGGTAATTGTTGGAATTAGACGTCCCAAATTGCGCTCGTTAATGCCAAAGCGCTCCACAATTTGCGGCCAGTTCTCGCGCACATAATCCCAGACGAGGCTCTGGCCCACGGGATTTTCCGAAATGTAACCCATTAAGGTAAAGTAATCCTGTCTGCGTACATTGTTCTCATCCCAAGCCAAATTGATATAGCGCTGTAGGATCCATGGCGTTTTGCTAGCTGCTAGGGCATGCATCAGCTTAAGTTTCTCCTGGGCATCGGGCTCAGTCAAATAAAGCTGCCAGACCTGATCCCAAGTGGCCTCGCTGTTGACCTGCTGCAATCCAAAGAAGTACACTACATCGCGGATATCAGGACTAGGGCGAGTGTCAGGTTTCTCCAGCCACTGATTGAATAGTTTGGCTGCCTGATCCAGAGTACTCTCATGCCCAACATTGCATGCAGCACTCAAGACCTTGATGCGCAGTTGACTAAAATATAAGAGAGCGTTAAGAACTGTTGTCATAATATGTCATATCAGTACATACTTCTCCAGATGTTCATCAGCAACAGTGAAAGTGACCTTCTGGACAATGGGTGTCAGCAGTTTGCGAGCGTACACCGTAAAGTTCTTGTAAAGATTGGTATAGTACAAGCGATTCCTCAATGATGACAGGGATGCTGTTCCTACGCTCCAAGGCACATAGTCCACTTCGCTTTCCAGATAAGTGCTCAGTTCAAGTGCAATGGTATATTCAAGTTGACCAGCTTCGGCTAGAGCATTGGCATCGTTCAATAGATGAGCCCGATCGGCAGTGCTAAAGGTTTCCCGTGAGCTCTTAAGTGCCGTAAGCAGTGCTGTCCACTGCTCCTTGGCATAGTTGACACGATAGTAGCCCACTTGATCCTTATTTAATTTAATCCAAGTGGCAGTGCTGGGCACTGTAATACTGGCCTCAGTGTCATCATAGTTAAAGATCGTGCTCTTAACAGTGCTGTCCGCACTGCTCGTATAAGTAATGGGAATAGACCAGCGATAGCTACGAGAAGATTAGAGAATTGAGCAAGACAATAAATAAAACTATAAAAGATATAAATACTTGAAGATGGAGGGTTCGACTTCGACCTTATAATCATCCTGATTGGCAAGGAAACGTTTTTGTGTTAATTTGTAGTTGTTGCCATCTTTAGTAACCTCAACTACAGGCAAACCCATTTGCTCGGTCCATGTTTTCATAAGTTGTCTAAAATAAAATTTGAATATTGTCATAAAATTTATTATGTTGTTGCTTTAATTGATCGACTCACTTGACATCCAATTCTAGCCCCACTTCCTGTTCAACAGCCGTCAAGTAATCTTCAGTGGTGGCCGTTGAATACATGTTCTTACTTAGATAGTTTGTGGTGGCATTCTTCAACTTCACTTCAGTGACAAGATTCTCCAGCATGCGCACTAAAGCAGCACCCTTAGAATATGTGATGGTATCGAAGTATTCGGTGATTTCATCAGGGCTTTCAATGGATTTGACAATGGGATGCGAGGCAAGGGTTGCATCAATTTTAAGCACGGGATGCAGCTCGGCAGTCACAAATTGGTTCATCTGCAAATACGAATATAAAATCATTTACAAAGTACAAAAGTTAATGTTCAAATTGCACTTACCATGTCCCAATCCTTATGCATATGATCGACGCCTTTGTATTCGACAAATGAAGCGAATCCTTCGTTTAGCCACAAATCATTCCACCAGTCCATGGTGACCAAATTGCCAAACCATTGATGGGCCAATTCGTGGGCCACAACAATTGCCACACGCTGCTTATTGACACTGGAACTGGTGGCCTTGTCGTAAAGTAGAGCCGTTTCACGGAAGGTCACGAGACCCCAGTTCTCCATAGCACCAGAAACAAAGTCGGGAATGGCAACCATGTCTAGCTTGGGCAACGGATACGAGATGTTGAAGTAGTCAATGTAAAAAGCCGTGACACCAGCACCCGTGTCAAGTGCATATTGAGTCTTCTCAACTTGGGCAGGTGGAGCATACACACGCAGCTCAATATCAGTACCCTTGACTTTAGTCGTTGTGTAGGCAAAGTCTGAGATAACAAAGGCAGCAAGATATGTGCTCATGGGATATGTCTGCTCAAAGGTCACCTCAGTTATATCCCCATCCTCCACTTCCGTCTGTAATTTATTATTTCTGTATATTGTGGCTGATATGTAAAGCATTAAGAAGTCTTACATCGACTGGCATGTTGGACAGCACATGGTATTCACTGCCAGAGGGCCTGGCAATAGTTATGACAAACTGTGCCTTCATGTGCGGCTCATCGAAGCAGGGGAAGGCCAGGCGGGCATAGGTTGGCTCAAACTTGGTGCTGGCAATCATTCTATGGAAAGAGTACACTAAAGATTAGCGGATACAGTAAAACATATTATTTATGGGCTTAGGGGCTGGGTTAATTCAATTGCATGCATTGGTGTTAGTTAGATAATAACACAACTGTGACTACCTTGTACGATTCTTGAGCTTATCAAAGTATGAACTTTGGTATAGACCCGTAATTCGATCCGTAAGCGAGCCATTGAAGCTTAGATGTAGGGTATAATTGCCCACCTCCAGTGGCTGCTCGAATTCGGATACCCAGTACTCGAACTCCGGATAGGCAAATGTAAGTGTAGGTTTAATATCACTCAAAGGCGCACCGGAATCATCCAAACGCTCCAGCTTCCCGTGACTTACATTCAGCTGTTTTATGTGCACGGGTATGAATGATATGGGATCCAACACTTGCAGGTTGATGCTTATGTTGCCAGTATAATTCTTTTGGTTCAAATCTGGCCTCAAGTATAGATTATACTTTCTTGGTTTCAGTGCTTTTGGCAATCGGAAGCCAAGCTTATTTAATACCTTGCTGGCAGCTCGAATTTCGGGCGAAATCGCGACCATTGCTTTTATTTTCTTTGTTGTAGGCACTTGGGTGGTGTAAATGCTATTATCTGTGTGCAATTTATCAGTAACAAAGAATTTTTATATAGTACATTAAAAAGAGAGTTCCCAAAGTTTTACAAAAATTGAAGTTCTAAAAAGGCGGCGCTAGCGAACAATAGATGGCGCCAAAAATGGTGCAATTTGCAAAATTTGCAAAAATTGACAGCCCTAGTGTCCCCGATTGGACTGCACACTCGTAGGATTCAAAGATGTTCGAAAGTGAGAACATCAATAAAAATATATGAAATTTTAAATGGATATTTTTTAGAATTTGCCAATTTTTATTTGGACATTAATTGAAGGAATTAGTTTTGCAAACAGACACAAGGTGGCGCACCAACAACTGTTGTTATCGATAACGCGCCTGCACTTCATTTAAACCTGATTGCTATAAGACTATGTGCCGCCAATTGATTTTGAATTTAAATTGAAAAAAATGTATACACCTTGAATTTTAACACAAACCTGACAACACGCTTAAGATCGGTTTTGTTGATAACAATTGATCACGATCCACGTAGACGGTGCGTACTGTGTCGTTTATTGCGATCAGATTACCGCTTGTCTGCTGCTTTTGATGCTCCTCGGCAATATTTTTACCCACATAGACTAGGGCTCCTAGCAGAAAACTGCATAGCACCAGCAAAAATACACAGAACGCGATCAAAGTGAGGACCGTGTTGCTCGTTTTCTTTTTGTGGGGTCGATTTGTGTCCTTGATGCGATGATTGTCGTCTGTGGAGAGGCTGCTACGTGGACGTACGTTTTTTGTCGCATACATGCCGTTGACTTTTTGTTTATTCTATTCGTATTTGGTTAATATATTTAATTGTTGGCTAACTAGGCAGGTTTACACTGGTATTGTTACATTTATTCTGACTGGGCGAGCTATAAAAATGAAATACGCTTGTACTCAGATAACAACTAATAATTAAGTCTACCTTTGCTATCGTCATTTCATCTCGAAATATATATCAAAACAGACTTAAGCTTCAATCGACAAGTATTGTGTCATCGAAGTGCGTAATTTGAGCTGTCTATAAGAAGACCAAATTACACACGTTTGCCATTATCACATTTTCGACAGTTATTCCCTATAAACCGAGACATAACTATATTTGATTTCATGGTGTTGACTTAGCGACTTCCGTCGCATTTGACTTGATTTCATAGCGACTTGATGCGATGCGATTGTGTCTCCATTGCAGATCAATCAAATATAATCTCAAGTCACGTAATAGCGTTGATGTTGGTCATTTCGCCTTTTATGTACGTATGTAACTATGTATGTGTGTGTAATTGTAACGACTTTAAGCCATGCTTTTTATTTTTTGTACAACCGCAAAATTGTATTACAAATTTCCAGGTTGGTTGCAATTGCAATAATACGACCACAGGCCAGGCCACTTTCTATAGAGGCGTCGGCGTCACCATCGACTATGTGATTGACTGCTGGTGGGAAGGTTGTTGCCTCTTTGTCTGATGATTTGCAATCTTGTCTCTTGTATGAGTAAACAAATATCTGTTCATGGGTTCATGGCATGGGAAAAATGGCTGCCACAAAATTAGCAATGGAAGTGAATTGAATTGGTCATATATAAATGCGTGGAGATTATAGACAGCAAAGTGTCATCAAATATTCCATGGATAGCTGACGGAAATGGTAGCCAAAAAATGACACTTAATTTCAAATGGGAACAGACTGAAATGCACCTTGTAGATAATCACTCAGGCTGCAGTTTGATATACAATTTGTGGGGATTTAATGAAGCTTTAATTAAGCCACAATTCTGTCTATACTTCTTGATTTCTTTTGCTGAGTGTTTCGAAA
This sequence comes from Drosophila putrida, assembly GCA_037043535.1. Lineage (NCBI taxonomy): Eukaryota > Metazoa > Arthropoda > Insecta > Diptera > Drosophilidae > Drosophila > Drosophila putrida. The sequence continues at coordinate 149,188 of JBAMBI010000390.1, read as the reverse complement.
ACTAAAAAAATATGAAACTCATTTTTGTGGTTGAAGTACACTCTATAAAAAAAATAAAATTCACATGTAATATAATTCATATTCATATTCATTAATTCGGTTGTGCGAATACGAATTGTGAATATGAGGAATATGCTAATATCGAGCTAGTTGCACAAATTGTCTGTGGCAGGAAGGCGGAGGCAGGCATACTGATCAAGCTCATCATTGTGTCGCCTCCGATGATGCAATGTTTTGGCGTTGACTCAATTGGGGAGCAGACAAAAGGCAACTGCAACAACCACAATGACAACAACAACCTGAACAACAACAACAGATTGCATGACTACCTTATAAGTCAAACACTTGCAGCATACAATGGCAACAGCAAACTATCTGCAACTGCATAATTTTACACGCCCCATTGTATCTGTATCTACAAGTATTCTGAAGTTGGTTACTCATCAAGCTTGAGGAAATGTCAAAGCATAACTGTTTTGGATGTGCTGCTAATGAATGTGGCATTAAGTCAAATACGAGTAAACTTAATTAAAGCCACGCTCTCGAGTTGAATGCACTTGTAGAATTAATGTTTTGATCGTTATTGTTTATATGAAATTTAAACATTTGAAACGATCGCTGGCATTTTAAGGTCACAACTTTCACAAAATAAATGCAAAGTGCGCCCCAAAAATTAACCAAAAAAAAGTGAGCAGACATACACATAACAATTACTCAGGCCCACTGCCAAGTCTTTGATTGGGTCACACAAAACGTGCCTGCAATTGGTAAATACTTGTAATACTTATTCAAAAACACACACCCAATATTGAAATACTTTTAGAGTTTGTGCTGTGCACAGTAATTTAGCAATTAACTCTGAAAATTGCATAAGGATATAAAGTTTATCAATAAGAAATTCAAGATCACCAGATAAACCCACATAAGTTCATTTCCAGTTCTAATAAGATTCCTGCAATTTCATTTCAAATGCATTTTTTAAATTTCCAGATCAGTAAATAAAACACACATAAGTTCAGTTCAAATTGCATCAAAATCTAAGTCCAACCAATTTCTTTATAAATATTATTCTGTGGTTATTTTGTTTCAACTTTCAAAATATGGAAACACATTTTCATTTTAAGAGTTTCAGTGACAGTTGCCCGGGGGCTTCAAAGAAAAAATGGAAAAGCACAGAAATCAGTGTTAATAATAATTAAAAAGTTTCGAATTAATTACAAGATTTTAACATTAAAGCCTTGCAAATTATAATTTTACCAAAATGTCTGTCTCATTGAAACTGAAACTATTTGAAAACAATCCACATTTTATTTAAAAATAAGGTTCACTTAAGAAGTTCTATATTTTCTTATAATTAAAAGAAATGTGGCTAATTTGTGTCGGCTTTAAATAGAGAGGAAACATAATTTTAGTGACAGTTGCCCAGAGGCACCAAAGAGAAATGGAAAAGAAAAGAAATCAGTGTCAATGAAAATGAAAAAGGTTCAAATAATGCGCGTTGGTTGAACTTATGAGAACAAAACAAGAAAATAAAAACTATAAACTCTATAAGAAAAAAGAACAAGAATCGGCTACAACAATAACAACAACAAGTGGCCCGCAGAAACGAACAACAACAACAAAACGAATAAGCAAACAAACAAACGGAAACAACATTAAAGCCAATGTCGATGTCGATGGCGACCCATTTCGTTGGCGCTTTCAAAGAAAGTAATTTCTCAGCTGAGGTTTTGAGTAGAAGCAGCTATTCAAGCGGATGGCCAAATGCTTACAGGCCAGCTTGTAAAAATGTAAACACAGGCCAAAAGCGAGTCCAAGACGTGATCGTGTATTGCCCGATTTCAAAGCCAAGAACTTGCGCGGCAAGTGAACTATGCATGAAAGAGGCTGTTGCCTGACTGAAGCCTGTTTGCCGGCTAAGAAGAGAAGCTTTAGATGCTTGAGAGGGGAAAGGCGCAGAGGGAAATGTTCCAACGGGTGTGTTGTAAGCAGGCGACGCATGCGCAGTTGCAACCTGTTTTGCGTGCGTGAATTTCTGTATGTCGATCTTTTTGCGGTTATTTATTGTGTTTATTGTTGAAAGTCAAAGTTGGCATACAATTCAATGGCCGCATTTCAGACACCACATTTATTATTTTTGTTATTATTATTTTTTTATATTTTTGTTTTGTTATGATTGTGATTATTTTTGTTATTATTATGGATATGTATTAAAATAAGTTCGCGCCTCAATGCGCTCAATTAGAACAGACAGAGGCCATAACGGCACCTCCTCTGCCAGCGTCTCTGCCTCGTCTCAATGACAATGACAAAAATTGCCCAGTTCAGACAAGATTCAACGGTATTCATTCGGATTTTACAAATACTCGTATTTAGTTCTCTTATTCACATTTTATATATCACGCTTTTACAGTTGGTTGTCTAATTCTTTTCTGCACTTGCTCAGCATGATTTACAGTTAGTCATTGAACATTTCGGCAAGTCTGAGATAAAGACCTTTAATGGGTTGGTACTCTATATTTCTATTAATAACTCTGCCTAATAACTGCTCTATTTGATAACGTCAGCTTTACTTAATTCAAATCGAAGCCGCGCACGTATCACATTCGTAGTAAAAGACGGGGCGGGGGGTAACGAGAGAGATGAGATCTGAGATCCAAAAGCAAAACGCGTCGTGCATTGACAACAAAAAACACCGACGACAACCGTCGCGCTCAGCTTCCAATTTACAACTAAAAGTCACTGAAAGTTAAAGCTGCAGTTTCGCTTAAGCTTTTTCAAAAGCTCTGCTCAGCACCTGAGACCGGCTTTTTAATACTGTGCGTTGCCGCTCTCAGCTCACGCACACACATACACACTCACACCAGAATGACATGCATTAGGGGTACTCACTCTCAGAAATGGTTTAATCGTAGACTCACCTCTTGTTGCCTTTGGCATCGGTGTAGCTGCTTCTGTAGGCTCCATGTAAACTGTCTAAATTACAGTCGAAGCTCATTGATAGTGTGTAGGCCTTACTTAGACTTAACACCTCCCTCAGTACGATTATTACAAGTTGTCGCGTTTCATCCCGATAATATGTTTCGATCGGTATACGCATGCGTGCCATCATATTGAGAATGCTAATGCCGTACACATTCAAATCCTTTGCATGGAGGGCAATTAGATTAGTTACAGAGTTTAGCTGGAACTGTATAGACACAGTACCATTACAAGCACCTGTATCGAGATCCGGATGTAGATATAGTCGGTATTTGATTGGCTTCAGGTCATTCGGCAGGCGATAAACAATCTAGTTATAGTTATAAAGATAGTTTAATATCCATTATTGCTAAAATGCAAGTCAGTACAACAAGTAAAGATAAAGAGCTCTATAAAATGGTCAAGTCGTAAATAATTTTAAAAATTCTTTATTGATAACCCGCAAGAGTATTATTTTCTATATCAGAATTCGCTGTGCAACTGAGGGGAAAAATCTGACAACACTTTGTTCTGTATGTAATCCTCAAGCACATCTAGTTTCTCCTTTGCCTCGGACAACTGCAACCACAGATTGTCCCTGTGCACAACAACAACCACAAGAGCCACAACCAAAAGAGTCGACAGCAATCCAAAGAAGATCGCAACACGCTCCGCTGTCATTTTATCTAAGAAAATATAACTTTCATTGTAGACAGTTTGTTAATGAAATTAACTAGCGCTCACCCTTTAAGTTTTCCATTATTTTACCCATCATACATATGTAGATATTATACTTGCACGCTGTCTGTGACTAAACTGACCACTAACTATGACTAACAAACGCGCAACACCTTTTGATCAAAATAAAAGCAAGGGAAACAGCAAAAGCTCAATACCGATAGTCGATAATCAAGCGAAAAAATATAAATATGTCATGATATTTGAATTGGAGGTGTTGCCGCCTTAACGATAGCTTGCATATTTTTGTTGGACATAAAGATAGCACTTACGTCTTCGGGCTTGGGAAGTCCAGTCGGCAGTGTAGGGTATATAGGGGACGGGTTAATGGGTGAGGTGCCTGAACTTGGCGTCGTAGCACCACTAGGAGTAGTAGCTCCACTAGGAGTAGTAGCACCACTAGGTGTAGTAGCTCCACTAGGTGTAGTAGCACCACTGGGAGTAGTAGCCCCACTAGGAGTAGTAGCACCACTGGGAGTAGTATTAGGTATTGTGGTATTAGGATCCCTCGTTGTTGTAGTTCCTGTAAGCACCTCTATCTTATCCATCGCATCCTGTAGGTCATTCTCCAAACTCGCGTTCTCCACAGCCAACACAATCGTGGCCACACAGAAGGCAGTTGCACTCAGGCCCAGGAATATGGCCACAAATTTGGCCGTTAACCCTAAAAAAGTATGTCATATTTATTTTTAAATGCACATTTTCTTTCACAAAATTTAATCTATCTCACGTTCACTTACAGGCAACCATTTTATTTTTGAAGTCCTTGGTCTTGGTTTTCTTTTTCGTCTGGACACTTCCACTTCGCAACGAGTTTGGACTCGTACTAACTTTGAATATAGAATCTGACCAACTATTTTGACTTGATAAAAAGATTCGATTATCGATTATCGTTTATATGAATTGGCCAATTACCCTCTGCACCAGTTTTCACATATCACGACCATATAGTTATTTTGATGGGAATTATTCGTTTATATATATTTATGGAACCTCCATATTTATCCATAGCTTTAAACTTTGTTATGATTTCGAGACTTTTATCAGAGTTATCATAACTATTTTTTGCGACTATAAAAATCGCCACTCAAATGTGATATATAAAATGCTGGTTTAATTTATGACTTTAATTTGGTATTTTTTTATTGTTTTTAAGAACCAATCGAACATTTTTCATTATGCAATTTCAATTGTGGTAATAATATGTCGACTCGCTATTTATTGATGCAATTGGATATTAAACAATTTTTACTATGGGTTTTTAGAGGTCATGGGGGACGGCGTACCGCTTAACCAATCGGCAATGGTGGCACTATTTTCCTTCAGCCAATTAATATTGTACTTGATGGTCTCGATTGTCTGCTGTCGTGAACCAGCACCAGCTCCTGCCTCTGGATACTTATTGTAGAACTGATGAACTTCATCCAGTTTTACTTGACTGTCAAAACGACTCGTAATGCTGGCAATCAATCTGGCCAAAAAGCGATCATTCAGTCCAAAGCGTTTTACCAGCTGAGGCCATTGCTCGCGATAATATTCCCAGACGATGGGCTCACCCACAGGATTGGCAGCAATATTCTGCACGCAGGTGAAGTAATCCTGAGAGCGAATAATGCTCTCTTCTGTGGCGAGTTCCAGGAAGCGATAAAGTAGCTGAGCATCCTGAACAGCCGATAGACCGTACATCAGTTTCAGTTTCTCACTGGCATCCATTTCCTTCTTGAAAATATCCAATAGCTTCACCCAGTTGGACTCGCTGCTCGTCTGTTTCATGCCATAGTAATAGACAATTTCTCGAAGATCGGGAGCTGGTCGATTGGCAGCTGTGGGAGACTGCAGGTATGTGGAGAAGCGTTGAGCTGCTTGATTAAGACAGTCGGGCAAACCTAAGGCACAAGCTGCATTTAGGACTGAAACACGCAGGCGACTGCAAGAATAAAAGTTAAAATGAATTTGAAAACAATCTTTTCTCTTAGTATGCTTACTTCTTTAAATGGTTGTTGGCATCTACAGTCCAACCCACCTCCTTGTAGACATTTGTGAGCAGAGTGCGAGCATAGGTCAAATAGGATACATAGCTATCGGTGTACATGAGGGTGTTCTTCAAGGTTTCCAACTTGGAAGCTGCCACATACCAAGGCACAAAGTCCATCTCCTGTGCCAGGTAAGCAGTCATCTCTAGAGGCACAGTGTAGGACAGTTGACTAGCATCTGCCAAGGCAAATGCATCGTTCAGCAGATGAGCTCGATCGGCAATGTCAAATCGAGAGGGCTTCTCGATAAGTTGCTGAATAATTTGATCCCAAATACTCGACTCATAGTTGACACGATAGTATCCCACTTGATGTGAATTCAACTTGATCCATTTAACGTCTGTATTAACCGCCACACCCACTGCATCTTGATCGTATTTGAAGATTAAATTAGAGACCTCATCACTATTGGATGTGTCCAGGAAATAAGTCATTGGAACACTCCATTTATAGCCAAATTTACTTGGCTCAACTGCCTCATTGTAACTGTCCTTGTTAGAGAGGAATCGCTGTTGAGTGATCGTAAAAACAGTATCGGAGGAACGCTTCACATTTAATACTGGATAACCCATCTGCTCTGTCCAGGTGCTCATCAATTCCTTAACGTCATAGTCACTGACCACAGCAGCAACCTCCGTCAGGAAATCATCGGTAATCGTGTTTTTGAAAGAGAACTTTTTCAAATAGTTGGTAACAGCTTGCTCGAACTTCTCGGAACCAACAAGATTCTCCAGCATACGCAGAATAGAACCAGCCTTCTCATAACTAATAGTATCGAAGAGAGCCACGATTTCGTCAGGAGATTCCGCTTTTTGAACAATGGGATGCGATGAGAGTTTGGCATCGAAAACTAGGACAGGATGCAGTGCCATAATTTGGAATTGATCCAGCTAAAAGTAAGTAAAAGAAAGAATATTGTTGTGCTTATTATCTTTATAAATTAACCACTCACCATTCCCCAGTCTGGATGAACTGCGTGCACTCCCTTGTATTGCATGAACCTAGCAAATCCTTCGTTTAGCCATATATCATTCCACCATTGCATAGTAACTAGATTACCAAACCATTGGTGAACAATTTCATGAGCCAACACTCCAGCTATAGACTGTTTGTTTAAAGTTGAACTATAGTTCTCATCGTAGAGCAGAGCAGTCTCCCGATATGTCACCAAACCCCAGTGTTCCATGGCATTTGATCCAAAATCGGGAATGGCAGCCATGTCCAACTTGGGCAGAGGATAGGCCACCTTATAGTATTGTATGTAATACTCTGTGACAGCAGTTCCAAATGCCAAGGCGAACTTTACTTTGTTCAGTTGATGGGGTGTGGCAAAGGCCCTCATTGGGAAATCCTGACCGATTCCATTAGCCTTCACTGTGCCGGTCTCTGAGTCAAAGTCCGATACAATTATACAGGCCAAATAGGTGCTCATAGGGACACTGGTGGCAAAGGTGGCCATGGTGTTCTCACCAAGGTTCTGTGTTTCCTGTAGAATACATTGTGTGAAGATTCATTGAACATTTTATTTACCTCAACGTGGCACTTACAATTTGGTTCATGTTGGAGAGTACGTGGTAAGAACCTTCACTAGGATGAATGACGGTGATGTCATAGCTGGCCTTCATGCCTGGTTCATCGAAACACGGATACGCTTCACGTGCATAAGTTGTCTCGAATTGTGAACTCACAATTTTTCTAATGGAAAAGTGCTTATTATTTTGAAGCAATTTTAAAAAATGATTTTTCTAATAGCTATCCTCACTTTTGTTGTCCAGCCGGTGTCTGATAACTGCTGCTATATAAACCGACCAGCTTGTTCTGAGTTTGTCCACCAAACAGCACTCCAAGCGTTATCATTTCATTTTTTGGCAACTCCTCAGTTAAATCGACAATGAGGAACTCACGCACAGGATCAAGTTCAAATTTGTCCACATGCTTTGTTAGAACCCAAACTTGGTTTATCGTTAGTTTATTGGAATGCAAAATAATTTGTTTTGTAGGCTCGATTACTTTAATCGTTATCAACTCCTGGCCCGTGAAGTTGCCAGTGTCTAGTTCGGGGTGTAAGTATAGGGTATAATGCGTGGGTGCCAATGCCGTGGGCAGACGATAATCAATCTGTATATTAACATAAATATAATTTTGATTTATAAGCACTTCAACTAACAACTTGACTTACCGTCTCTGCATTGAGTACGGCAAATGTTGCCAATGCCCAAATTAATGTAAAACTCAACCGAGAGCTCGTTAAAAACATCTTTACTGATCGAGCAACGACAGGTAACTAAGTGAAACACACATCATTTATGTTTAACGATAACTATGACTATAACCATAATATACTTAATAACTCATTTTCACTATGGCCACTCGAATCACTTTATTAGCGACATGTGCGATAATAATACGTGTAAAGGAGCGAGCAGTACTGACCCTCGCAGACGGACAAAATTATAAGTAATCACCTAAGAAGAAATCTATAATTGTATTCATATTCAAATTTGGCGATAAATTAAATAATTTTGCTATTGGTGGAATATTGAAATATATGGAATAATTAAAAGAAAAAAATTATATCACTATTCCCAGCTCTGTGGTCATTGACCTATTTGACCAAACGGACTGATTGTCGATCTGTTGTGTAGGCAGGAAAAAGGTACAATCACTTGTTGTACTGTCTGTCTCTCCTCACAATTAAAATTAAAAGTATTGTTTAATAGTGGCCAAATCAATTAAATTGGTGACTGATAAATTTGATAGGAGAAAGAAATAATAAACATTATTTGGTCATTTATATCAAAGCCGTTTATTAAACGTGTTCAAACCTGCTTGCAGGTTTGGCCCCTTGTACTAAACGCACAATTGCATGGTTGGCAAAGTGGTTAAGTTATAATTCATTTGCACTTGCAAACTAGAAAAAAATATTTCAAACTGATTGAAATTCCCCCTGTTGAAACGTAAGAGAAAATAAAGAATTTGAGCAGACACACATATGTAGATACAGGAAATGATTTAAAGAGAATAAAATTGCTTTCCATTAATATTTTTATTCTTTCATAAACCAACAAAGGCCAAAAATAAAAAAAGTTCAGCGACCAATAAAACCTAATACATTAAACTCCATAGCTAATCACCGATCATGAAAGCGATTTCATCGATGGGTTACTAAAAGTAAAGTGAGTGATAAATATACATATAAATATTTAATTGTCATTTTTTATTTATGGCGTGTTCGTAAATGAATTAGAGAGGGAAAAAAATGTGGATCAGCTGTTTGGCAACTTTGACCTAGTTTTGTGTTCCTTTTTTGACTTCTGATTTTTTTGCTGATTCTTTTGCTAAAAGAAATATTTACTAAATCTCTTATATTGGGACCATGTGGCGTGAATATTTACTGGTGTAATCCACTAATGAATTTTCTTTTAGGGATCACATTAAACATTTTTATATTTTTTTAGGAATTTGTGATCACGGTGGGGTGGGCGAAACAAGGTTGCAACAACATTTTACAACTTGTTAATTCGAGGTGTTCCGCATCCGCCAGAGCCTTCCGTTCGCAGTTATTGACTGTGTGTTATTCCGCTTACATGTGGTACCAGAAAAAAAACTGAACCGAACTCCATATACCCCAGCACGCGATAAATTTAATTGATAATATTACAAAAAATGCATTAAGCTACGGTGGAGCAAGCTCGACAGTAGGAGACCCAGTACTTTTTGAGTGTAATGCGATTACTACAGATTATTTCAGTTTCAAAAAATTTCCATAGATGGCGCCACTTCAGAGATTGATTAGTTGAATAACTTCCGCGTTTATTATCCGATTTGGATAAAATTTGCAGGATAGGTTCAGACCATAGTCTGTATTTTACATACTAAAAATCAACCCGCTAGCATCAAAGGTGCTCTTGTAATTCGACTTGGAAATTTTGTATTTTAATTTGTGGGGGCGGAAGGGGGCGTGGCAAAAATTTAAAACAAACTCGTTCAACTTGAGATATTGATGAACCTACATGCCAAATTTGGTGTCTCTAGCTCTTATAGTCTCTGAGATCTAGGTGACACAAAAAGGGACAGACAGACGGACAGACGGACAGACAGACAGACAGACGAACATGGCTATATCGACTCGGCTGTTGACGCTGATCAAGAATATATATACTTTATGGGGTCTGCCACGCCTCCTTCTGCCTGTTACGCACATTTTTTTTGCACAAACGTAATAGACCCATTTGTACTTTTTTAAAGTACTGGGTCTAAAAAGCACCTCTGCTAATCGGATCCTTCTTTTCATCCATTCTTAGTTACCGACAATCTAAGAGCCGGAAACAAGCGGTAGCTCCGTACATCGCAGGACTGTGATCAGCTCGTCCGTCTTAGCGATATGTGAATCGTTTGGTATTTGTTATATGAGCTTTCTGCTCATTTGTTCATTTCTTTATGTCGCATGGTTTTGTTTTAATATTATCATTTTATTATTATTGTTTTTATTTGGTCAATTAAATTCCATCACTACCATAACGGTTGCTTAAACAATTTCCCTTAGGGTATTATGACGTCAGACAAAATAAAAGGAAGTGAAATATTCCCCATCTACTGATTTCCTTCTGCGACCGTTAAGTTTAAAAATATTGACTTGTTCGTTCAATTTGGATTTGCACTGTGCGGTTGGGTAGATGTACTATATGTGTGAACTGAATAAGTTCATTTGTTCAATTCGATGACCCGTTCATTTAAACTTATTCACAATGAATCGACCCAACTCTAAATAATATCAATCATGGTAAAATTATATATATATAAAATTCAGTTTGCGCAGCAGGATGAGCTGATAGAAAACCAAGTAAGTACTTTCTCCTATCTTTATTGATGATAATGGAAATTCTATTAAAGTATGACAGTTATAGCTCATTCGATATTTAGTCACATTAAGATACATAATAGATAGGGTCATTTGTTTCTTTTTAACAATTTCTTATTTTTTATTGTTATTAAGCACCAATCGATCATTTTTCATAATGCAATTTAAATTGTGGTAATAATTGGACAATATGTCGATTCGTTATTATTCATGCAATTGGATAATAAACAATTTTTATTATGGGTTTTGCGAGGTCATGGGGGACGGCGTACCGCTCAACCAATCGGCAATGGTGGCACTATTTTCCTTCAGCCAATTAATATTGTACTTAATGGTCTCGATTGCCTGCTGTCGTGAACCAGCACCAGCTCCTGCCTCTGGATACTTATTATAGAACTGCTGAACTTCATCCAGTTTTACTTGACTGTCAAAACGACTCGTAATGCTGGCAATCAATCTGGCCAAAAAGCGATCATTCAGTCCGAAGCGTTTTACCAGCTGAGGCCATTGCTCGCGATAATATTCCCAGACGATGGGTTCACCCACAGGATTGGCAGCAATATTCTGCACGCAGGTGAAGTAATCTTGAGAGCGAATAATGCTCTCATCAGTGGTCAGTTCCAGGAAGCGATAAAGTAGCTGAGCATCCTGAACAGCCGATAGACCATACATCAATTTGAGCTTCTCACTAGCATCCATTTCCTTCTTGAAAATATCCAATAGCTTCACCCAGTTGGACTCGCTGCCCGTCTGTTTCATGCCATAGTAATAGACAATTTCTCGAAGATCGGGAGCTGGTCGATTGGCAGCTGTGGGAGACTGCAGGTATGTGGAGAAGCGTTGAGCTGCTTGACTAAGACAGTCGGGCAAACCTAAGGCACAAGCTGCATTTAGGACTGAAACACGCAGGCGACTGCAAGAATAAAAGTTAGAATGAATTTGAAAACAATCTTTTCTCTTCCTATGCTTACTTCTTTAAATGGTTGTTGGCATCCACAGTCCAGCCCACCTCCTTGTAGACATTTGTGAGCAGAGTGCGAGCATAGGTCAAATAGGATACATAGCTATCGGTGTACATAAGGGTGTTCTTCAAGGTTTCCAACTTGGAAGCTGCCACATACCAAGGCACAAAGTCCATCTCCTGTGCCAGGTAAGCAGTCATCTCTAGAGGCACAGTGTAGGGCAGTTGACTAGCATCTGCCAAGGCAAATGCATCGTTCAGCAGATGAGCTCGATCGGCAATGTCAAATCGAGAGGGCTTCTCGATAAGTTGCTGAATAATTTGATCCCAAATACTCGACTCATAGTTGACACGATAGTATCCCACTTGATGTGAATTCAACTTGATCCATTTAACGTCTGTATTAACCGCCACACCCACTGCATCTTGATCGTATTTGAAGATTAAATTAGAGACCTCACCACTATTAGAGGTGTCCAGGAAATAAGTCATTGGAACACTCCATCTATAGCCAAATTTACTTGGCTCAACTGCCTCATTGTAACTGTCCTTGTTGGAGAGGAATCGCTGTTGAGTGATGGTGAAACCTGCATCGGACGAACGCTTCACATTTAATACTGGATAACCCATCTGCTCTGTCCAGGTGCTCATCAATTCCTTAACATCATAGTCACTGACCACAGCAGCAACCTCCGTCAGGAAATCATCGGTAACCGTGTTTTTGAAAGAGAACTTTTTCAAATAGTTGGTAACAGCCTGCTCGAACTTCTCGGAACCAACAAGATTCTCCAGCATACGCAGAATAGAACCAGCCTTCTCATAACTAACAGTATCGAAGAGAGCCACGATTTCGTCAGGAGATTCCACTTTTTGAACAATGGGATGCGATGAGAGTTTGGCATCAAAAACTAAGACAGGATGCAGTGCCATAATTTGGAATTGATCCAACTAAAAGTAGAGAAAGAATATTGTTGTGCTGATCATCATTATAAATTCCAGACTCACCATTCCCCAGTCTGGATGAACTGCGTGCACTCCCTTGTATTGCATAAATCTAGCAAATCCTTCGCTTAGCCATATATCATTCCACCATTGCATAGTAACAAGATTACCAAACCATTGGTGAACAATTTCATGAGCCAACACTCCAGCTATAGACTGTTTGTTTAAAGTTGAACTGTAGTTCTCATCGTAGAGCAGAGCAGTCTCTCGATATGTTATCAAACCCCAGTTTTCCATTGCATTTGATCCAAAATCGGGAATGGCAACCATGTCCAACTTGGGTAGAGGATAGGCTACCTTATAGTATTGTATGTAATACTCTGTGACAGCAGTTCCAAATTCCAAGGCAAACTTTACTTTGTTCAGTTGATGGGGCGTGGCAAAAGCCCTCATTGGGAAATCCTCACCAATTCCTTTAGCCTTCACTGTGCTAGTCTGTGAGTCAAAGTCCGATACAATTATACAGGCCAAATAGGTGCTCATAGGAACACTGGTGGCAAAGGTAGCCATGGTGTTCTCACCGAGGTTCTGTGTTTCCTGTGGAAAGTATTGAAATGGGTGAATAATCATTGGACCTTTTCTTTTGCTAAAGTGGCACTTACAATTTGGTTCATGTTGGAGAGTACGTGGTAAGAACCTTCACTAGGATGAATGACGGTGATGTTATAGCTGGCCTTTATTCCTGGTTCATCGAAACATGGATACGCTTCTCGAGCATAAGTTGTCGCGAATTGTGAACTTACAATTTTTCTAATGGAAAAAGTGTTGATTATTTTTAGGCAGCTTTAAAAAATGAGTTTTCTTATAACTATCGCTCACTTATGTTGTCCAGCCGGTGTCTGATAACTGCTGCTATATAAACCGACCAGCTTGTTCTGAGTTTGTCCACCAAAAAGCACTCCAAGAGTAATCAACTCATTTTTTGGCAACTCCTCAGTTAAATCGACAATGAGGAACTCACGCACAGGATCAAGTTCAAATTTGTCCACATGTTTGTTTAGAACCCAAACTTGGTTTATCGTTAGCTTATTGGAATGCAAAATAATTTGTTTTGTAGGCTCGATTACTTTAATCGTTATCAACTCCTGGCCCGTGAAATTGCCAGTGTCTAGTTCGGGGTGTAAGTATAGGGTATAATGCGTAGGTACCAATGCCGTGGGCAGACGATAATCAATCTGTATTTTAACATGAATATATTTTTGATTGATAAGCACTTCGACTAACGACTTGACTTACCGTCTCTGCATTGAGTACGGCAAATGTTGCCAATGCCCAAATTAATGTAAAACTCAACCGAGAGCTCGTTAAAAACATCTTTACTGATCGAGCAACGACAGGCAACTAAGTGAAGCATACATCATTTATGTTTAACGATAACTATGGCTATAACCATAATATACTTAATAACTCATTTTCACTATGGCCACTCGAATCACTTTATTACCGACATGTGCGATAATAATACGTGTAAAGGAGCGGCAGCATTTGACCCTCGCAGACTGATAAAATTATTGGTAATCACCTAAGAAGAAATCTATAATTATATTCATATTTGAATTTGGCGATAAATTAAACATTTCTGTTATTGTTGGAATTTTAAACTATACGGAATAATTAAAAGAAACATTATTATCCTTATTTCCAGCTTTGTGGTCATTGACCTTTTCAACCAAACACAAGTACTTATGATTTTAACTACTCATTGAGCACCTTTGTTGATAAGGGGTGAAGGGGTGAACAGTTTTTTCTTCTTTGACTAAAGTACATTCTCTTATCTTTATTGTGTATTTTGAAATAGTGATAATGGCAATTTGATCAAAACTATGACATTTATAGCTCCAGTGATAAATAAGCACATTAAGACATACAAGCCACAAAAAAAAAAATTGGATGTAAGCTTGATTTAGATGCACACGCTAAATTTGGTTTGTTGATAAAAAAATATATTGGCGTTGTTCGCTGTTTCAGTGTCAAGACATCAAGTCGTTATTTATTATTGGAATCTTAGATAAAACATTGGATATTAAACACCGATTTTCGAGGAAAATAGAGAGGACGTTTCGTTCAACCAATTGGCAATTTCATCGCTATTTTCCTTAAGCCAATTAATATTGTACTTAATGGTCTCGATTGCCTGCTGTCGTGGACTTGCACCAGCTCCTGCCTCTGGATACTTATTGTAGAACTGCTGAACTTCATCCAGTTTTACTTGACTGTCGAAACGTTTTGTTATGCTAGCAATCAATCTTCCAAGAGCACGATCATTCAGTCCAAAGCGTTTTACCAGCTGAGGCCATTGCTCGCGATAATATTCCCAGACGATGGGCTCACCCACAGGATTGGCAGCAATGTTCTGCACGCAGGTGAAGTAATCCTGAGAGCGAATAATGCTCTCGTCTGTGGCGAGTTCAAGGAACTGATAAAGTAGCTGAGCATCCTGAACAGCCGATAGACCGTACATCAGTTTCAGTTTCTCACTGGCATCCATTTCCTTCTTGAAAATATCCAATAGCTTCACCCAGTTGGACTCGCTGCTCGTCTGTTTCATGCCATAGTAATAGACAATTTCACGAAGATCGGGAGCTGGTCGATTGGCAGCTGTGGGAGACTGCAGGTATGTGGAGAAGCGTTGAGCTGCTTGACTAAGACAGTCGGGCAAACCTAAGGCACAAGCTGCATTTAGGACTGAAACACGCAGGCGACTGCAAGAATAAAAGTTGATATGAATTTCAAAACAATCTTTTCTCTTAGTATGCTTACTTTTTTAAATGGTTGTTGGCATCCACAGTCCAACCCACCTCCTTGTAGACATTTGTGAGCAGAGTGCGAGCATAGGTCAAATAGGATACATAGCTATCGGTGTACATGAGGGTGTTCTTCAAGGTTTCCAACTTGGAAGCTGCCACATACCAAGGCACAAAGTCCATCTCCTGTGCCAGGTAAGCAGTCATCTCTAGAGGCACAGTGTAGGACAGTTGACTAGCATCTGCCAAGGCAAATGCATCGTTCAGCAGATGAGCTCGATCGGCAATGTCAAATCGAGAGGGCTTCTCGATAAGTTGCTGAATAATTTGATCCCAAATACTCGACTCATAGTTGACACGATAGAATCCCACTTGATGTGAATTCAACTTGATCCATTTAACGTCTTTGTTAACTGTCACACTCACCAACTCTTGATCGTATTTGAAGATTAAATTAGAGACCTCATCACTATTGGATGTGTCCAGGAAATAAGTCATTGGAACACTCCATTTATAGCCAAATTTACTTGGCTCAACTGCCTCATTGTAACTGTCCTTGTTAGAGAGGAATCGCTGTTGAGTGATCGTGAAAACAGTATCGGAGGAACGCTTCACATTTAATACTGGATAACCCATCTGCTCTGTCCAGGTGCTCATCAATTCTTTAACGTCATAGTCACTGACCACAGCAGCAACCTCCGTCAGGAAATCATCGGTAATCGTGTTTTTGAAAGAGAACTTTTTCAAATAGTTGGTAACAGCTTGCTCGAACTTCTCGGAACCAACAAGGTTCTCCAGCATACGCAGAATAGAACCAGCCTTCTCATAACTAATAGTATCGAAGATGGCCGTGATTTCATCAGGAGATTCCACTTTTTGAACAATGGGATGCGATGAGAGTTTGGCATCAAAAGCTAGGACAGGATGCAGTGCCGCAATTTGGAATTGATCCAGCTAAAAGTAAGTAAAAGAAAACATATTGTTGTGCTTATCATCTTTATAAATTAACCACTCACCATTCCCCAGTCTGGATGAACTGCGTGCACTCCCTTGAACTGCATGAACCTGGCAAATCCTTCGTTTAGCCATAAATCATTCCACCATTGCAAGGTAACCAGATTACCAAACCATTGATGAGTAATCTCATGGGCCAATACTCCAGCTATAGACTGTTTGTTCTGGGTGGAGCTGTAGTTCTCATCGTAGAGCAGAGCAGTCTCCCGATATGTCACCAAACCCCAGTGTTCCATGGCATTCGAGGCAAAGTCTGGGATGGCAGCCATGTCTAACTTGGGTAGAGGATAGGCCACCTTATAGTATTGTATGTAATACTCTGTGACGGCAGTTCCAAATTCCAAGGCGAACTTTACTTTGTTCAGTTGATGGGGCGTGGCAAAGGCACTCATTGGGAAATCCTCACCAATTCCTTTAGCCTTCACTGTGCCGGTCTCTGAGTCAAAGTCCGATACAATTATACAGGCCAAATAGGTGCTCATAGGAACGCTCGTGGCAAAGGTGGCCATGGTGTTCTCACCGAGGTTCTGTGTTTCCTGTGGAAAATTTTGAGATATTGAGATTAACATTAAAATTCTCTCAGCTTCAAGCTACAACTTTACATACAATTTTATTCATATTGGAGAGCGCATCATAGGAACCTTCACTAGGATGAATGACAGTGATGTTATATGTTGCCTTCATGCTAGGCTCATCGAAACAAGGATACGCTTGACGCGCATAAGTAGGCTCGAACTTAGTGGTAGCGATTTTCCTATTAAAGAGAAGAGAATAATTGCATACATTTAGGCGGCAGTGACAATAGTAAGAGTTTTAATTAAATTTGTGATCTCACAATTTTTCTAAGGAAAAATAATGTAATCTAATAAATATCCCTCACCTTTGTTGTCCAGCCGGTGTCTGATAACTGCTGCTATATAAACCGACCAGCTTGTTTTGAGTTTGGCCTTCAAATAGCACCCCGAGAGTTATAATTTCATTTTTTGGAAGCTCCTCAGATAAATCGACAAGGAGGAACTGACGCACAGGATCAAGTTCATATTTTTCCACTTGTTTGCCCAGCACATAAACTTGGTTAATCGTTAATTTATGGGAATGCAAAATAATTTGTTTTGTAGGTTCGATTACTTTAATCGAAATCAATTCCTGACCCGTGAAGTTGCCAGTATCTAGTTCCGGGTGCAAATGTAGGTTATAATGCGTGGGCTCCAATGCCGTGGGCAGACGATAATCAATCTGTATTCGCACATGAATATTTTATTGATTGATAAGCATTTCAACTAACGGGTTCACTTACCGCTCCATTTGCTCCGTTTGCACTAAGCAGAGCTGATGTTGCCAAGACCCAAAACACTGTAACCCTTAACTGAAAGCCCGTTAGTAACATCTTTACCGTTCGAGCAACAACAGGTAACTGAAAGTATTGCGCACCATTTCGATATGACGAGGGCGATTGCCATAACCGTAATATACTCAATAACTCATTTTGTTATGGTCACACGTATCAATTTATTGGCAATAAGTGCGATAATAATAACTACAAATACTAACACCCACACTTCTATGAAGTGTCGGTTAATAGAGTGGTAACAAAACGAATACAATAATTCGGAAACACCCACAAGATTTTGACGATTCATTGACAACCAATGAACTGTTAGGCGTTAAATTATATATATATTTTATTTTTATTTATTTAGTATATATATATAGAGCTGAACAATCTTATCTTGCTTCTATTGTACGATGGATAATCTCTGTTGTTTTTTTTTTGTACAAATTTATGCCGGTAATTCGATGAGAATTAAACTACGACATTTATAGCCCCTTTCAGAGTGGTTTGTAGTTTCTACTGTTTGTCGAGCCATTTGTCCACATTCTCGAGATTGTTAGCCAACCAGACAATGTTGTTCTTCACCGACTCCAGAGCACGCACTCGCGCTGCAGTTCCTGCTCCAGCCTCTGGATACTTGGCAAAGAAGTGCTCCATCTCCTCGAGCTTTGTTTGAGTGTGGAAACGGGCCGTTATCGAGGGTATCAAGTTGCCCAAATAACGTTCATTGAGGCCGAAACGAGCTACCAACTGTGGCCAATTCTCTCTCACATAGTCCCAAACCAAAGACTCTCCCATGGGATTGGCAGAGATATAAGTGAGGCAAGTGAAATAGTCCTGACCACGCACATATTCCTCATTCCAGGCCAGGCTAATATATCGTTGCAGCAACCAGGGCTCTTGCACTGCAGCCAAGCCATACATCAGCTTGGATTTCTCGCTCGCATCGGCCTCATTCACAAACAATTCCCATACGGTTTCCCAAATCTCCTGATTCCCGACCGATTGCATGCCATAGTAATACACTGTCTCCCGAACATCTGGATTGGGTCGCTTTGTAGGAGTGGTCAACCAAGTATTGAACTGCTTTCCCGCTTCAGTAAGACAGGACTCGAGACCCAGAGAACAGGCGGCGCCTAAAACAGTCACGCGCAGGCGGCTAAGAAATATTATATATAATATCATGTTTTGTTAGATTAGGCAACCATAAAGAAACGTGCTCTGACAAACTAAAAAACCGATAAGAATAAGGTGGAATGGAAAGGATAAGCTCGTTAGTTCTCACAGGGGAAATCAAATGAAAACTCTTGTACGACTGGGAAGATTTATAAGAAAAACCTCTTTTCTATAGCTTCTAGTTCCAATAAGGACTCCCTAAGGGAAAATCTGACGAATTTAAATATATTTTAAAAAGGAATCTGAATTATCTTAAAAATGTTTTCGATAGATAAGATGAATAACCCTTTTCCTTTTCCAAACATACCTTTTACTTATTATTACTTACTTTTTCAAATGATCGTCACCCACAGTCCAGGTCACAGACTTGTAAATGGGTTCAATCAACGCGGTGGCATATTTCTTGTACTTGACAAAGCTGCTGGTGTAGTACAAGGTGCGCTTTAGGGATGTCAACTTAGAGGCAGCCACACTCCAGGGCACATATTCGGCTTCCTTGGCCAGATACTTGGTCATATCGAAGGCAACCTCGTAGGCCAGTTGTGTAGCATCGGCCAAGGCAAAGGCATCATTCATCAGTGAGGCACGATCGCCGGCACTGAAGGAAGTTGGTGTGGCAACCAGTTGGTTGGCCAGAGCCTGCCACAAGGACTCATCATAGTTGACGCGGTAATAGCCAACCTGATCGTGATTAAACTTGATCCATTGCACAGCACTGGGCACAGTTATTGTGACTGTAAAGGAAATCATATTATGATAAGTTCATTCCTCGACTTGCATACTTATTTCCGCACTTACTTTCGCTTTGATCATAATAAAACCAATCCCGTTGCACTGTGGGACTCGCACTGGTCGTATATGTGATGGGGATCGACCAACGGTAGCTGCAATAAAATATAATAAATGTGAGAAATTCGCAATCAGATATGATGTCGATTCGCAAAACATACTTGAATTCAGAAGCCTCGTGGACTGCGTCGTAGTCATTGGGATTGGACAAGAAACGCTTCTGTGTCAATTTGTATTCAGTGTTGGAGACCTTTTGAATCGTGACCACTGGCAAACCCATCTGCATGAACGGTCGTTAAATGGGTTAAATTTTGGTTTATGTTTGGACAGATCTCTGGATTCGGATTTACCTGCACCGTCCATGTGAGCATAATATCAGTCACATTATATTCCAGATTCAGTTTATCAATCTCCGAAAAGAAGTTGCTGGTTACGGCGTTCTTGTACTTATATTCATTCAGATAATTTGTAACCGCCGTACGGAAGATTTTGTCCCCCAGAAAGTCTTCCAACATGCGAACCAGCGAGGCGCCTTTGGAATACGTAATGGTGTCAAAGATCTCGGTTATCTGATCGGGATTCTCTACTTTTTGAATAATAGGATGTGATCCCAAAGTGCCATCCAAGTTAAACACTCCATGCAAAGTGTTTACAATAAACTGATTATGCTTTGGAATTAGCAAGAAAAGTCCAATTAACATTATGATAATTAATAAAATAATTGTTATTTATAGACTTACCATTTGCCATTTGGGGAATACGGAGTCCACACCAAGATTCTCGATGAAGCTGGCAAATCCCTCGTTGAGCCACAGGTCATTCCACCAATCCATGGTAACTGAAGGGGAAGAAGAGTATTAGACAACTCTTCAGTTAATATATCTATCACCTACCCAAATTTCCGAACCACATGTGAGCAAATTCATGGGCAATCACGCTGGCAATGCGTTGTTTGTTAATCGTGGAACTGGTTTCTGCCTCGTAGAGAAGAGCAGTCTCCCGATAGGTAACTAGACCCCAGTGTTCCATGGCACCCGAGACAAAGTCGGGAATGGCTGCCATGTCGAGTTTGGGCAATGGATACTCAATTTGGAAGTATTCAATATAATATTCAATCACTCCCTTGCCAACCTCCACGGCAAAGTCAACCTTATCAATCTGTTCAGGTGTCGCATAAACTCCCATTTCAAATGGTTTTCCAATTCCCTTGGTGTCTATAGTGACTGATTTGGAATCGAAGTCGGAGACAATGAAACAGGCCAGATAGGTGCTCATTGGAACACTTTTGGCAAACCTCACCACGGTAAAATCGCCCTCTTCAAAGTCCCATTCCTGATTCATGTTTGAGAGAGCGTGATAATTTCCAGCCGTTGGATGCACTAATGTTATTTCAAAAGTGGCCTTTAGAGCTGGCTCATCGAAACAAGGGAAGGCTTGACGGGCAAAAGTTGGCTCAAACTTGGATGTGGCCATCCATTTACGGGTCTGGTCTGCCTTCACATATGAGGAACTGTACAATCCCACAATTTTACTGGACATGTTGCCCGAGAAAGCTAGGTTAAGATATACGATGGTGCCAGCTTCAAGTTCTTCTCCCAGATTTATTATAAGGAACTCTTTTGCCGTATCGAACGTATAATCCTTCACCGGGACAGTTTCAAGTTCACCCTGTTTAAAGACAATCGGGTTCGATACGTCCAAGTAAAGAGAGTGCAACACAATCTTATCGGTAGACTCGTTCACAGTCATGTTTATATTCTCGTGGCCACTAAACAGACCCGTTTCGATATTTGGATTCAGAAAGAGCTCATAGTTGATTGGAGTCAGCGCGGTGGGCAGACGATAATCTATTTTCTCCGGCGGAACTGTGGTGCCAGGCTCTGTGGTGGAAACTGAACTTGTAGTTAAAAGTGTTGTTTCAGTTGGACTTAAAGTCGAAGATGTAGTTGGAGCTGGGCCCGCAGTTGGAGTGTTGCTCGTCGTGGATGTAAAACCACCTTCAAGCTGATCAATTTTCATTTGAGCATCACGTAGATCTTCCTTTAAATTCGACTTTTGTACAGCGAGCACAATTGTGGACACGAAGAAGGCCGTTAATGCCACTCCAAGGAAAATGCTAACCAATTTAGCAGTTATTATCATCTTTAACTCTTTAGTTTAACCCGTAAATCCAATTTGGTTGTCGTCTAAAGTGAAACTAAGAGCTGAAATTGGAAGTTAAATCTAAGTTGAACACCATGCGACACTCAAAAGTACTGATTGCTAATCTAATCAGAATCAGAAGTCGATGACGATGACGTTTGATGGCCAAATCCCACTTAACTCGTAACCAGCATGTGCACATTTAACGATCCAACTTATTTATTGGCCACTATATTTTGAATCGGCTCAGATGGACGCGTTTTCGAATTTTTCGCATTGATGCGTTACACGACATTAAAAACTCTAGTAGAAACACTAATCTAATTATTCCTAACGCCGGAACCCATATCGATTGACCAATTGATCAAACTTTTACAGTACTGTGTATAATACAAGGTATTTCAGCTTATGTTAAAGTTAATACAATACGATACTATTCCGAATCCAAATTTGCCATGGTTAATATTCCGTGTGGCTTGTTAGATGTGGTTAAAAATCAACATGATGTGTGCAAATGTCCATGTTTAAAACTGGCTATATAAAAACAAGAAAAATGCAAAGAAATTGCATGCCCAATTAGATATATATATAACATATGCTAAATTGAAAGATAAATTGATAAATTGAAAGATCTATTTTATTTATAAGCGCTTAAGTATAGATCCCATAAATTCCTGACCCGTTCGGTTACATCTAAAAATTCTGGAAAATAAAATAATAATCCTAATTATTTTTTAAAGTATGATAAAATTTTAATTTGCGTAAACTGCAAGTAAGAAAAAACAAACAATTTTCTTATGACGATATTAATAAAAAGAGGTCACACTCATATTTCCAAAACTTCCTGTTTTGCTCTTGAGATATTAATATACTTATCATTATGACTATTAGTATCACTTTATTGGCAACAAGAGCGATAATAAGTTATTATTAATTACTACGTATAGTTTATTTATATATAATCATTAAAGTGTAGGGTAATGGATCAACAGCACTTAAGCCTCGCAAATTGGCAAAACGAATCGGAAACACATACAGTCTTGATTTAGGTTATATACTTAGCACTTTCATTGTTCAACTCAATTGACTGATTCTTTTTTATTTCTGTGTATTTAATGTTTACACCATATTAATTATTAAATAATGTCGAGCGTAGCATTCCAGTTTAATAGAAAAAAATCAGATTTGACCAAAATAAATTTTGCCAGATTTAGCGAGAAAAATGCGACGATAACTGGGTATGTTAAGCTTGCTTAAGAACAACAATGTTTTGTATAGTAAAACGATAATAAGCATTCGATTCTGCCTAAAAAGATTTTATTTTATAGGATTACAATATTAATTAAACAATCTTGTCTTCATCTACTTTTTAATGTTCACTGCCAAATTTCTATTTGTTTGAGTATAAAACTACGACATTTATAGCCCCTTTCAGAGTGGTTTGTAGTTTCTACTGTTTGTCGAGCCATTTGTCCACATTCTCGAGATTGTTAGCCAACCAGACAATGTTGTTCTTCACCGTCTCCAGAGCACGCACTCGCGCTGCAGTTCCCGCTCCAGCCTCTGGATACTTGGCAAAAAATTGCTCCATCTCCTCGAGCTTTGTTTGAGAGTGGAAACGGGCCGTTATAGAGGGTATCAAGTTGCCCAAATAACGTTCATTGAGGCCGAAACGAGCTACCAACTGTGGCCAATTCTCTCTCACATGGTCCCAAACCAAGGACTCTCCCATGGGATTGGCAGAGATATAAGTGAGGCAAGTGAAATAGTCCTGACCACGCACATATTCCTCATTCCAGGCCAGGCTAATATATCGTTGCAGCAACCAGGGCTCTTGCACTGCAGCCAAGCCATACATCAGCTTGGATTTCTCGCTCGCATCGGCCTCATTCACAAACAAATCCCATACGGTTTCCCAAATCTCCTGATTCCCGACCGATTGCATGCCATAGTAATACACTGTCTCCCGAACATCTGGATTGGGTCGCTTTGTAGGAGTGGTCAACCAAGTATTGAACTGCTTTCCCGCTTCAGTAAGACAGGACTCGAGACCCAGAGAACAGGCGGCGCCTAAAACAGTCACGCGCAGGCGGCTAAGAAATAAAATATATATTATCATGTTTTGTTAGATTAGGCAACCATAGAGAAACGTGCTCTGACAAACTAAAAAGCCGATAAGAATAGGGTGGAATGGAAAGGATAAGCTCGTTAGTTCTCACAGGGGAAATCAAATGAAAACTCTTGTGCGACTGGGAAGATTTATAAGAAAAACTTTTTTTCTATAGCTTCTAGTTCCAATAAGGACTCCCTAAGGGAAAATCTGACGAATTTAAATATATTTTAAAAAGGAATCTGAATTATCTTAAAAATGTTTTCGATAGATAAGATGAATAACCCTTTTCCTTTTCCAAACATACCTTTTACTTATTATTACTTACTTTTTCAAATGATCGTCACCCACAGTCCAGGTCACAGACTTGTAAATGGGTTCAATCAACGCGGTGGCATATTTCTTGTACTTGACAAAGCTGCTGGTGTAGTACAAGGTGCGCTTAAGGGATGTCAACTTAGAGGCAGCCACACTCCAGGGCACATATTCGGCTTCCTTGGCCAGATACTTGGTCATATCGAAGGCAACCTCGTAGGCCAGTTGTGTAGCATCGGCCAAGGCAAAGGCATCATTCATCAGTGAGGCACGATCGCCGGCACTGAAGGAAGTTGGTGTGGCAACCAGTTGGTTGGCCAGAGCCTGCCACAAGGACTCATCATAGTTGACGCGGTAATAGCCAACCTGATCGTGATTAAACTTGATCCATTGCACAGCACTGGGCACAGTTATTGTGACTGTAAAGGAAATCATATTATGATAAGTTCATTCCTCGACTTGCATACTTATTTCCGCACTTACTTTCGCTTTGATCATAATAAAACCAATCCCGTTGCACTGTGGGACTCGCACTGGTCGTATATGTGATGGGGATCGACCAACGGTAGCTGCAATAAAATATAATAAATGTGAGAAATTCGCAATCAGATATGATGTCGATTCGCAAAACATACTTGAATTCAGAAGCCTCGTGGACTGCGTCGTAGTCATTGGGATTGGACAAGAAACGCTTCTGTGTCAATTTGTATTCAGTGTTGGAGACCTTTTGAATCGTGACCACTGGCAAACCCATCTGCATAAACGGTCGTTAAATGGTTTAAATTTTGGGTTATATTTGGACAGATCTCTGGATTCGGATTTACCTGCACCGTCCATGTGAGCATTATATCAGTCACATTATATTCCAGATTCAGTTTATCAATCTCCGAAAAAAAGTTGCTGGTTACGGCGTTCTTGTACTTGTATTCATTCAGATAATTTGTAACCGCCGTACGGAAGATTTTATCCCCCAGAAAGTCTTCCAACATGCGAACCAGCGAGGCGCCTTTGGAATACGTAATGGTGTCAAAGATCTCGGTTATCTGATCGGGATTCTCTACTTTTTGAATAATAGGATGTGATCCCAAAGTGCCATCCAAGTTAAACACTCCATGCAAAGTGTTTACAATAAACTGATTATGCTTTGGAATTAGCAAGAAAAGTCCAATTAACATTATGATAATTAATAAAATAATTGTTGTTTATAGACTTACCATTTGCCATTTGGGGAATACGGAGTCCACACCAAGATTCTCGATGAAGCTGGCAAATCCCTCGTTGAGCCACAGGTCATTCCACCAATCCATGGTAACTGAAGGGGAAGACGAGTATTAGATAACTCTTCAGTTAATATATCTATCACCTACCCAAATTTCCGAACCACATGTGAGCGAATTCATGGGCAATCACGCTGGCAATGCGTTGTTTGTTAATCGTGGAACTGGTTTCTGCCTCGTAGAGAAGAGAAGTCTCCCGATAGGTAACTAGACCCCAGTGTTCCATGGCACCCGAGACAAAGTCGGGAATGGCTGCCATGTCGAGTTTGGGCAATGGATACTCAATTTGGAAGTATTCAATATAATATTCAATCACTCCCTTGCCAACCTCAACGGCAAAGTCAACCTTATCAATCTGTTCAGGTGTCGCATAAACTCCCATTTGGAATGGTTTGCCAATTCCCTTGGTGTCTATGGTCACCGATTTGGAATCGAAGTCGGAGACAATGAAACAGGCCAGATAGGTGCTCATTGGAACACTTTTAGAGAACATCACCTGGGTGTTGGTGCCCTCCTCTAGCTTCACATCCTGATTCATATTGGAAAGAGCATGATAGTTTCCAGCCGTTGGATGTAACAAAGTTATTTCAAAAGTGGCCTTTAGAGCTGGCTCATCGAAGCAAGGGAATGCCTGACGGGCAAAAGTTGGCTCAAACTTGGACGTGGCCATCCATTTACGGGTCTGGTCTGCCTTCACATATGAGGAACTGTACAATCCCACAATTTTATTAGCCATGCTGCCGGAAAACTCGAGCATCAGCAATATGACGGTGTTAGCTGTGAGCTTTTTGTTAAGATTGATGATCAGGAACTCCCTGGTCGTATCAAATGTGAAGCCAGTCACAATGATACCGGCACCACTTGTTTCATGCACAAGCGGATTCTTTATGTCCATGTTAAGCGAATGCAGCACAATCTTATCGGTGGGCTCGTTCACAGTTATGTTAATAACCTCATGGCCACTAAACAGACCGGTCTCGATATCAGGATGGAGAAATAGATCATAGTTAGTTGGGGTCAATGCGGTGGGTAGTCGATAATCAATTTTTTCCGGCGCAACTGTGGTGGTGGGATCTGTAGTAGGGACTGGACCTGGACCTACAGTTGTAGTCGTAGTGGATGTAGTGCCACCTTCAAGTTGATCGATTTTCTCCTGGGCATCACGTAGGTCATCCTTCAAATTCGACTTTTGCACGGCAAGTACAATTGTGGCCACGAAGAAGGCCGTCAATGCCACTCCAAGGAAAATGCTAACCAACTTAGCAGTTATTATCATCTTTAACCCCTTAGCTATCCACTTTGGTCGGAGTTTGAAACGAAACTAAGCATTGCCAATGGGCACTGGATTGTAACCAACTCATGAGTTATATCTAAATTGGACTCCAGGCGATAGCCGACCATACTGATTGCTAATCTAATCGTTTTCACAAGTCGTTGACGATGACGAACATCGACCAAATCCCATATAAACTAACTCGTAACCAACATGTGTACATTTAACGATCCAACTTATTTATGGGCCACTTTATTTCGAATCGGCTCAGATGGAAACGATTTCGATTTTTACGCATTGATTAAACTGCAGTATGAAAAGCCAAAAATCTGCGCGTTTTTCCTGTGCAACACGAATTTCCAAACGTTAGTAGAAACTCCCGGCGCCAGCACTCTAACTTTCCCTAGCGCCGGGGCCCATATGTGTCCTCAGACCAATTGATCAAACTTTTTCCCAGATCGGTTACCTGATCCCGGATCGGGCAATTTTCGGCTTGGCTTGTGTATTACCCCGGCGCCTAGGTACTAAAAAACCCTTTTCCGGTGCGATTCTCGGCCTAATTAGAGAGAGAGAAAAAGGGAGAGGGAGAGCGAGTAAAGAGGAGAGAGAGAGAGGATCGGTATTTTCATTGTGTTAAAACCCAAACCAGGAAATTTCCGCGCATATTTTAATATGCCGGGAAAACAATAGAATGACTTATCAGTCTGTCAGTGAAAATGTTTGGCACGCTTAAAAGATACGTCAGTTGATAATCAATATAATTATCAGGTCGTTAAGGTGTACACAGTAATTGTGTATACAAACACATGAATTGTTTATGATATGAAATCATAAAACATTAATAATCATAAATATGAAGTGTTATTTAAATGAATTCGTTATCTGATATTACTTTAACATTTGCCGGAAATACCTATAACATTGGCGTAAAACGGGGATTTACATAGGGCTTACCGCAAAGCGCAATTAATTTTCCTACACACTTTGTCATTATTTGTCATATGTTTTGTTATATAATTGGCTTTGCCAGTTTAGTTGGCAAAACACACACACCAAACACACGCATACGGCTCAGGACAGTTGAGAATACAAGTGAGAAGGGTATAGATTGGTCTGTCGGACATTGATATTGTGCAGTGGAAAAACCTTAACACTGAATGGAATCGATTGAAGTTCATTCATGAACACATCGCCGCCACAGGGATTCTACCTGCCTAAGCGTGGGAAACTTGATCGCCGGCAGGATCGAAGCATCAGGAGATCGAGAGATCGGCAGGTAGAGATAAATGGTAAACTGGGCTGCTCCGCAATTGCGTCGGCTTGGTATGTTGGGTTATTTGTGCGATTGTTGGGAGTTTTTGTTCATGAAAAAGTCCCAAGTGGAAAAAGGCAAATTTCCGGTTTTTTGGCCAGGCTCCTCGTATTTCCCACGGACCAATGCGATTGGCCAAGGTATAAAACCTGGCCACAGGCTCCGATCGGCAATCAGTCGAGTTGACGACATCACAGAGATCACACACCCACACATCGTTATGTTTTATTTACTACAAATATTATTGAGCATTGCCAGCACGGCGACGGCAGCTAATATTGCGGAGCCTGGGAATTATTATCAGTACACACAGTTCCAGGCTCCTCTGTCCTGGGAAACCATCATCGCTAGCAGCCTCGAAAACGCCATTGACAGTTGTCAGCAGAGCTTCAAATGGCAACGTTGGAACTGCCCTAGTGGAGACTTTATTAAGCGACGATCATCACCAACCGAAGCCCATGAATTGGATCGGGAGGACGTATATGTGGCCACTATTTCCATGGCTGCGATAGTTCACACCTTGACCAGGGATTGTGCCAATGGTGTTATCGCTGGATGTGGTTGCAGTGGAAACGCTTTAAATGTGCCCTGTGACCATGAGCCTGCCAAGGCTGTGAAGCTCTACGAGCAGCACTTTGGAATAGGAGATGGTGCCATTGGACATAATCAGCGTGTGGTTGGCGCTCTCCTGGAACAGTCCTTGGAGCAGGAATGCCATTGCAAGCAGCAGAGTCCACAGGGAAGTTGCTCCGAGGAGGAATGCGTTAAAGTGCTAAAGCCCTTTGAATCCCTGGCACAAGATCTGCTGCAAATGTACGACGATGCCATTCAGCTGGACTCGACCACGAGCAATCTCAAAATCATGTGGCAGAACATTCCCCTTGACTCGCTCGTCTACATGGAGGATTCGCCGAACTACTGCGAACCCGAGGACAGCGGTCGCTGGGCGGGCACAAGGGGACGACAGTGCTCCAAGATTGGTGGAAGCTCTGTCGAGGAACGTCTGTCCTGCCAACAACTGTGTCGCGTCTGTGGCTTCCGTGTCCGATCCCAACACGTGCGACACGAGCGAAGATGCAACTGCAAATTGGTCTGGGGATTCCGTTTGCAATGCGAGGTCTGCGTACAACTTGACCGACAATACAGCTGCTACTAAGAGAGAGAGAGAAAGAGAGAGATACAGAGAGAAAGAGAGAGACTGACCAACTTGGGGCGCTGGCTGAGCCCCTTAATATTTACTCGTAGTTCTAAGTTAATTTATTTGTAACTATTTAAAATTTATTGCTTTAACAATAAGCGAAAACAACAATAAATGCGAATTCAATTTTATGACTCTACATAACCAGTATACTTATCCCTCATAACAATTGAAACTTAATTTATTTGACCACGTGTAAACGCCAATGAGTGCTATAATAGGCAAATTCCTCAGATCATGTTAGAACCTTATCTTATCAGCAACACGTAACCGAAAGTGCAATTTCGAGTAAAGTATAGGCAATTAGTCACAGATTTGTTAGACTTATCTCTAATGACCATTATCAAAAATTCATCAGTTAAATATATAATTAGTAGCTTTTTATTCTGTTTCTTCAAGTTCATGGTAAATTCCACTTAACTAAAAGTTAAGATTATCTCATTTTACTATTAGCTAAATAAGCATCTCTATCCGATTTCTATAATTTTTTTGTGATTGAACTTAAAGTTTTAATTTGATCAGGTTTACCTAGCGAAACTGAAAATATGGCAACGCTGTGCAATGGTTTTCACAGTATCGAATAATACTGCCCTATTGATGATAACGAGCTGCCATCCCGCGGAAATATTTATCAGTTCGATGAGAAACCAAGAATCAATTTAACTCAAAGTTAAGTTGAAATTCACAAAAGCCCAACTCAAAAGACAAGCTACTCACCCGATTTGTTATTTATTCATTTGACATTTGTAACTTATATTGAAAACTTAGTGCAATGCGTATTTTGTTGAACTAGCTGTCTGAGGACTTCATCTAATTTCCCACTCCTCCTCAGTTAACCCAGGTGGTAGGCTTCCCCTCCACCCGATAACCGTTGTATGCCGCAGCAGCTGAGGAAGCGGCTGCCGCTAGTTCAGATCTTCTGCTCGGTTCGCCGGCCCAATACGAAGGTGCCACTTCGTATGATTGCATCATTTTGTTGCTGTTCTTGATGGCCGAGATGATCAACAAGAATATGGCCAACTTGCCAACGAGTATGGACTTGACCAGCAGCAACTTTAACTTGGTAACCAAAAACGGGACAATTGCCGACTGAATGAGGAACGGAAGTATAAAGAGGGGCAGCACTTTGGTCATCATATCGTACTTCTTGCCACGACCTGTTTAAGATTTTTTAGCTTAATTAGATAACTTTTATATGGGTTAATTGTATGGAAACTTACCCTCCTCACTGTTGTCCGTACTTAGCCAATGGGCCCCAATAATCTCCTTCAGATTCTCACCATCTAACTTGACGCGCACAATGTCATTGGTCATGTCCAGACTGACATTAAGACCAGGTCCCACATGATAGTGTTCAACATCCTCTTGGTCTTCTCCATCCCCATCCAATGATTGCTCAGCTTCAACAAATTTATTGTTCTTATTGCTGTTGTTGTTGCGATTCTTGCGTTTCCGTTTGCGTCTCTTTTTGCCGGATCCGGTTTCATTGTCATCATAGATGGGTGGATCGGTTTGTGCCTCCAGCAGAGCCTCAGCATTTGCCTCGTTCCTTAATTCCAGAGCTAGTGTATCATCAATGGTCTGTTGTTCCTGCTGCTCCTGCTCCTGCGCCTGCTCGACAGCCTCTGTGGCAGCTGCCTCATTGGTTGCCAGTTGTGTGGCACTCACTCGATTACGCAGTCGCTTTCTGTACTCATTTGTAGTCTTGTTGCCCAAATATGTGCTCTTGTAGTTCTTATAGATGCCCATGAAGATGTGGGAATTCTTCTTTAACGCCTGTTTATCCTCCGACTCATAGCTGCTGGCCAAACCACGAGCTGCCTCCGTTGCGGAGGCCTCACTAGTTGCCTCACTTGTGTCCTGGCCATGGGACAATGATGCGCACAGCGCAGATAATAAAATGAATCTCACTAGTCCGCTCATCTTTGGCGCATGATCTGTTTGCCTTGCAAGCTAGCCACTAAATGTGGCGCGATCAACAGTCCGCGTGCATTTTATCAACTCAGCTGCAACAGTTGCATATACAGTTGCAGTCGACGTCGCAGTTGCAATCTCTGCTCAAAGAAAGCCAGCAGCAGAGTTAGATCTTGCAACTAGCAACATTCTGCTGGAATTGGCATTTGAATTGAGCACAGCCAGATCCAGACTGTGCCACAACATCTCTTGACTTGGCCAGGCACTGCTGTCAGCATTCTGGCTGCAACAAGTTGCCGCAATGCTCCATCTAAAACACGATTCTATCGCCCATACATTCTGAATCCTCCTCAATTAAGTTGCCAGCATGTGTTGTTTGTTGGTTGTTGCCATTTCTTGGTCAAAACATTGTTAGCCAACAGATGCATACATGAAAAATATCTGGAGTAGGCCTCCAATTTCTCAATGATCTCCTCAATGATTTCTTTTAGCTGTAATTGCTTTCCATCTCTCCGCAAACGTCGCAGAAGAAGCCCCAAGAAGCCATAAATAATATATGGAATCGTTAAGTAGTCTGAGATCTAGTGCAGTCTGGACCTGAGCTCATTCGATTCTTCAGACAATTAGCTCTGACGGCGATTGCATGAGAAAGTTGTTGACAAAATTGCTTTGCGATTGCTTTTAACTTGATCGCGATCTCCATCTTCTTACCACTTACTGCTAAAAGCGGGAGTTTTGTATAGACTTTAACTGTATTTGAAATCCAGGCTAGAAAGTAAATTCTGTTTTGCAAATGGCAGTGCGAAAAATCCGCTTAACAAATTTGGTCTTTTATCCAACGACTTTCACATAACTGAAACTAACTCGGACCCGTTTTAATTAGATTCTCTGTAAATTTATGTGCAATGCTAAAGTCCTTCTATAAAGAAACGATTAATAAGAAATACCCCAATGAGTAGAATGCTAGGGGATATTGATAGTTTAGGAAATATAAAGATCTGAAACATTTTGTAAAACTAAAAGTGAGCTATAAATAAGTATTTTGAGTGCCAAATGATTTCAATTACTGAAAGTTAGTTAAATTTACTATAGTTTTTAATAAAACAATTAGAAAATATAAAACTTAACCTAACACAGAACTCTTTTTATTACATTAACTTCTTTAATTTAAGAGTATCTTAATACAGTATTTTATTTTAAATTTACTTATTTTGCGACCATAACTAGCTGAAAAGAGGGCCTTTACAGAGCTTAGGCTTATATCAATTTGAATTATCTCCTCAATTTTAAAGGTCCAATTACACATGACGTATGAAGTAGGTTTTTCTGTTTTCCTGATGTTTTTTACAGCACTTTCTTTGTTCTTTATATATTCCGGACATTTATTATAGAATGTTTAAGAACTCTTCTCACTTTTAAAGTTGTATCAGTGGCTAATGAAAGTGAATTGCAGACTTGGGCAAGGCCTACACATACGAATACCCATTTTTACTCATTTTGTACTCATATTTACCAATGAGTATCCGTTACATAGTCGTCAGACAAATTTTTATAGCATTGTTGAACAAATTAAAATGCGTTAGCCCATAGTCAATTATTAGCAGTTGTCGGCTGATAAATCATTATTGGTTAGCGACAAAAAATGAAAGCGAATCGGACTTAGAGGCGGGTCGGGTCTGCCCTCAATATATAGACACGCGTCGTGAAAGAATGCCCATGACCATGTGGAAGACCAAGACTCGCCACCAAGTGCAACAATGTGGAAAAGACAGGCCATAAGTGTTGGAGTGCGTGCCCCTTAAAGGGCAGCGAGTCGCCACCGCGGGCGGCAGTGAAAATGTAATGACAAACTCAAACTTTATGCATATTCAAAAAAATAAAACGGAGATTGGGCATCGACTTGTTGATGGCAGAGCAGCTATGTAGCATTCCACATAGCTGTGACACGATTTGCTTGTTTTGGCGCACGTTCGTGAGACGTCCGGCTGTCGAATTTCAAGTAGCCAACAAATGGAGCTGGCCAATAGTTAAGTGAGCCCTGATAAAAGCCAATGACAAGCTGAGCAGTACATTCAATTGTCAAACAGTGCTGGTGCAGTGCACAACCGAATCTCAAAACGGATTAAACCCAACGAAGGATTATAACGAATCTCTAAATCTTAAATCAAAAATCTAAAATGGCTGTCAATCAGAAATTCGCCCTCGCGCTTCTCGGACTTTGCCTTCTGTGTGATTTGGTTTTGTGTCAGCAACAGGCCAGCAACAACTCCAACTCCGACTCTGAATCCGATCTAACTGGTCTGTAAAATACAGTTTAAAATGAAGTGTCTTGAACTAACAGTTTTGTAATTGTTGTTACAGAAAGCCGCACTTTTGGCCATCATTTCATGCGTCGCATCAGTTTCGCTTTGGTGCCAGGCGCATTTGTTGTGGGTGTCATTACCACATTGTTGGCCGCCTTAACGGTTGTCTCAATGAAGGGTCTGGGTGTTGGTGTCATCCTCTTGGTGCTGGCCATCGGGCAGATGTTGTCCCGTGCTCTGCCCGTGCATGCCGCAGCTGCTTATGCGGCTGCCCCTGCCCCCGTTCCCGTAGTATACTCCCATTCCCATACACAGCAACCCGTCTGGCTGGAGAAGGAGTGGTAATTGTTAAGGATCAGGATTCGGATCAGAATCAGGATCAGAAATCAGGATGGAGCGAGCTGGTAGCAGGCCTAATAATACCTCAGCGAGCATGCAACCAAATAATAATTTAAGATTAGTTTAAATTATTTATTTATTTATACAATTTATTTATAACAAGTAAATTATTTAATGCATCGATCAATATTTATAGATTTAATTCTACTCTTTCTTGGCATATGAAAAGTGAAATTTTATATGTTGACCATTTGCTGTCAACTCATTTGGTATGCACCTCAGAGCCTTACACGATTTACGGTTCTTTCGATTGCTCTTCCGCCGCAGTTCCAGCTTTGGAAACGTGCAACGGGCTTTGACACATGGAAAGAAAGTCAGGTTTACTCCAAAATGGGTCACATTTAGTCAAATACAGAAAAATCATTAGCTCAGTATGAATTTCTCTATTAATCGTAGGCAGTATTTACTTGGGTCTCATTATGGTCGGCAGACTAATTAATATGAACTCTCACTTGATTAACTGCCAGTTAATTAAAGTGACGTCGACTGACCAGTTTAAGTCCGGCTTCAATTGTTCCACTTAACGACAATTTAAGATTTCTGCACTTGAAAGTTTCTAATCTGTTGGCATTGATGTCTCACTGACATTGTTGATCGCATTGATACACACTTACACACTTATCTATGTATTAGCGATAACAAGTGCTGAGAAAGCAAAAGCGATAAGATCAAGTTAAGAGCTTATCACAATTCTTTACTTGTCCAATTATGTGATAATCTGCTTGTTTTGAATGGTGTCATTGAATAACTTATTGAATTTCACGGCCAAAAAAATGGGCCGGCCATAAGTCAAACAAATGGGGCAAAGACATCGAGAGCGCCGGCTATTTGACCTGCTAAACTAAATCTAAGTGGCAGCCAACAGTTGGCAAGTGAAAAACCAGTTGACCGAAAGCGGCAAAGAAAAGCGCAGCCGAGAAAATTGAAGGCCAGGATGGCTGATGCTTTGATCTTGATGCTTGATGCTGCATTCAGTTTGGCGCTGTTGCTGCTCTCGTGCAGTCGTGCAGAAATCGAGACCAAAAGTTGGCCAAAACAAAAATAAATAAATTAATATCATAAGAAATTGCAATAACATTATAGAATGCGTGTCTCAATCGTTGCTTTATATGTCCTGCTAGGACTCTGCCTCACAAATGCTCAAGACTCGGTAAAATTTTATAAATATATAAATAGTTTAATAAGTAAAACTATACAAACTAACTCAATATTTTTTAGTTTAATCAAATCAATTATATTTTGTATTAAAATATTAATACAATTTTTAAAATTATAAGTGCTATGTTACTAACTTAAGTTAATCAGAAATTAATTAAATCAAACAAGACCAATTGATCTGTGATGTGATGAGTTGCCAATTTAAAATAAATGGAATAATCCTAGTCCTCGATGTCCTAGCAATTTTTCATATTTTCTTCTTGAAAACCTACTATTCGTTCACTTTTTAAGCCAAAAAATTACAAAATCAAAATCGACAACAAACGGTAAGAGTGTAGTTTTTAAAAAGCGGCGCTAGAAAACAATAGATGGCGCTAGTATTGTGAAATTTTTGAAAATTTGGAAAAATGTACAACCCTCGATTTGATTACCCTCTCGTTGGAAATACTCAAAAATGTAAATTTATTAAAAAAATTTAAACTTTACTGTTTCTGAGAATTTTTTTCAATGCTTTATATATAATAATATACAACAATATGCAAAATTTTTTAGACATTATTTAAAGGAACTAGGCCACATGTAGAGCTACAAAGACGATATATATATTAAAAGAATCCGTTTATAATTATCTAATTTATAATTTCCTAGATTTGCTTAAAAACTCAATTTGTTACCATAAAAAATTAATTTTTATTGTCGGTTGAGCTCATTTAAATTTTGGTATTTTCTATTGCATACTTACTTTGCAGCGCGCATTTAAATACTGTGATGACACAAACAAAAGCTGCTTGACACGAAAGTACGGTTCGTCGATTCCCATGCGCATTTACGAATGCCTACGTGACTTTAGCATGCTGCGCTGCACGAAGCTTTTTGTCTTGCAGAAGTTGGAGGAGCGCAAACAGCTGCCACAAACAGGGAATCTTACCAAGGACTTTATGGAGCAGTTTTTCGGTGAGGAAACTCAGCTTGGCAGTCTGATAGGGGAGAAGTATCGAGAAATGTCGGAAAAGGAATTGAATCAGCGTCTGGTGCAAAATTTTCAGCGCTTCTTTAAGCATCGTGACATTAAACTACATTTTCTGCCCGGTATGCTGGTCAAGATTGTGCCCAGTAAGGAGAACAAGTTGAAGTTTACGCTAAAGAAGGGTGAGTACAATGTGTAAAGTCTTATTACTGACTATTTTTGAATGCCTGCTTTTAGCTATTAAGTCTCGCATGGGTCGCGCTAGACGACGGGACACCGAAGAGATGCAACTGAATCTAATGAATATACCCTCCATGGCTGGAGCTGTTGGCGGCACTAGCGCCAGTGTGGAGACATACGAACCGGAGGCCGAGGGCGACTCTAAGCAGGGTTTAGGAGGAGGTGCACATGGTGGAGAGAGCGGCGGTGGAGGACATGGTGGAGGACTGCTCAACAAACGCAAAAAGAAACAATCCTATAAGACGACAATGCTTCAAGTAGCAGTGCCAATCTTAGTCCTGCCTATCATCTTGCTGGGCAGTATCTTACCGTTTGTGTTGCCAACTCTTAAAATGGCTACAATCTTATCTCTCTTTATGAACAATGGCGCCTTCTTGGCCGCCATGCTCTATGCATATGCCTCTGCCTCCGCCTCCAGCGCTGCCAACCAACCGCAGCACATTAATTATGGTTACACCGATGGCTTCCATTGACCCAAACCACATTGATTTACAAATATTGTATGGCTCAATTAATTTCCCTAATAAAGACTGTCTTTTATTCTATGACTTTAGCTTACAACACTATAGAAATTGGATCTGTCTATTGTTTTCATTTTTCATGGAAGACAGAACAATAACAAAAGCAATAAAAGTACAACAGATAGAAAACTCGGAGAGAAAAATGATAAATTACATATTTTGAGTTATTAGTCTATTGTGTAACGTTCAACAAAATATTAGTTAATGTAAGTAAATTCTAAACACCACTTTTCTTCTGCTTAAGTTAAACTAGAATTTTGATGACTATTTGGAAACACACAATTCAAAATTCACATCACAGATTCCAAATTCTCTTAAGCACTCACACATAAAGAATCTTTAACAAAGTTTAAAAATAAAATAACTGATTATAAATTCCAGTGACAATAGAATTAATCGCCGTCAATTCTAAAAATAAATCTAGAACAATTCAATAGAAGACAGCCACGAGGTTTGATAGACTTTTCTTGACCGAAGCTTAATATGAGTTTTTTCTCGTTTTTTTCGGCAACTCATTAAAAATGTATGAGCTCGTGCGAGTCTTTAGCAATATTTGAGAGACAACAAGTTATGAAACGGCACACGTCGGTACTTTCCAGACTGGGGATTAAAAAGCCAAGGATTGAGATTTTGAGCCAAGTTTAACCAGTACCTATCTATACTTACTTATAAATGATAATTAATTGACTTGCGGGATAGGTTTGGGCCTGACACTTTCAAGTGTTTGAATAAACATTTCTAAAATGTTAACATGTGTTGTCCGTTTGTTAATTATTCGAATCGAATTGAATTAACTTAGGAATGCTTTCAATTAAATGCGCTTTGTCTTTGCATGTTTAGGAAAAAGTTTATTTCATTTCCAGACCTGCCTAATTCCCGTATATTTGATAAACGAAAGACAGTCCACATATTTTTTGGAATTTTAGCAATTTTTTTCTGATTTTTTCTACAGTTTTTTGATTATAGATACTTATAGGTTAATATCCTACACACCTAATAACTAAAAAATAAACAATTTATACAATTTTAAGTTTTTCGTCATTTAAAATTAATCCTTAGAATGTAAAGTTATTAACTCTAGAACCTCTTGTGTCGCGTCATTATAGCATATGTTACACATTTAAAGGGTCAAGTGTCCAATATTGTACGATATTTGTTACAAAATAACAATATACACATTTAAAGAGTAGCATTTTATAGCGTGATCTTTCTAATTGAAAATCTGCACAAAATTGCACATATCTCGAATATTAAATTTCTTTTTGGAATTGAAGCCATTTATCTTGTTGCCCTCGATGCGCCCTGAACAAACCATTAACAATTTTGTTAATAGCAGACTCTCTTTCGATATTAATTAATTTCGCCTTATACCAGATACCGTTTGGAGTTTACGCGATTAATAAAGTATAGTTAAATACTGCAGTCCCAATTATTCATAACCAGAAAGAGGCTCGCATATTTCGTTAAGCTTTGTGATGCACTCGAGACGCAATCTTCGTAATCTAATCCTGTTTACACGGTACTTCACTATTGACAATTGTAGCAAATTTGCGGTCCTCTTCGGTGATATCCTTATCATCCCAGCCCCATATAACATTCTCCTCCTTCTCGTGATCCAGATGCATGACCATCTCATTCGTGGGTGCACTATTATTGTTATTGGCATCTAACTGGGCGGCGATATGAGATCCATCTCCGGTGCGCAGAACTCGCTTATAGACCATCTCTTGGGAGACGGATTTCAGGTCATATGCTTGTCCTAAATAAATATTAAAAAAAAGACTATTAATATTTGTTCTTACAATCAGTCTGGAAGATTTCCTAAATGTACTTACCCAGCTTAGCCATGAAATCAATGAATGCTGTAGTCCAGTTATGCTTGTAGTTTCCTAATTCAGCTGCTTTGTAATCCCAGGGGAAGACATGGTGATAGTTATGCCATCCCTCACCAAAGGTAATGGAGGCAACCACTTTAGATTGGACGGAGCTAATGCCCGTATCATAGGGCTTCATGCCGTAGAAATGAGCGGCACTATTGACCAACCACGTGCCATGAAGGGAGATGGCATAACGCAGCATGGAGCAGGTAAAGAAACAAACCTTCAAAGAGGTACCCATGAAATAGTATGGAATCATCATGGGCACAACGAAACAGCAAATGGGCATCACTACAAAGTAGTATCTATAAGATAGATAGATAGATAGATTGTTTTATCGTACTCAATTACTTAATAATTAAATGCAACTCACTTCTTCTGGAACATCACGACGGGATCCTGTTCAATGTCGCTCATGTCAATGGACTTGCCCTTGAGGCCAACATCAGGATGCTTTTTGCACATCAGCCAACCCATGTGGGCGAAGAAGAAACCACGACGAGAGTTATGAGGATCGGCATGTGTATCCGTGAACTTGTGGTGCACACGATGATCACGGGTCCATTCCCAGATGCTATTTTGGAAGGCTAGCGACTGGCAAAGCATGAGGAAGATACGAAGTGGCAGCTTCGCTTTATAAGCCTTGTGTGACCAGAGACGATGGACACCAGCGGTGATACCCCAGCCGCCCAGGACTGAGAAAAGATAGACTGTAAAGGAAAGAAATGATTAGGATTTTTTTCAGGGGCATCATATAAATACGCGTGACTTACTAGGTATGAGTTCCAGGTAAGCATTCTCTGCAAAGATCAACCACAAGCCGTACAAGGCCATCGAGTGTAAGATGATAAAGAGCACAACATTGTGCCACACAATCTCTGCATTGTAGGGCTCAGTACCCGTGGGTTTCTTGGTGGCTGTCGATGGAGCAGCAGCTGCCAATGGCAACGTCTTTTTGGCTGGCGGAGATGGGGCCTGCTTCACAGGGACAGGTGTGGCAGTTGGCGTCATCTTGTTGTTGTTGGCATCAGAAATGGCTGTCTCGGCCAATATAAATGTACTGCCTATTATATTCGGTGCCATCTGCAACGAGGTCCAAAACAATAAACTACAACATCTCTCAGGTATTGTGAGTATTGAGTATAGTATATTGCGCGTTATGTTTACGGAATTGAAATGAACCACATCCATAGTTTGCTTCCTTATTAATTGCCTGTCAGAGCTCGTTTCGAGCTCTTGACTGCTCAATTATGTGCAGCTTTGAGATGCAAATGGAGCTCATTCCATATGCTCATCACGTACTTTCGCTTTCTTCATACATGGCATCTCCCCCACAGCAGCACAGCTAATAATGGACCAGCTTTAAGCAGCTGCTGCCATAGTCGAACCTCATTACCATCGACCTTCAGCGAATGGTTGAGCTACTTCAGCTACTCAAATCCGACATGAAAAGACACCTAACCGGAAGTCATAGGCAAACGAATCGATACGATACGAAAACAAAGAGCAACAAAGAAATATGCTGAAATTCTGTTCAGTTCCAAGAAGTAATCAATTTGGACTCAATGAAATCAATATACATACATGCATAATATTTTGCATACTATCAATATTGCTTATAATACAAATAAATTAGACAAATTATTCTTTAATGACCGAAATAGGAAAGTTGCACATTGATTGTTGCATAAAAGGGGTCTGTGTGTCTATTAAGTATACGATCTATGGATTGAGGTAGGTACTTAAATGTATATGTATTTTACATATGTACATATGTTGGAATAAATTGTCAATTGATTTAATTATTGTACACGACCATGGACACTTTTCGAAAAAACAAAAGCAAAGTTCGCAGATGCATACATTAGAACTTTCGCATTCGCATTTCACAATGCGCATTAATCATACGCCACGTTGCACGTTGTATGATACTCGACACTTTGACGCAGCACACTTTTGTTGCGTCTCCAACAAAGCATTTTACCGTGTTGCTTCGTTGCACACTCAGTGACGTTGGCAGCTGAAGCTGAAGCTTAAGCTGAAGATGCATCTATTGTGTCAAGCAAAAGTTGAACAGACACTTGGCCAAAAGCAGCACTTGAAATTGTATGACTTGTACGCTGTGACATTGGCCGTGTGTGAATTTGTATCTTTATCTCATTGGTAATTGCGCTTGCAATTGCAATTTGAAGTTTACATTCAACCGCAACAGCAACATCGACAGCAACAACTACCAAAACTTGTTCTCTGTAGCGCGTGTTCATGAGAATTTTTGGTTTGGCAAACTGGCTAAATGGATGAATGACTGCCTGACTATTTGTCTGTCTGTCTGCCTGCCTGTTTGTCTAAATGCTTGGGGGTATGAGACTGGCAAGTAGTTGGCTTCTTTAGAACCGACAACCGGTTGACCTCATAACATATGCATGTTGTTTATTGATATAAACAAAAGTATTCTTATTGGTTGTTGAGAATTTTTTGTATATCGTAGATCGTGTTTTCTGCTTAGCTTCGTGCATGGATTTCAAGTCAATAACTTGGCATGGTTCAATGTCAAGTTAGAGCCACAACTGAAGCCACTTAATTGAAATTTGAATTACAGGTGTGCAAAGACCAACAACCCTCTACAATAAAATTTAATTTAATTTTGCCAAACCCTTGACATTGAATGCCAAAGCGAATCTATTTTACATTTACAAAAATTTTGGGCAGACGCGTCTTTGCCTTGAATTGCCAAACTGAATAATCTATCTATTATATTCTATTCTATTCTATTCTATTATGTTCTATTATGTATTTATATAAAGGCTACAGACATCGAACAATTCCATGTCACCTCCAACTTTGACCCAACTGCAAAATTTATTTCCATTATATCACGCACTGGAGTTCAGAAAGTGCAAAAACGAAGTCGATATATAAACAAATGCAATTATCTGTTAATTACAGTTTTATTTGAGTTTATCATCAGGAGGTAGAGTAAGTAAATGGTGTAAAGGTAGACACGCGCATCTCTGCATTCATTAAACACGTTTTGAATCAAAATTAATTCCAAAAGCTATGATCGGTTTAGATGCGATGAGGCATAGTAAGCGACCATCCTTACCGGAATTATTAGCATAGTTAAATAACCAACAAAACCGAAGACAAAAATACAAAATTATTCAAAGAACTGCTTTTGCTTAGATTCTTAGATATATACATATAAACGTATAAAGATACTCGTCTATATGTATGAAGTGGGATCAAGGTTCTTTTGAATGGCAACAAGTTTTGCTGATCGCACAAAGTTTTCCATCTGCTTTTTGGCTGCGGCTTTGACTGTAGCTTACAAGTTGGGGGTTTTTGGGCAGATAAGATGGGGACTGAGATTCGGGTGTGATGTGACTATGATCGCTGCCCGGCAACCAAGCACGTCACAAAGGGACGGCCCGATAGACGGACACACCAAATGACAATAATAACAATAAATCTAATACAATCACAATCTGATGAGTGCGAGTCTGTCTATCTACTGTGGGCAGGTAGTAAATGTATTTGTAGCTGGATTCATCCAAATTCACAATCACATCCATCGTCACATTCGCATCCATTGATCAATTTGCAAAGCGCACGCAACAAACGACGCATGCGGCATAATAAAATACTACTCGGACAGGGAGTGGGAACGTGACTTTGGATGGACACTGTGTTCTATGGGTACTCGTATGAGCACATTTAGCTCTGTCCAGTTGAAATTATGCGTGGCATCAATATTCATTATACTCGAACTCATGCTACCACTGGAACACTGGCTTATCGCATTCATAATTACGGTGTTCGCAAAAGAGATTCAATTGAATTCAATTCAATGCGAATAACGATGACAGAACCCGCTTAGAACAATGGATAGCATGGACACTAAGTATGTACATATATCAATATGGTAGAGAACCTTTTGACATCAAAAGCTAGGCGCTTATCTGCATATTTTATACTTTTATGCGATTACTCAAATATCGATTTAGTCAGTCGTGCTGCTTTTTAAGGCTAGCATAATTTTTTGTTATTTCTTTATTATTATCTGTACGTGATCAGACAATGGGTTTGTTAGATAAAATGAGTTATTCTGCGTGTCAACTAATCACCGCTCCATAGTGTTCTCTGCTTTGATTTCTGATTTCTGATTTCCTCTATGTAGATAGATGATTCACAACTATTTGATTCGTGGTTTCTATTGACGTTTGCAATTCGTTCGATCGATCGGTTGATTGTATTTATTTAAATTTTTTATTGCGAACATTGGTTCCAATTTTACGACAGATTCTTGACGATGTTTCTGATTTCAGACTTCCGCAAATAAAATGTGATTCAAGTGATTTTTTTTTAGTTATTGCTTTTTTGAACCATTAATAACTAGAAATATGTATTTTTGTTAAGCTATCAAAATAATCTTTAAACTTTTAAATCCAGGAAATGTTATCGAACTATTTATGAGTTAGGGTTTCTCTATTCTTCCTGATTATAATCTCTATATACCTTTCAAAAGGGCTAGTATTATTTTAAAAAAAAATTTACTAATTGTAAGTCATTTCAGAAACTTTTCTCACCTTAATTTCTTGCTCAACTTGAGTTAAGAATTTAAGAAATAGATTTTCACTTCAATACGTTATTTGGAAGAGTTCTTTCGATTTCTGACAAACTCTTTGTCAGATTTCTAGTTTTCACTTGACACCACACGCAAAAGTTCGTATTGCATCCCTTTAAGGATGTTCGTTTTCCTTATTTGTATTCCTTGAATTGTCTACACTCACGGCACATCCACGATTCGCGAAGTATATACGGCGTATGGAAGTACGGAACGAGTTGCAGAGCTTTTTAAGAGGCTAGTTGAAAATATTCGCACAGACCCGAACTTCGACGAACTCTGAGCTGAGAGCTCGGCTTTTGTGCTCTTGAATTCGAAATAAACAGTGCCTCAAATAGTTATCAGCGCCGAAATTTAAAGACGATTTCTGTTTGCCGAACACAAAGTCGGCTTCTCGCTCGGATCGTTGACGATTCTTGAGCTTGAGCTCTGACGATGACAGCTTGGGGTCGATATCAAGCCGGAGTTGGGGCTGAGGTGGAGGCTGAGGTTTGGGCTGCGACTGCGACTGTCCGTTTAAGTTTATAAATCTTTATTTCAAATGTACGGCGCGTGGCTGATCTGATTTTTTTTTCTTTTTTGGCCAAGAAACAAACTTTTAGGTTTGCATATAACGAAGCTTGAATGCTTTACTTTACTCATCGTGAAAACTGGGCAGGGGAAAACCTTTAGTAAAATTAGCATTTAGCCATGCACTCAACGTCTTTGTCTTTGTCTGTCCATCTAGTTGACACATCTCACGTAGGCACGTTGCTCTTACGGAAAAGTTGCCCAACAACATTTTAATGCGCTTTTATCGGCTGTGACTTTGGCTTATTCAACAGGGTCGACTTGGGCCGCAGGTCATGCAAGTCCAACTATCGGTCAAGTTGAGCATGTTGTCGTTTATTTTTAACGAACATTATTGACAACTTACTTTAGACAGACCATCTCTTTGCCCAAATGTGGTCAGTTGGGATTCTCAGCTACATTTTAACAGTTTACTGTCGATTGTACAAGTATTTTCCCAATGTGGTTTCAGTTCTAAAAAGCATTTTCATGACCAAACTTAATGGCTATTTAATCAGCGTCAATATTTGGAGCCCCAACAAAGTGACAACAACAAAAAACCCCCAGAAAAGGGGCTTCAGTTCTGTGTGGATAAATATGAGAGCAGTTCGCTGTTTTAGCCATTATCTTTTGTATCAGTTAAGACTGTACCTTTGCCCAATAATTATGTATTTGTACATAAAGTATTTCTTGCGGCTGTTTACAGTTTATTTTTTTGGTCATATGTTTATTGCTTTTTGCATGGAGCGCAAAGTTGAAATGAGTTGTGTCTAATTTTGTTAATGACGGCCACTAAAA
This sequence comes from Drosophila putrida, assembly GCA_037043535.1. Taxonomy (NCBI): domain Eukaryota; kingdom Metazoa; phylum Arthropoda; class Insecta; order Diptera; family Drosophilidae; genus Drosophila; species Drosophila putrida. The sequence goes on along the minus strand of JBAMBI010000390.1, from coordinate 104,599 downwards.
TTGTTTACTATCCAGACAGACAACCCCCGAAGTGGAAAGAGAAGGTAGGTCTATGTGTCAAAAGCATCCACTGCGAGGGCTTGACAACGTTTTTAGCAATTTTGCAACCTGTGAACAACATTTGAAGGTCAAAATGTGGCAGCCAACATTGCGATTTACGCACTGTGCACCGTGGTGCAAGTTCTGCTGACCAAATTAACCGTTAAAAGTGGTTGACATACCCATAAACATACATTTATGCCTTTATGCATTGACAACCGGTTTTAATTGAAACTGAGCAGCGACTACAATAAGCATTTATGAGACATTTACAAGTTCACACATGTGCGAATTTAATAGTGTAATCAACATTATAATGGCAACATTATTGTAGCACGTGCTCACGTGAATGCGAGTAAAACAAGATAATACTAAACAAAAGAAACAATAATAAAGGAAGACGTTCAACCTGTTTTCTGCATTTTCTGAATGAAAAAACTCGTACTTCTCGAGCATGTCATAAAACATTTCTAATGATACATACTCAAAGTGGAGTAAAACTATTTGAGTATCATAATTAGCAGTGGATAAATGAAATTTAAATTTCAGCCCATACATTAATAGCCTTCCTGAATAATTAATATTATCTAAAGACATACAAATTATTTAAGTGGCATACCATTTTAGTAATCGACATGACACAAACGTATATGTTAGTCTTCCTAAACAATTAATTTGAATTATTATTTATATATTCAATTTATAAAGTGATTTCCAGAATTCTGTTTTTATAGCTAGCATTGCTCCACTGTGCAAGTCCATTATTGTACGAGTATGCAGAGTCAAGTATGTAACCCCTCACATATCTTATAGCCTTCCTGAGCAATTGAAAGGCAGCAGCAACTAGCAGTTAGTAGTTAGCAGCTAATGGTAATGTTGCTGCCAAAACCCATAATGACTTGCAACACATTAAAAACAAAAAGCAAAACATACAAAAACTAAATAAAAATAAAGAAAAATCTTTAAGATGCACAAAGAATCGTGTTCAACGACCAATCTAGCCATGGCAATTTCAAGAACACTGCAAGTTCTTGAACAAAGTCAATTACCCAGACAATTATGAAATTATTAGGTAATCTTGCAATGGACTATTACCCGTAAGTTGTTTATTTAATTACCAAAACCACAGGCTCAACCTTTTGAATGACATCAATTTCTCTGGTATGTATTCATTTATTTCAGTTTAGGTAGGTTAGGTACGAGTACTAAGGTTATGTGATGCTTGAACTATTTTAAAGTAAAGTTAATTGAAATGCGACTCGCGAGACTTGCAAAAGTCAAGCTAAAATAACAACATACGAGTGTTTGATGATCAATGAGACAGGGCAAAAAATAATGCCTGCGTTTTCAAGTCTAAAGTGCGTGAAAACCTAATTAAGGCTAACAAATCGCTAAAAACGCTGGACTCTAGCCATGAAACAACTGCAACGATTCCTATCCGATCCGATCTAAGCCCGCTTTAACCAAATCATTATGTAAATGCGAAATGTGAGACGTAGCCACAGGAAGAACACAATGCCACACGTCTGTCAACACGCCTCAAAAGTGTCATGAAAATGGCAAGTGGAAAACAAACAAAAACAAAGCAAAACAAAGCTTGCAACATGCCTGAAGTCATGGCCTAAAATAAGATTCAAGGGACTGAATTGGCAATCTCAAAGTACCAACGAACTCATGATTGAATTCTTAATTCTGTTAAAGAGTATATATATTGTAGTAACATCATGTGCCATTTATCAAACATACAATCATTGTAAACTCGTTTTTACGATCCCAAAAGTGCTCAACAACAAATTGTTATAAATAAAATCCATTAGATGCTAATGTAGAGAAATTGGCATAAACAAAATGGCAACTATAAAGTTGTACTCACATCAAGAAGTACTTTATCGGGGAATACCCAAAGACAATATTTAAAGTTGCTAGAAGAGTCTCGTTTGACTCTTAGTAGAAAAGGTTTAAAAAAATATGACTGAACAATTTATAAATTATTTGTTCTGAATATTTATGCTTTTGTATGACGAAAATTCATTCAGTTCTTTTAAGTATTCTATAAAAAACAATCAAATTTTTGAATGCAAAATCATTGATATGCCATGTGCAAAAAATGGAGTAGCTACCTAGGCAAATCAACAAATTGATCACGTGCCAATAAACCGCGCACAATAAAACTCTGTGTCTTATTTTTTGCTTTCCATTTTGGGTTTTTTTTCCTTTTTTTTCATTTATTTTGATTTTTTTGTTTAGTTTCCGCGTTCTTTGCGCCTGCACTACGTCTTTGGTCCGTTGCTGGGTGCTGTCCCAGAACTTGTTGCCAGATACTTCACTATTTTCATTAACAACTTGATCATGTTTAGCATCGATAAGCTCAAATGCCGAATGCTACTTAGAATTCTACAGAATATCGAAGACGTCGAACCGCAAACCTGATTCGTGTTTTAAATATTTTCTGAAGCCTGCGCCTATGAGAGTTAGCCATGCCACTTGGATTTTATTTCGGGGTTTCTATTATTATATTCTTTTATAGCTTGTTAGCTAAATTATGCATGGGATACACTCATACATACATATAATTCGAGTTCTTAAGTTCAATAAAAGTTTTTAGAAATAGAATGATTAATATGCGGCAGTCCGGTTAAGCAAAAACAATTAACATCTGCAGTTCAGCAGATCAGCTGTCGTTATAGACTAGACACGATGGGAAATGTCTGGAATATGCATAACATTTTAAAAAAAAATACACGTTTACGATTATATTGTAAATGGGAAGATCCTTAGGCAGATTCTATTCTTTTTCTTGTATCTTTTTGATTAATAGTAGAGAGCTTTGAAATTCTTTTGATTCAAACAAGTTTTGCTTGAATTTGAACCTTGACTGAAATGTTGTACGTATTTGAACTCTTCAAACAGCTTTGAACTCTTAATTTTTAAAATTATGAGCTGGAACATTACATCAAATATATATGGGCATTTAAATAAATTAATATTCTCAAGCCAAGCCATGCCATTGATAACAGCATTTACATGCCAAAAACATGAAATACAACTTCTTTGGAGGTATGTAATTAAGAGTCTGAAAAAGACACTACTTCCGCTTTGTTGTCTTCCGCATAGTGCGAGGCACAAATGTAACTGTAAAGCATTGAATAAAAGAAACATAAGGACAAAGTTGAAACGGCAATAGAGCATAATTATAATATGTAAATGGATACAAAGTTATCAATAGGGGCCAAAGTCGCGCGAATTCAAAGCTCACCTCGACGCGTCATGCGGTGTCAAGAGGGGGATGGAAGAGTTGGACTGCTTCAACTTCCAAAATCCGAAGAATTGAGTTTCGAAGCCACAACAAAGTAACATTAAAATACAATCATCAATTCAGTTGCTGCTAACTGATTAAATATCAGGAAATATAAAATGCAAAGCAGGCAAAAGCAAATTGTAACAGGGCAAGCCGAAAAACAAAACCAAAAATAAAAAAATCCAAACAAGAAAATAAAAACTAGTTCCCAGCAAGCAGCGTTGATAAGCGAGCAAATTTGACCGTTGCACGAGAAACGAGTAAACAAAGACAGCTAAAAACATTAGAAAAATAAAAACAAAATCATAGGTATAAGGCATGATAATTAATGCGTATTATTGGCAGCCGCTGCGTCTTCGGCATTCGCATTTGCATTGACATTGACTTTGACCGAGAAATCGAAATTGAAATCGAAGCCAATGCGGCGTATACTTGCTACACATACACTCCAGCATATGTGTATGTGTATTCGAACAGCGGAACAGCAGAGCAACAGCTGACATGACAATGCACACGATCATTGACCATTGAAATGTCATGTACATACATAACATAAGTATTCGTGAATGCATTTGTCAACATTGATTGATTCATGCAAAATCTGAGCAATAAGCTATGCATTCAGAAATTACCATTTAAATGCTGTTTAATGCCGTGGCAGATAAATATCTGAATGGACTGCAAAAGTGTCTTGCATTTCATGGGCCAATGGACTCAGAATATCAAGGACTTGCTTATGACTTGGCCATGGAATAATTCCAAAATTCATTAAACGTCATGCGCACAGTTACCGTGGGGACGCACCATTAAGCACCGGCCACCCACCGATTGTTGTTGTGCTTTGGAGCCGCAGTCATTGGGTCAAGTTTAATAAATACCCAAACAACATATTAGAAATATTGCTCAAGACTAGATCAAAAAACGGCATTGACCGTTTTGTCTTCGTCAGCCAATGACCATAGCATTATACGAATAGCAAAAATAGCAATGTTTTAATGCCGTAAACCAAAGTTATTTGCAATTTTTAGCATAGGGTCGCACTTCTGCCGAAACTAATGCTTATGCTAATACTGATCTTACTGTTGCGATGGAACCGGCGCCGGTGCGACATCGTTTATTGTTATTTTCTTCATTTCCTGGTTTATCGGTTTCGTTGACTGTTAGGAGTTATAATCAATAATTTGCGGCAGTTCATGTGCTGAAGTAGCATTGGCCTCCATTTCTTAGTCTTGGCGTCACGCATCAATATTGCTTTTGGTCCATAAATTCTAATTACACTAACAACTCAAATGTTTATAAACTATGCATGCTATACAATTATTGGGAGTGTTGATAAATTAAAAGTTTAATTTCAATTTAACACCTTTAGCTTAGCTAACACTTAAGTGTAATTTCTTTATACATTATTCAATTTGGAATTATATACAACTTAATTAGTTTTTGATTTGTATTTCAAATTAAACGTAGACTAGAATTATTTATACTTAATTAGTTTTTGTTTTGTATACTAAATAAAGCTTAGATGAATTTGTTTATTTGTTGACGTCATATACTTGTGGGAAAAAGGAAAGCTAAAATCACGAATTTTAAATGTTGCCATTAGGGAAAATGATGCATACATCAGCGACTCCGCCTGATTTTAAATATATCTGTATTTTCAATTAACGTCCACTAAGAAACTCGCATTTGAAAACGCTGAACAGAATCAACGTTCATTATTTGTATTAAGCAACAAGCCTTAATGATAAAAATTGCAAAACATTAACGTTGTTTTTTCTACCATATATCCACCAGCATGCCAGTTTTAAAATTCACTTAACTAGTCATAAATTATTGGACAGCATCAAATAAAGAGCAGCAACAACACACAAGGAAAGTTTGTTTACATATTTTACATTCAAAAAATGCATTTATTAAATTTGTATTTATCGTACAAATAGTTTATATTAGATTTGAAATAAACAAGTAGAACAATAGCAAATCTTAAGATTTTGCATTAAAAGCGTCTTTCCTTTTTTACTTGTTTGTTACATCAACTCAGTTCATCCATCTATCCAGCGACCAGACATCTCTGAACAAATCTAACTGATGCTACCAAGGCACCGAAACTTTTTTCCATATGCAGTAAGTCCTTTTAGTATTTTAGTATTTGTTGACTTACGTTATTGTTACATAAAATTATTATTAAAAAATTAACCGTCGCTCGATCGCCATTTTGCGGCTTACACGACAAAAACTATATTTTTGAAAAAGCGGCGCTAGCAAACAAGGGATGGCGCCAAAAGCGTGACTGCCCCCACACAACTGACAGCCCTGGTGTCTCAGGTTCGAGATTTGCAAAGCTGCCAGATGTGGAAAAACAACAAATCTTAAATCAGAGTGGCCACTTCACCTTATCGCAGAAATGTTGTCAAATTTAATCAGCTTTGTTTTGTAAACCACTCATTCTTGCATTATTATTCATATATTCGTTTGTTTCTTGTGCTCTGGGAACGTAAAATATGATTGTAAATATACTTAGTGCAAAAGCAGCAACAAAGCAATGACCGTGCGCGGCATAGAAGCCATTAATTTGTACATGCCGACATCGAAGGCAGATGCAACAGCAGCCATAAAAACAGACGTAAGAGAGGAAAAGGGGCGGACCATTGAACCTGTTGTTGTTGGCAACGGCGACGCAATGACGTCTGTGGAACGCTATAGACAGGAGTGGACACAGCTGCTGACCAATTTGGATGAGAATCCAGAATCATTGCGTTTGGCCGCTTTCACTGGTCAGCTGAAAATGTCCAAATTCCGCAGCATCCATTGGGCATTGTTATTACGGGTGCTAAACGTTGATCATCGCAGCTGGCACATTCAGAGGGAGCAGCAACGTTGCAGGTAAGTGTAAAGATTCTGAGATGACTTTTCTACGTACTAAAAGATATCAATTATTTTTGTAGATACGAAAGGTTTGGTCTTGATTACGTGCGCAATCCTCACGAGCTTGCTGCTTCCGACGGCGATGATCCACTGTCACAATCCACGCAAAGCGTATGGAATCAATACTTCAGTGATCAGGAGCTATTTGCAGTCATACGTCAAGATGTGGTTCGCACTTTTCCGGGTGTCGAATTCTTTCGCAAGGCGTTAATCCAGAATGCCATGACCAACATATTGTTCTACTATGCACGAGAGCATCCCTACATGTGCTATCGTCAGGGCATGCACGAGATATTGGCACCCATTATCTTTGTGCTCTATAGCGATCATCAGTCACTGCTTCACTTTAGTGAGATTGCTAAGACAAATATAAACGAGACGCTGTTGAATGTTCTAAACACGTCATATCTCGAAGCGGACACCTAGTGAGTTATTATCTGCAAATTATGTTTGGCCAACATTTAATCTCATTTGCAATTTGTAGCTCTATTTTCTCCCGTCTTATGGCATCGGTGGAGTCCTACTATCGCGTTACAAACCTGGTGTCTACAGCGGGGGGGTATATAGAAACGCACACAGAAAATGAGGTAAGTTATTGCCCTCAACAGAATAATCATTAATAATCACTGCGTAAATAGTCCTCAGGCGCTGACAATGAGCCCCAATCGGAGGTTGAGGTTATCAGTCAGCTGAATTTCATACGTGATAAAATTCTTGCCACGCAGGATCAACATTTGCATCATTATCTGCTCAAAATGGAAATTCCATTGCATATATTTGGAATGTAAGTTGTGTGAGGGTATTATTTTAAATCTGAAGTCATTTATGTGAACTCCAATCTCATTTTTTTTTAGTCGCTGGTTGCGTCTTCTCTTTGGACGTGAATTTATGCTTCTAGATCTGTTGCTACTCTGGGATGCAATCTTTGCAGACAGCGATCGTTTTGACCTACCCAACTACATCTTGGTGGCCATGCTGGTACATATTCGCGAAAAACGTGAGTGCTGATCAAATCCTTTTGCAAGTTACTGTCCACTCACTCAGTTTCATTTTCAGTACTGTTGAGCGACTACACCACTTCCTTAACGTATCTAATGCGCTATCCAAGCTATGTTGATGTGAATTTAGTGCTTCGACATGCTCTACATATGCTGAATCCCAAGCAATTTGATTACCCAACGAATGCCTTCAATTGTGTTTCTTTCACAAACAATTCAACCACACAGCCACCACCCGCATCTGAGTCACAACCAAATAATCAACGGGTGCGTACCACTTCTGAAACTTCAACGATGGGAAGTGGGAATCAAATTGATCGTCAGATCACCTTCATGCAAGCTAAGAATGCAGCTGATGCATCTGCATTGGCCAAACTCACAGAAGTTAATCGTGTTGCCATGGATGGTTACTTGAAAGATGTAAGTTAATATAGAGGTCAATAACGGATTCGGTTTTGAAACGATGGGAAACGAGTATTTCTGCAAAAGTTCTATTAACGTTTCGTCTTTTCGTATCGGGTATCAATACCGTTACCAATCTTTTCAAAAACATGCATCGTTCATTTTGGTTATCGTTTTCGGTACAGATTTTGTTTTTCTAACAACAAGATTACTTTAATTTTTTAGAGTCCTGAGCTGTTGCGATTGGAGCTAAAGAACGTGCAGACTGTCATCAAAATTGCTCACAATAAACTTGGTAATTACTTAAATATCGTTCGCCAACACATGGGAAAACAACCTAACGATGAATTGAGTCGAGCTTTGGATGGCATGGAAGAACTCTGTAGTTTTCTGGACATGAAGTTTGTGTTTCCCTTGCACACCCATTCTGCACCTATCGACCAGGCACACGAGGCCAACGAGCGGAAACAGTTGAATAGTACCAAGATCACCACTACAACGACAGCAAGTGCTCCAATAGCACCTCTGCCAATGCCTGCTGCCAGTGGCTACGAAGTGCCTGAGAATGCCTTCATGCACAACTCAACACGTCGTCTACTCGGTGATCGACGGGAGATAGAATTGTCGACCATCACCAGCGACGAAAGGCCAGAAACAATGGTGCTGCAAAATGGTTTGCCGGCGGCTGAGCCGCAACAGCGACCGCAATGAAACATTGCTATTATTGGTGACTAAATACACGTATCCGTATCGACTGAATAAGTTAATTTAAGATGTACAACAATTAAGAGAACAATGTGAAAATTCAAACATAATCCTTACTCAATGGTTTATCGAAATGAACTGTGTAGTGTCATTACAGGAAATAAATTAATCCATTCATGAAATGCTGAAATTATCAAATTAATAATAATTATAGTCTCTTTATTCTGATACACGTTGTGCTAAATGATATTTGATTATTGAAAATCAATTAGTTCTTTAGTAATATGTGAGAATGGAGCCAAGCTTGAGATATATTTGGTCCGCAAATGACCTGACTTGATAAAGTTTGTCCTGCTGATAATAATGGACATAGTCTATCTAAAATGTTCCATACATATATGTGAGGATAAATTATAAAATTAAAGAAATCTGGCATTCGAAAAGAAAGTGATGCATACAAAGTTTTGGGTTCATTTTATTCTAAAAACCATATTATTTTGAAATAACATTATCCTTATATATATGCATTGTAATAATTATTTTTAAAAATCTAGAAACTCGAATATGATTTAATGAGTTAAAAAAATAGTTTGGGATTCAATTTTGAATTTATAATAATAATTAACTTAAATTTTTATCAAGAACAATACTCATATTTCAATCAGTTAAATTTTCTCATGATTCAGTAAAGAGCCAAAGAAAAAAGATGAGAGCCTAGTTAAAGGTTCAATTAAATGAAAATAAAAATTCTGAAAACTGTGTAAGTATAATAGGTACTTAAATATAAGGCTTAATTTCAAGTGTGCAATAACTTTAACATAGCTCCTAATATACAATCGAAACAAGCATCTTTTCCGACAGTTTTCTACATGGAACCGATTAAACGGTGGCGATATGGCACTCATGGTTGAGATGGCACATTACGCTTCAGTGGACGTTGCCCGTTCAGCGCACGAAGCTGTGCCTGTGCTAAAGCCAGGGACTGGGCCGGGCTCAGAGCATGGTTCGAACCAATATGGTTCTTGGGACCACTTGGTGCCACCTGTCGCTGAGCCGTAGACTGTTGAAATCTTATCACCTGCGAGGTGCTGCCATTACTAACTCGAATGTTGTGGAATACTCCTGGACTTGTCCCGTTGCTCATGTCCGAATGGCTGCTGGAATTAGAGGTAGGCGGCGTGGCTAAGGCAATGTTAGGAGACATTGTTTTCCGTGATTGTCCATTGCGATTTATCGGTGTCATTGTTGAATTCGTTCCGTTCACTGTGTTGCGATTTTGGTTTGGATTTGTCAACTTATTGATTGGTACTACACGCAATTGGTCAACCGATTCTGGATTATTAGATGCAACCTGCACCGTGGATGGCAACATGCACCGTATATTAACAGGAATGTCTTTGCTTAATCCATTGAGAATTACTGGTGCTGTGGCTGTGGGGGTATTCTCTCTCGGACTCGGACTTGGTCTCTTTGTGCGTTTCGTAGCCGTCACTGTTATTTCAGATAAATGGTCGATTTCGTTGCTATTTGAAGACATCCGCAAAGGTGTTTCATTCCCTTGATTCTCATAGTTTACAGAAGATGATTCAGAGTCTGTGACTGAATTAATGGCGTCCTCAAATGTCACCCGCTCTTGGTTCAAAATATCACTTGTTGGTGATGATTTTTCTGTCAAATCCCTGGGTGGCGTTGTCGTTGCAGCTGTGCGTTGCATATTGCGCAGTTCCAAATTGCATACGATTTGCATAATTTTGGACTTTCCCTCGGCAGCGAGATCTGCAGGCAGACTTTTCATTGTCTGTGCTATGCTGTCGAAGAATAAATCTATGGTATCCCGGGGCTGTGAGGGAGAATCAATCACGCCTCTCTGTGGTTGCATCGACGACGATGGAAGCTCTCGAAAGTTAGTTTCACGTTCAAGTGTTCGAATCCGCTTAACGATATCAAAGGAGGAGCAAATCATTTCTCTGGCCATGTCTATTTGACTGCGCTCCTCGCTCTTCTTTCCCATAGTGTCGCGAAGAGCGCGTATAATGCGCCGCATCTCCATTGTTTTGCGTGATCGCTTTGACATCGATTGCTCCTCAGTGCTGCACTCCGATCTAAAGGAAAGCCGACTTCATTAGGTTGTTAGTAAAAAAGTGTACTCAGACTTTAGCTTACTTGACGCTCAGCGCCTCATCGCTATCCTGATCCTGAACCACATGCATGCTGGTTGCTGGCTCTGGCTGCTCACTGGTAGGTGTCACCGTTGATCCTTCGCAGTTGCTTCTGTTTCGCTCCAAACTCTCAGCGTGTTTACGTGAGCTATCGTGTTGACGCAGGAAAAACACTTTAATGGGAAGCCGGGTATAGCAAAGTTTACAATGACAGTAATTCTCATCAGTAGCATCCGGCACCAACCAATTGTATTTGGCCTGCAGCTCAGCCATGGCTGCCTTATGCTTCGATTCGCCCGTTGTCATAGCTGCAGCTGTAGCCGTCGCCATTGAAATGCCCTCAGAGGGAGTCGGTATCACTCCTCGCTTACGTTCAAGTCGCAGACGAATGTGGCGTCCGCTGCGCTGATGCCGGGCTGCAAACTTGGAACTGGGCATGAAAACAGACGTATCGCATAACTTGCAGTAGCCATAATTTTTACGCAGTTCGTTTCGCTTATACGAAATCCACGGAAATCGTCCTCTCCATGCCATCACTTTGCCCTGCATTGAGGTCGGCACACGTTTGATCAACTGCCTAGGCATCGCTCTTCTCGTGGCATTTGACGTAGTCGGCGCATCAACGATATTGTTTGTAGCATCTTCAGTCGGTACAGATTCAATATTGATCTCTTCTTTCTCCTTTTCTACAACGACCTCTTTATCTTTAGCATGCCTCGCTTTGGACGTCTTAGCTTCCAATTCTTTGCGTCTACGAAAGTAAAGAAAATATGAAATAAATTCAATACCTAAAACATTCCTTATCCACATACCTGACAGAACTCTTTTGCGAAGAGACTGTAGAATCTTCTTCAACGTAGTCCTCATCACTGCCCTCAGCCTCAGCTTCAGCCTCACTTTCCTCCGTCTGTGCCTCGGACTGTTCTGGGTCGCTCTGCGTCCCATTTTCGTCAATTGCAGTTACAGTTTCAGATTCATCTTCTCTAGTTGATTCTCTATTTTCAGCAGCTGCCAACTGCATTTTTGCCTTATGATTATCAGAATTCTCATGAATTATGCGCTTGACTTCCGAGTGTCCGTAAATGAAGCGTTTGCTGCATAAGTGACAATAGGCTAGAGTCGGATCATTGGGATCGGCAATCAGCCAAGGATGCTTATCCGCATATTGAGCCCAAATACCGCGATCCAAGTCATTCCTACAATAAACATAAAGTTAGCGAAATTTGCTTCTCTGTTAATAATAATGATTTTACATACTCTGCATCCTTTTGTCGGCTATTTAGATTGGCGCAGTGCGCCTTTGTCTTAAGATGACGCGTAAAGCTGGTAACGGCCATACGAATATCACAAAGCGTACAGCGACATTGCGGAGGAGTTGTATTTGATAACATCTCGTACCAATCACTACGATCCCCAGTTTCCATACTAGATCCATTTTCAGTGGCAGCAGTCACAACAGTTGCATCTTCTGTCTGCTTCCTTGACTTGTTCCTCGGCTCCGACACGTTCTCAACTGAAGTCTCAGCGGGACTAATACTGCGCTTGCGTTTACGGGCTGAATTATCATATTGCCGCTTGGCTTCGCAATGTCCTTTACTGGATTCATGCCTTTTTCGCAGATAAACAAACTCTACGTTCATGCGAACATTGCAACATTTGCAAAGGCCAATTGTGCCAGCTGGCTCAATACGTTGCAGCCACGAATGCCACTGTAGCCAACGATCCCAATTAAAATGGTTTAATGATTCCACTTCGTTGACGCGTCTACGTTTCATGGATGCAACATACTCGTTACTTCCAAACTCATGCTTGATTTCATCGTTACTATGGGAGGGACATTTTATATAAAGGTCAAATAGTACATAGGATGAATACTCACGATTCAGATATTTGTTTTTCACCTTTCTTAAATGCCAAGTAATTATTCTCACGCTCCTGGTGGTAAAGTGACAAATTGTGTTGGCGCACGTTTTTAAGTGTTTTGCTTACATTGATATTAACGTTGCAGTACAGACAGTATGCAAAGTCACCATCGGATTCCTCGTGAAGCAACCACGGCCAACGTTTCATCCTAATTTGCCAGCGCTCGGCACTCCCGACCCGACTAGATCCAGCGGTGCTTCCCTCATCTTCAATTTCACTCTCCTCCTCTTCCTCTTCACAATCATCGTCAATTTCTTGAGTGGACTCGATGCGCTCCAAAAGACCCATTGGGTCAGGTCCATTGTAGGAGTCAACTGTCTCCACATCGCTATAGGACCCGGGCTCTGCAACGGGTTCAATCTTGGGAGTTTTCAGCGAGTCTTGGTTTTCCATGCTTATGGACTCGCCGTCGACATCAATGTCCTCATCGTCCAGTTCAATTATCACTGGTGATTCTGTCCTTACGGCACCCTCTACGTCCGTAATTTTTAGTTCATGCTCGACCGTCTTTAGTCCATTCCAAGTCGTAGACGCCATTTTGTTACCAAGGCCGGCATCAGTCGACTTTGCTGTGGAATTTTCACTACATTGTCGGCTATCCGTTTCCATTTTAACTTGGACACCCTTCCACCTGGTTCTTATGAAACGTACAGTTATTCACATGCACGCTATCCGATGGCAAAGAAACGCAAATCCCTTCAAAACTAATTTGAATGTGTGCAAAAACAGCTCGCAGAGCGAGATTGTGGAGAATCTAGTTCTAAAAGGAAACAACATGACAGCTGGCGGCGCTAACAAGCAAAAGTAGCGCCACCATCTTTGTGAAACGTGGCAACGTTAGTTCACAGAAAGCAATCAATTTCAGAAAAACATTTTCTAAAGATTTCTGGCTCCAAAAATTTTGTGGATTTTTCCCTAATTTGCTTATATTTCTGTTTATTCGTTCCTTGCTGAATTTAGTAAGAATATTTAAACACCATTTAAAGGAACTAGGTCCCCAGAGTAACTAAAAGCACAAAACATGTATTAAAAAAATCCTGTCTAATTTATTTAATTTACAATTAATTTGTTTGGTTTAAATTTTAAGTCATTTTTAAATACTTCTATTTAAAGAAATAATAAAAATGGAGCTCTGCAACGAAACGGTAACGGTGGCGCCACCTTTTGCCTGTGGGCAAAATAAAATCGCCAAAATATAAACAGCGAGTTGGCAGCACTATATAGTTGAGTAGTTTAATAATAAAACTGATTCGAACAAGTTACAACTTTAATTTTTAACTTTTAAGACAAAATGACGATATACAATCTCTACATTTTTGACAAGATGGGCACTCTGATGCATTACGCTGAGTGGAACCGCACCAAGAAATCAGGAATTACCCGCGAGGAGGTTAGTGTCGTGCAACAACAACATGTCAACAAACAGAAAACCACAATTATAATTTTTGTATAAAATATTTGATTTTTAGGAAGCCAAGTTAACATACGGCATGCTTTTCTCCATCAAATCATTTGTCAGTAAGATATCTCCACACGATCCGCGCGAGGGATTCCTCTACTACAAAACAAATCGCTATGCACTTCATTATCTGGAGACGCCCTCAGGATTAAAGTGAGTAACACCTTGGCCATATTATTCCACATAAGTTAATTAACGTATTTTAATAATTTAGATTTGTGTTAAACACTGATACGTCGGCCATCAATGTGAAGGAACTGCTGCAGCAGCTGTACGCCAAAGTCTGGGTGGAGTACGTGGTGCGTGATCCACTGTGGATGCCCGGTTCGGTGGTTACCTCAGAGTTATTCCAAAGCAAACTCGATGAGTTTGTCAAGCAATCGCCCATCTTTGGCATAAGAAATATTTAAGCATAGGCTATCGCATAGTTAATAGATATTGTACATATTACGCCCAAATTATGTGTCCACTGTCTTTCCAAATTGCAGTTGTTTTCAAATCTTAGAGCAGTTGTTATGCCTGGGACTGTATTTATCTATATGGACCATGACAATAACGGAAATGGCAATATGTCGCATGACGATGGCATTTGAATGGTGCCGCCTTCACTTGCGCAAGGACAAGTGGACAATTACATGATGGACATGTACTTAGTTTTTCTTTTAGCGTGAAATTCGTCAACGATCGCATATGATAAAATTGTAAAATTGCGCCCCACAAGATTTAATCTGTGCGAGACTCGCCCCCATAACCATTTACTTTTTTACGCTGGCTCGCAGCAACTCTCATCAAGGGTTTTTGCGCAACTATAATAACTATGGAAAATGATTTGCAAAATGCCACAAACTGTGCAGAAGATGTCAGCTACAGAGGAAGCAAGACAGCATGAATGGGCTCTAGACTCTATCAAAAACCAGTCTTTGCTGTACCGTTACCATCAGTATGGGAATGCCAACACATAAATTCAGGTGTACATGTATGTGCCTAAATACAAATTTATGCAAACACAAGCATAAACCTACATATGCACATGTGTGTATGTAAATCTTGTTTATTTATTTATTTTTTTGGTTTTTGTTTTTACGATGTCTTACTTATTAAAAAAAAAAAATAATAATATGCAAGTCATCTGCAGTTTTTGGTCTAAATATCTATGTATTTTCGTCGTTTTGTCGCTCATGACAAATGCAAAACCCGGTTTCAAATATATGTATATTGAAAAGGCTGAAAAGACAATGAAAATCAAAGCAAAAGGTGAGTTTTTCGATTCGTAATAAATTTCCAAGGCATGCGTCCAAATATAGAAAAAAGATATGCCAAATATATTAATAAACGCACATCAAGCGCTGAGGATTGATCTGTTTTGTCGGCAGCATCTTGAAAATAAAAACACCGCTAACAAATTACAAAACTCAACTCCCTTTCATAATCTGCATTTATAATTGCCTGCATAGGAGCATATATATTATATGATAGATATTCCGATTTTGGGATACCAAATACCGGTTAGAGTCCGGAGTAAGTCCGGTAACTTTTCCTTGTTCGGCATTCAATTTGCTTGTTGCCCATTTGAAGTTTGTTTTGCTTTTGTTTATCGATGACACGATCATGATTATCAGCACTACAGATGCCAATTAGTTGACGGGTCGGTTTTAGGGCGCAATATTTGGACACTGGCCCCATCTTGATGTTACGCTCTTGTGGATTTGTTTTTAACAAAACTTTCTGCATTCGGTTTCCCTTTTTGGTCCATGGGGCTGCAAATGTTACGCAAATTGAAAACAAGTCAATAATTTTCAGCCACTTGACAAGGTTATTAACAGTTGAAAAATTATAATGAAAACATTGAAAAATTGTTGATTACAATGTGATGATATTTGGATGCCCTAATTGCAAATTAAATGATCGAGATTTATTACTTACTTCATTATTTGCTTGCAAAATATTATATTAATATTTTAAACTCTTTGTTTATTAAATATTATGTCAAGTTAATGCATCACAATCAGCAGTTAATTTTTTTATCGTCAATTTAATCTTGTAACTTTTTTAAAACGATAACTTTTTGATCATTAAGAAAGAGTATTGTTTTCGTTTAATGCCTGGGAATTTTCTATTTTGAGATAATTGCATACTTTTGTGAACAATTGTTGTTCACATTGTCACTTTTAGTTAATGAAAAGTGAAAGAAAAGCTGCATTGTTGAACTAAGTTGACAACTATGTCTAAATGACAACTGCGATACGATCTATTGAGCCACCCACGCGGATGTTGCACCTGGATGATCATTTATCATTATTACTAAATTTCATTGCTCGCTAGTTAGTTGGTCCAACGGAGCTCAAATGATGTCAACTTTTTGTTGATTATGTAAATAGTCAAAAATTTCATATATGTATGTAAGGCCTTAATACAATAGGCCTATGCTAAAGACATTGAATGCTCGACTCGGATATAACCTGTAATTTTTTATTTTTATATAATGCCAAAATTTATGATGAATTGAAAAAAGTATTATATATTAATAAAGAAAATTTAGTCTATATTGTCCTCTTATAGTCAATAATAAATCATATTTGGTATTGTATTTATTTCAGTTCTTTTACATTATAGTATTATAGTATTAGATGTATTTGATATATTTTACATGTAGTATTATATCTTTATAACTCTTTATATGTATATATAGTATAATAAGATATATTCTATCTGTTTGCGACTGGATCGATTTGAAATTTCTAGGATATACAGACAAACAAATATAAGTTATGATATTTGTGTCTGGTTTTACATATACCACATTCCACATATTAATAAAATTTTATTAGAAACCAAGTGCATTATGTAATTTCTTTAATGACTTTAAGCTATAAATTAAAAAAAACACTATTAATAATCGTAAAGATTCGTCAACATTTCTTAACATATGATATTAATAATAAATATGCTCGTAAGTTATTTTAGTACAGGTCAAAATACGATGCTTGCCTAACCAAATTTAGAATTTACACCCACGAGAGGCCCTGAACGCCAAATAAATGTCTATGCAAAAACCACATATCTTTCCGATTGTCTGGCTTAAAAGCAACTCGTTTTAAAATACTCATTTAATCATTATTCCGAAATGATTTGAACGCGTATTATCTCTCCGCTCCGCAGTTTTTGTCAACAGACAAGAAATTCTGGAATATCCGCTTTCTTTAATAAGCACTCATTATAAAAAATTATCAAAATGTAATGGGTAATAGGTATAATGTTTATAAAAATTTATTTACAAGCATGAATCAAGAATTATTTAAAATAGAATAATTTGTGCATTCGGCTTTCTCGACCTACTATATTCCCTTAGAAATGTATGAAGTTATTTTAGTAAGGGAATTCCTTTGAAATTGGAATGTTTAATGAATGAAATAAGTATATCAGGTTTTAAATACACGAGTATTTCATTGGAAATTGATAAAACTTGTTGAGTAAAAATGGCAAAGGTGATATAGTATTCACAGAGTTCTTTGGCCGCACTCTCCAGTTACATATATTGCGTTTAATTGGGTTTACTGGGTTGTTACTAATGACGAGGCTCAGTGAACTATAATGTGTCATACGTGCTAATGAGATGACGACGGAAGACTTTAAATAAAAAAAAAAAACAAATATTAATATTGGCAATGCTTATGTTATTTTAGCGTGTAGAGGCCGAAACTTTATGCGTACTCATTGTAATTAGGTCCATGGGACGAGGCGTAGGTCTGGATACACAAACCTTGTTAAGAAATGCATAAAAATTAACGAGGCATGAGCTGGCTGATGAATCGTGCCCCTTGTGTGGCAAGTAGGCGGCAGCAGTATCGAAGCGGCCCAACAAGTGTCTCTCAACAATGGTGCATCAGGAATTCCCCTTTTGGCGTACGTGAGGATGGCCCAGAACCTTTTCAAGGTTTTCATTCTGGTCTACGTGCAGTTGGCACGTAAGCCAACTTGTGCTTGCCTTGGTCAATCGATTAGGGAGCAATTAACTAGCAGCTCCTTGCTGTATCAGTTCTTCTTGTATCAACTGTACAGCAGAAAATGCACAAATTGCACTTGCACTTGCACTTGGAAGTGAAGTTGGAATTGAAGTTGAGCACTTGTTGTTTTGATCACGTAGACAATAGACTAACGAAACCAGTTAACTGCTTTGCGAGTTGGCAATTAGCCTGGAATCAGACGCTCAAAACAGTTCGACTGTTGCACTCAAAATGTGACCAAAGTCGGCTTATAAATAGTCTGACGCATTTAATCATTTGCATTTCCCACAATTTAATCAAAGCGTGAAGCGCAACTGCGCCACAAATACAACTTTATGCGCGGGCAAAGTAAGAGAATTTGTTTGAAATATACGTGTATTCAGTGTGTATTATTATAAGGGTCAGTTGGTGTCTCAGTTTAACTTTTTTACAGTTTGTCGTAGATACTCAGGGTTATATACATTCATAATATTAAGTATACGTATATGCAGGCCTGGTATGCCGCTCTTATCTCTAAGCCTGTCATGTTATGGGAACTTTTACTAGACGATTCCATGAAAACGGAAATATTCCAGACGTCACGTTTAACTAGCGTGAAGTAGCACAGCTTCACTGTAGCTCATGATGTGTATAATTTTATCTTTAGTTAGTGTTTACAAAATAGTCCCTGCAATCATTTTGTTATTGTTTCTTTTAATTTAATTTGTTATTTGCTTTGAGTACTAAATAATTTTCACCAAATGGCGGCGTATTTATAGTATCCTATAGCTGTGGTAAATGTCATGGTATTCAACTACAAAATCCATCTGCAAATTCTATAGTCTGAAAATTTGTGTGATGCATCAAAAGTAATGTAATTACTTTCGTTTTTAGAAGCTCTAAAATGCAAATAATACTAATCAGCTTCTAGTTAAAATGTTGTTTTAAAACTAAAGATTTAAATTTTTTTAAATGCAAAGGGTAACCCGTTGCCTATATTTTCATTTACTGTCAGATAAATAGAATCCCAATAAAATAAATATGTCCGTAACATATACAAATAAGAATATTAAATATGCGAATAATTATTTAGGTCCCCTCGAAGTTTTAGACATTAGCACGTATTTTGAAATCTTTCTGAAAATGATTCCCAAGACTTTTAATTTTTATAGATAATACCAAAAATTCATAAGTTTTGTAAATTATTTATTTTACACATTTTATTTATTTTGCTTTTTTTATTACATTCACAATCTTAATTAATGTCAATTTGTGAGTTTCTTTTTGGAAATTGTAAAATGTAAATTGTTTCTTAAATTATTATGTACCAAGCTAAAATACCTAAACCTACAGAAATGAATATATGGAGTATGTTGATATCGATTTGGATGTGGTGGAAGAGAAGGGGGTATAGGTATATAGTATGTAAGTGTGTGTATGTAAGTGCGGGTTTCATTCGCACTTTGCACGTGAAGGTAATGTGATTTGGAAATAAGATAATAAGAATAATAACAATTATGCAATTATAATCAAAATATTAATAATAATATAAAATAATTGACCATGACCCGCCCCACGCCCAAGACGCTCAAGTTGCGGATGCTTAGTAAGACACACATATATGTATTTATATATATATAAAGGATTTATATACATATCAGAATATATATGTAGAACAGCCAGACGTGGCCTGCTCTTTGAATGACAAGACCACGCATTTAATATAAGATGAATTAAGTGTTTGAATTAGAATAACATCAATCATGTTGTTATTGTCGTTGTTGTACATTTCAGAGTTCCACACTTAAGTAAACCTTTGCCACATGCAGTTGTAAACCTAATTTAGATAGCCAACTTCTTTTTCTTTTGGCGCTCGCTTTCATTTTCATTCTCATCTAATTTGGCACTTTCAGTGCTGCTCGACTCGGCATCGTATTCCAGTTCAGGATCAGGAACCTCAGAATAATGCAAATGGCCGACCTTCTGAGTGGTGTTGTTGCTGCTGTTGTCACCAGTCGATGTTGTTGTTCCTACACCTCCCAGAAGAGATTCGTGAGTGCCGTCTCCGTATTTCTCGAGAGTGCGACGAACCAGCTCCTTAGATGGTTGCTTCATGTCCCAGGCCCAGCCGATTCTCTTGAAGGTATCGAGAAGCATGGTGGTGAAGTTGACCTTATAGTTGCCCAACTCAGCTGCTTTGTAGTCCCAGGGGAAGACATGATGATAGTTGTGCCATCCCTCACCCATGGCCATGATCGAGACATAGATATTCTCACTGGGCATGATGCGCCTTTGATCGGAATAGATACGGAAATGGTAGCAACAATTCACTTGTCCAAGTAACTTGGTCTACTCACTTGTCATATGGCCTAGAGCCCCAGAGATGTGCTGCACTGTTAACCGACCAGGTGAAGTTCAGGCTGCTTACATAACGGAAGAGGCATTGTTGAACAAAGGCGTGGTACCAGGTCTCATTCCAGAAATAGACAGGTATCATGGTGGGCAGAATAAAGCAAAGCAAGATCTTCAGAAGAACAAAATGCTTCTGATGAAATTGCACCACAGGATCGGCCAAAATGTCGCTCATATCGATCTGTCTGCCGCGTCGCATTACATCCGGATGCTTAAGCATCATCAGCCATCCAACATGGGAGAAGAAGAAGCCGCGATTGGCATTATGTGGATCTGCATCCGTTTCCGAATACTTATGGTGCACACGATGATCACGCACCCAATCATACAAAGTATTCTGAAACGAATCAAATATAAATAATTGTCAATGATTGTTCCAAAAGTTGGAAGTAAAAGTAAATTAAAGCTTATGACAGACCAGTCATTAAATAAGACAAATGTATCTGTCAGATACATTCATCTATTGTGATGCCGCCGTAATTGACATAGCGCCTTTTCTCCATTTACAGTTTTTGGCCCAAGTCGAGCAACCACAAAGCTGCACAAAGGCATTAAGTTGTTGTACTTAATGATGCAATTAATGTTAATTTCATGACAGCAAATTTATTTTGCAGCTTAACACAGAAACACAGAAAAAAGCATGAAATATTTAACTAAAATATACTCTGTATGCAATTCAAATCGTAGTTAATAGTTATGGCTGTGTATATAAAAGTACAATCTAACTCAAAGCTGAGTATCATAAGCTTACTATATTCTTTTGTGTACGTTTTGTATGCAGGGTATTAAAAACGAAACATTTGCCGCAGGCGACAAATAAAGGTATTAATAAAATGAGTTGGCTTAATAGCCGAAACTTCGTTGTAAAATAAACAAAATATTAAAAAAATGTATACAAGATGTTAAAGGATCTTTGATTATCACTTTTCTGTGAAAAGTTGATTGTTCTTAAGAATCTTCTACTTAATGCCTTCGGATGCCTTATTTTGATTTTGACAATTTAGAAATTTCTTTGAAATTTATCTACATTGCAACTCATATATTCCTTACCTGTCCAGCTACTGAAAAGCTGAGTATCAGAAGACTACGAAGAAAAATGTTCGCCTTATAGCTGCGATGTGTCCAGAAACGATGTGCGCCCGCTGTAACTCCAAAACCTGCAACTCCGCCCATAAAGAATGCTGTAAAGTGTAAGAAAAAACATAAAAACTTAGACAAATGATAGAAAAATATTTAATTTATTGATTGCTACTGTTGACAAACTAAGAAGAAAAAACCCCAACAAAGTGGTGCTAATTAAATAAATGTTGATAAAGGTAAAAATACCGATTTACATTTGACGGAAATAGAGTCATTTGTATTATAGTGTTAATTTGTTGGTCAAATGAGTGTACAATGAGAGCAGACCTGGCCAAGGGACGGAAGAGCATTTACCTCGTGCAAGGTTAATATTGAAATTGTTGGTTAATTTGTGGCGTGAGAAACGTATATGTCTATAAGATAAATCTGTGCAATGTAGCTAATTACTGACTATTCCTTTAGGCACGTCTCACTAAAGATCGTGTCGTTGATACAAGCATAGTTAACACGTGACTGGGACTTCGATTGGGATTCGGATTCAAATGAGAATTGGAATTTGTGACTGTTATTGTTATTGTGGAAGTGAAAACAATAAGGGGAAAGCTTGTCACTGGACTTGCATTCATTTAATCTGTGATTCCCCTGTGCTCACCGGTTCAGTTAATGATTAAGCAAATTACTCGTAATTTTTTAACTATATGCTAGCCATCTATGAGATACAAAAACATCTAAGGTCTGACGCCTACAATTTGCGAGCTGGCAACTGCAATTATCGTTAAGAAAACAATATTTGCAAATTATGAAGACTAAGATTGAGTATTTTTCCGCAACAACATCAACTAATGACAATGACAGGCAGTGACAATTGCAAAAAAGAGGACCAACAAAAAGAAAAAGAAACAAAACAAAACTTGCAACAATGGGAAAGATAAAACGAATAGACAAATACTCGTACTCGTATTCGAATAGATTGAAATTCGTTTCACAATTTTACTGATGAAAAATTAACGATTTCTTTGCTTCCCTCGTTCCCTTCCTCGTTCCCAGTCACAAAGGTGTTACACGCAGTCCGGTTGAATGAAAGATTAACCTTCAAATGTTTGTTGCTTGGTTAGTTGCGACAAACCAAACCAGTTTCAAGTCAAATAGCCAGAAATGGTCAAAAACCAAAACGCTTCAAATTGGTTGCCATACCTACGTATACTATATACAAATGTATCTATCGATCCATTTATCTATGAAACCATCAAATATGTTTTGTACAATAAAAAAGACAAATAGTCATTGGTCGTAAAAGTTATCTACAATAAAAAATAAATCAAATTGTTTTAATTTAAAAGTAAAAGATTGTTGCAAGCAAATGTGTGACCATTCTTTTGTATTTAAACTGTATCCATGAATATTGCGGATCAATTGCAACCCATGGGTTAAATATGCCCAATAGCAACTGACGCGTTTGCTTTTCAACAAATGATATGCACAAATCAAATTGTTAAAGAATGACATAATATGTTATTCAGAGTTCCTGAATGCATAATTTACAATTCAAATGCAATGCGCAGGCAAGTTGCATGATCAGGGTTCCCGAGTCCATGTGGGTTCACTGTTCAAATCAAGGCCATTGTCATGGGTAATACTAATTCTAATTCTAATGCTAATGCTAATACTAATCCATTTTAAATAAGATATCATGGACAGCTTAAATTACCATCCTACTATCTACTACCTACTCATATCTGTGATAACTTTTTTAATACCATTCCCACAACTTTGAGCATATTTCATTAGCATCAATAATGACGCTCGTATTGCAAAATCATAGCTCATATTTCCCTTTATGGATCTACGGGTATTTGTGGTACATTGTCCTCTCTAAAACATACACAGATTTCAGTTTTCTCGTAAGCTTCATTAGCGCCACACTCATATTATTATTATTTAAATGCGGCTAGTGAAGCGAACCATCTTGTATAACATCAACGCCCTAGAAATTAATTAATATCATTACACTTGCTTCATTGTGTTAAACACGACAAAAAAACTTTAAAAAAACTAAAAAAAACTTTAAATTGGTTCAGCTTCAACGACTCGAAGATACACTTTAAGCAAGTCTAAAGTTCAATTTACACAAAGATGGGAATTTAAAGTAAACCTGTCTATTTACCGGGTATAAAAAAAAACTAAATGCGATCATGTATGGTCATTGTGTAAACGCTGCACGTCAGCCTGCAATTTGCCAAAATATTTACGAGCTCAACGCCGCCCAAAAAAGGAACTTAAAATGTCTAGACTAGGAGCATTCATTCCAGGGCCCAGTAGGTACTTGTAAGTAATAAATATTCCAAAATTGCAATAATTTGCTTGGAGCAGCTTTAAATTACAATCGTGGAGCAGACAACGTCCTGGAAATTCCAATGATGCGCCAATGAAATAAAGAAAACGAAATGGTCCAATGGGGGGCCTGAAATCTCAATGTCAAGCCTCGTCGATGCCGATGACGTCGTCATCTTCGTTGTATGGTCTCTGTTAAGTTTTGGTTTTTCGCATGTGGGGAATAGTCATAAATCGTATGCTTTGAGCCGCGACCATGGCTCAGAGGGTGACGAAGAGGAAGACTCTGAACTCAAGTGGAAAAGATGGTTTCGTTTACTTTGTATACCACCTATAGTATATCTCTGTAGTATTTGTATTTGCTGTGAAACCTTGAGAGAGTTCAGAATTTTCTAGCTGAAGTCAAATACTATGTACAAGACACGGGCTTACAAGTAGCCTTGAACATCTACATAAGTATAATGCTATATTTTGGTTATACTCGAGTTGTACTCTCGTAAGCCCCAATTAAATATGTGTCAACCGAGTTTTCTTTGTTTTTCTTTGTTCGTTTCGTTTTCATAGTTCACCTGTGTCATTCAAATTTTATGCTGAAATTGCAAAGCCACCAAATTTTATGAAAATACGAGTGCAATACCAACAAAAAAAACCCTATAAACCAAACCCAAAGCCATATGAAATTTCAACATGGCGAAGTTGAACCTAACGCCAACAGAAACGTCGACATCAAAGTCGACGTCGAAGTCAGCGTCGAAGGCGACGGCAATCCAATAAAGGTGACAGTGTGGTAGAAGAAAAATCGAGATCAATGTGGATGAAAAGCATGTTAAGTAGCAATTAATTAAATTCAATAATAAGGTCGATTGCCATCGATATGAATATATGTAACTTTGAAATGTAAGCGAAATTATGAAATACTTGGGATGACGCAGAAAAAATCAGAGCACAGCGTGAAAAATGTTTTCTTCTCTCTCTTTTCCATATGACAACGCACTAAATTGCAAATAATGAATGTAGGTGTTCCAAAGAGAGAGTGAGAGTGAGATGGCTGAGAGAAAAGCTTTGTCAGATGGGAGATGGAGATGAGAGATCGGAGTTCGGAAATCGGAGTTAAGAGATGAAAGATAAAAGACTCGCAATGTAACACAACAATACACAAAACAAAAAATCATCAGCGATTTCCGAATTGCTTGATGCGGTTTCTGTTTATTGTTGTGGATGTTGTGGTTGAGATATTGATGTAACTAGATGTGTAGATGTGTAGATGTGAAGAGTTATGGGGGACAGGTGGGCGACTCTTTTCGACACCTTTCTCAAAATCGAAATCATTATGTAAGACGTATTGAGACATCATTACTTATTTTAAGTAAATACTTACAAAAGAGGACTGTGGGCAGCCTGAGCTCATTCAATGGATAAGTGAGGAAAGCGATAACGGCAACAATATGGAGCAGTGATATCTGAATGACTTTGTCCCATTTGAGAGGAGCATTGAATTGCCAGCCCAGGACTTTATCACCCTTGAAATTGCGCGTATATTTCTCCATATCGAGTTGATCCTTAGGTATGAAATCGATCAGATGATTTGGAATATTTCTTGGTGCCGCCGGCGCCATTATGTTATTCGGTACTGCCGCCGGCTGTTGCTTGGCACGTGGCATCGATTCCGGGGACGAATCCTCGCCACGACGAGCCTGCGTCTCGCTGCTAATCTTGGCACGTCGAGTCATCAAAGGGGGACTGCCATCGACCGTGCTGGTCATTGGAGTGGAGCTGCACACACGCTCCGATGTTGAGAGGTGACCCATTTAATATCGGTTTGTGATTGGGTTGGTTTCAGATTCAATTTCACTTCGCACACAAAACGAACTTTGCTGGCGGAAGCCCCAAAATTTCGTAATTGCCAGTCTCCAAATCCGAACTTTCTTCACAGATTTACACACAAAACAAATTTAATTGCAGCTGGAAGTACTTTTTGTTGGCTTTTGTCGCCTATTTCGCTTTTCTTTTTTTTAAATTTTATTTTTAAGCGTTTTCTTTTTCTTTTGCCGCTTTTAATACGCGCACTCAACACCTGTCTTCAACGCGGCCCTTTCGGCTCTGATACCTGTGATGTGTAGTCTCTGTTGCAAGACCGGGGTTTTTTTTTAATTTTTGATTATTGTCTTTTTGGATGTGGACTTATTTGATTTTGTCTTTTTGCGCTGCTACTATCTAACGAACTAAACGCGACGCCGTTCTGTAGACAAATGATCGTAGCCAAAAGTAAAAATTCATACCTTATGCCGACGTCGGCATTTGCGTTGCAGTCAGCGTCGCTGCTGCTGCTGGGCTGACACACCAAAAAAAAAGAAAAAAAAAACTGACTGATTGACCGACTGACTGAATGCTATTGTTATTGCTGCTTTTGCTTTTGCCTTTGCAGCTTTTGCTGTTGCTGTTGCTGTTGGTGCTGCTTTTGCTGTATGTGCGCACTGTGAACTGTGGAAAGGGTACACTCATAAAAAAACAGTGCATTGAGATAACTTAATATTCACAATATACCTTTCGAATTGCAAAAATTTCGTATTAGAATCAGCTACACAACGCTGAAATTCAACTAAAAACATATTGAAAATTGTAGCTGGTATGAAAATTTTTAAAGGCAATGTACACGTCAATTAATTTTGATATTCCCAATCTATTAAGTTTATATGTTATATATTATTTCATTTTATTATATTATATTTTATGTTGCTTAAATAATGATTTTATACTTGTTTTAAATTCTAAAGAAATTTCTTTTAAGCGCTTGGGAACGGGCCAAACTTACCAAACTTTAAGCTCATAGCCTAATAAAACTTGTCAAAAAAAGACAAGAAATGTTAATAAAATTTTTCGAAATATATCGTAGTTTTCGAGATACTTGCGTCTAAATGTAGTCTATAGAAAATGTTCAGTACACTAAAATATAAGCAATGGAAAAAGCTTTGTCAAATAAGTATAAATCTTGTTAAAAAATCCAATAGAGTTTGTACTATCTTTAAGTTAACAAATAATAAATGAAATTAATATGTACATTCATAATATATTTTATTAACCGTTCTATTATTCGGGTTCTTAATTAATTTAACTGTTAAAAATTAAGACTAACTAAAGTTAATTTCAAAGCGGATTTTATTCAAAATTTTAATTAATCATAGTTTCACTTTAATTCTATAATATGTTCAATTTAAAAGAGCAATTAAGTTGTTTACCAATAGGCATCTTATATAGTTCAAAATCAAGGCGAAAAATATTTGAATCAACGTGTTAATATTGAGATTAACTTCATTTTTTTTTTGCGTGTAAAGCAAAGTAAGAAATACAAAACTTAAGGCCAAGATTATGCCACCACACGCACATGCACACACACTCACACATACGCACACTCACACACGCACAAGCACACTCACACACGAATAGACTGTTAGGTGGCACCTGTAATTGTGCTGAGCTTCGTTTATGACTTCGGCAGGGCAAGTCGTGACATCTTCGGCTTTTGCTTTGGCTTCGTTCGGTTTAGACGAAGCTCACAGCATCAGTCACATTAGCGGGTGTTGCTGTTGTTTTTGTTTTTTGTTTTTGTTTCTTAAGCTACATACGTTGGCGTCGCAGTTGTTGTTGTTGTTGTTCTTGCAGTTGTAGTTGTAGTTGTTGTTGTACAGCAAACAGCTAACAGCAAAAGCAGCAGCAAAGACAATCGACAAGAAGTCTGCTGCTTGGCTTCAACGATTACTCATTTCAGTTGTTTCCTGTTGTGTTATCGATTTCTTTAACAATTATTGTTAGCGTGTTCTAAAAGCTCACGTGAGAGAATCGTTGCTCTCCAAATTTGAGAACAGAATCAACTTCTTTATTTTTAGCGGCAACTGATTTGCATTTTGTAGAAACTGGAGTGCCGTTGTTGCCAACTGGCCAAAGATAGAAATAGAAATATGTAGAATTTGATGATGTTATCGATGTTATTTGTTAGTACGAAATAAATATTTAAAATATAAACAATTTATGGCTGTTTTATGGAAATCTTGTAAAGTTCAGGCCGATTTCTATTTGCTACGATTATACATTTAAAAAGTTGTCTCTGATGAAATACAGTGCAAAACTAAGGCCATTTCGTAAGGGAGCCAAACAGCGACTAATTCTGTTTAGTGGATTTTATTTGCATAATATGTATGTATAAATTTCTCAATCAATCTCTCCTATAAAATCACAAAATCGCGGCATGCACACACACAGATCACACATACATATGGACAAAGGTATGGATGTACATATGTCTTGTATTCAAAATTGGGTTCCCCTCGCAGTCGCAGTTCGCTTCGTTTTGTGGCCTTCTCCACTTTTTTGTTGACCAAAGTCAAAAACCGTTCGATGATCATGAAGTTCAGCAGCAGCAGCAACAGCCACAACAACAACAACAATAACATCAGCAACGACAACAATATTGCGACTGCGTTGCTTTCTCTTTACGTAATGACAAAAGACAAAACCAAACTTAATTAAAAAGCAACAAAAAACAGCAAACTTAAATAAAAAGCGAGCACTAAAAGGAATCTCCCGCCCCGGTTACGATCTTTAAAACGTAACGTAAACGAAACCCCGAAAATACTTATGAGCTGCTCTCACATGATCTCTCAACAATTTCGACTCCCCAAGCACTTTAAAGATAACCGACTCTCTGTTGTTGTTGTGCTTATGTTGTAAGCTTCGCACATTAGCAAATTGTGCTCAGCATCAGCATAAAATTGTCCAAGAAAATAAAAATATAAAAGTTCATAGATTCAAGACAATGGACAACTTTAATGATTGATGGGAGATTTACATAGGCGTATACTTAATGAGACAAAAATGGATGCTTATAAAATGATACGACAAATGAGAACTATTAACTATAAGGAACTGTTATCTTTATAATAATATTTTAATTCACGATTTCTAAATGTATGACTATGTTTTTAATAAAATTATAATTATTTTTAAATTTAATTTTATATTTACTTAAAAAAATAATGTTTAGATTATTTGTACATAAATCCAAAGGCAGGATGTTTAAAGACAACTTTGCGATTTACTGAAGAGAAACCTTGAATATTTGGAGAGGGTGGAAATACAAATTGAACAATTTTTTTTATTTGCTAACATATGTAGGCAAATACAAGTAGTAGACAATTCGCTGACTGTTGATTTACCACACTCGCACTTAAGACTCAAAATTAGTCAAAGTTGACTTGTGATTTATTGCGCAGCTTCTCTTAGCCAGGTTTACGCAAAGTCAGCGTATTTTATGAGCCCAAACCAAAACTCAGAACTCTTGGCAAAACATGAACAAAGCTGTTAACTATTATAAAACTCTTTTGTTAACCATTAAGTACTCGACACGAAATACAAATTCTGAGAAATAATAATTTTCCGCTTTTAGGCCATGCCCACAATCAAATAGCATTCATTCATTCATTCAAAGACGATTAGTTTGGTGGGGTTTGTTTTGATTTTTTGTCTGTAAATGCGTCATCGAACCAAAAAGTGTTGCTCAGGGTTACAAGTACTCACCCGGTCACATCAGTGGAGACAGCATTTAGTCCGTTCCGGTACCAAATGCTCTGCATTAACCATAAGCATTACTTGTAAATATTAAACATTACACAATGCACGTTAAAGCAGTCAACAATAAATTGCGTATCTGTGCAACCTTCAACTGTCGCTCAGCTGACTATTTCTATGTGAAAACAACAACAAAAAACCAAAAAAACTTAAATTAACATAACAAAACGCAAAAGTAGGCATAACACAAGTGCAATTTGCAACAAACTCAATGCTTAACCGAGGCGTGAACAAAAAAACTATCTACAACACACATATCGACATTTATGTATGTACATATACATATATATAATAGGTAGTATGTGTCTTTATTTATAGATTGTTTTGTGCCTGCCACAGCCACAACTTGAAAATTTTACACCGTCGCAGCTTTTAACTGGCAAATTCATTAGTAATCACTTCACAGCCATTAGGATTTGGTACAAGTGCCTCACACACAATGAGTGTAATTTCCGAAATGGGATAAGTTGTATAATATGGATACAGATCTTTAGTATGTATATCACTGGCACAGTCAGATCTGTATTCTCAGCCGCAATATGATGAGTAAGAAATATCATTAACCAATCTTAAATAACAACCTTAAATAGATACCGGTTTGAAGTACTTCTTTTGCATGAATACATTGAATAAATAAATTTTAAGTACAAGTAAAGCTATCTTCCACATCTTAAAGAAAGGTACTTTTTTCTAAATTGAAGATATTTTAGCATTTTGAATACTTTTGCATATGGAATGAATCTGGAATTGGCCGCTCCCAGCTTGATTAGGCATAACTCAAGCGCAAACTTTGCCCAAAAAGTGTTTAATTAGTCAATATTTGAGACAGCAGCTGAGAAGGAGACTAAAGGAGATATAGAATACCGATTTATGCTACCTGCATGCACCTTTTAGTCAATCGCAAAGTACTTTAGTACTCGTATTCGTACTCATCCCTAGGCCAAAGTAAATTAGGCTTCTGTGCGGGCCAAGTGCACAAATATTGACGCATCAATCAAGCACTGGGCAAACATTGCATATTAGTGATAATTTATTGAGTGCGACTCATTTAATTTGCCTTAAGTGCCCAGGCTAAAGCCATGATCGACCCGATCTAATCTAACCTGATCCGAACTCATCCGATCCGACTCAACCTGATCCGAAGCTGTCTTTTAAGGCTTTCCTAATTGAAGTAAACGTATTGCCAAATCAACTGGCATTTGTTCAGCTGGTCGAGAAACAAATTTGAAAACCTACGAGTAATTATGGTGATTTGTGAGCATGTTTAGGGCCAAGTTAGAGTGTGGGTTTTGCATTGGGAAACTCGTCAAACTGCACCTTTGTTTGTCCGTCTCCAAAGACTTGAAGCGGTTTTCTTTGCTACACCAATAATTAGTATTAACTGTGTGCCTCTTGGCCATAAAAGTTGTTTGATTTTATTTGAAGATTTAGCCAAAGTCAAACATTTGTAAATCCTACGCCTCACATGAACTTTTCACGATTGAGGAAATGATTGGCCGGCAAAGCACTTTGCTCCAATTTCGCCTGCTCATCAATGCACTCGACAATTGGCCTATTAGTTTCCACTGCGACAGTTAGGCCATTTCGCACAGCCACCGAGGAGATTGTGAGCAGATCCTTGGCCAGATCAAGGGCAGCAAATACCCGTATCATGGTTGATCCAGTATCCTTAGCATAGTTACCAAACTCGCCACTTTGATAGTCATTGGGCAGGAGGTAATGGAACTGTGGCCAAAATGATTTCGTTATGAAGAAAATGCTATTCGAATCAGTAGGCTTAAAATCCTTGTGTATGCCCCAAACAAAGTGCGAAGAGTTGACCAAGTTTCCCACATTCAATACAATTAGATTGCGTAGCCAGAAACCAACAAACATGGATGCAGAAAAGGTTTCCCCAAAGTATTGGAAGGGTGTGTTTAACGGGAGCAATACATTCAGCACAATGTAAAGGAGCGCATAGTAGCTAAAAGAGAGAGAAACAGAAGGAGGTATCGGTATTATAAAATATAGCTTTAAAATTAATAAGAATATCTTGTTGTCACTCCATTTAATCATTTTAATAATTTGTTTCTCTAATTTGCTTATTTAATTTTTTTTATTTACATTTAGCTGTCAGATACTATTGTATTTATAGGATTTTTATACTTTGTAAAATTTTATTGCAAACTTGTATTTCGACAAAACTTGTTTGCCTATGACAAAAAAATATTTAATGAATTCATCAAATAATAACTAAATTTATGTGCTTACCGTTTCTGGAACATGACGATCTTATCGCTTTCAATATCGGACATATCCACCTCCAGTAGTAGTTGCTCCTGCTGCCGCGAGTATTTTAAAAGATTACCATGCAACTGGGCATGCATGAAGCTTTGTTTGCTGTAGTAAGGATCCTCATCCTGATTGAACTTGGCATGATGTAATCGATGTGCCTGTACGCGACTGTAAATAGAGCCCTGAAGCAAAGCAAATTAGTTGTAAACGCATGAGAAATTGAATTCGGAATCGATTAAAAATCGAAATTCGTAAACAAATAGAAACGAATGGAAAATGAAATTCGGAAATGAATGAGAAACGAAATTCGGATTGCAGCTCCGCTTATAACCGGCTGGGGTAGTGTAACTTGCTGTGGTTGGTTGTTGTCTCGGCTAAAAATCTTCTCATTACTCATACACTTGACTTAAGAATGAGAAACGAAATTCGGACTGCAACTCCGCTTGTAACCGTCTGGGGTTGTGTAACTTGCTGCGGTTTGGTTGTTGTCTTGGCTAAAAAGCTACTCAATATTCACACACTCAACTTAAGCTTTGTCGTAAGCTTTTGTCAGAGGCGTCGCTATCAAGGGGCTCTAAGATTACTCACTTGTCCAGCCATCGTTTGGCAAAGCATAAGAAACACCCGAAGTTGCGCAGTTGCCGTAAAAGTGCGATGTGCCCATAAACGATGAACTCCGACGGTCACACCCAAGTTGCCCAGTAGAGTGAGCAGCGCAGCTGCAAGAGTGAAATGGACAATGTGACGTGTTAATCACAACTCACACATTCGCTCGAACTATTGAACTCACTGAATAATATCGTTGACCACAAGGCGCTTGTGAATGTTATATAAGCGCCATAGAGACCGAGTAAATAGACATGGATATAGAAGAGCACCATGACCCATACTGCATCCCGTTTCTTGAACTCAGCCTCTGAGGGGACATCCTTGCTGTCGCTTACTGTCTTCGTATCCATTCCAAAAATGTCTGTAAATCCTGAAATTCTTCTATGTCCGACCGTCACAAACGGCAGCTTAAGCTCTACTAAATCGGACGCATTCTAAACGGAAGCGTAGAATCGTTTAATCCAAAGGTCCAGAAAGTGCCCTCAATTGCATATGCATGAGCTGGTAGCAAAAATATGCAGAAAACCAGCGGCAATTAAACTGGTTTTTAGTAAAGTGAGGTATTCTTAGCGAGGTTTGATCGTATGTACGACTTAAATAAAACTAATCATGTTCTAGGCAGATAAATACAATAGTTTAATGCCCTTGTGTAAGTAACAATAGCAACGACATAGGCGAACATGTGTCTGTGCGGGGTTGCTTGTGGATTTGGTTCTTTTGATGGGTTTGGATTAAACATAACTTAGTTCTAAGAAAAACACAGGCTTTTTATCGGCTAATACTTGACGCGTCTTAATTCTGCATCTTGGCCAACTCGACAATATCCTCACGTGGCAAATCGCAATCTCCAAAACCCCAGACCTGATTCTTATGTGCATATTCATCACTAAGGAATCGACTGCCATCTCCACACTTGGCTGCCCGCCTTTTTACCATATCCGGAGAGACTGATTTGCCTGTTTAAAAGAGAAAATAGAGGATCACTTGGGGATCTGTTGATGGACAACTCATTAACACTTACGTCCACTGGCTAGTCCAATGCGAGCACAGAAGTCAATGAAGGCGGTGGTCACATTCAATGTGTAATTACCGAACTCTCCTGTCTTGTAATCCCAAGGGAACACGTGATGATAGTTGTGCCAGCCCTCGCCCATGGCCAGGAAGGACACAAGTGGCACCTCCACGGACCTAATGTTTCTGAAAAAAATTAAGGTTAAATTTATGATTTTTGTTTGTTTTTAATTTATTTATATTAAATCATCTGAATTCAAACTTACTTGTCGTAGGGCTTGTTGCCCCACATGTGAGCCACACTGTTCACAAAGAATGCCACATTAAGAGTCCAGGTGAAGCGCATGTTGAAGTTAATCCAGAAGGACATCCAGAGATCCTCTTGCCAGAAGTACCAGGGCACCACGACGGGCAATATGATCGAGCAGATGGCAAAAAGTGGTATATAATATTTACGCTGGAACATGACCACTGGATCCGCCTCCAAATCAGACATATCGATGATCTTGCGTTTCTCGATAACCTTGGGATGAGGGGTCAGGAAAAGCCAACCAACGTGGGCAAAGAAGAAGCCACGCTTCACATTATGTGGATCTGCATCCGTCTCAGAAAACTTATGATGTATTCTATGATCCAAGGCCCAGGTATACGCATCGCGCTGGAAATCAAGCATAGATTAGGCCGTGTTGCTGGATGATTAAATGATTTGACACTTACCTGACCAGCAATGGTGAACATGAAGGCCAAAAGGATACGCAGTGGTAACGATGCAGTGTACGATTTGTGTGACCACAATCGATGGGCACCAGCCGTAATGCCAATTCCCGATAGCCAAATGCATACAGCAGCTGAAATAGGAAACATTAATATCAAAATAATTATAATTATTATAAACAGACAATTGAAGCACTTAATATTTGAAATAAGTAAAAGATTTTAATTAGAAATGTTTGGTACAATTTGAAACACTTAAAAAAATACTCAAAGCATTGAATTTGTTGAAACATTTGAAATATTATTGTTTATGGCAACAAAGACTTTGGACTTTGTTCTCTCTTGGTTTGCGCATCATTTGCTCACTGAACGTAGCCATTGATGACACCGATGACATAACGCAATCGTATCTATATAATATAGACCAATATGCTATTTCTATGGTCTATGCGTCAGTCCTCATCTACCTATAGAGTTGCTCTTTCAATGAGAATTGTGTCGATCAGTGACTGATTTTCAAACTGATGAGCGCCAATTAAAACCTTCGTTAACTTTAATTGCGATCGGTCAAAGTTCACTGAACTCGAAGCCCCTATTGATGTAAGCATTACCTATTCTAAATCTCAATTAACGCCCCAGTCTAACTACACTAAATATTCTGAGGCATGTTTCTCAAATATCTTTCGAGAACTCGTAGAATATTTTCGAAGGAAAAAGTGTATCCAGAACATTTTTAAAATATCATAAAAAAATAATCATAACTAGGGATAGTACAACCCAGAACCTTTCCAACTTGCCTAAAGGGTAACTTTAAGAGCTCGCAATTTATGATCATTGTTATACAATTTTCCTTATAACTCAATCTATATAACCAATTAATAGTTCGGGTATTTTTTGTCTTTCAAATGCTGTCTATTGAGACCTTGTTTGACTTATCAACAAAAGTACATATATATATTATTT
The DNA here is from genome assembly GCA_037043535.1 of Drosophila putrida. Lineage (NCBI taxonomy): Eukaryota > Metazoa > Arthropoda > Insecta > Diptera > Drosophilidae > Drosophila > Drosophila putrida. The sequence goes on along the minus strand of JBAMBI010000390.1, from coordinate 69,692 downwards.
GTCGGATAAGTCGCAAGTGGTAGATTACAAATTGTTATAGATTTACTAACTATTGATAAGAAGTTATTAATAGCCCTAAAATGGTAACAAGTTTTCGGTATCTTACGACTCATATCATTCGATGTATAGAGCAACTAATACTTTTAAAAACTTTCGAAAGAGGATTAAATATTCGCTAAAATAAGTTAAAATGTTTTTTTTTAAATTATATTAATGAGTTATAGCTTGCTGTTTATCATTGGAGTATCCAATAAATCAATCAAAACTTACCCCATAGGATTGTGTAAAGCTTCGCATAGAACAGCAAATAGATGCCATATAAGGCGCCAACGTGCAAAAAGGTTTGGGCACAAAGATCGGGCCATCTGATCTGAGGATTGTATTCCTCTTCCTTATCCTGATCCAGTTTTTCCGCCTGAATTTTCTCAACATTTTCTTTGTATACGGCATTCTCCTCTTTGTATCCCAAATTATCATCTAATCCAGCTTGATCTTTGGTCTGTGAATCATCTGTGACTTGGCCTCTGTGTTTGAGCTGAGCATCGGATTGGGGGCTGGCGTTACTACACATTGTATTGGGTGAGAGGCAACAGGTGCCGTTGCTCTGTCCAGGAACGGAGGCACTATTTGATTTGCTTGTCGTAGGCGTTGAAAGGCACATTGTACTCGTATCAATCGGCGCTATCTGTGGTCTATCTGGAAGGATAGATTGCACTACAATATGAGTAAGTGAATCGCCATAGACTTGCTAATTGAACTTTAGGACTGGCATAATATCAACTATTTATATGCGAGTATAGTCAGCCAGTCAACAATTTAAATATTTAAACTCCGTATGTAATGGGTGTGAAATTTTCGGTATGTCTCACATGTCTCCTCAGTAGACTACTAAGTTTTTAAGCTTGTTTTTCAGACATTGAACTCATCAGTTTGTCTTAGATATTATCATATGTCATACTCAGATTTGTGCTAATGTTGTACGCCATTTCTAGCATTTGTCTTATCTTATGCCAGTTACGTAACTAGCTATATCTTCTTAACTTATCTTATTGTAAATAAAAACCAATTGGTTTCGACATTGTCATCATTCCACGTCATAATACAAACAGAACTTATCTCAATATCACTCGTAAGTCAAGTCCCTCGAGTATAATGTAATCGTCAGATAAGTCAAAGACTTAAACAATTTGTATGTAGGGAGCTTAAATTTTAATAATAATAGACAGCTCGTTGATTGAAACTCTCCCTTTAGGAGTGAGTTTTCTAAATAATTATTTGATTTATGAGTTCTTCAAATTTAAGTCTGAGAGCTCTATGTTTCTAAGCACAGAGTGAATAAAAATATTCTAACTATTTTCCTCGTTGAAGGTCCTATTTTCTAAGATATATCGACTTTAATGAAATACATTATTCCTCAATCAGATTGAAACATATCGAATACAGTAAAAGAGTTTCAACCTTAATATTCCTGTTTATTTTCCTGTATAAATTGCTTTTTTATCGGATAAAATTCACGTCACAACATTAAACAAATGTATATATTGCAGCTTTACTGTTATGCAATATTGATAAAGAATTATTAAGTCATAATACAGTAGCTAAATTATCGGTTCTAAAGGCCAAAACAATAAACCTGACTGCAGTCAGCTTTCAATTTTTTGGGTAACAAGAGATTAAAATAGCACCACATAATCAGAAACAAACAAACAAAGTCCAAATAGCAATGTCACGTTGCGTTGACATTTTTTGGCAATAGGTAATACGTCCGAAAATGTCGGTTATCAGTAGCAAAGACCTAAAAGAAAGTGTTAGACATTTTTATCTAAAAAGGCAATAAATTGGCTGGGTTCGTGCGATATGGTCTAGTGATAAGTGGCTTAACACCTGGCACAATCACATCAAAGAAGCAAAACACGACTGTCTGGAAACCAAAAGTTCATTCAAGAGTTTGGCCAAAGATAACTGCTAATTAGGGACACCTGCAAGCGTATACCATTTATGATGATATAGGCCAATAATCGAGTGATTCAGGAACAGGTGTTTAATGACTCAATGGAGCATACTTGGAACATAACTTTTTGGTTATACAGTACTACAATGCATCATATAGTCTATTTATTATCAGGCTTTTAAATATTGGCCCTGAGACAGAAAATTGTTGTTGTTGCCATTGGTTCCGGTCATGTAAATGATAAGATAAGATATGAGACAGCCATCTGTCAGTTTTAAAGCAAAACATTTACATATACTATAGTATGAACAATTTATATGCCGGCATTCATTATACGCCCTGTGAGACCGCTATTAATGACCGCGGTGTGGCAAGAAACACGCCCCGTTTTGCATTTGCCTTTTAATTAGAAAATGTATCGCATAAAGAGCACTGAAGGCATATGCCAAACATGCTAATTTGATAAAGCAAAGGAACTGACAGGGGAGAAGAGAAGAGGTTACGATCAAAGTATTGGAGAAATGGAAGCTAAGCTTTCAATGGCAATTAAGGGAAGTGGAACCTGTGCTGTTGACCCAGACGGCTTTTGGGGAAGTCGTTCGAGGAGCGTGTCACTGGAATGGATCAACATTTTCATTGGGCCAACTCACGCGACTCGATTATGACCAGGCTAAAGGGAAATGTTTGGTGCGAGCATGCATAAATTATATTTAATATACAAAATTTATTGTTTTTGGCTGGGTTACAACTTGGCAACGCAATAACGACAACGCCAGTGATAGGGACAACGAATTCTATTACGCTTAATAATAAATAATAATAATAAACAATAAAAAGAGGGCAGCGCCAAGTCATCAGTTTTATTGACATTCGTTAGAGGAGCTTGTCGGCTCTCATTTTCAAATGTGAAGGAAATGTCCATGAAATTGACCGCACATTGGCCGAGTTCTCAAAACATTGCAAATTGTTCGACGACGCAATCAGAAAAACAATATCAAATACACACTTAAATGAAAGAAAATAAATAAATTTGAGAAAATTATTATGAATTCGAATCGCCGCCCCCTTGAATCTTGTATACATAAAATATATAAGCACACAATCTGACACTGTTGGGCCAATTTTCAATGGAAATTTAATTGGAAATGTTCCAGACTTATCGAGCAGACAAAACTTTAGTAGTTTCAAAAAGCTGAGAATTTGAGACACCCACTAAATGGATGTGGGACCCTAACAGACCTCTTGACACTTTGATTTTGCACTCAGTTGAAATTAATTCATTATTTATAATGTGAACTGATTAAAAATGGTTAACAGGTTGTTCATAAATAATAAGTTTCATTAGATATGCTGGCACCCTTATACTTTTAAATTTTATATGCCGAATACTCCCCTTGCAAGTTACTTTGTTTTAAGCAACAATAACAACTCGATTCCCAGCCGGCAATTTAAGTTTAATTGTCATCTAAGCCACAATTTGTCTAATTATAATTGGAATTCAGATACGGTTAACAGTCTGTAATTTTTAATTTGTAGTACACATAAAAGTGTACGCCAAGCTGACGGCATCTGATCCCGATTAATGACTAATTAGTTGAGCGTAATAGTATTACTAGATACGTGTATATATAAATTAAATGGTATCCGATCGATCTGTGTTTAAACTAGTGACAGCCTTGGTTAACTTTTGCTCTTAAATTAAAATAATATTGATTCGAGAAGTTATGAAGCTTGAATAACATAATATTATTATGTCGATTTCGTCTGGAAACTAGAATTGACAACAATTTTGGAATTTAATCAAATTTAATTAATTGTAAATATAACAACTGAGTACTAAAAATATTTATTATTCTATCTTTTAACTGCATATTTGTGTCCATAATATACTTGATATAGTATTTAAGGAAACATCTAATGAAATTTTATAAATAGAGAAAATTAATTTTTAATTAGTTCGAATTTAGCTTTAGAAATATAATATATGAAGTATGCAGAAGTATTTCTTCAAAACACTCTTAGAATTTTATTTTTTTAGAACTTTTGCTTTAAATAAAACGTGATCAAATTCGAACTTGTCTGGAATTAAGTCTAGACGTGAATTTTAAAATGTTATGCTATTTATATTGGCTTTGTTTAGTCCAACAACCAGTTATACTAAACTTATTTAATATGGAGGTGTTTTCAGTTGACATTTCTCGTTATGTGGCACACTTGTGTGTGTAACAATCTAATTACAAAGTACATTAGGGATAGCGAAATACACAGTTTGTTGCCACTTGTAAATTATAGACTATAATGACAGCCAGGCTAACAAACGGAGGAGGGTGTGGTTGGGATTGGGTTTGAGGGGTTACACTTTCTGCTGGAATTATTTTACATATATTTTTTTATATTTATTGCAAAACCAAGTGCACTCTTGTCGATTGTCGAATTTAGGAAATTGGCTGACGTCAGACGTTATATTCTTAAAATTACATTTGTTATACGAGTATCTCACAGTCAGCTTTTCTTATTTCATTTTCAGATATTTTTAATTTTGGTTTTATAAGATTGTTTGGTAAATACTTTGCTAATAGGCGAAACGCACATTTATTGCTGTGTTGGCGACACGATTTATCGCATGGGAGATTCCTTTTGAAGTTTCGAAACTACCGCTTAAATAGTATGAACTATTATTTTAGTTATTTATTATTATTTGCCGATACTCGCCGCGTCTATTGCGTTCTTGCTGTTCACCAAACGAACGAACTCAAATGACTAACAGTCAATGCTCAACTGGCCGACATTTACATCCACATCCAAAAGCTGACGCGTCGGCGGCGTCGACGTCGCGTTTGGAGCGTGGAGCATGGAGCGTGGAGCGTGGAGCAATTGACGCTAGCAACAGCGTCGCCAACGTCGCCAGCGTTGCGCTCCCTCTATTCAATTTTTATTTCACTTTTATTTGGTTGCTTGTTTGGTTTTTTTTTTCTTCTATTTTTTCTCTTTTTTTGTTCTCTAACGCTATTATCTACCCATTTTCCCATTCGTTGTTTTCCCCCTTTGCCCATTGTCATTATTCACTATTCTCTGTTGTGCTCACACATTCCGTAAACATTAGAAAAAGACGAGAAAAAAACCAGCTTGACAGCGCGCCTAAGAAAATTGTAGTTCAAAGTCAATGTCTGAGCGGTTGCAGCTCGCTCTCTGATTGTGTAGGCGTCGGCAAAAAAAAAGAACACGGACAGAACAGCAATGGTGAATGGTGCGAAACGGGCAAGCGGGCCAGCGGGTTAGCGGGTAAACGGTTAGGGGTGAGCAACAGCCGGCATCGGCATTTCGTCATCGCTAGACTTCAAAGCTCGTAAATATCGGCAAACCGTCGAGTCGTCGCCGCTGATTAATGTTGAAGTTAACCTAGTTTTGGCTTTGGGCCCTAAGCACGCTTGTTGCTTCCCTATAATACTCTCTGACACTACCATTCTCTACCTATCTCACAATCTCCCTTCTCCCTCAGTTTTTGTTTGTGTTTGTTTGTTGATTAGTCAGTGTCATTATCGCGGGCCCGTCTGGTATGTCTACATATGTCTGGGACTTTGGTTTCCTATATCTGGTTGCGAGAACATTGCTTGGAACACTTGCTGAGCGCGTGGTTATCTGCCTTTAGACTCTTTTGCACACACAAGTTTTAAATTTAAAAAACTGTACAACTACAACTACAAAAGGAACGGAAACTTTGCGAATACAAATGGCGTTTATCTCGACAAAAGCTGATAAGATTTTGATCAAATATTAGTTGAATAAACTATTTTTATTGACCACCCGCTTGGTCAACAGTTTCCCCACATCACTGATCTCTTTTTAAATATTTTCTTTTCAGAGAGCAAGAAATAGTGGTGTGAGTTTTTTATTATTATTTTTTGAAAATGATGCCACATCGACACGGACCGGTTTGGTCTGACATGGGGGATGGGGGCGTAGGCCAACGCTGCGAATGATGATGCAATGGCAACGTGGTGATAAATATAGAAAATACTGAGATACACAATATGTACATTGTACAGATTTGAGAGTGTGTGAATATGCTTTGTGTATATACAATTATGATCAATGATTGTTTTGTTTTTCTACGCTTATCGCACATAGAGAATCTGCGGGTTCTGTTTCTGGTTACGTATCCCCAATGAGGTAAAACCCACCTTTTACCCAGTCACCACTGTTGTTGTTTACACAGCTGTGCGGTTGCGGTGTGATAAACACGCGATAGAAGCCTACAAATTGAGGGGACAGTCGCATGAGAACCCATTGATAAGATGATAAGCTTTGTAAGTATATAGCTGAGGTCGCTATTTACTTGTAACAATCACTTACCATACAGGGTATACTTAGTCTTTCAAGTTGAATGGATTATTCATGCTTCCAACTAAAGAGAGACTCTTTACAATTAGCACAACAACAATAACTTACTCATGGGATGCGATGACATAATTTTTATAAAACTCAGTTATTTCCCATCCCCATCCCTTGGACTGCACCATCCGAACTGAAGGACAACTCTGGCTAGTTGTCAGCCATAAACATTTGCCGTTAAGTACATGTCAAATAAAATTAACATACAAAGTGGCTGTGAATTCACTGAGGAATACTGTGTGTGGATGTGCACAAATGTGTGTGGATGTACATATAAGTAAGGACTTTTAATAAAAGGAAGAGGACAGGAAAAAGATTGACCTACGTCCAATTAGTCCAATCCCTGTCCTTTGCAAATTGCTGGAAATTCATACACAAGGTCATTCGATAAATTGACCAACTACGCAGACAATTAGGCCACATTAATAATATATATTCATAGGTCCCGCTGGATCCATTTAGATGGAGTACTGTAGATATCAATCGTCCAATTGTAATTGTTGTTTAAGGCACAATAATCGAATGTGTCAGGCACCCAACGCCCAATCTGACCATCAATCAAAACATACAACTCCAACAACTACAAAAACAACAAGAACATCAACATCATTGTAACCCATTTTAATAGCGTGGACATTGGCCTGTCTACGCTGTAAAGGGAAAAATTCTAACTGACCAGCCAGTAGACTTTTTAATTGCGAGGGTAAAACCATATCCCCAGTCCCTAACTGGAGGTTTGTGTTGGTGTAGCTTGGTTTGTTTGGATAATTCTCCTGACATTCACTCTAATACATTTCGAAATTGTTGTATTGCGTGATTTCATTGTTGACTCAAATCGAATATCAAAATGGCAATCAACCTGGTTTGTTGTGGTCTCAGTTTTTTGGTTAGACAGACTATATATTATACGAAATTTAGACACACATTTATTTTTTAAAGTAAACTACAATACAAAGGTATAAAAAAAGTAATTTGTTGATTCAACATTACAAAAGGGCTTTACTGTGTTTACTATAAATTTTCATCAAAGAAGGAAAACATTAAGCTAAGAAATTTTCTGAGGTATTTTCTATACTGCAATAACTTGGCATGTCAATCAATAAATATTTACAATTTATGTGCTCGGAAAATATTCTTATTTATTAATTATAATTCGATAATTATCCAAGTTTGAGTTCTTTACAGAATGTAGAAATAGAACTAATTCTATTTGAAATGTATTTTTGTATTTTTCTCAATGAAAATTAACTATCACCAATTCACCTCTAGAGGATCTACTATTTTAATCTAATCTATAGCTTATTTATTATTCTATAATTATTAAGTAATCTTAATCGTATTGTTTTGTTTACAAATTTTAAATATAACTTAAATATTGCGCCAAATTAAATGGATTATGTCAATGCTAACTGACAAAGTAAAGCCACAAACCCATGTGTTGAATTGGAATTGTGGTCAGTTTCTACGATGTGAACAAGAGAAGTTGCAAACCAAATCGTTGGTCCATCATTTTATAGGGTATATTTAAATAATGCAATTAAAACAAATATAAGTTAAGCTATGGAGATCGAATTTTCGCCTCCATATCAACAAGCTTAGATCATACATCACGTCAACTAACAGAAAACAATCTTCTTCTCATAGTATAATTTACCATTAATCCTTTTTGTGTGACACACCACCAAATTATCTCCGTCCACTTAAATTACATACTACGTCCTAGCGGCACAGTGCACGTGATTATTCAAAATATTTATTACCGATTCCCACATGTGTCGTAATTACAATCGGCGCATGTAAATGAGCCGAGTCGAGTGGAAAAAACACCCGCCAGCCGCAGGATTAACCCCTTTTCGCACATGTGTGGCAAGGATTCACGCATCGCTACCACAAATGTTTATTCTGCTACACACCACAGCACTATGTATGTGTTAAGAGTGTGGGAACGGAGAGGGGGTCTTAACAAAAAAGTTACAAAGTGAATCCAATAAATATGCGCCACGCACTTTTTAATTAAACTCTCAATCAAACTCCACATGGAACATGTCGCCTAGGGATAAAAGGATGTTCATCCTCACATGAGGTGTAAGACATACAATCATTGTTTCTATGGCTCTTTTATGGTTGCACTTAATCAAAAGAAGTCCGCCGACATCAAAGTGGAGTTTAGCGCCAGGGAATTAAAAAATTATCCTTTTATAATGAGTTGATGCTGCTGAAGATTAAATTACATTTAACTCCTCAAGTGAAATTTGATACAATTTCCTATCAAATTTGAAAGGCGCGTTCACATATTTAAAACAAAATAATTTAATTTTTAAAAATGTTTACTGTTTTATTTAGTTGACGTAACGTTTTTCAGCTCATGTAAAAAAACGTATTTTCTGTACGACAGAATTTGTTGTTACTCCCCATAATGAACTGAACAATCACGACGACGACTGCGGAAAACTCTCTAGACATTCAGGTAGTTGTCTGGGAATTCGAAGGTAACATCGCGGCCGGTGAGCTTCTTGTAGACCGATGTAAAGGTGTCAACCTGCAGATTAGAAAACAAATTCCAAAATTAGTTAAAATTATCAAAATAATTAACTTATTTTCTAGTGTCAAACGGCGAACAATTTGCTGCAACACAATGAAGTTTTAGCAAGACTTTGTTCGAACAGGTTTGTTTACTTTTCCGCCGATGTAGGAAGTCCCAAGGCACCAGGTAAAAAAACGGCCCTTGGGAGGCAAATAGGCGGGGGAGATCAACTGTAGTAACTTTATATATCTGAGTGTCGGAGTTGTGAATGTAACCGGCATTTAGTAATGTCAAAGTCATAGACCGAAGTCGGCTAGACATTATGGAGTAGGCGGGTCTAGATTTCAATGTGCGTTCTGTTTGACAATCACTAAACGAGATTACGAGTTCAGCAAATAACACAAGAACGGTAAAGGTTTCCATATATAGTGTGAATCAAATTAAGATGCATGTAACCAGCGAGTTAGTTATGTAGCAGCCTTGGCATATTGATAGGCACAACAATGTGGAGTAAACTGGTTTGAAGATCACTGTGCGTTCTGTTTGACAATCACTGAACGAGAAGACGAATTCAGCAAATAACACAAGAACGGTGAGGATACTAAAATGTAGCCAATATATGGAGATGCACGCCCGCAAGGATGCGTCAGTGGCGTACAATAACGAGTTATTGGCAGTTGCTATGCGTCCCCTTTGACAATCACGGCGCTTGAAGGACGCGCCGCAAATAACACGGGGACGAAATAGTACAATCCGACACTGCAGTTAAGTTATGAATGGATGATGGTTAGATGCCACACTCACTTTGTGTTCAATGGTGGTCTGTTGGTTCTTGTCCAAGTGCACCTTAACCAGCTGAGAGCCGTCCAGCTTGACGCGGACACGCTTGCCCACGATTTCAGCGGGGAAGACCAGATCCTCAAGAATGGCATCGTACACAGCGGTCAGAGTACGGGAGCGTGGGCGCTTCTGTTTCAGAGGGTTGCGCGCCTTGCGGGTTGGCTTGGGCAGAATCTTGCGCTCGCCAATGACCACAACGTGCTTGCCAGAGAACTTCTTCTCCAATTCACGGACCAGAATGATCTGGATCTTCTGGAACACCTTCTGCTGTGGAATGGGCACGTAGATGATGACGGCCTGAATATAACACAGAAGCAATAAATTAGATACAAATTCACAACTATACAACGTGTACAACTATGACAACAAACTTACCTTCTTGCTGCCGAACTCAATCTCGCGAGCACGGGTAATGTGCAAATCACGGAGGTAGGGCTTCAGGTCGCTGTTGCCCTCTAGCTCAACGAGCGCCTGGGCAATCGACTTCTCGAACTCATCGGGGTCTGAGCCGCCAGGTTTAATAATCTTGGAGCCGATAGCCATCTGCAATTAAAGCGATGCATCTTTAAAAATACTGCAATCATGTGAAAATTAATACACAACAGCAATGCCGCAAAAGCCGATAGGTCTTCCAATAAAGTTGCCTTTGAACTATTTGTAATCGATTCACATCGGCGTTGGTACAACGCTTTTCACTCGACACTTTGTGGCATTTTTATTGGTAGTATTTATTTGCCACCTTTTGTCATTCATTTTCGGCTTTGCATTGCATGTTGCGGCGATTTTTCGGCTTTTTCAAAGCATTCACAGAAAATGTACACCAACCTTTGTCGACTATTTTGACAGGAAAGGAAGTCAGCGTTGTGACACTGAACTGTGCAAACGTCATAGGCACGCAGGGTTGCTATCGACGTGAAGTTGGCGCAACGGCTTAGTGTGTACGCAATCCGTTGGATGGCGCCAGTGTGCTGGTACACTTATCGTCGCACTGCTTAAAATTAAATAAAAATCAATTTAATAAGCTAATTAAGGAAATCAATAAAATTGTGAAAAATCGAGCGGATTATTTAAAAAAAATATAGTGTCTTTGTAATCCTAATGGGGCCTAGTTCCTTCAATGATTGTCTAAAAAGTTTGGGAATGCTAGGAAAATTTAAGAATTTTTTAAACAAAAAAACGCTTGCAAAATTTCACTTAGTTTTGTTGATGTCTCATTTTTAAGTGAATGCGTATCATATAATACATACAAGGATATGATATATGAAGTATGCTTATATAGTAAAATATAAATATTAGTTGTTGAAGAACATGTGATGTATCATATGAAAGGTATTAAACCGCAGATTAAGAATAATTTCTATGCTTTAATTAATAAAGTCAGTAAATTTTTTAAATATATTTACATAATTAACTTTATTTTGAGCATCCAAATACATATGAAAAGTAACTTATACTTAATACAAGTATATAAGTATACTGTTTAGATTCGTTATTTGTACAGCTGGATATAGTTGTAAATGAATTAAAATGAACTATGCAGATAAAGATGCTAAGCTTAAATACATATAAACGTATGCTCATACATACATAAGTGAATATTTACAAACATAGTATTCCCCCACTTTAGCACTTTTACGCCAGAAACTCAAATATTCCGTACTTTTTCTTATAAAAATCCCCTTCAAGTGAGAGCTAGTCTACGAATCCATACGTTGCAGTCGTAAGTACCTTATCAACATCGAGGGAATGCTTGCTTGAAAATTGATATAAAAATGTCGTTGGCTGGCCAGTCAAGTCATCAGTCACACAGCTTCAGCAAGAGCATCAAGAGCTCCAGTCACAGTTCTCCACTTTCAAAGGAATATTTAAACTTACAGCTCAACATGAACTTCTACAAGATCTTCATCTTCGTCGCCCTCATTCTGGCCATTAGCATGGGTCAATCTGAGGCCGGTTGGCTGAAAAAGATTGGCAAGAAAATTGTAAGTCCCAATAAAGTTTAGTTATGTAATAAATTACTGATCCGTTTGATCCTTATAGGAACGCATTGGCCAACACACTCGGGATGCTACCATTCAGGGATTGGGAATTGCCCAACAGGCTGCGAATGTAGCCGCCACAGCTAGAGGTTAACCGTTAAACCAATGCTTATTTATTAAAAAATTATTTATTTAGTCACTAAAGTACATATTGTAAATAAAACATTTAAAATATAATATACATTAACACAACGAAATTATAATATAGAACTATGAGATGCAAATATATATTTAAATAACAAGAAATAAGTAAAAGTTTGCTTTGCAATTTCATGTAAGCGGAACATTTAAAATAATTGATAACAGAATTCACAATCTGATTAAAATATATAAAAACATATATATTGGTAAAACATGTTTGAAATTACATGTAAATTAATATATTGATTTCAAAATGAAAACGTCCGTCTGTCAATTTGAATTTAATAATGCTTACGTATTGATTCTATCGTATCAGACCTACAGATCTGTTTGATGAACATTTTCCTTATCTGATTCCTGAATCACTTAGTAAAAACACAAGTTATAATTACAGTCACATATGCTGACGAATTTAATTTAAATTCATTATCAATTTCATTAGTTACAAACCAATATTCTCCACGTGTAGTCAATATTTAGTAGTATGTTATTTAAATTATTTGGTTTTTGAAAAAAAAGAAGAAAAACTTGATCAATGCAAGATATAGATGAACTTACATGCCAAGTTTGGTGTCTCTAGCTCTTTTAGTCTCTGAGATCAAGGAAATTAAAACTGGGACAGACGGACAGACAGAGAGACGGACATGACTATGTCGACTAGGCTGTTGATGCTGATCAAGAATACATATACTTTATGGGGTTTCACGCCTCCTTCTGCCTGTTACGCATATTTGCACAAACGTAATAGACCCATTTGTATTTTTTAAAGTGCAGGGTCTAAAAATTAGGTTACATAAAATTGGTAAAGATAATTTCAAGATCACTGATAATTATCTACTTAACATTAGAGCCCGTCATAAATATTAGAAGTAAGAACACTTTCGTTATTTTGTTAACAATATATTGCTGAGTATTTTTCAGAATTTTTTTTTTCATTTCTTAAATTAAATAAATATTAAATTAATTTCTTAATTATTATAATGTTTTTCAATATTGTTAGCCTCTGACTGTGTCAGCCACATTCGCAGCCTGTTGGGCAATTCCCAGAGTCTGGATAGTGGCATCCCGAGTGTGCTGGCCAATGCGTTCCTATAAAAATAAATAAGGTTATAGCAAAGGTTTTTTATAAACTAAGTAAGTTTTTAATAAACTCACAATTCTCTTGCCAAGCTTCTTCAACCAACCGGCCTCAGATTGACCCAGTCTGACGGTTAGAATGAGAGCGACAAAGACGAAGATCTTGTTAAAGTTCATGTTTAGCTTGAGGTTTATTTAAAGTTAATAAAATCAATAAAGAGTTAAGATGCTGGTATTGCAACTGTAGTTAAGCGACTGATGAATTGTTTATCCAGGCAATACCTTTTATATCTTCATTTGCAGAAAAAGATCGATCTCTGTCTGAAGGGGGATTTTGTTTGGCCAAAAAGTACACAAAGCCTTATTTGAAAAGATGGTCTGACGTTTAACATTTTTCTCTGAATCATTTTAATATTCTCCAGTTAATCAAACTGTGTTGACTAAAAATTGTGGCCAATTATTGTTGCTAAGTCAGGTATTCCCCAAGATTTACAGTTATCATAAACAGCAAAATATTAAACGCTAGCTTTAAAAATTCACAAAATATATTCCAGCATCTGAAAATTAACAAAATTTTGAAATTCTATAATTTAGCTATTCCCCTAATCCCGTCAACGAATGTGATTTTTAGGGTAACCACCAAACATGTCATGGCATAACAACAATAATAATGAGAACAACAACAATTAAGTGATTTACAAACATTAACTACGAAGCAATTTATGAATGAAAACTTGTTTGGGTTTTTCTAATTTAAAACAAGTGCATAACTTTGCATTGTGATGTTCTTTTATATGAATGAATTTGTGTGGATATAAGTGTTATAGTATCTAGTATTCTTGCATTGACTTACTTATTTGTTTCTATTGCCATCGATCTTTATCAACGTAAGCTGTTGAATGGCGTCAGTGTAATATTTAATCAATATAATAAATATAAAGCAGAGTATAAATATGGGTGCAAGCTAACTGAAAACATTTTTTAATCTTCTCTACAGATTATTTTGAGAATTAGACAATCATATTTAAATTAAGTATAATAACATAAATTTCTGATCATTGTTATTTTCAACATACAAAGGCTTTTTCCGAAATTAGACTTTATATTTGCGATATATCACCTGGAGTTAATCAGATGGCCTAAACCATTATTTTCACAGTTGCAAATAATTATAAAAATGTAGCTAAAAAATACCTGCATTACTTAGTATATTCAAACATAACACTCTTCCCCTTTATCAGTTTTGCTATACTTTTTATTTGAGCGACTGAAATATTCCGTACTTTTTGTTATAAAAATCCCCTTAAAGTGAACGCTACTCACCGATTTCGTAGTTTGTGGTCGTTCCTTATCAGCATCGATGGGATGCTTGCTTGATTATAAAAAAGCCGTCGACTCTTTAGTCAAGCCATCAGTCATACAGCTTCAGCAAGAGCAACAACAGCTCCAGTCACAGTTCTCTACTTTCAAAGGAATATTTAAACTTACAGCTCAACATGAACTTCTACAAGATCTTCATCTTCGTCGCCCTCATCCTGGCCATCAGCATGGGTCAATCTGAGGCCGGCTGGTTGAAAAAGATTGGCAAGAAAATTGTAAGTATTGTAAATAGTAAGGTTTAATAATGTAAGCAATTACTTATTATTCATCTGATCCTTACAGGAACGCGTTGGCCAACACACTCGGGATGCCACCATTCAAGGATTGGGAATTGCCCAACAGGCTGCTAATGTAGCCGCCACAGCCAGAGGTTAACCCCCAACCCAAGGCTTATTTATTAAAATTTATTTATTGAATCAGTTAATAAAACATTGTAAATAGCTACATTAGTGATGATAAGGTTTTCTAAAACGCAAATAAAATATATATATTTACTATAAAATAATTGATAACAATAACTGCATTACTAATATTTGCAAACACATATTTATTAAATAAAAAATAATTAAAAAGAATACAACAGTTTTGTAATTTTATGGAAATAGAAAAATATTGATTGCAATATAGATATATTTTTTTATGAATTTATCAATAACTTAGTTAAATATAATTTCGAGAAGCAAGTGGTTGTAAATATTAAAAACCTTATTGAATAAGTAAATAATAAATAAACTAAACAAACAAAAATACAAAGGCGTATTTGGGTTTTGACGTCAGAAATTAAAGATGGAATGAATAATGGAAATCTGTAACTATCCATCTTGATTTACAACTATGCAATCTTTTGTTGTAAACTAGGCTAAAGCAATTTCATTTTAAAAAGCCACATATGCATCAATTAACATTAGTTCTAGTTTACATTCCGGCATTAGCTTCGGCATTAGTTAAAGATTTGTTTAATTGTATGCTTATAGTACATATATAGATAGGTAGATGTATTGTGCCTTTAGGTCTATAAAAACGTATTAAAAAAATAAAAGAGCTTAGTTGTTTTCATTAAAAGTTAATTTATGAGTATTTTATTTAAAATTTCTTAAATTAAATAAATAGTAAATATATGAATAAGCTTAATTGAAATCATTCATATTTAGCCTCTGACTGTGGCAGCCACATTCGCGGCCTGTTGTGCAATTCCCAGTGTCTGAATAGTGGCATCCCGAGTGTGCTGGCCAATGCGTTCCTATAAAAGTAATTGAGTTTATAGCAAAGGTTTTTTATAAACTAAGTTAGTTTTCAACTAACTCACAATTCTCTTCCCAAGTTTCTTCAACCAACCAGCTTCAGATTGACCCATGCCGATGGCCAGGATGAGGGCGACGAAGACGAAGATCTTGTTAAAGTTCATGTTGAGGTTGAGGAATAATGACTTGAGATATTCCAAGTTTAGTTCAGCGAATGATAAATTGTTTATCCACACAATACCTTTTATACCTTCATTTGCAGAAAGAAATTAAAGTCTGTAAATCGGGGATTTTGTTTGGCCAAAAAGTACACAAATTTGGAAAAAACGGTTTGAAATCAAACATTTTTCTCTGAATCATTTGAATATTCATCAGCTAATAAATTTTTGTTGATTAGAAATTGCGGACTGTCTTTTTTTTACTTATAAAGGAAGGTTTTCCCAGATTTAGATATTATAAACTACAATAATTTTAAATCAATTTCTTAATCGATATCTGTAAAAAGTGCAAAAGAATGTTTTCATATTATAAATTGTGAGTTTCAATTCTTGGTATTCTCTCAATTAGCCGATCCTCTAATCTTGTCATAGAATATGGTTTTGTCGGGTAACCACCAAACATGTTTGTCATGCCATAACAACAACAATAATGATCAGAACAACAACAACTGGGTGAAATACAAACATTTACTACGAAGCAATTTATGAATGAAAACTTGTTTGGGTTTTTCTAATTTGTAGAAACAACTTCGACATGAATATGCCACTGACCTCTCAGGTTTCTCTCGCATGATAATGATATTGAAAGTGACTGATCAGTCAGCGAAGTGATCAAATGATCAAATAGCAATTAAATTGCACGTTTTTTATAGCATTATAGCTGTACTTTGTTGTTGTATTATTTTATGTCTGTTGTCAGCGAGCTTTATCAGCGATTCTTCTGAGTTATCAGCTCAGCTGTGTTCTGCTTTGTTTTTTTTTTGCTCTGGACCTGCATTCGATTCCATCTGTGAATCCCAACGGTTCCACTTGCAGACGACTTGAAGAAAAAATCCCCTCCTTTATTGTTCATTATCTACGTATGGGTAGACCATTCTATAATTGGGTGTGTTCAGGAAGTGTGTGCTTAAATAAAGATAAAATACATACATAATTATAAACAGCCAAGCATGCAAAAACATTCATACTTGACATTGAAGAATGTTATAGAGAATACAATAAACCCTAAGGCAATCTTGGTCATAATGTCATAGCTTTACGTCAGCAGAGTTGTGTACTTTATAGCGGAGATATTGTACATGTAAAGTATACAATAAACTTTATGTGTTCCTAGACCCATCTATTGTTTTATTGAGTAAATATTTAGTATTGAAGGGCTTTCAATTCTAGTTATACACTTCATTAATAGATCATATTTGTTTATAATTTACTATAATTTACCCTAAACTATTTTATTTTTAATTTATTCGTTATTGTTTTTAGAAACATTTATGAGTTGCTTGAGTTGTACTTTAGATACAAGTATCTTCCTAATTTTGCTCTGACTTAACTTCAATAATAATAATATAAAGTTATGTTAGGAAAGTTTACTTCTCACTAAATTCCTCTGCTGAGATATGCAAAATACTGATAAAAACCAGTTGCATTTATTGTCTTAGTTACGCTTCTCTGAGTGCTCAAAGTCTTTTACCAGAATGTGCCTCATTATGCGAGTGCCGAGATACAGAACCAGAGTTCGAGTTGGAGCAGGAGTTGAAGTTGGAGTTGGAGCTGTGGCCTGGAATGTAACAGTTATGACATACTTGTAGTCCTGGGAGGCTGCTGTTGGTTGTGCCTGTCACTCAGCGGTTAATTCGAGCGATTTTATTTACATTTTACCAAATGCCTCGCAACAAAAACAGCAACAGAACCGGAAAGCAACGCACAGCCAACTTAGACTCTGCTGCTGTCAACTGGTCCAACGGGGGATGAGTTGAAAGGAGAGGGATTGGGAGGAGGAAAGGGAGTGAAGTCAAGACCGAGAACCGTAAAGCGTTTTTACTTGTTAAGGAAATTAGTGGCATATCCTGACAATGCGCACATCCTCCTATTTCAATCCTAGCCTATCCTTGTGTTTGGCTTTTGTTGATTTAATTCATTTGTTGTCTTTGCTCTACTCATATTAAATCCCTCGCTGTTGTAGCTTTTTATATATCAGAAATTAAAGTCACATTTTTGGTGGTTGTTAGTGTGTGTGTGTGTGTATGGGTGTGCGTATGTGCCTCACCCCGGGCGTGTGTCAAACAAACGTGCAGCACGGCTCCAGTACAGTTGTGTTTTTCTGCACTTCAATGGAATAATAAGTAAAATAACATTAACTAGTTGGTAAGTACTACAAATCCACAACTGAACAAACAAAACGAGCTCTTGAAATTTCACAGCTCTGCAAACAAATCTATTTTTTGTCGAAATTTCTCTGACTTTGTTTAGATTATAATCTGATGATAATTATCATCATAGTCAAGTCTTCAAACACAACATTCAAGAAATATTAAATTATATTCCAAGTTGTCTAACACAAAACTATTCCTAATTTCAAGCATTTCCGGTTCATAGAAATATACATTAAATAAATCCTCCTTTATAAATTTACTAAACTAAGTTGTACTTCACCTATTTCTCAAAAATATGACCTGATCGTTGTAATAAATGGTCTTAAAATGTTTATAAAACGTGTATGATTAAAAAAATTTCTTTCTAGGGGAGGTCTAGTCTTTCATTTGTACTTTTTTTGCCAGAGAAAATCCCCGGATCCCCCAACGTTCTGCTTTGTTTCGGTCGATGGAGGCTTATCAGCATCGGTGAGCTGTCGGTTTTGATGACTTGAGCTATAAAAGGCGCTGTATTGGGTCCCACAAATCATCAGTTACACAGTTTCAGCTGCAACAATAACAGCTCAAGTCTTAACTTGCCACTTTTCAAGAAATATTTAAACTCACTGCTCAACATGAACTTCCACAAGATCTTTGTCTTTATTGCCCTCATCCTGGCTATCAGCTTGGGTCAATCTGAAGCTGGTTGGCTGAAGAAGATTGGCAAGAAAATCGTAAGTTTGTTTTTAAATATTTCTTAAACTAAACAATTACTTACGATCGTTTCAATGCTTACAGGAACGCATTGGCCAACACACCCGGGATGCTACTATTCAGGGATTGGGAATTGCCCAACAGGCTGCTAATGTGGCCGCCACTGCAAGAGGATAAATATATGGAGATATTACAATAAATTATTATTTAATGTATTTATTTATTTAATATAATATAATATTTGGTTTAATAAATATACTCAATTGTAATCTTCACCTGATTTACTTTATGTGTAATTTAATTCGGATTATTTAATAAATTTATTAAATACTTACAATATAATATTTAAAGCATATTACTTTAGGCAAAAAATCTATTCACTGCACAAGATGCTTCATATATGTAAATTTTAAGAGATTTTATGATATTCTATGGGTCCCTCTTTTGTTTAAAGTTGTTTTAAAAAACTTTCATTGCGTATTTGTAATTTTTCTTAAAAAAATCACTTCTTTGTGGTATTATGTATATTTCAGAAACACATTCTAGTGTTATTAATTCAAACATTTTATTCATGAATTGAACTCATTCATTATACGTTAATGTAACACAAAGTCACATTTACTTCAGTTAAATCTGTTTGTTATAAAAAAAGCTAAAATATATTAATGAATAGTTACAATTAAATTGTCACGTAGCAACTCAGAAACAAAATAAATTTTCATGCATAACATTTTTAAATTAGTTGCGCAAATAAATTCTTCTAGGTTTATCGGTTTTACAATTGGAGTGGTTGACTTTAGTTTCCATTAAATATTAAAAATATTTTTAAATAATTTCAGACAGCGCTTATAAGTTATAAATGTCACGTTTTACGAATAAAAAAGTCCCCCAATGTTCCTCATATCTCAATATTTTACAGTAATGAATCGATCACATTATGTAATATTCTAAGACTAATAAAAGATATTTTTTAATGAAAGGAAACAGGCTTATATGTACTATATATATAATATTTCTGTATATGGATTGAAACATATGCGAAGCGAAAAATCTGCGAAGTGAATGTGAAATACAATATTTGAAAAGATTTTATTTTAATATAAACCGGTTAATTTTGAGAGCAACCCGATTTAACCGCAGTTCCTATTATAACGGAGAAATTAGCAATTTTGATAATTTTCTTTAATAAATATTAACTAGTCAAAATTGTTACTTTTAGTGGTTTCATACAAAAAGTTTGTTCAGATAATTGACATTCTAATTTTTACGATTATATCTGCTATACTAGTTTTAAAATCACTGTTAACAGGAAGCTGCTATTGAATAATTCGCAAGTGATTCATAAAAAAAAACATTTCCCCAAAACCATGTGGCGAACAGGTTTATACATTTTGAAAGTTAAAATCCCCCATTTGTTTTAGAATACAATTTGATGATTTCCGATATAAAAGCAGCATCCATTAAGCAATTCTGTCATCAGTCTCCTGGTTTTAACCAAAGAAGCAGCCGATCCCATTTGAGCTCCAAAGTTTATCATGAATTTCAAAAGATCTTCCTATTATTCGCCATTATACTGACGATGGTGTGTGTAATACCAGGGCTGACTTTTGGAAGGACCTCGGCAAAGACCTTGTAAGTTAATTTTTTGAATACGGATAAGTCTAGATAAGACAACTAATCTTATTACTCGGCTATTTTAATATTGCAGGAACGCATCGGTCAACATGTACGGGATGCTACCATTCAAGTTGTGGATATTGCAGAAAGAGGAGCCAATGTGTATGAAAAATTTAGAGGCGACAAAGATTAGATTTCTATAAAATCAAGATTCTAACAACTTACTAATAAAATATAAATAATACGTTTGTCAATGCTTTCAAAATGAAAAGATATTTTGCAGTACTTATTTTAAGACTATAAAACGTTACAGTCTATGGGCTTTTAATTTACAAATTCTAATCAAACAAATAAAAAATGTTATAGTCTACGGTTAGTATTGTGTAAATTCTAATCAAACAGGAAATAGGCACTTGAAATCAACCTTAGGTCATAATAGGGTCAACATTTGTACAGATTATGCTGTAGTGATTACAGTGTAGTCAATAGCTTATTGTATTCATATTTATATTGTTTATAATACTTTTTATATTTTTTATTAAAATGGTAGAGAAACCAATTTATACTTATTTTTTACTTTATTTTCCTTTACCATATATACTCATAGTTATGTACAGTTGGTGCTCGAGTGTTTCCCAGGGTTGTTGCGCCACCGAATAGTTCTCACAGTCAATGTAACCTTCCACCAATTGCACAAGTGTTAGAGCTCCCTTGGCAATAGACCCTTTGCCATTTGGCCCTTGGCCTATGCCTCTGTTGCCACTGTTGCTGGTCATTTTGAACATAAAACGCGCTAAAATGTCAAAACACTTGTGAATTTCTGGGTTTTGGGTTGAGGGGGTTTTTGCCTGTGGCTCATGTGTGTGAGTGTAATTTGCTTTGATTCATTTGCTCCCAAGGATGTTGACACGTGACCACAAAGTTTACATTAAATTAACAGAGAATCAGTATATATAGTTTACATTAAAGTAAGCAAATGAAGTGGTTGGGGAGAGGAGGGAGTTTGAAGTTGAGGGAATATACTTGGCGGATTACCTTTCCAGACGTAAAAGTGAGCAATCGAATTGAATTTGAATACGAATACGAGGTACAGACGCCTAATTACATGGCATCTCCATCGGCTTAGGGCAACTCGCCTGGGAAATCGACAGCTTGAATGACAATCCGCGCATCCTGGCGAGCCTTAGAGTTTTAATATCCTCGCTTTTGCCGGCGGCGACAGTTGTAAAACTCGGCACATGGTCTGAATTATTGACAGCTTAGGTGGCGGTGGCACAAGTGGCAGTCAATCATTATCATTTGAGCGCCGCAAATGCCCTGATTAGAACGCCACTGTCAATGCATTTGAATAACAATAAAGATCAGGTTCCATCTGCTTTTTTGTAATTTATGCATTGATTTCTCCCCTCCTCCTTATTCTCTCCCCCCGCGCGCTCTGTGCTTAAGTAATAATCATTTTTAAATTACAAATAAAATGAAAGAAAGATGGAAAAATGCTACGCACATTGCCAACGCGTCGCGTCGCGTCGTACAAGTAATTTAACAACTTCCTGACGCCCGCCCGTTGCGAGGATTGTAAAATTTCATAAAGCCGCCTCGCAAATCCTAGCGAATCATCAATAAGCTGTCCATGGGGCCATCAAACGACAACAGCAACACTTGAAAATATGTTGCAAAATTGTAATATGCGTCGCAGCATCTAAATAGATACTAGATACATATGTATGTATACTACTTGCCACAGTGTGTGGCACCCCGCGTGGCAGCCCCAAGCTGCCTCTTCAGCGAGCGTTTACAATCCATTGAGAAGCTGCCGATGTATCAATAATATTTGCTCAAATTCGAGTTCAAAAAAGGTGGTGAAAGCTATTTTAAAATAGACAAGGGAAGACGGTAGTCGAGGGAGGGGATGTCGGGCCTCAGCTAAAAATAATGTTTGACTTAATTTCTTTTATGGCTCAATATAACCATTATTCGCACTACTTGAACCCCGGCCATCGACATAATCAGCAAATTTAAATTCAATTCGCAGCGATTTTAAAGTGTTGCCCCTTCGAAGGGGGCGTGGCGGGTGTCAAAACCACTTCCAACGAAATCGTGCCGAAAATTTACCGACTTTTTTCCTGGGAAAATTGTACCACGCACTTCGAGCGTAACGCTTACAATTTGACTCCGTGTAAATTTAACTGCATAATTTATCATATTTAAGAATCTATAATCCCTGTATGGTTATAATCAACTTCCAACTGGACAGTTATTGTTGTCTAGCTTTAATTTTACGAGTTTGAGTTGATGAAAATGCAATCAGAGCCTGTCTTTGTTTAAGTTAACATTCTAAACGTGATATAAATCATACAGAAAAACCTTTTATTCCATTATTTCAAATAGATTTTCTTATTTTTTTTGGGTCGAAAATAAGAATAAAATTCGCTGGGCATCGACAAGGAAAACAATGCAAAATAATTCAATTTTTGAAATATTTTCGCTTTTCTTTTTATGACCTGTAAAAGCGGGTAAGAAGGGTATATTGAACATGCTCATAGTTGAGATGAACAATAGTCCTTTGCTTAAAATTGGAAGGTTACTTTAATATTTTTAACATAATGTTATTATTTCTAATAGTACTTTTTAATGGCAGGAGGTAACAGTTGAATTCTGCCTTTTACCAGAACTATTTTTTTAAACACATGAGTCCCCAAATGAGGAAAAAAGAACTTAAAAGATTAGTATTTTGTTTTCGTTTGAAGAATGTCGTTCTTTTGTATCTTATCACAGATTGATATAATAGCCCAAATTTAAACGTACCCAAATTTTGACGTACCCGAAACCGATAGCTCTTTTAATTAAGTTGAGTAATTAATCTTAATAGGTTTTATAATGTTAATTTAAATTAATCATTAAGAACAGGTCCTTATTTTATTTGTCGTATTTTATACAGAAATTTTTTTCCTATTTTTTTTTCGAAATTTTCATAGTAAACGTGAATTTATCAGAGGTAAATCATATTATGTAAAATGGTACATGGTAGCTCCTAGTCGACATTTAACACCTCACATACACATGCTCTTTTTTGGAGATAGCATTGAATGAATGGCTGACTGAATGAATGAAAGCAGGCGAGCATGAGAAATGCGACGGCGACGTCCTGCCTGAGGGCAGGGGACACAGGATACAGGACAGAGGACAGAGGACATTGCGAGAACGTGTATATACATTTCATACGCAATTCAATTGCTCTATATGGAATGGGATGTATGGAATTCGGTTGAGGTACTCACATGTCGCCTGCTCGTTTGCCAGATTTATGGCCAGCTTGATGATGGCGCATTACATTGTCCAAATTAATAAAGGTTGCCCGACCCGACCCCTTGGCCTTCAGATTCGGATTCGGATTCGGTCAGGACCAGCAACAGTCTGTGTCCTGACAGTGACTGCCCTTGTCGTGAACTCTCACCCCTTTCGAGCCGCGGCATAACAATTTAATAAACACAACAACAACAACATAAACAACTAGAGAAAGAAGAAGAGCAAGAACAACAACAATAGAAGGAACTATGACAATGACAACAGGCTCTCTTTTGGGTGCATTTCAAGCACAAATGAAATTGTTTTGCCTGAGCGTTGTTTGTATCTGAGAGATACAAAACGTTTTTTATTACAACCATTCATCCAAGCATTGTGTTTAGGCACTGAACTGCGTTCTGGGCCCCTCCTAGTGCCGCATAACTCTCGTATAATAAAAGGAAATTATTGAAATACTGTCAATTTCCACACGAATGCCTCCCAATACCAAGCCTTTTTTGCCAGATTAAATTAGAACAGATCGTGTGAGGATGATAAGTCCTAGTTATGAATAGTTAAATTGAAAATGTTACGAGTATTTGGCACGTTTTCAGGAACGAATTGCGCAGTTTTCAGGATAAGTTGTTAAAATATTATCTACATCCGGAAAAAATAAATAAACAACCCACACAAATATTAACAAATAGTAATTATTGAAAGTACATATATAGAATAGGTAAAATAGAATGTCAACAATTATTTGCAATTTTACTTTGTTTAAGAGCAACGACTAAAGTAAATACTAAAAATATAATCTCTTTAAATATTATCTCTTATAATCTCACTGAGTAAAAACTATACTGCCTCAATGACTTTTAAAAGCAAACTTGGATTGCATTTAGTATGACTTTTGAATTGGGTGTGCGAACATTATGAGTGAAATAATATTACTCCTTGTTCTGTTGCAAGTTGTGTCAACACTCGGTCGTATTTGCAACACGAATGAGACATGTGTGGCATTGGATGAATGTGAGGGACTTAGGAATAGTACCCAAGAGGCGCGGGAACAGAATAGATGCGGCTGGCCGTGGAAGAACGACATATGTTGTGCGACAAACGATGATGAACTGTTGAAGTTGAAATTTCCTGAAGATTGTGGATCCACTCCAATGTATGCTAATGATCGTGTTGTCGGTGGTCAAGTAATCGAACCAGATGAGTTCAGCTGGTTGGCCAGTCTGGAGTATGGTCTTCGAGAAAGAGGCATTTGTGGAGGTGCTGTCATTAATTCCCGCTATGTCCTGACGGCTGCTCATTGTGTGAAAGGCACAGCAATTCGACAATACGGAGGAGTGTAAGTAGTTAAAGAAGAATGAATATTCATTCAATTGCTGAATAATTGATTTCCCTTTAGCATTGCAGTTCGATTGGGAGACTTTCGTAATGGACAGAAATGCGATTATGGTACTCAGGCTTGCCGGCATTTTCAGCGTATTGCGATTCAACAGATTATTGTGCATAGGCTTTATGTGGAAGACGACAGAAGTCGAATTCTCAACGACATTGCGCTTTTACGGCTACAGAGAAAAATAAAGTTTACGGACATGTTAAAGCCGGTTTGTCTACCCTTTGGAAATAACAATCATATAGTTGAACCAAGCGCCAATGCTTGGGTAACAGTCACCGGATGGGGCCGGACCTCGTCCTATTCCGATGCAGTAGCAAAACGGTCTGTGCTCATTCCATTGTGGGAAAAGTCAAAATGTCTTAATGATAGTCGCCGAGATGAGTCCCAAATCTGCGCAGGTCTTTCTGGAAAAGGCTCCTGCCATGGCGATTCCGGAGGTCCTCTAATGTATGAGTTTGAACAGAAACGTATGGTTCTCGAGGGCATCGTTTCATATGGCACCATAGAGTGTGCCACTCCGTCTGTTCCCGGTGTTTGCACCCGAGTGCGAAGTTTCGCTAACTGGATTGAAATCAATATGAGAATGTAAAGAATATATATATTAAATTTGTCCTATAAATAAACAAATAAAATCGTAGATCCGCATCAACTAACTGCTACATATTTACGAATCTTTGGCTTTGCACATTCAACTTCTTATCTGGATGCCGCCTACAAGTCAATTAAAATATGACTCGACCTAAAAAGATTCTCGTCGGAGAAATACCCTCAGATCTAACATTTTTAATACTACTGATATCTCTTTCGAATACTTTCTTTTTCTGACCCTAAACAATAAATATTCTCTTGGTGAAATTATTGGATATAAACAAGACTATGGAATGGCAAAAAACACCAGCGCACAGCCATTTTCCGCAGAGCCAAACGTATTTTTCCCCTATTGATTTGAAAAAGTCACCTAAAAATTTTTCTATGGAGTAGTTTTCAGGGGTAAATGAAATGATTTTGTTTTTAAATTTTTTAGAGGATAACAAATTATTGATAGTCTATAAATGCCACTTGACAACACTTAAAAAAGAAGAAGAAAACACTGTACTTTTTTATATTACACTATAAACAAAAATTAATATAAATATACATGCATATTGCTATTATAATTTTTTGGTGTTTCGAATCTACAATGAATCAACATATAGAATTACAGGCAATCCAATTAAAACTTGCACCCCGCACTTTTGACTTTCAATTAATAACAATTTAACGCTCCGTTGCCAGTTGCCAGTTTGCCAGTTTTCCGATTATGAAGATAAAAGAAAATGCAGCCAAACGTTTTCCTATGACAGGCACACGTCAGATTCTGACCAGGCACAGATTAATCTCGATCCTTGGCAGCAGTGTCGAAAAAATAATTATTAATGAGGCGCATGTGTGAGTTGCGAGTGAGAAAAGACTTAATCAGAGGAAAATACCAAAAAAAAACAAAAAAATGAGGAAAAGCTGCAGCAGCAAATGCGAAAGGCGACCCTCATTAAGGGGAAATTAGTTTTGCCAAAGTGTTTGGTCTGATTTCTTGGGCGAGAACTTCGAGCTGGTGTCAAAATTAGATGAACAAAGACTTTTGGGGTGATTAAAAGCGGAAATGAAGCAAACAGCTCAAAGGACCAGTCGACCAGTTTCCTTTTTTTCTTTTGCCTTTTGTGACGTTGACACTTCTGCGATTAGCGCAAATCAAATCCAGTCAGAGAGGTGTCCAAATTGCAGAGGATTAACTCGAGGTTGGGCCAAACTGGCCCAGTTACAAGTTCTCGTATTCGTATTCGTATTTCTATTGTCATCAGGTTTTCCCAGGCGTTTTTCCGTCCTTTTTCCGTGCGCATTTCATTTGAATTAATTTGTGGCACTCAAGTGGCACACATAAATCCTCAGCCTTGTTGCATTGTCTCCCTGTGTCCTGTCTTGTGTCCTGTGCATGACTGAAGTGGACGTCGTCTTTTGAGTGCACTTAATTATGCGGAAATTGGAGTGTCAATGTATGCGACCTCCTTTTGCCTTAATTTCTCACTTATTTTACACAAAATGTGCGGCAATTATTTTCCATTTCCCCATCGTCTGTCGCTGATGAGCGTCAAATGCAGCCAGAGAAACTCGGACCAAGTTAAAGCTAAGTGTTGAGTACAGTTACGCACCTGGAATGCAGCAATTTCATTTTAAATTTTCAATTACCAGTCTGACAATCTGTCTGTTTATCAATTGGTCCAATTTTTATATCCTGGCTGTGTTGTTTGTTATTTGGTTTATTGATATGCTTTCAGATCCCTTGAGAATATTGGGTACTCCAAGCCTGCCTGTCATTTTGCGTTTGTTTTGTGCGGTGTTGTTATTATTATTGTTGTTGTTGTTGTTGTTGCTACCATTGATGCCATGCCAATAATTTGTTTAATGGCAGCGTAAAAAATTAGACCATATTGAATGTCAATTGTTTGATTTTTTGATTAAGGGCCACAGCCCCGAATCTGATGCCTCTTGCCTGTTGCCTGCATGAATGTTGTATGCTGGTTGTTTTTTTTTTTTTGAGTCTACCTCTCCATACTGATGATTAAATATTGACAGAGTAAAGAGAATCGTAACATGAAGCCCAGCTAGTCAGCCAGAACCACAGACCGGAGACCTTTTTCGAGTGTAAGTGGAGAGCTTTTCATTCAACTTATAAACCTTTTTGACTAATAACTTTCTTGAACAACGGCCAGCTGTTACTTATTTTTGATATTTATTATTTTTACATTTTATACTTTAACATCATTAATCAAAACTCTTTTTCGGCAACAGGACATTAGCATAACGAGCTGTAGATATCCTTGTATAAAGTTGCCAGCAAAAAGCAAAGCTGTGTCAATTTACGCGCCAAAGAATCTAAGAAAATAATGGAGGGAAAAGCTTAAGAAAACCCCAATTTTTTCCACAGCTTAAAAATTGCAAACGGATATAAAAAAAAAGTCAGTCAGTCAGTTAGAATCGCACATGTGCGTCAGTTCCCAAGTTTTCGCGCTTTTCACAATGGCGACAACTATTTTGAAGGAAAACATCATTAATTTTGCGCTGGAAAAAAAGGAGTTGCAGGAGGTTGGAAGGAGGGGAGACAGCAGGCGTGGCAACACGGATGTTGATGATGATGCTCTTGGCATTTCACTTTAAAAACGACAACGCCCAAGTCGTCAGAATACTTTCACTTACCACCGTCAACTTTGTCGTTGTCGTTGTCGTTGTCCTTGTTATCGTTGTTATTGCTTGTGTGCAACATTTGCAATTTTATAAATTTTTGCAAACTTAACTGAAACATATGTTGAAATGCTACGCGTTACTCTTGACGTTCTACTCTGATTGGCGTCAATCTCAGAAGGGGAAAACTGGGATTGCGAATAAGATTGGGAATGATTGTGGGTGACGCCAGCTACAGATTGCTAAATGAATGCAAATTTTTATTTAAACATTACGGTAATGGCATTGAGCTGTCAATATGTTTGTCTCTTTATTGTTGAACCCGGCAGCATCTTGATGTGGAGCCAAGTGGTGTAAAAGGTGACTAGACATGTGTGTGTGTGTGTGTGTGTGTGTGTGTGTGTGTGTGTGTGTGTGTGTGTGTGTGTGTGTGTGTGTGGGTCGTGAGTGTTGCTGACAGCTTGAAAAATGGCAAATAAGATATGAACTTGATGGTGTCACAAATGATTCAATTTGAATAAGTTGTGAATACATAAGTAAAAAGGGAAAACATTGTAAAGCATTGAAATTTAATTTAATTAGTGAAATAATCATTTTATTATCAAATCAATTGATAGGTTAATAGTGTAATAGTAGACTTATTTTCCAAAATACCAATTATTTTAAGAATATTAGTCTTAAGAAGTTGTGGAATAAAATGTCAAAGTCTATGAATATTTTATGACACATAGACACTGATAGATCTCAGAATATTTTAAGATAATTTTGAGTTGGTACAAGTCTTAATAAACATGATTGAAAAATGGAAATAACGGCAAATAAGCTATAAACTTAATGTTGTCACAAATGATTCAATTTGAATGAGTTCTGAATACTTAAGTTAAGTGGGAGTACAAGGGAAAACACTATTAATCATTGAAATGCAATTTAATTACTTATATAATTATTAAATTCATATGAAATCAATTGATATGTTAATAGTGTAATAGTAAACTTAATTTCAATCAAGAATTCTGCATTTTAAATATAATAGCCGTAAAAAGTTGTGGAATAAAATGTCAAAGTCTAAAATGTATAAAGTCTATCTTTATTGAGTAAGTACATAAATCTGATTTAAAAATGAAAAATATTTAAATGAGTTGTGAATGGACAAGTTAAGTGGGTACGAGTAAAGCATACAATTAAATTAAATAAATTAAATAATCATATAAATATCAAATCTATTGATCGGTTATTTCTATAAAAAACCTTATTTCAATCAATTGAGTAGACTATTTAAAATGTATTTTAAATATAATAAGAGTTGACTATAAAAGACTAAGAAATAATATGTCAAAGTTTAGAAATCATCTCTGACACATCAAAACTGATAGATCCCTGAAACGTTTAAAATAGTTATAAGAACAAAGAAATCTCCATAAATAAGTATTTACATATTTAATGCCATTTTCTAGTATATACTTGTCTTTCCTGCAACTTGCGTAACATTCGTTACTTACATATAGAATGTGACTCTAACGACCATAAAAATTATTAATGATTAAAATGCACTAACAAAGAAATGAATAATTCCTGATAATAATAAAAAAGCAGAGGCCCCCTTTGTGGTAATATCAAATTACGTTTATAGAGGAACTGGAACAGTTGTGGTCGGATCGCGTGTTGGCCAGAAAAACAAATCATTAATCATCGAACAGTTGCAATTTCGATGGCTGTGGTTAAAATTAATTTTGTAGAAAAGTACAAAACGCCCCGGGTAACTTGGGGGGCAGAGTGGCAAAAGCCTCGGGGACCAAAACAACATTAAAAACTACTAAAAAGACGGCATTTGCAGACATGAGGGGGCAACAGCCAAAAAAAAAAACGGAATGGAGGAGGCCTGTGTCTGACACATGCGGCGCTTCATTTTTTACGATGGCGGAGAAAAAAACTTTCACACATTGTTGAAAGGATGTGTAGCGAAAGCGCCGCGGGATATTTGTGACACTGCCGCCGCCAAAGACATCCCTTCTCCAGGACTTCGCCAGGACTCTGTTGCGGCGTGAAAACGCACACATTACAGTCAAGTTGAAGTTGCAAACGGTAGGGGAGAAAGGAACTGGAGGAGAGCGGAGTTTGTCGAGCCAGTCGACTGCCAGGACGATTGTTGTGTATTGTAAATAACGATTTGCGACGATTTGTGTCATGGGTGATGACGTCGACGTCGACGTCATGGCATCATGCCATCATCGATATCATTGATACTTTGTCAAACGTGTAAATTACATGGCGCATTCCACACTTGCGATTTATTTTCACATGCAAATTTTCCCAAAATCCAGAAAACCCGCTAGACGTCGACATCATCATCATTATTCAAAGAGCTGGCAAATCCCAAAGGGTTCGACTTTGACGCGTGTGCGAATCCACGAATTCATTTCAAACTACTTTAAAATTTCAACCAATTTCAACTGACTTCTTGTCACACATGTGGCTAGATGCAGAGAGAGGGGATGTAGAAGAGTGGGAGTGGCGTTGACTGAGGCGTTGCATCGTTAGTGCAAATCGCATCAACGGGCTCGTGCGTTTTTTGATTGATGTCAGACGCTTGTAAGTCGGAGGAAAATCCTCATCCTTAACCCAAGTTCAACTCATTCCCCTGCGGTTTGACTGTAAGCCGGCATTACCTTACCCCTTTTTTGTTCCAAGGCACTTAGATATGGGCTCGTCATCGGTGGATTTTTCAACAGTTTTCCACGCGTTCATATTTCGTAATATTTCATAAGAATCTTTAACATTTTTTGGCGTGATTTATGAAGGGTGAAGCGAGACGTCTCGACGTCCTCGACAGCTGTGACTTGTTTATAAGGGTTAAGCTGTTTCAATTTTACTCAGTTATTAGGTTAGATAAAGATGATAATGATAAGGTTGTGACATGTTGGGGCGTTCCCTTCCCACAGTTTTGCATATGAAAGTGTGACTGTCAAGCACGTGCAACTGTCGAACTTGTGTGCAGCCAGGAGTGAACTAAATATCACTTGCCACACCCGAAAGCACTATGACCACTGAGGCGCAACAATTGATGTGACACAAACCTGAACTTGACCAGTCACAGTTACAGCCATTTGTCAAATTTGACAGCTCGGTGACTGTGGCAACTCTGGTCAGTTGAACAGTTGAACATTTGAAAATACCGGCAGCTGCTCAACCTGTTTGAAGTCTGACAAATGTTTTGCCAAAAAATACCAAAAATAACAAATGCTGGTTATTTCCGCTCAATGACTTTCAATTAGAGCAATAACAAACCCTTCTTCCCTTCGCTTTCCCCCTTCTGGTTAGTTTTCCAGTGGTCAAGTTGCCATGTTGCTGTTGTTGCTATGTTAATTGGCTAACACCCAAGGGTTAAACTTGCCCATTGTCCACCCCAATGAGGAGTTCAGACATCGTTCATCATCCAATTGTCATGATGATGCTGCAAACTTCAAAACACATTTTCTGCTCGTTAAACTTTGTAATTTTGTAAATTTCCAATGTGCAGACTGTACCCCAACCTTAAGCCAATTAAATGATATACATTTGCTGGTCATTTTGGGAATTGTTTGCTAATCAAACAACAATCCCCAAACGACAGTGCAATAAATAATGCTACTCTAAACTTTCTTGATTGAAGTTTCACAAAAACTGCTTTCGCTTCCCATTCATGGATCCTCGATATATTCAAAATATAACTTCGTAATTGCCTGAGTTTTTCCATAAAATATCCAGGTTATAATT
Source organism: Drosophila putrida (assembly GCA_037043535.1). Lineage (NCBI taxonomy): Eukaryota > Metazoa > Arthropoda > Insecta > Diptera > Drosophilidae > Drosophila > Drosophila putrida. The sequence goes on along the minus strand of JBAMBI010000390.1, from coordinate 37,767 downwards.
GAGCCATATTCACCTGTTGGAAAAGGAAGTTCCATCGCTTTTGGAGTAAGATACAAGGATTTCACTATTATCGGGCCCTGTGCATATAAATTCGTTACTCACATATGAATTAAATCATTATATTGAATTGATTCAAAGTGTCACTTACCATGTAGGGACACGTGTGATTTATATTCGAGCTGTCCCTGAAGATGTTGTACATAACCTTAATAAAAGGATGGTTATGCTTCCTTAAAAACTCGCAGATATCAAAAGTCACATCAATTAGCCATGGCTTATAGCCATTTGCTTTCTTAATGATCTGAACTCGAGCTCTCAAATCGAATACTGGATGTAGAATAGTGCCGTTGAAGTTAAAGTCGATTCGGTTTCTGTTCACTGCATTCAATCGGCAATTGTGTATCAGAACCCATGACTTATTTTGAGACAGACAAACCGCATTCGTAAACTTAACCCTGACAGCTTCCTGAAAGCATTTACTTATTTCTTTAGATATTTCAAAATACACTACGGTCTTATTACGTTAACTCACATTGTAAATGTATTCATTAAATACAAGCAAAAGGATAAGAGAAGTTAAAAGCAAAATTTTGTACATGTCGTTTAAACTAGCGGTTCAATAATAAACTAAATGAAGTTATTATTTTCTATCCAATATAAAATTCGATTTAGTCATAAAGAGAATTTAAATTTAATTGCTTTGCATATGGCACTAAATACCTTTTTGTTACAATTATAAAAGATAAAACTAGTTTTCCGAAATGATTATAATGACTTTACTATTTGCCAACCGCATTTGCAATCTTGAAATTGAGGGAACTCAGAAAGCATTTTAGATTAAAACAACAAAATATTGAGTGCTAGGATACCGAAGTTACGTTGTAAGTAAGGTTGTAATGTAAATATCATGTAAATTGGTTTTAGACGAATTTTTAGAGATAAAACTCAACTAGTTTATTAATTGCCCTTCTATTTTGTCATTAAATTCGTATTTACATTAAAAATATAATTGTTGAGCATATCGAATCGATAATAGCACTTTAATTATACAACATATACAAGATAAAATATATTGACCGAAATGACTATATTTAAATACAGCTGTTTTATTTAGTCTCTACTTTATCTATTAACTGATCTGATTTTGAGATGATTTCATTAAAGTTGTAGACAAATATTATGAATACATTTAGTTTGAAGTTGTGTTTGCATTTAATCTTCAGTAAGCTCAAAGTACAAATTTGCAACCATTTTTGTCAGATTTCCGAAATTATAAACGAATTGAGACTGAATTAAAGTATAATCCAGTTATTAAGATCGGACCTTATATAAAAAATTAAAACTCTATAAATGATTTAAACCTACCCTATTGGAACAGCTGTGGTTCACATTGCAAAAGTCTCTAAAGACGTTTTAAATGATTTTGAGTAAAGGATGATTAGGTTTTTTTATTAGTTCGCAGGCGTTAAATGTTACATTGTAGAGACAAGGCTTATAGCCATTAGCTTTTTTAACCAACCGACCTTAATCTTCGCAGCCTGATAAGCAATTCTTCAATTAAATCTTATAAGTCGTAATATATTAATAATATTTAAAACTTACATTGCATCCAAATTCAGTATAAATGATCAGAATAAATAATTAAAATAACAGAAAGTTAACCACGTTGCATAACTTTGTTCTGAATTAAATTAACATTTTAGTAATAATAATGGTAATACAGATTTGTGTTTTTAATAGTTCACGCTTGATTATATTGTATAATAAAAAACTAGTTGTTTAAATACAATAAAAAATGTAGATTGTAATTAGTTTATAATTAGTTTATACTATGCACTTAATTTGAGATTGAAAAAATATAAATTTGTGATTTGTCCCTCAACTCATGTTTGCAGATTGATTTTTGAACTAACAGAAATCGTAAGCAAACTAAATTATTTTAGCTAATATTTTTATACAAAGCAATCTAAAATTGAACTGATATTTTGAAAACTTTAAACTTCTGTTATAACAAATTTCTTCATAACTTTTAATGTTTAAGCACAAATATTTATTTCAAGACTTGAAATCTATTTAGGTAATAGCATATTCTGTTTTCTTTTTTTAAAATAAGATCAAAGTAATACATTTTTATTTTATTACTATTTTACAAATCTTCAATAAATTCAAAATAAACATTTGCATGCATTTCCATCTTATTATCGAAATTATACGTTGAAAGTACACCATATTCTCCAGATGGCAGTGGTAATCGAATACTACCTGGTGTGAGATACAGTCCAGATATTATTATCGGACCCTGTGATAGTGAATTTGGTAAAAGATCAAATATAAATGATTTAAATTTAATCTTACCTTAAAGGGACAGCTGTGGTTCACATTGGAAAAGTCTTTGAAGACGTTGTAGACAATCTTGAATACTGAATTATTTCGTTTCCTTAAAAAATCGCAAACATTAAATGTGAAATTGTACAGCCATGGCTTATAGCCATTTGCCTTCTTAACAATTCGATAATTGGCTGTCACATCATTTACTTGATAAAGCATAGTAGCATTATAGTTAAACACGACTTTGTTTCTTTGAACGGCTTTCAAACGGCAAGTGTGAACTAGATACCTGGATTTATTCCCAGAAGAACATTCAGCATTTGTTAATCTAACCTTCGCAGCATGCTAATCAAATAATTAATTAAATCTCATATATCATAATATATTAAAAATATTTAAAACTTACATTGCAAGTGTATTCACTGAAAATTACAATAACAAATAATGAAACTATCAGAGAGTTAAACATTTTGCTTATTCTTAGTATGGACTAGTTTTTGTCAAAAGTTAAAATCAACTTTGGAGTTTCATTGTTCACGCCTGAAGGAAATTTATAATTCTGATTTTGTTTCAAATATATCTATTAATTAATCTATTAATTAGTGTTTATAGTGATTAAACTAAATTTTTTAGATAAGTAAGATTTATGGCATCGAAGATACATGCAACACCCTACGATATTAACAAACTTTTCAATAATAGTCAATATAAGATTCATGACATGGACAATGAAATTAGAGCTCGATTAGAAAAACGACATTTACTATTATCGGACATTGTGGTATCCAAAAAATTAAAAAGGTATATGGATTGGAGCTCACAATGGATAATTGTGGTTGCAATTAAATCTGGATTATTTCGTTCTTTGAAGGCATTACATGTGACTTTCCTACATTTATTTCGCATATTTTCGGTAAAAACTTCTATAATAATAACTAAATCTGTTTTAATTAAAGATTGACGTTCGAATCTACAATATGATTCAAAAATGATGGTAATAGGAATAATAAATATGGGATTGAAAATGTAGGGGATCGCACGGTTCAGTAGTTCAACTCTATTAAAATATCTTATATCATCTCTATGTGTACAAATGAGATTTTAAATACACCCAGAATTATAATTATACTAATGAAAACTCGAATTATCATTTGTTGGCATGGGTTCAAAGTATACAAATATTAATTATAATTGGCTTAGTTTATGTTTCCAACTTCGCAGTTCAAGTTCTGGGTACAGTTGTGTATAAGCTACAGTATATAACCTACCTATATTCAAAAGCCGAGCATCCTTAAATATATCCCGTAAATCATCAGAGATTGGCATATTGCATGCAAATGGCGTACGTTTTTCTTTCATCATATCCATTTTTTCCATGGAGCCCATTGAGTGCAATTGAAGCAGAAATGCCTCAAATCATGTTCCACATGACAAACAGGACTAATGTGGTGGCCACCAGGATGTGTTCTGTTGATGTTGCGTTTACTGGTGCCTGGCCAACTTTACGACGTTTTTTTTGCCAAGCAAATAACCTCCCAACTGCTGTCTCCAACCCTTTAATAAAATGCCAAACGGTTGACACAGCAACCAACAGTGGCTGCAAAAAATCTGCAAACTTTAAAGCAAACAACAGGCAGACAAGCAATAGCGCTAACCCCGGAGGGCGACAATTCTCAATATGCGTTTGACAAAATGACATCTAGTCCCGGTTACCCCGCTTCAAACTTGGCCCATTGATTGCCCAGATAGACAAGCCTAGAGTCTGGCGAGTCCTGCTCTTGTTGAAGGATATGCACTGAATGGTGTTCTTCCCCTTTATTTTCTGCCCTATGCTTGGTTCCTGGTGTTTGGCGGTCGTCTGCGTGCTTCACGGTTTATTGGTTCCATTTCGCATGTGAGTTTCTCCGTCCACCATGAAGCTAATTTGCAAATAATATCAATGTGTATGTGTGTGTGTGTGTGTATGGCTTGCTGGCATGTAAATTTTCCCTAAAAAGGATTCCACCTTTTTACCGTATTGAGAACAACACGCGCCCTTTCCTCAATGGGCTGTTTGTTCGCTTTGGCGGTTTGCTTTCAAATATTTGAAATTAGATTTTAAAATCCTTTTTGCGTGCAGCTTTTCTTTTTCTCTTCCTTATTTACTTTTCCAAATTAAGGTCACAAATTTTGTGATGGCTTTTGAGGCAATTGTTTGCCCATTGGCCTTACCTTTCTTTGAAGATCCTTGGCTTTCAACTCACGTGTCCCACTTGAGTCGCAAAGCAAATATGTAGCAAATTGTTGTTTTGTTCGCAAATCTTTTGATTTTTCAAGCGGTTTAAGCAAGGAGTACTTGCTGCTACTATCTACCCACTCCTGTTACATGCCACATGCCACACCCAGAGACGCTTTATGGAAATGGCATGGACGATAAGAAGAGGTGCAGGTAAGCTAAGAGAACAATTGATTATGATTATGATTGAGCAGCGCGCAAAAGTCAATAACAATAACAAAACAAAACCATAATGTAGACACTGATACAGCTGCCAACAAAAGCCAACAATGGACGCAAGTTGGCTCAGGGGATGGCCAACACCCTACCCCTTCTCCAACCACAAACCCAATCCTAGCTTCAATTCCGTGGCGGAAACTCAGCACAGCACTTAAAATTAATGGAAATATATAGCCAAACACCACACACACACAAATACTACGCACAACAAATGAAATTTAAATAAAAAGCATTGAAACTCAAGTGAACCTCACAATGCTTCACTTGCTGCCCAGTCAGATTCAGTTCCTCTCTCCAACTACAACTTCAGTTCCAGCTCCAGCTCCTTTACTTTTTCCGTGTCTCTGTCGAAGCGTAAAATATTATGTCATTATCAAGGCAACGCAATAAATTTCTCTGGACGCGCTTTAGTCAAATTTCAATACAATAAAAAAAACTGTTTGAATTTACAATTAGCTTGGGAGGTGGAGATGGAGATGAAAATGTGGATGAGGCTGAAGCTGAAGTGCTGTTGTTGTCATGGTGTGTGTGTGTGTGTACACAGAAAAAATTCCTCAAATTTTGGGATTAAATCACTCTAAACAATCAATCATCCGGGTAATATTCTTAATCTGAGTCGGAAAATTAATAATTAATGACTAATGCAGTAAGCTATGTATTGTGTTTCTGTAGCATTAGGAAAATATAAATAAATTAATAAATTAGTAATCAAAATAAATAAACAATAATAAAATATATAATAATAAATATAATATAATATATAAAAATAAATAAATAGCTAAATAAACAAATTTACAATAAATAATTCTTTATAAAATTAATCAATCAATTGAACAAATAAATAAATAAATATATAAAAAGAAATAAATAAGTAAATTAATAAATTTATCAAAAATCAAGATAACTATATACTCATATATAAATATATACATACATATATTTTTAATAAGTAAAAAACAAAATAAATATAAATATTAATAGATAAATATATGAAAATAAATTAACAAATGTAACAAAAATAAATATATTAATAAATACTTGATTCAAGTAGGACTTTTTATTTCAAATTTAATCCAAATATCTGGTCGTTTTTGGTGTTAACTTATTACCCATTGTTTCTCATATAATTTTAATTCACAAATTTCATTCAATCCTTTGAATTTCAGAACTGATTTTTCTTTCTGTGTAAGAGTGTGTCAATTGATAAAGTGAATGTTGCAGTGTCCTGTCGCGTTTTATTTCAATTCATTTTTTTTTCACAGGCCACTGACGAGTGCCACTCAAAGACGAGAGACCACCGCGGTGTTATTATCTTGGATTTGGCATGCGTTGCGCCTGGCATCTAATTACAGTGACAGGAGCTGCCAGGAGGATATTCAAATGCGGTCCAGGACGCTGCATGATGCTGTGACTGACACCCGTTGCCTTGGCCGCCTTTCTGGTCCAGTGACAAAGCCAGTTTGTAGGCCATGGCAACAGTTGCCTCATTTTGAATGTCGCGGCCACTTGGCTAACTTCAAGGCGAGTGTTACAAGTCATTAAGCCGCTGTAATTGCCAGGCTGATAGGTCGTATCTCAGAACTGGCCAATAACCATAAATATGAAGTTCCTATTGCCGCACCCCCTGCCGTTTTTATTGCTTGGTGGGCTGTACTGACTTTCACTTGATTTGCCAGTGTCACAAAAGTTTTGGACACTCAATTCACATATGAATTGTTTATGGACCCCGAGAAATAAACCCATCCTATTCTATTCTGTACACTGTCTATTCATATCCGAATTTCATAAAGGAAATGACATTTCTCTACAGCACTTTGTGCGACTGACATATATCACCTTCATGTGAATCTCTTCCTTGGCGCTTAACGTTCCACATTTCCGCTTTTGGTTTTTCCCCTTGACTGCTTCATGGAGGAGAATGTTGTTGTCGGTCTCTACTTTGGCTTGTGGCATAAGTCGATTATATGCGGAAATGAAAACCCATAAAAATCCTTTCCTACGGTGATTAGTTAACATATTTTTCGTCGCACATTCCCAAATTGTATGGGGTTCCAATTCTGTGATTTCTGGACAAGGGAAACAATTATTTATGTGAAATATTATTTATTATTTATTATTGTTGTTCTTTTGGGTATTTTTTTGTGCATGTACTTGAGACCAAAATTGTTGTCGAGTGGTTGAGGTCCATTAAACTTGCGAGTGGTCGGTCATTTATGAGTTATGCATGTTAATAAAGGGATGCAAAATAAACTCATATTCGAATGGGAAAAGGATATAAAAATAAACGAATTTCATTGAAAAATCAAAAACTCAACAGTTCAACATTTGAACTTTGGCATTAAAGATCCTCGATAAACTCAAACTGATATTTCGTATATAATTTTGAAATCTTATTAAAGGTCCAATTGATTGCCACTCCATATTCACCTGTTGGCATTGGCAGCGGTACCATTTCAGTCATCAGGTATAAATCCTTGATAATTATGGGACCCTTGTGAATCAGTACTTTATTAATTTACTTTAAAAATTGTATAATACATGTATACTTACGTCAAAGGGACATGTATGATTCATATTGGAATGATCCTTGACGACATTGTATATAATTTTGATCACTGGATTGTTGTGCTTCTTTAGAAACTCGCACACATCAAAAGATATGTCATATAGCCATGGCTTAAATCCATTTTCTTTTTTCAGTATTTGAACTCTGGCCTTCATATCGTAGATCGGTTCAGTAAATGATCCATTAAAGTTCACTACGGTTCTGTATCTTTTTATAGCCTTCACTCGACAAGTACTTAGCACAAATAATTTATTGTCTGTCTCACAAACCATGTTTGTAAATCGAAAAATCACAGCTTCCTGAAATACAGAATTATTAAAGAAGAATATAATAATCCAATTGTAAGTATTATATTTACATTGTAGAACTGTTGACTGAACAGGATCAGAAGTACAAAAGTTATAGACAGCGAAATGTTCATGTTGTTTATTCCTGGTTTATTTTAGTTTTCAACTACACAAAAACAAATCTTTTACTTGGGCTCTATGTTTTTTTACGCTTCACAGATGAATTTAATAAGTATTGTAATTCGTTGTAATGTAAGCTAAATTGAAAATAAGCTGCAAACTATTTTTCAGTTTTCAATTAAAAATAAATTACTCACATATCAATTTACATATCAAAGTTTTGTCTTGCAACAAATTGTTTTATAATTTAGGTCACATGCGGCGAGTTCATCCGTGAATGCAGCCGGCAATTTATTTTCCTGCCGCTGACAAATAATTGAAATCAATCAAATTGCTTGAGGACATCCCTTAACCAAAATAGTTGATGCTGGGAAAACGGCTGTGAACTAATCAAAATTCAATTGGAATCGCCGGCTCGGTTGACAACTCTGGCTATAAAATCATTAAAATCAAAATTCGCAAATGATGCGCATAATAGACTCAGCAGCCGTTCAACGTGGTTTTCCCATAATCAGAATGTGATTGGCTTGATGGGTTCATTCGGTGAAAATTGAAATATAGCTGGGCATTTGTTGCTGTCAATGTTTGCAAACATGTAACCGGGCTCTCAGTTGTTATTGTGGCAACGAAGCGTATCAATAAATCCATTTAAAATTGCGTGCAGGCCGCGTGTGTGTCTCAGTCTTTGTTTCTGTCTCTGTGTCGAGTGTTTGTCATTCTCCAGGCCACACATAATGCAATGGGAATTATGGCTGCTTAGTGCCTTCGAAGCTGAGATCTGAGTATATCGAGAAATAAATTGGCAGCGACAGCGAAACAAAAGCGCCAAAAGACGTCACCAATTGACATCGATATCAAAAACCCAAAATCCTAGTCCCTTGTGCAACCCTCGTCGGTTCATAGGTAATACCAACTACTAATACCCAGGAACAGTCACAATATTTGCGAGCCAATCAGCCCAGCCAACCCTCAATTTAAAATGCAAAATCAAAGTAAATCAATTTCATTTGCAAAAACAGAGAGAGAATTGAGATTGAGACCTGGGCACGTAGTGCATGTTAAGATGGCCAATAAATCAAATTGCGAATTTTTACTTTGACTAAAAATTATGCACATATGCGGCAGGATACTAGGACACACTCGCTGTCTCCTTGGATATTGTAATTTGTGCGAAATCCTCAAAAATCCAGCGCATTTATCACAAATATGCGCCCATAAATCAGAACACATCCCAATGGCAAAGATATTCACAAGGGAGGTGGGAGAGGGAAGAAGGAGGGGGTGGGTGTGGCACTTAACTTGGCACAGTTTCCATTCATCTCGCATCTTGTTTATGGCCATAAAACGCGCATCTTCACAACGGGCGCGTCTAATTTGCACATTTTCACTATTTTAATGTGTTCTCTTCAATTTTTTAATGTCGTTATTTATGCGGTCCTGTTTATGATTTTATGCGCTTTCTATGCAAATCACACACACACACACACAACCCACAAGTGTGGATCGTAAACTAAATTTATGCAAGTATTTAAGTAGCAACTGACAAAGTATCCAAATAGGAGAATACATAGTATGTGAGTACTATAAGATATCAGTATAATATATAGTTTATTGCAATTAGAATTACTATTCAAATGAGTGACAAATTATAAAACAATTATAATTATTATAATTACTTAATCATACAGTAAAGTAGAACAAAGTTTTTGTTTGGGAGATAGTTTCGAATATTTTAGATACGAACGTTTATTTTCTAGAATAAATTTATTTATCTTTTAGCTTCAAATATATCTGTTAACTTAAATCATTAATATTAAGATTGAAAGACGTAAGTTACAGCTGACAAAAGCTAGTTATTTATTCTATGCTTTCGGATATGTATAGTCATTTATATAAATTGTTTACCAAAATTTGTGGATTAAAATATGAAGAAACTTTCCAAACAAAATAATATTATTATTTTCATAATAAACACTCTGCGAAATCAGTCTCAAGGAAGCCAGAAGTTGTGAATAACACTGAACAAATATTCTTTAAGTAACTGTCAACGATTCGCAAGGGAATTCAAGCAACAGTTCAATGGCCAGTTTCGCATTCAACCCGTTTTTAGTGTCGTTAAGCAAATGCTTTTAATAATTTAAGCCAGAATGCAAAGAGCCCAACTATCTACATATATATCGATGAGTATTTGTATTTACGACTCCCCCGTCATGTTGTCAATAACAATTTCGCAATGACAACCCCTTCACTGAGAGCAAGACCAATACTAAGACCAGGACGAGAATCAGTACGAGGACAAGGACCAACTGTAGACGACGCAACAAATCGCTGCAAATTACATTCATAAAATTTTATCACCCAATATCGGAAATGGATTCCTTGTTGCTACTCGGACCCCAGACTAATAGCGAACGTATGACCCCGCGACAGTCAACAAAAAACAGAGAAGAGAGAAAAGAGAAAGAGACTTGCCACATCTTGTGGCAGCTGCGTGCATGTCATTTGCAGCCATTTGAACTACCATCAAAGTAGTTGCAACAATTGCCAGAAAAATCACACAAAAAATAAGAAAATAAGAAAAAATACAAATAGAAGGGTTGCCATGGCTATTCGATATTTTTTAAGGCCATAAGCAGTCATAATTTCATTATTATGAAGTGTCAAACTGATTCCATTATGGAAATGGCCGCTCAAATGGGCACTTTGTGTGAACATTTTGGGGGAGGTTCGGGATTAGGAACCGATGGCAATTTCAAGAAGCCAAAAACCTTCTCGTCACGTCAAGTCAAAGGCGTCTAATTACTTTGAATTATTTGCCTAATTTGCTGCAATATTTCGTTGCCAATGGCGATGATTCATTTTGGGCCAGTTGGCCAAATCGAGAGGGGTCGAAAGGACCAGTCAATCATGCCAACTGTTGCCATCAGTCAAGTTCAATTTCAATCCGTTGTCGCCGTCAAGACAACGGAAGGGTGCAATGGATTATATAATATCAAGAAACGCGCCTGGGGGGCAAAACCTTCTACTCTCAACTGGAGTCGAGTCTTCTTACTTGGTCAGCCCAGAGGCAGTTGCGGTCAGCGAAGGGATTGCCCACATATATGAGTGCAAAACTAACCACAAAGGACCAGCAGTCGACCAGTCGACCAATCAACTTATGTAACCACAAAACGGCTTTTAGTCTTGAGTACAGCTCCTTCCACTTCCTTGAGGGTGAATGAGGAGCAGGGGCAAGAACAGATTAATCAGTGTATTGGAGACTGAATTCAAATAAATGCGATGATATATGCTTCCACCACATGAGCTAATGCTGTATGTGGCATGGGCAGGATTCTGTAGATTTTCCATTTAATTGCGACACTCGAAGGGCTTCAACAAATTACAACTTTCAATCAAAGCAATTTGAGCAAGAAAAAGAAATAAATATAAAGAATAACATAAAGAAAATCTATCAAATGCATAACCAGCAACCACTTGAAACATTTTACTGACCCCTCGATCAGAACATATAGTATTATTCTTTACATTTTTTCTGCTGCTGCTGCTTGCAACAATAAATTATCAAAATTTGTGGCATAAATCACATACTCGAAAGGACTTTTCACTTTTCAATATTTGTTCAGAGGGAGAACGTGTGTGGGTTTGATTTGTTTGGCATATTGAAGTGGTCAAGCATAGAATGAAATATAAATGCAGGAGGTTGTGACATCCGTGACATGTAAGTGGGCGTAACCGGGTTTGTCCCGTTTGTGGGCGTAAAGTTAATTGATTAACGACACGACACACAGCCCTGAAAAGTATGCCAGCCCTCGATGAAACCATAGAATTGTCGGTTGTCGATTGTCAGGCGAAGGCAAGTAACAAATTGAAGACGCACATCTTTAGCCTTGATTTGTGACCATTGTCCAGGCCTAAATGATGCCCCGGTGTTGACCATAACCAGAAAAGTGTGCGGCCTTTGTTGTCAATTGATTGGAATTTTATGAGCATTTACCTGCTGGAGTTTCTCTCTCTCTCTCTCCATTTCTCTCACTCCCTCTCTTTCTCTGTTTCTCTAAGGACGAGGGCGTGGTCCATTTACCCCCCTTAAAGTTTATGAGCAGTTGTCCCCATATTCAGTTATATTTATGCATTTAATAAGCAACATGACATGTTGGAAATGTCATGAGTCGACTGTCATTCAAATGAAACAACTGCCAGCCGCAGGATATGCCCGATATGCAGGATCCCCTTGAGTGGGCTGAAAGTTGCACAGGATGTGCTTGATTACTTGACATTTTGCATGGTATATCCTTGTGTATTAATGAACGAAATAAATTTAATTTTGGCAATTAATGAACTGAGCAGCAAAGACGTCAGCAAGTTTTCGTTCTCCCCACGCAATCTGTAGCTTTTTGTTTATCATTATTGACTCATGAGTACTTTCGCATACACATTCACTTGTCGTTGTCGCTCATAATGAGGGACCCCTGTCAAGATACGGAGACGGAGGCGGATGTGGGTGTGTCTGCTCATTCTGGTCAGGGGCGTGGTCCATGGCCATGACTTAGATTGGTTCACATTTCGTAATCAAATATCGTAGCTTCACTTTCGCTTTTACTTTCACCAAAAATGTTCGCAAATTGCAATAAAACGGACAGCGAGAGGGGAACGGGAAAGCCATTGACTAGGGGCTTCCTTTAAGTATCCTTTTTGGGGTGGAAAGACAGTCTAGAATCGCCCGAGCGCTTAGTCATCATCGAGGCGTCATTGTTTCTGTTTCTGCCTTGAGGTGGCTTATTGGATTCTCTTCGAGTGCTATTTATGAGACAGTTTTATAAGTTCAACAAGACTCTTCTTTAGGCTACGTTTGAAGCAGCAGCTGGCATTGTTCTGGCCAAGTCTCAGCTCACACCTGGGTGCCACAAAAGAACTTCAAAGCCACTCGACGCACTTGCAATTAGCTTTAAAAACTGAATCAAAGAAAAAAAAAACTAAGCTAATAACTTGATTAGAGATTAAAGAGGTCCTGATAGACAACGTGACTTAATTAAATGTAACCCAGAAGCCACACAAGAGGTTACAGTTTATTTCCCAGCAACGTGTGTCGCGGTTTAACCTCATTTTCCCCTTACCACTTCATCCTCAGTCAGTTAATCGGCGCTTTTCCATACTGAAAAGGATAATATGTCCTCGTCCGCATATCGCATGTATCCATTACACTCGACTGCCACTGACCGGAGGAGGGTTGAATCCGATGCCGACTCCGACTCTGATTCCGACTCTAAGACCGGGCGATTTGTTCACTCAGCCGCGACCATGTCCATGTCCTTGTCCAGTCGTGCACTCCTGCAAGTCCATCAACGGCACATCAAACTGTCCGAGCAATAACAACAATGGAACCATTCAATCAGCGAGCATAAAAACATAAAGAGATTTTAATTTTTTGATTATGTTGCCATCGATTGTCCAAGGCGCACACACACATTCACACACACATGAGGACACTGATATGGATGTGCGTGTCCTGCTCCCGAGGGAACTTTTCCTTTAGCCTTAGCTACAGCTTTAACTACAGTTCCTTCTCCGGCTATTGCGCCTTTTGTTCAATCGTTAATCAATGAAGTTCGTGTCTCCCTTCATCATCGACCCCTGGTCAGCAATCCTGACCCCTGGCTCGTCGTGTTCTTTGACAGAGGGCAGCTCATTTGTGCGTTTAGCATAATAAAAAAATCAACATCGACAACATGAGCTGCGAGTAGTCAGTTGGCCGTAAAAACCAAGTTGATTAAATTTCAATGTCGCTTGGGAAACTCACATAAGGAAAAGTCCAAGGCAAACTTTGTGCTAATGCGTCGTAATTTCGATTTAAGTCATTTCCGGAGTCCATTCGGATAATTGCAGTTGATCAGGCGAGCAGACCGAACTGGAACTTGGATTGAATAAAAAGTTGTAACTAGCACCTGAGGTTTCCCATTCCCATTGCACTCTCTTTGCTCTATGGTCTTTGCTCCTTCTTCTCCTCCTTCTCCTCTTCCGTTTTGGCTGCTTCCGCTTCGCTCAATTAAACAATTCAATGCAATTTAAAGCCTACTCCATGGAACAACAAAAGACAAATCATAGCTATTAATTCCGCACTCGTGGAATGTTTCATTACATGACAGAAGGCACCAGCAACCAACTGGAACTGCCTCTTTATCCTTTTGTTATCCTTGAGCTCATATGTGCCGCAAGGATGCTGTGCAGCTTACTTTTAATTTCCTTGCCTGACGCCTTATTACGTTCATTCATATGCAAATCGTTGGGCTGGAACACACAGCACACAGGGAACAAAGTCAAGGAAAATGGGAAATGTTGAGGAAAAACTCGTCGTAAAGGTTTTCGTCTTTTCATTTTCTTTTTCGTTTTTGGCTTTGAGCGATTAAAAAATAGCAACTGCCTTGTTGAGAAAGGCATATGCTTAGCATATGAATGCGAGTCCTTTTTGCCATCTTAAAGTGCCACGGACCCATTCAACTCGAGTACCGCACAGGATTTTCACCTCATAACCCAAAATACACGTCATGGTGGTGTTTCTGTCTTTTAACTACCCGCGAATGGACCGTCAAATGCTTTATGGGGTTGTTATTATTATCCACGTTGTTGTTGCCATTGGATTGGGATTGGCACTGGGACTGGGACTGGGACTGTACTTTTATTCAGGAATACTCGTATTATTATTTCGTTTTAAGCATCCCATATCAAATTTAAATGAATCGCTTCCCTCTTCCTCCTCTCCGTTGGGACTTCATGTGGCGTTTGCCGTTTATAGTTCTATAGATTTAGGGTTACATACCGAGAGGCTTATAATTTACATGAACATGACTACGATTTGTGAATTGTATCACTTGGAAAACAGTTTCACATTTTCAATTTCCGCTGCGATTTTCCCCCTACTATTTTATTGTTGCTTTCCATCGCTTTTGTTTGCCAAAACAATTAAATGTTATTTGCATAGTCGTTGGGTTTGCCAGTGTGCCCAGCCCATCAAACAACGAACCAAGTGGACCCGGCCACATGTGATCCTGTTTACGTTAATCAAGCGAGTATTAAACCGGAAGATACCCTGTAGATTGGTTATTGGATTGGTTTTGAATACAAATCATGGGGAAAATCATCATGGAAATGGGTTCCATATATTCAAAATCTTCTAACACCTTATACTCTGTAAGAGTCTGACAACTTCTATTTTTCATTTAACTTCTTAGTCTCTTTTGAATTATAATATATTTTATGTTTATTATTATTACTATTATATAATTTATTGTACTTATATTTCTACTTTAACTTATTTTCCTAGTCTCCTATAGATTTCCTTTATATTCTACCCATAAGTTCACTCCTAAATACTTTAACTTTAACTTACTTGAACTTTATAAAACCCGTCCTCCACCGATTATAGGGTATAGACCCTCTCTCGTATATAGATGGTCCACGCCCGGGGCAAGGCGTCGACTTTGGCATTGTCAGCTTGTCTCAGTTTGCTATTAAATTGTATTTGACTTTGAAAATATTTTGGCAAATCCGTGCGTCATGGGGCAAGTGGCAATAGAACTAGAATTGTAGGTGTGTGTGGTAAGCATGTATCTCACTGACAGCTGACAACTTCAAGTACTTGGCTCTGGGTATAGTTTGTCGCATTATCAGGAGCTCTTGAAGCAACTTCCGTTGCACATGCTCAAGTGTTGTTGTCGCTCTGCTAATGTGCAAAAAATGTTGCCTAACTTCACACTCAGAGAGAGAGAGCGACAAATTGCAGATACTTGCCGCGAGTGCCACTTGAGTTTTTGGGAAAATTTACCAAAAGACGCAAGTGTTGCCTACACAGCCAAACACACACACAGACAGACACACACACACACACATATGTATGTGCAGGCTGCTTTAAGTTTTCCTTCTGCTTATTTATTTATTTGTGCGTTGTTTCTAAATGACATGAATTTGTCATCTTGTTGTACAGTTTACTCCGCCACCCCGCTGCTTTTCGGCCTACCCCACCCCACACTCACATACATGCCAGTCTACATATGTCGTTGTTTGCATAGCCACACCCACTGTCTAACGCCCAACGCCCACCCTGAGGCAACCTTTTTGTTTGCACAGCAGTTCAAAATTTCAATTAGTACAAAAGAAAAAATAAAGAGAGAAAAATATAATGAGAATTAAAGAAACTGTTACCAAATGTTTATAATTAGTTTTTCATATGCAAATTCAATGTTATTTTGTGGGACGCCAAATTGGAATTAAATATTCTTTTTATATTGTAGCCCTGCGGCATTGACCCATTGCCTTAGAAAGCCAACAATACCAGGCTGGAACTTCACCTACATTCAAAAAGGAAGAGTCCATTACTTCCGTCACATTGCGTCTGCGTTGACAGCAATTTAATTTCAATAAAAATCTATGTATGTACAACTGAAAATAAAAATCTCTGTTTCTTCCCACACTCGACAGGCGCCATAATTACAAAAAGGAAAAAAGAAAATTTATAATTTGCACACTTTTTGCACCCTTGAAGAGGGACGTAAATGAGATAAACGGAAGGAAACGACGCCGCGACGTCAACTGCCATCCATCCCCTGAATGGTTTTTCATTCATTTCAACAGCTTGTTGCTAATTTTTAATAAATATTGAACAACTCAAGTGGCAGTCGGAGAATAAACGCTTCCCTGCCAATATGCAAATTTCCTCTCTCACAATTTTTGCACAAAAGTGAAAGTCATAATTTTTAGCATCACGTGCACGATTATTGTGATGATTATCGGTAAGGTTTTCCCGCTTTCCCATTATGTCCATGTTGATTAAAAATCTAATGTCTATTGCTGTTTATATTTACTGCAACAGATTTCTGTTTATTTTGTGTTATTGCCACGTGCCACGCCATTTCCACAATGTACAGTTGAGTCAATATAGATTTTGCAGACGATTTATGAATATGAGGGAGGCAACTTTAATTTGAACTCACACAAGCAATTGAACTCTGGAGGAAACTGAACGAGAATTTTATACATTGTCTTTTGTTTTAAATATAACATAAATAAAAAAATAATAAAATATTTTCAATACGTATTTATACAACACATTAGATAAACGTACGTATCTACAGGGTATTCACTAATTTGTCATTTTCAAACAAATTTACTTTTACTTAAACTTATTTTTATTGCATAGTTTTGGGCGTTGCTTTTAATTTGCAGTCACTTTATACATTAATTTTTGCTTGAAATATTTTGGTTTATTCAGTTTGGCTGTGTTATTTTTTGTATGCTTAAGTTTTCTTCGCCTGTTACGTCTTGTCCTTTTATCCTTTTCGTCCTTCTTTACTTTGTTTAAATGCGTTTTCCTCCTAGCAAATGGTAAACGACGCGGATTTCCAAACACAATTTCCGCAGGTTTCAGATGGGGAAATAACATTGTGGATTTGATTAAAAGCACATTCTGCGGGCATAAAAATTATTTGAAGTAGATATAAATATAATAAGTAATTTATCAGAGATTTTTAATAAAAACTTACATCTGTGATCTCTGTATTTGGCTGCTCACAATTGATGATCACCAAAGAGAGACTTAACAAAGCCAAGCAAAAGCAACTGCAATGCATTTTATCTTAATACGAGTACTTGTTGATGCCACAAAGTTGCAAGCATCCACTTAGTTCAACTTGTTTACTGTGAATGATAAGTCAATTGTTATTTTGAACTTCAGTATAGCTCAGTTTCCCATAGAGAGATAAAGAACTATCTTTGCAGTATGGTTATAAGTGATGCCCTTTAGAAGCTTGTGAATCTTAAAAATTATACTCTTTATTAATGACGAGACTAATGTACCGATCATTATAGAAGCTGTAGAGTACACTAGAGGATGTAGATGCTGTAGTAAATACTACTATGTACTAAATATATATATGTAGAGATAGATGAACCCCACATCCGGCTATTTCATATCTTCGAAGCTATTTGAGCTAGAAAATTTAAATTAAAGTTCACAAAACGAGAATACAATATTTCATCTTAAAGCTAATGGAACTCAAAGATATGCAATTCTAATTAAGATTTTAATTTGTCAGTGTTATTGTCAATTCAAACACATCTTAAAGACACTTATTCTGATAAGTTTTCGTTTCTTAATGTTTGGTTTATTAGACCAAAATGCCTTAACAATATTATTTCACTGTAAGACATGTTACTTTTCACTTGGCATTAATTCTGTTTTTATTTTCTGTGTAATTCAATTGAAAATCCATTAGCTAATGAAACCGATCCGAAGTACATTTGCAATTTCAATATTATGTCCTTTTCATTTATTATTTTTTCGCATTCTAATTTCATTGAATTTCCACAACAATTTAGCCCAAATGTTACCCTTGCTCTTACCCCTGAAGGGCAGGGATGCAAAGAATGTGATGGCTGTATCCTGTATCCTGACATTGTGTGAATGTCCTGTGAATGTTTAGTGGAAAGGCATTTAATGGCATGTCAATGTCATGTCTGTCGTCTGTCGTCTGTCGTCTACGTTTCACGTAGTCGCATTTATTGATATGAGTCGAACAACAATAATAACAACTCGATAAACTTTTATTGTTTTGCATTTGGGCTCAGCTGCAAATAAATAGCAAAGCAATTGCTAAGGACATAAAAAATGTGAATGAATGAATGAAAAGAAAATAACAAAGTGAACTCCAACCATTAAGTGCCAACTGTTCTGCACCTGTAGAAACTCTTATATGGCATATGGCTAATTTTATAGTCCACATTCTAATTTTCCCATTTGGCCAAACAAACTTTATGCACAAAAGACCAAAAGCCGCAGTAACAAAACGTTACCTAACTCAATTATTTTTTAAAGGAGGGTGGTTCAGTTCCCTAGACTGATTTGCCGACCTTTTGTCGTTCAGTAAACCGACTTTACAAAATTGCCTCTATAATTGCCGTGTGGGCGTGGTACCTGGACTTTAAATTTTAGCAGTAATCGTATTAGTTCCGTGCACTTTATATAAATATATGTAAGAATATTTACATCGCAGAACTAATGGAAAATGTATACTTCAAACCAGTTTAACTTAAAGTCTATAAAAATTTAAAGTAAAATAGCTTATTAAGGCATGTGCTATGAAAAATATTTTTAAATTGACTTAAAAGAAGTAAAATATATTTAAAATTTTATTTTCTATTTACAGCATTCCTTATGTTTTACAATTTTTAATATTTTTAAATTGAATTAATATAAGTAAAATATATTTTAAATTTCTATTTACAGCATTTCTTATGTTTAATAAATTTGTAACATTTTTAAACTGAATTAAAAGAAGTAAAATATATAATTTAAATTTTAGTTTCTATTTAAAGCATTTCTGTACAGATTTGTGAAATTTAACACAATTGTCATTTTTATAGATTTCTTTATAAGTATATCCTAAAGCTGAAATCAAGAAAATGCTTAGATGATAAAAAGGTCATCCGTAAAATACTTTCAGTCCATATGTTATGAGCATTTTCAACAAGAAATATCAAAATGTTTGAGAGTTCAAATAGTCAAATCAAGCTTTAGTAATTTCAATTAAGACTTATTCCACAACAAAGGCTTAAAATTTTGAATCTGAAGCTATAAATAAATAAATATATTTGTAAAGGTGAGTGTTATAGTATCATCTCCCATCTACTTGAGTGCTAAAAAGGAATCTTTCCAAATGGAGTTAATTAACTTTCAGTGATGGGATAAAATAATTTATATTTCAATGCCAAAAATGTTTGCCAATTCGCAGACTACGTCACAAAATACACATATGTAGTCATATCATATATACATTCATATCTATGTAGTTCAAGGTTAACAAAAATCGCCAAAGCGTCATAATGAGCTGGGCAAACAGCGCGATAATAACAATAATAATAATAACAACAACAACAAAAGCATCAACAACAACAACAATAGTAATAGCTGCAGTGGAAAAAGAGCGCCAAGCTGTCTTCTGATAAACATCATCATGAATATTAATGTGGTATATCATAGACATATCATATCAGCAGGTAGCAATAGCATTAACATTAACATTAACTTCAACATCAACTTGAGAGCGTCAAAGAGTCAAGTTCACTTTCACTACGCTGACGCACCAACAAGATGGTAATGATGATGATGATAATGATGTTGATGATCATTCAGCCATTGGTCAGACCAATTTTGGTCAGTGGCACAGTGGAGAACGAGATGGCGGTGAGCGGGGACGGGGAGAGTGACGGGGTAAAAGGGGCAACAGCTGGCAGCTAACTGTGCATACAAATGTTGTGCTTTGTCTGTGGCTATTTTTGGCTAACTTGGCTGATGGATGAATGACATCGATTTGAATTTTGGGCAGCAGTTGAGCAGTTGAGTTGGCCGTTGTCCACTTGCGGTTGCATTGCATCATTGTCGCTTAAATTGGCCGAGTTCAGCTCAGCTCTCTGAGCCAGGCCTAAAGCTGAAGCTACAGAGTGTTTTTGAGTGCACGCGAATGGGGAGTGAAAGCAAAGTGTGGCAATCAATGACGACATCAAAAAACTGCAATATCAAGTTTAACCAGCTGTTGGAAAAGTAGTGAAACAGCTGACGATTGTCTATCTACCATCTACCTGTCTGCCTTCCAGTCTCTTGGCCATTTTCTTTTAACACTATTACCCCCCTCCTCCTCAGCAGCTCTTCTTCTTTTATTAATATTGTAATTTCATTTACTGCTCTCCGAATGATTCATCGACTTTAGGTTAACAAATCCAGCTCTCGTTGTTGGCCATATAATCATTTTTTAGCCAAGGCCAGGTCTCAAAACATTTCTGGCATTTGATTAATTGAAACCACAAGTGTGTGTAAATATTTTAATAGATTATTTAAATAGAAACATGTTTTTCAGACTTTTGTTAACACACATACTAACACTAGCACTCCTACACACACGTGCGCATACACAACACTACTTATAAAATAAGGAAAAAAAGTTAGATAATTAGCAAAATATGTACAAATATTTAGAGACACAAACAGTACAATGCCCCCTTCCCACAGCCGACCAGCCCCCTCTTTTAAAAAGGCTCCAATTTGTTATTCGTTCTTTAAATAACAAAATTAAAAAATTTCTCAAATCTGACGTCAATCTGATGTGCTTTTTAAGTTTGTGGCTTAATGATGCTCTCAATCCAGCTAATGTAGCTCAACACGGACGTATAAACTCCGGGCCCAGAGCCGCACTGTGTAAATCCGTAGCTGACAATTCCATAGGCAACCCAGCGGGAATGTGGACGATCAAAATACATCAGAGGACCTCCACTGTCCCCAGCACATGTATCCTTTGTTTTCTCACCACCAGCACAGAGTTGTTTGGGACCCAAACGAACTCCATAGAGATCGAGAATCTTGCTGCAATTCTCATTGGAAACATAGGGAATACGCAGCTTCAGTTTGATGGGACTATGTGTGTTAATAAAGTACTTGTTGACTGGAAAGAGATATTTCAAATGAAGTATGAAATATTTTTGAATAATAAAGGAAACACTTACAGAGATCGGTGCGTCCCCAACCGGAGACCGAGAACATTTGGCCCTCGACAAGCGGCGTTTGGGCGCTTTTGTTTGGCAGACAAATGGGCATGATAAAGTGTGTGAATGAAACCGGATGCTTCAGTCGAATTATGGCAATATCATTGTACTTATAATTGGAATACTCCTTATATTCTGGATGCACATGTATATGCTCATAGGCAATATCCAGGGCAGCATCTGCACAGCTCAAATAGTTCGGCTCCTCAATACAATCCGGCTCCGTTTTCACATTAAACTCGCCCAAACGCACATGTTTTCTAAGCGTTATGAAATAGGATTAATATCAGTTATACAGGAATTGATATGTTATTTAAAACTTACAGTCCTCGTCGCTCCCTTACACCTTCCCCCTGAACACAATGAGCGGCGGTCAGAATATGACGATCATCAATAAGAGCTCCACTGCAGCCGTAGTCATCTAGGAAAATAGAAGGATTAAAATATTTAAAAGAAACCTCATAAAACCTCTTAGCACTATAAAAGTTGTCTACTGTTTTATGCAATTATTAAAAATGTGCATTTGCACTATAAATTTTAATTATTCGCAAAAGGTTCAAAATCATGTAAAATAAATTATATTTACTTAGGGAAAATATCGTAAAACTCCTTACGACAACAAAAGTTTTGTATTCTTTTCTCAGTCACCTTTTTATTTCATTATTAAAAATGTGCATTTGCTAAGAATTGTAAATATTTTAATAATTCAAAATATATTATAATAATTTAAACCTATACAACCCCTTATCATTACAGAAATTTCTATTCCTCTCTCATTTTATACACAATAGCCTCGTTTATTAAAAATGTAAATTTACAGGGAATTGTGCATTTTTTAATATATTTTAATATAATATATAAAAATATATAATATAATATATTTAATATAATGTTCAAAAACAAGTCAAATTCAAAGTCTTTTACTTTCCCTTCTGATTCTTGTTTACGTTAATACACTTTATACAAATTATCTTTATTTTTTTTTTACTAAAAATTAACATTTGTTGGAAATTAAATACATTTTAATAATGCACAAAAAGTTTCAAAATGAATAAAATACCAAATGGTGAATATTTCAAAGAGATAACTTACTTGAATGATAGACCAACAGTGCCAGCCAGGGATATTCATCCAGCTCAGCAATTTCCCCACCGTATATGCGATTTGTGACCTGCTTGCCACATTCATTCAACAAATTAAAACCCGTACTTGGTTCCACAGTTTGAATGCGTCGCTTGAGTTTCTTGCGTTTGAATCTCGCCGTGACATCCAGAAAGCGACGATATTCAAATTTGGAGAACTGTATGACCGGATAGAGATAGTCTTGGCCATTGGCCGGACAGCAAACAAGTGGTTTGTAGTCGTCATTGGCATTATCCATATTCTTTTGTGACTCCACATCGCATTGCACCTTCTTCAGGAAATTGACACGCTCCGAGCTGAGGTTCGTCACATTGCGTACTTGCAAGTAGGCGGCACATTGATTCACCTGGACGCAGATACCTCGTTTTGTCTCGTTTGGTATATCACAGGCTGGACTGGTCTCAGCGAGGGTTGGCTCTGGAGTGGCTGTTGCGAGCCCAAGGGCGAGCAATATACTGGCCGCCCACAATGCGCCGTTGTTATAGGGATACATGTACATCAGCGACTAGCTGAATAAATCGATCAATGATCGATTAGACGAGACACGAGGCAAAGCAAAGTGTCAAAAACGTGGCACGAACAAACAAACGTAATGTGTAAACAACGAATGACAACAAACAGACAACTAGAGACGAGACGAAGTGTAGAGAGCAGACGTACGCGGCGTATACGCAATCGCAAACCGCTTAAAACAAACGCAAATGTGAATCCGCTCGCGTGAACGCTTCGCCGTGTATTGAAATTCAATTTGAATGCTGCGCTCAACCGTCAAGCCGTCGACTTAGCCTCAGATTCAGTCGCTGTCGCTGTCTCTGCCGCAACTGAAACAGAAACTGAAACTAAAACCGAAACCGAAACCGAAACCTCAGAGTTTCGGAGTCGGAAGAGCCGAAGCTGAAAAGTGCCAAAAAATTAAATAAATACACAGCGTCGCCGCCAACGCTTGTGACACCAAAACGAGCTCACAAACTGCAGTCGCCAATCGACAGTCGACTGCGACGTCCGCTGCGACGTCAGTTGTCGTCGACATCTGCGAAACGGGAGCAACGGTCAAGCTTTTATTTTATTGGCCTCCCGTCGCCCGCAAACCGGTCCCTGAGTCCGGTTATGCAATCAGACCTGACGCTCAGCATTGAAACTTTGTGTTATTTTTTTTAAAACTTATTTTCAGTTTCACTTTCATTTGCTGTTCAAACTTTCTGCATTGCCTACTTTTCGGCCGAGCTTTTTAATCATGCATTGTACTGCAAAGCTTTATGCAGCTTTGAACGAAAGTTTCACTTAACGTTTTTTGCTGATCAAGAAGTTGAACTTATCATGTAGCTTTCTGACAACTGATAAGACTGTTAAATAGTTAAATAGTTAAATTAAAATTTTGATATAAATTTTACAAATGAATAAAAATAATAATAAATAAAACAAAAATATTTATTATATAATTTAAACATAGTAAAACTAAATAAAATACAAAGTACAATAAATGTCCAAAATAACTATATATACATGTTTCTAATCTAAGTACAATTACAATACATAACTCTACCCAAGAAGCTTATCAGATTAAGCATATACATTGAATAAAATAATTATGTATATAGAATTAATTAAGATTTTTCCGATCTAAATACAATAACAATACAGAATTCTACCCAAGAAGCTTATCAGATTACGCATGTACATTGTACATACATATATAGAATAGTCTAATAATAAGTAGTCGAAGAAAGAAGAATTTATAAGTTTCTTTTCTTATTCATTAGGCTTTTTTCGCATAAGATTGATTTGTAGCTTTAGAATTTCATAAAATGTATTATTATACAGAACAAATTACTATTTATCAATTTTAAGAAAATTAATGAGAACTATTTCGGAACTATCCGTAACTGACATAGTTTCTTTGTGACTGTTGAATAACACAATGCACTCTATAAATTTATAACATTCTTCTTTGGTTAATCAAGTTAATTAGCAATAACTTAACGTCAACTGTTTAATTAATGTAACCATGAAATGGGCAAGAAAAGTTGGCAAGTAATTAATTAAAGAGAGCAGGAATTTATTGCTTTAAAAACCGGCATACTTTAGTATCTCGAACAGGACTTCACATTTCGACCTGAAAATATTCTCTTTTCCGACAATTTTTAAGTGGCGCCAACTGAAAGCGAGCTGAGAATGAAAAGCAACCGCAAAAACATGGGCCAAAGTCCAAGCCCAACTTAAAGGCAGCTGTTGTTAGCTGGTGTTACCGGAAGTTTTCTTGTGGTTTATGCTTATTGACAATGGGCAATTAAAGCGCGGCTGCAATGTCAATGGCTAGCGATTGTTTCTGGCCCAAAGCCGTTTGGAAAATCCGAAACATTTTTCAAATATCTACATAAACAGTTCATTCACTTGATATTGGGTAATTTTTTATTCACTAAATACGAGTAGCTAACACTTATGAATAAATATTGTATAAACTTGTGGGTCTTAAATGAATATGAACTTATGTACGATGTACGATTATGAAAAGCAAAATCACAATACGAGCTTTAAACTTAAACTAGATTAGGTTAGAGTGGCGAGCTTGATTATCGAGCTCTTCAATTGCATTCGACTTAACTAGGTTTAAACTAGATTAAAAGGTCCCACATTTAGGACCGCACATTTTGTCTAATCCAAATGTCGTAGGCATCGACTCTTGTGTAGACTCCAGGCCAATCCTTAAGTCCGCACTTGTAGCCAAAGGAAACGATACCTTCTAGCACCCAGGAACTGTCACGGAAACGCATCAAAGGACCACCAGAGTCACCATCACAGCTATCCTGGGCATATTTGCCTCCAGCACAGAGTTGAGTCGGCACAATGCTAATCTTTCTCTCAGCAAACTTGCTTTTACACTGTGCCGGCTCCACGTAACTAACAGCCAGTTTCTGTTTGACAGGACTACGCGAGGTCTGCAATGTCCTGCCAAATCCAACCACTGTATACTGTTGTCCAGCTTGTTTAGTTTCCGGCGCAACCACAGAAGGCAAGCAAACAGGCTGAATACTTTTTGAATATCGCACATTGCGCTCCAAACGCACCAATCCAATGTCATGTAATTGATTTGGAGATGTTTCCTTGTAGAGGTCATGGACGCGCATCTCCTCGATGCCCAGACGTTGAGCCTCCGGTGCACAGGTTCCACCACCATTAGGACAATCCACAGCAGTACGTGTATCATGCTCCCCAAGTCTCGCCGATGCACTGAAAAATTCAATAAAAGTTTCAATTTAAGTAAAAGTTTTTTTTTTTTTTTTGGTTGCTCATTAAGCAGGAAATCAGATATAGCTAATTGAATTTTAAAAGTGCAAACGTGCCAGACATCAGTCAAACTCAGGCACCCAAACCAAACCAGTCAAGTAAATTAAGAGCGTAACGAATTGTTATCCACTTTGAACCCGTCCCAAACCCCCGTCGATCATGGAATGAATCACGAAAAACACTTTGAATTTGAATCTGGTTTAGCCGTTTAGCTAAATACTTAATTAATATGCTTGAATTTAGAAACAGAAAACAAAACAAAACATAAAGAAATCAACAACATGGGAACCAAAACAATGCCCAGTTGAGTATTGGGGAGTGTTACATTTGTTGACTGTGTTGCGGGGATTCCTTTTCAACTTAATTGGTTAGCTGGAAAGTGTAGCTTAGTTCAGAGAACTCGTACAGAAGCTTGTTCAATTATGAATAAGCACACTTTGATTATGAATGCTAGGAAACCAGTTTGCAATGGAATTCTTTCTGAATCGGAAGGCATAATCTGCGGCTTAATCTAATGTCTGTCCATGGATACGATTATCGGTTGATCATTATTTATTAATATTTAATTTAAAATAGTACTTACAGTGGTCCAATTTCTCGCACAATACGTCCTACTAGACAGTGAGCTGCAGTTAGAATATAACGCTGATTTATCAAAGTCCCCGCACAGCTGGTGGAGAGTCCATTGCCATTGAGGCGTCTATACTCCAAAAGCACTGTCCAGGGGAATTCATATAGATCAGTGTCCTCGCCGCCATAGATTTTGTTGTCGATTGTTACGCCACCACAACTTGGTGGCTGTGGCAACAAACTGGAACCATCTCCCTGTCGAGCCTGTCCTTGAACTGGACTCCTGTCTATGCTCACTTCACCAAAACTCCACGGCCTGCGTTCCTGTCTGGGGAATAGCATTGTACGTGGTGCAGGTGGTGTTGGTGCTGGATTCCAACCATAATCGAAGCTATTGCCGTTATCGAAAAAGTCACCATAGTCCGAAAACGAGGGCGTCAAACGGCGACTGCGTGTGTAGCCTGTATCCCTGGTGCAACAGACAAAGGGACGATTATCGTTTCCCATGCCACAGCCGGATTCACGGACAAACTGTTTCTCCGAGGGCGACAGGTTAGTCTGTTGCAACACCGAATACAGGGTCTGACACTCATTTATCTGGACACAAAGACCAGCGCGCTGATTTGGATTTATACAACGAGCATCTGCAAGGAGGAGACAGAACGAAAGACAGACGATCAAAATCTGGTTCTTTTTCAGCGAGGGGAATCACGCGCCGCACACGCGACTAAAATCATATTCTGACATTCTCTGGCATTACACTCAAAAAATGTTCTGATATTTAGTTTTAATACAACTGTAAAATATCCTTTCGTAAATGTAAAAGTTAGAAAATATTTTCTAAACAAAACTTGTTAAGCTTTTTACATTAAACTTTAGAAAACATTTTATTAGATCATAACAAAAATTAAACTTGTTCGCAGCTTTATGATAATTTCAATTTAATGAGGATTTTCCAATGTATTTAATGACACTTGTCTGAGTCAAAGTATTTGATTCAATTCGTCAAATGATTTGGAAAAATACCAAATATTGACACATTCAAGTTATTCATCGGTAATATCCCAAATGCATTCAGTTTGACACGCAATTGCAGCGACAGCTTAATCATTTGTTTCCCACAAAAAGTTCAGTTTAAAAATGCGTTTATGGGTTTTTTTTCGTATTAGGCACATTTGACCATTAAAATCCCGCTGATTTTGTGGTCAACATTTATTGGTAAGTCACTTACATCGACCATTTGTTAAATCCACTCCCCAAATGCACAATAGAAATATAAACACTTTCATTGTTAACTGTTTAATACACGAGTATTGCATGCGATATTATTATTTTTATAAATAACAATAAGTTAATCACGCATTCGCGACTAGAATTAAGACTGTGAGATGATGCAAGTTGGGACAGAGCTTTTATAGTCGATCGGCTTAACTGAGAGTCAGAGCAGTTTTAAGAACAAGCCGAGTTCGAGTTCGAGTATGCGAATGAGTATGAGTGTGAATATGAGTGTGAATATGAATGTGAATATGAATGTGAATATGAATGTGAATATGAGGAGAACCGGTACTAAGAAGTCGCTCGCAAGTTAATCAGCAGGTTGATCAACATCAATGAAACGCTTTTGTTAGCCAAAAGGGGCTTAACTTGTGGTCAAGCTTATTTCTAGTAGCTTTTATAGCTCTAAATTATCATCTCAGATCAAAATGCATGTCACTAGGTGAGACTCGAGCACATCTAAGAACTATGCCTAATGGGGAAAATATGATCTTCAAAATATGTTTAGAGTGCAATGAACTAAGCCAAAGTCAAAATAAATTTTTCAAAAAAACCTCAAATCAATGACGTCTGACCAGAATCCGCTTTCAACGCAACTGATTAGGTATGACGAAGTTTCATTCAATCGATTCTAAATAGCGTTAATAGGTTACTCATCTGGCTGGAAAGTGTGATCTATAACAATTTTACAAATTACTATAGTCCGATTTGCAATTATCCGTCATGATTCCGAGTTCAAGTGTCAAACGTAATAAATTATTTACTATTAAAATGCATGAGTACACTAAATACAATTGGGACTTACACAGCACTCGTGGGAAGAGAGAGATTTGTCTACTTAAAGGCGAGACTATCCTAACAAATATTGATCGGACCCGGTAACAAGTTCCAAATGGCGTTAACGGCTTAACGGCTCAAAAAAATTTACATAGACCACTGGGAGATAGTTGAGCTGAATCAACTGCACACAATTTGCAAACCAAATACATCCAATAACAGATTAATGACTAATGGAATGAACTGGAAGAAAATTATAATTAACTTAAAAATTCCATATTCAGTAGTTACTTTATCAAAGCATATAAATCGAGGGGTAATCAAATGAAGAAGCTACCTAGAAGTTCTAACAGTTGTTATGATTTTCCCGTTTTCTTATGTTCATGTGGCTAAGAAAGTTAAGCCCCCGGATAGAATCCGGGAGAATCCCCACAAATCTATCCTTTCCGGACTGATCAATTTACCATGACCGGTTGCTTCGATTTGGACAAATTTTATTTTAGTAAGATGTGAAATTTTATGCCAGTATCTTCAATCAGATTTTTTGGGAATAAATTTTGCAAATGCCAAAAATTCACTTCAAAGTCAAGTTTCGTTTTGTTGAAAACACTCTCCATTTTTTTAGCATTTTTTCGACCACTTTGCCAAAAATAAAACGCATTTCAAAACACAGCCATCTTTGATTTACCGAATATAGCATCATGGGACTTATGGCTATTAAATAAGTAAATCATCCTTGGACACCATTTTAATACGGTGCTAAAGGTCATTTCGAAAAAGGACAGTTAAGGATATTTCGAGAATTGGAGAAAAGCTAACATAAGTGCTCTGCATCAGGAATGGAGTACCTATATACATGTTGAAAACCATTTAAAAGAATGAAAACCTATTACAAGAGTGAAAGCCGCAGTCCAAAATTCTTCTAAATTTTAGAATGACCAATTTATACCATAAATGCATTGTACAATTTTATAACTTTAACTTTAGAGTACCTAAAAAGTCATGTTTTGGTTTTTTTATTTAAGGCAGAGAAACCGCAGATTTAAGTGATTCACAAAGTCACAAGACATGCTTACGAAACACTTAAAACTTTATTTTAAATAGTCTGGAAGCGAAAGTAAGCACATTTCCGGAGAATATTTTTAACAATTGGAAGATAAAACCTTTGCCATTAGCTTACCCAATTAGAAATGAGATGAAGCAAGAAAACTTTTGATAAACTTAGTTACTTTTCAGCTGCCGCAGTATTTGATTCATACATTGAATTTCAAAGTTCGCCCCGCAGCGAGGACAGTTCGCTAGTTGATAATGAAACCGCAAAATCCTTTAATTTCCTGTCATTTCCCTTTCATTTCGTTCCCAAATTGGACAACCACGGCGGGTTACCAACAAGATCAACATGTTACCGCAGAAAGGGTTCAAATAAATTTAAATACGCGCACGCGGGAAATGTCAACGCCAGATAAACGTCTGTGCCGGAAAATGGGCGTGGGGATGGTCTAATTAAGCGCGGCAAAGTCACAGTATGCAAAAGAAAACAGGCACAACCACCAAAAAATTAAGGTAAATTCCTTCTGACAGCGGTGGGATTCGAACCCACGCCCTTTCGGACTGGTGCCTAAAACCAGCGCCTTAGACCGCTCGGCCACGCTGCCGTATGTCGCGCACTTGTTTTTAGACACACAACTTACACTGGCTATTTTATAAGCAGAAGCATTCTATTAAAAGAACTCACTATCAGTAATATCTGTAATGTGTGTAATTACCTAACTCTCGATCAGAATTTGTATTGTCAATGAACTCAAACAATAATAAAAAACAATATAAAAAAAGTGAAAGTCATTCCCAAACACTTCAAGTCCGCAAGCAATCATTTACTTCAGACATGTTTTTACATCAATCTTCTGAAATGAAATCAATCCCAGAAAAATAAATAATACTGTAAAAAATATATTTAAAAAAGATGTGACAGCGGTGGGATTCGAACCCACGCCCTTTCGGACTGGTGCCTAAAACCAGCGCCTTAGACCGCTCGGCCACGCTGCCTCTTTCCAACTCGTGTCAAATGTACGTTTTGAAGCAGCGGCAACCCAAACGAAACAATATGAAAATACTGGTCTAATTTTGGGGATGATTTACCAAGTGTTGCTGAACTGCAACAATAAAAACGTAGCAGACTGAAAAAGGTAGTAGACAATTTCACTTAATGCTAAATACAATCGCAGTAAATGTATTACGACATTTGCGATATAAAACTTAAAAGTAATTTTATTATTGAATATAATAAAAGAAATTGTTAATTATAATAATTCAAGAAATTCAATTGACTGAAAATATTCTATATTAAAGAAAGAGGGAAAATGAAATTGAAAACATGTAGATTCTATTATACTCAAGCTTTAACACTAACATTAACATAAATTTGAGTAAGCAATACTGTGAAAGTGATAGTAAAAAACGAAGAAAAGTACATTTAGCAACAATAACAGTGTCAAATACTTTACGAGCCATACTCATTCGGGCGATTCTAATTCATTGACAAAAGCATTTTAATTTTGCCGCAAATGACGGCAAAGGGGGGGCTGAATAGAGAATTACAGAGAGAAAGGGAGAGATGTAAACGGTTACACCTTTGGGTGCCTTTGCCCTTTGAGGTCAGAAGGTCTGGCCGCACACCCCGAAGTTTCTTTCTTCCGATTTTACGATTTCTGCATTTCGCAAATTCGCAGGCGGCATAAAAAACCGTTTCCTTTTTTCATCCGACAGTAGCATATTTTATAGCATTTTTATGACGCTATAGTTTCGTTTTTTGCGTTTTTTTTTGCGATTTACGATCGTTTTATAACTTGTTTACATTAGGCAAAAGTGTAACGGTAACCCTGGGAAGCGTTTTATGCAAAAATCTATTAAAACACTGGCGAGCTGCATAAAAATCACAATAAATGCTCAACGATTACGATTACAATTGCGATTGCGGCAAACCCGCCACGGGAGCTACGACCCTCACATTGACTCTGCCACAAGACATTTAACACATTTCTGTGTTTGAAATTGAGTTTGAAACGGCAAAAACCGTTGCCAATGGGCCATGAAAATCTTTAACTTTAACACTTTTGCCCCAGACACTGTGTGATCAGCCAGATGACAAAATGTCATCTTTGACATCAGTCAGAGTTCTGTTAATTGTATTTCTAATAATTATTGATAGAGATGCAGCTCATCCATTTGACATAAAAGTCTTGGAGAACACAATGTATCACATGGCTAACGAAATGGAAGCTGGAAGACCAATCACCTCTAAGCTTAGCAATTACATTTCAAAAGAGTTCGTAAGTAAACAATAATATTATAAATAATTAAATAATTAATTAATTAATTACAGAAAGAGTTTGGTAAATATGTTGAAAACGAGACCAAAGCTAAAAATATAGGTGGACATCCAGGATATTCGATATACTTTGATTTCACTTCAAAAAAGAAAAAACATGATATTAGGCAAAGAAAGTTATAAATATTCATACGAACTCAACAATTAAAATCAAGCACTTGTTATACGAAAGCAAACACTTTTAAACTAAAGCAAATTCAAATTAACTGCTTCGAATTGATTTTTCGAACTAGCTTTCGAAGTTTAAAGGCAAATATAAGGCAATTTTTGCTCATTCCGAAATACAATACTGCTAAATATTTAATATACAAGCAGTTAATAATGCCATCATAAGATAGGAGAAAGGAAATTCTTCATAAAACAAAAAGCAACCTTTAATAAATTTAAAATTTTGAATTTAAAAACTATCACAACCTAAAAATGGGCAAAAAGGTATTTTTAGAATATCCATATAATATATTAATTATAATTATTTTTTAAGCAACCTATTAAAAATGTCCCTTTAAAAAATATTTAAAAAGTGTTATTAAACTGCAAATGATTTTAAAATATTTATTAAGGCCAAAATTCATTATTAAAATAATTAGTTAATTTTTACAATGAAAATCTCTCGAATTCTTTAGAATAAGTTTGCAATTGAATTAGCTTCGTTTACAGCTGCCTTGGCCACATCCTTTCCGAAAGTGGCACCATCATTATAAATGTTGATTCCATCGGTGGCAGCTTCCTTAGCCACATCCTTTCCGAAAGTGGCACCATCATTATAAATGGTCCTGCCAGCGTTGGCAGCTTCTTGGCCAATAGTGTCACCTGCTTGGGCAATTTTTTGAGCACCACAGTCCACAGGTGAAACGAGAGCACTCTTAGCCATGGCCAACTGGCAGACTACGGCCAAGACCAGGAATAGGTATACTAGGAACTTCATGTTGTTACTTGTTGCGACTGATGATAGTTGAAAATTTCGACTCTTATTTATATGGAAATATTGCCAGTAAATTACGATATGGCTTTCAAGATGATTGATCAGATCCATTATAAGGCTACCGATAAGACCTTTTGAGATATTACCGGATGTAGACCCAAACAAAAACCAAAAACAAAAAAAAACCCAGAGGATTGCACCAAAAACATATCTAAAAAGTGTCTGGCTAGTAAGTTAGTTAGTGAACTTTGCCCAATTGATATATCATAATAAAGCTAGCATACGATTGTGGGTTAAAAAGAGACGTTTGTACTTTAGAAAACTTATAAAAGTTTTTAAGAATAAGAGTCTACAGTGGAGCAAGCTCGACCGTAAAAGACCCTGCACGTAATTAAAACAGCATGTAGTGGAGAAAATGCGTAAGCGTCTCTGGTAATCTTGTAATCCTACTTTGAAATTTTATCAGTAAGTAGCCAGTGGTGGCAACTTTTAACCAGAAAAAAGATTAAAAAAATGTGTTGACCAAATTAAAAGAAAGTTAAAAAAATACTTCAGAAAAAATCATAGTAAGATAAAAAAATTGCAGAAAAATTCAAAAAAGAAGCCATTGTCTTGGCAGGTAAATAATTGACCCGGACTTTTGGTAAAAAGATGATATTTTGCCTTAAAGAAGTGATGGAATTAGCAATACCGATAACAAAAAAATACCGATGAATCTTTTCGTAAAAAAATCAGAGCTCCAGGAATTACTAATTTTACCCGCAGTTCACCTTCAATAACAATCAGGCTTAATAGTGGAATTGGCAACCCACGTTTATAAATTTGATATTCCTTAATCAAAAACTATAAAGATATTTCATAATTTTATTACAAACATGTACTAAATTACATTAAGGTATTAAATTGATTACTTATATGTTATTGAATACGGTTTGAAAAATTACTGCACACCAAAACCTGCAAAAATTATTCAATAATAAATAAAGCGTTCAATGTGTTGCTAGCAATACTCAACCTTAGCTTTCAATATGTCCTCTGTCCAGTCCTCTTTGGCAATTCCCTTAATAGCACTAATCAGAACTTTCTGCACTTGGTCGACATTTTTCTTAAATGTATATATTATTTCAGGGGTGCTTGCTATTTGCTGTTTGGCACACCAGCACTCTTTGTTTGTAACGAAACTCAGAGATGCGTATAAAATGCCGGCTTCCTTGGCTAATGCTGCTTCAGGACATAGAGTCATGCTTATAAGATCAGCTCCCCACTTTCGATATAGATTGTTTTCGGCAACAGTTGAATAACGTGGTCCTTCTATTGTTATTGCAGTTCCTTTATTGTGTACGGGTATCGTCAGCTGATTACATGCTTTTAGTAGGTGTCCTCGTGTTCGTTCACAAAATGCAGGATACATGGGCAGGTGGCACACTCCAAAAGGACTACCAACAACACCGTCATAAAATGTTTGCTCACGTTTTGTAGTACTGTCAATAATATCGTGTGGCACAACTATATCCCCTCGATTAATATTCGCACGGAGCGAACTGACGGTATGCGTTACCAAGATATGGGTACATCCTAACTTACGCATAGCCCAAATGTTGGCCCTATAGTTGATATTAGATGGCATTATATCATGAAGACGTCCACTTCGCGAAAGGAGAGCACAGTTGACATTTTCAATAGTTCCCTCAATAATAATGTCTGAAGGTTTTCCAAATGGTGTACATACAGCACATTCCTTTCTATCGTTTAGTACAATGGGAGTGTCTAGTCCAGATTCACCAATAATTCCAATTTTTATGTCATTTCCAATTTGTTCTTCCATATTGCAAATTTATTTTAATCGTGAACCGAAAATGTTATTAATTTGAAAATAATCTAAAACAATTCTCTGGATACATACTTTCAAATTTCAATTTTAAATTTTATTATGTGCTTCAACTATAACCACCTTGACATTTTAAAATGACTTACTTAGACAAAATCACAACTAAATTTTTCATCCCTTTCACTATTTTTTATTTCAGACCGTAAAGGTTTCAAAATTCTAATAAATTCCGCGTTTATCATCCGATTTGGATGAAATTTGCAGGATAGGTTAAGACCATAGTCTGTATTATACATACTAAAAATCAAGGCGCTAGCATCAAAGGTGCTCTTGTAATTCGACTTAAAAATGTTGTATTGTAATTTGCGGGGGCGGAGGGGGGCGTGGCAAAAATCTAAAACAAACTCGTTCTATGCAAGATATAGATGCACCTCCATGCCAAATTTGTTGCCTCTAGCTCTTATAGTCTCTGAGATCTACTTACTCAAAAAAGGGACAGACAGACAGACGGACAGACGGACATGGCTATATCGACTCGGCTGTTGATGCTGATCAAGAATATATGTACTTTATGGGGTCTGCCACGCCTCCTTCTGCCTGTTACGCACATTTGCACAAACGTAATAGACCCATTTGTACTTTTTTAAGGTACAGGGTCTAAATAAAACTCCTCAGAATCAACTTTAAAGTGTTCTCTTTTACTAATTTAGGCACCAGGAGTTGATTAAAAGTACAAAATCAAGATTTTAAATTTTGAAAAAAATTTTTTCTGAAAAAGTAAAGGGGTACCCTTATCTAAAACTCCAACAAAATCGAAAAATTTGATTTTTGAAAAGTAACTATCTTTAAATGTAGAATAATTTTATAGATCAAATCATGACTAAAATGACATTCCGCATAAAAATCGTGTAAGATTTGCCAAAGTTACGCGAGTTTGAAATCTGTTGACCCTGGACTGGAAACTTTACAAGTCAAATTTTTTGTCACTTTTGGCATGATTTTTTACAAAAAAAATGAAACTCCTCAGAATCAACTTTAAAGTGTTCTTTTATACTAATTTTGGCACCAGGAGTTGATTAAAAGTACAAAATCAAGATTTAAAATTTTGAAAATTTTTTTTTCTGAAAAAGTAAAGGGGGTACCCTTACCTAAAATTCCAACAAAATCGAAAAAATCGATTTCTGAAAAATAACTATCTTTAAATGTAGAACAAATTTATAGATCAAATCATGACTAAAATGACATTCCGCATAAAAATCGTGTAAGATTTGCCAAAGTTACGCGAGTTTGAAATCTGGTGACCCTGGGGACTGGAAACTTTACAAGTCAAATTTTTTGTCACTTTTGGCATGATTTTTTACAAAAAAAATGAAACTCCCTCAGAATCAACTTTAAAGTGTTCTTTTATACTAATTTTGGCACCAGGAGTTGATTAAAAGTACAAAATCAAGATTTTAAATTTTGAAAATTTTTTTTTTCTGAAAAAGTAAAGGGGGTACCCTTACCTAAAATTCCAACAAAATCGAAAAAATCGATTTCTGAAAAATAACTATCTTTAAATGTAGAACAAATTTATAGATCAAATCATGACTAAAATGACATTCCGCATAAAAATCGGGTAAGATTTGCCAAAGTTACGAGAGTTTGAAAATCTGGTGATCCTGGGGACTGAAACTTTACAAGTCAAATTTTTGTCACTTTTGGCATGATTTCTTACAAAAAAAATGAAACTTCTCAGAATCAACTTTAAAGTGTTCTTTTATACTAATTTTGGCACCAGGAGTTGATTAAAAGTACAAAATCAAGATTTAAAATTTTGAACATTTTTTTCTGAAAATGTAAAGGAGACTTATCTAAAATTCCAACAAATCGAAAAATTTGATTTTTGAAAAGTAACTATCTTTAAATGTAGAATAAGTTTATAGATCAAATCATGACTAAAATGACATTCCGCATAAAAATCGTGTAAGATTTGCCAAAGTTACGCGAGTTTGAAATCTGGTGACCCTGGGGACTGGAAACTTTACAAGTCAAATTTTTTGTCACTTTTGGCATGATTTCTTACAAAAAAATGAAACCTCAGAATCAACTTTAAAGTGTTCTTTTATACTAATTTTGGCACCAGGAGTTGATTAAAAGTACAAAAATCAAGATTTAAAATTTTGAAAATTTTTTTTTCTGAAAAAGTAAAGGGGGTACCCTTATCTAAAACTCCAACAAAATCGAAAAATTTGATTTTTGAAAAGTAACTATCTTTAAATGTAGAATAATTTTATAGATCAAATCATGACTAAAATGACATTCCGCATAAAAATCGTGTAAGATTTGCCAAAGTTACGCGAGTTTGAAATCTGTTGACCCTGGACTGGAAACTTTACAAGTCAAATTTTTTGTCACTTTTGGCATGATTTTTTACAAAAAAATGAAACTCCTCAGAATCAACTTTAAAGTGTTCTTTTATACTAATTTTGGCACCAGGAGTTGATTAAAAGTACAAAATCAAGATTTAAAATTTTGAAAATTTTTTTTTCTGAAAAAGTAAAGGGGGTACCCTTACCTAAAATTCCAACAAAATCGAAAAAATCGATTTCTGAAAATAACTATCTTTAAATGTAGAACAAATTTATAGATCAAATCATGACTAAAATGACATTCCGCATAAAAATCGGGTAAGATTTGCCAAAGTTACGAGAGTTTGAAATCTGGTGACCCTGGGGACTGGAAACTTTACAAGTCAAATTTTTTGTCACTTTTGGCATGATTTCTTACAAAAAAAATGAAACTCCTCAGAATCAACTTTAAAGTGTTCTTTTATACTAATTTTGGCACCAGGAGTTGATTAAAAGTACAAAATCAAGATTTTAAATTTTGAACATTTTTTTTTCTGAAAATGTAAAGGGGGTACCCTTATCTAAAATTCCAACAAAATCGAAAAATTTGATTTTTGAAAAGTAACTATCTTTAAATGTAGAATAATTTTATAGATCAAATCATGACTAAAATGACATTCCGCATAAAAATCGTGTAAGATTTGCCAAAGTTACGCGAGTTTGAAATCTGTTGACCCTGGACTGGAAACTTTACAAGTCAAATTTTTTGTCACTTTTGGCATGATTTTTTACAAAAAAAATGAAACTCCTCAGAATCAACTTTAAAGTGTTCTTTTATACTAATTTTGGCACCAAGAGTTGATTAAAAGT